>CM036765.1:44699065-45409065 GCA_020796225.1 Arion vulgaris | reverse complement strand
TTGTTGTGTGTACCCACGCATTGCGTATAGAATGTTTGTGTATCCACTCTTTAATTTTGTTGTCTGTACCCACACTTTTTGTCACATTATGTTTGTTCATATATCCTTTAGTTTTGTATACTCCAATCACTTTTTGGTCACATTATGTTTGTTCATATATCCTTTAGTTTTGTATACTCCAATCACTTTTTGGTCACAATATCGTCACTCTTTTATCTCAATCTTCCAGCTGTCTATTATTCCTATCCATATTTTGACACAATCTCTTCTGTTTTTTATATCTTGTCTTCCTGTCTGCCATCATTCTCATCCCTCATTTGCCACAATATCACCCCTCTATATTCTTTGCCTCCCCTCCTACCATTACTCTCGTCCCTATTTTCTTCTCTTCATTACCCCTTCTATTTAACCTTCTATTTTTATCGCCTAAGATTTCTTTCCATCTTCATCTATTCTTCATTTTCCCTATATCATTTCCTTTCAGAAAAACATTCTATTTTCCCTTCATATCCTCAACATCTCCTTTGTATCCCTGTCCACTGCTTTATTGTTATTCCCCACTAAAGTTCCAGTTCTCTAAGAATCGCCCCCCAGAAAAATTGACTCTGGGTAACGTCATCACATTCTCAGAATTCATCTTTAATATTGTCTGTTCCCTAGAGGCCAGCTCTTTTATAATCTAAAACTCATTTACTTGCCCACAAGTTTCACTGACAAGTCGATGACATGATTCTAGAATAGATGGTTGAGTGGGTAGCGTAGGAGAAGATTAAGTCTTAAGTTAATAGACGACAAGTTGTCAAAAAGAGGGTTGATGTACTGCTTTTGTTATTTACTGTTCTAAATATTAAAAACATTAACTGTCGCTTCGCTTAGTAATCTTTGTATTTCAGCATAATCTATCTGACAGACCCATAATCTCCACCAGTCCAAATTTACACTACACGGTTGTCAAACTAACATATTTAATTTAAGGGGATAATACTAACATAATTTGTAGCTTCACTCTAAAAACATACTTTAAAAATGTTAATGTTGAGTCTATCCCGCGATTTAAGCAGTTTGGATTTACCCTTTGTACAAGTACGACTGGATGCCTAATGACCAGTGTGATTAGTGTGTTTAACCGGCGTGTGAAGGGAACCATCAATATGCATCTCCTTCGTTATCTGTTGGGGAAGACAGAGTACCCATGTGTCTGCCTGGCGTGCATTGACATTAGTTCAATAATCAATAATAGTTATACAAATAGATTATATCCATTATTTCCAGTTCTTAGCTACTTATATGTGTTTATAAATTGTGCCTTTGTTCTATCTATCCTCGGGGTTGTCAATGTTGTCACCAAAACTGATTTAATCATCAATTCTCTTATCATCATCAAATAGCTTGACCTGACAAAACTTTGCCCATTCGTATTTGTAACAACAGCCAGTTTCTTTGATTTTGAGTTCGTTCTGGATAGATTTATTTGCTCTCTTCTCTGCCAACTGTATTGTACAATATATCACTTTTTAAACATACCCCAACTGTATTGCACAATATATCACTTTTTAAACATACCCCAACTGTATTGTACAATATATCACTTTTTAAACATACCCCAACTGTATTGTACAATATATCACTTTTTAAACATACCCCAACTGTATTGTACAATATATCACTTTTTAACCATACCCCAACTGTATTGCACAATATATCACTTTTTAAACATACCCCAACTGTATTGCACAATATATCACTTTTTAAACATACCCCAACTGTATTGTACAATATATCACTTTTTAAACATACCCCAACTGTATTGCACAATATATCACTTTTTAAACATACCCCAACTGTATTGTACAATATATCACTTTTTAAACATACCCCAACTGTATTGTACAAATGAACAAACCATCCTTCCCATAACATATGGGCTATTTCCTGATTCTTCATCTTTGAATAAAACCAAACATACACAGCAAAGGGACAATGCTCTTATGAATATTCATGCATTTTCCAAAAACCTGGCTGATCATGTCAAGAGAGGATCTTTAATTAGATTCTTATTACATGAAGATTCTGGAATTCCACTGCCTCTATATACAGAATGTACTACCTGTCTTCAGCCCTTGATCCGTGCTTAGTTTTCATTTACAAAATATCTTGTTTAGTCTGCGCATAGACAGTACACCAGTAATGTTGACTTTTGTTTATTTTAGAAAAATGTAACGTTATGCTTTAAAATACTTTCTTTACTTTATTTTAACTCTTTCCATACCAGTAACCCCTCTAGCGGCGTACAAATGTGCTCTGATCGCAACACCACCAAATATCCTGCTTTTAATATAGAGTACTTTCTTTTTCTTTGTAATAAAATAAACCTTCCAAGTTTTAAATACAGTTTTAAATAGAAAAATAAATGTAGATATAAATAGTATGTGTAGGATATATATATATATATATATATATATATATATATATATATATAAAGAACTATTAGCAGTTTAAAATGGGAAAGAGTAAGTTCTAAAGTCGCTGCCGTGCAAAATTCATTAGAAAGATTACAAAAGATATTTACAAACAATTTATCATCTTCAAAATTGAACGTTGATCCTTGCCGATGCATCTAAGTTCATACACCGCCGCTGAGATCTTACTGTGTAAGAAATAATCTTTTGTATCTTTCTTAGACAGAGACGAATACATTGTATCCACTGATTTGTCTTTCTTAAACATCAAATCAAACTTGCCTTTCTCATGAGCCTCTCTAACTTCCCCTCAAGAATTCTGTCACTGAGTGCACTTGGTATTTATAGGAAGTGTCGTCATGACATCTTCAAGACATTAATCTAAGACGCAGTTACACATTAGTCGTAATATGTGTTTGGATTTATATGCAGTCTTGTTGACAATGTCAACGCGATATTCGATTAGAACAAAAGTCTTAATTTCTTTATTTATTCTAATTTTAACAAAATGTTTGTCTCCATTAAATGTTGTTCTATTGTTTAAATTGGATATAGCATGTTGGGGAGCTACCAGCTTACATAGATCCTTTAATGCCATTTTCGCTAAATTGGATCTATCAAAAATGATAGCAAAGGGACTGAACCGATTTTGCTGACTCCCAAGAAATTACCTCCCCAGTGTCCTATAATATTGACCTTATTTCCCGTGAATTTCTGATCTTATTATGTTTGCTTGTTTTGTTTTCGTTTCTTATCCGATCATCATTTTTATTTTATTTCCTGACAGAATATTATCATTTCTAATTTTCAAATGTTATACAAATCTGTGTATTGTAACTGTCTTTTGTAATTCAGCATTGCACAACTTCTTAATCTCTTGTCTTCTTGTTGTTCTTCTTCTTCTTCTTCTTGTTCTTCTTGTCCTTCTTCTTGTTCTTCTTGTTCTTCTTCTTGTCCTTCTTCTTGTTCTTCTTCTTGTTCTTCTTCTTGTTCTTTCTTCTTCTTCTTCTTGTTATTCATGTTCTTCTTCTTGTTCTTCTTCTTGTTCTTCTTCTTCTTCTTCTTCTTGTTCTTCTTGTTATTCTTCTTGTTCTTCTTCTTGTTCTTTCTTCTTGTTCTTCTTCTTGTTCTTCTTCTTGTTCTTCTTCTTGTTCTTCTTCTTGTTCTTCTTCTTTTCTTCTGTTCTTCTTCTTGTTCTTCTTCTTGTTCTTCTTCTTGTTCTTCTTCTTGTCCTTCTTCTTCTTGTTCTTCTTCTTGTTCTTCTTCTTGTTCTTTCTTCTTGTTCTTCTTCTTGTTCTTCTTCTTGTTCTTCTTCTTGTTCTTCTTCTTGTTCTTCTTCTTGTTCTTCTTCTGGTTCTTCTTCTTGTTCTTCTTCTTCTTCTTCTTGTTCTTCTTCTTGTTCTTCTTCTCTTCTGTTCTTCTTCTTGTTCTTCTTCTTGTTCTTCTTCTTGTCCTTCTTCTTGTTCTTCTTCTTGTTCTTCTTCTTGTTCTTCTTCTTGTCCTTCTTCTTGTTCTTCTTCTTGTTCTTCTTCTTGTTCCTTCTTCTTTTTCTTCTTCTTGTTCTTCTTCTTGTTCTTCTTCTTGTTCTTCTTCTTGTTCTTCTTCTTGTTCTTCTTCTTTCTTCTTCTTTTCTTCTTCTTGTTCTTCTTCTTGTTCTTCTTCTTGTTCTTTTCTTGTTTCTTCTGTTCTTCTTCTGTTCTTCTTCTTTTCTTCCTCTTCTTCTTGTTCTTCTTCTTGTCTTCTTCTTGTTCTTCTTCTTTTCTTCTTCTTGTTCTTCTTCTTGTTCTCTCTTGTCTTCTCTTGTCTTCTTCTTCCTCTTCTTGTTCTCTTTCTTTCTTGCCTTCTTCTTGCTCTTCTTTTCTTCTTGTTCTTCTTCTTGTTCTTCTTCTTGTCCTTCTTCTTGTCCTTCTTCTTGTTCTTCTTCTTGTTCTTCTTCTTGTTCTTCTTCTTGTTCCTTCTTCTTTTTCTTCTTCTTGTTCTTCTTCTTGTTCTTCTTCTTGTTCTTCTTCTTCCTCTTCTTGTTCTTCTTCTTGTTCTTCTTCTTGTTCTTCTTCTTGTTCTTCTTCTTGTTCTTCTTCTTGTTCTTCTTCTGTTCTTCTTCTTGTCCTTCTTCTTGTTCTTCTTCTTGTTCTTTCTTCTTCTTCTTCTTCTTGTTCTTCTTGTTCTTCTTCTTGTTCTTCTTCTTGTTCTTCTCCTTCCTCTTCTTGTTCTTCTCCTTGTTCTTCTTCTTGTTCTTCTTGTTCTTCTTCTTGTTCTTATTTTCCTCTTCTTGTACTTGTTCGTCTTCTTCTATTTCTACCTCCTCTTTATAATCATCTTCAATTTCAATTCTTCTTCTTCTTCTTCTTCTTGTTTCCATTAATAATATTCAATAATTTATATGGTTTCCCGATCTCTGTCTTACACAGGAAGATATCAGCAGTAGTGCACGAACTCCGTAGTACCTTTGAGGGTCCTGATGTAATTCTGAAGATGGTGAAGATATTTTGTAAAGATTTAAAAAAAAACTTTTCTAATATATTTTGTCCGGTCAGCGGCTTTCCAGCCTGCTCTTCTCGATTTCGAACTGCCAAAGGTTCTTTTACGTGCTCAAATTGAACACTGGACTGACATTTTATCGTCCGTCTCCGATAAGACTAGGAACTCGTTCTGATCTACATTAAGATCAGGGATCTCTGAAAAAACATGTCTCCACGAGGAAGCGAACCAAGTACCTTTACAACGAGAGGTGAACACCTAACCTCTGGGCCACATATACCCCAATGGACCAACTGAGACTTCTTATAGACGTCACAGAAACCGTTAGAAGGAACTCTCACTACAACTTTGTTCATTCGCTGTATTCTTGATACCAGTGGCAGCTCGTGGTCATTTTTCTTGGGCCAGACACAAATTTTGTGTTTTTTTTCATGATTTTGTTGTTGTTGAGTATTTACTATTATTTGTCTATTCCAGGAAGTTATTCCCCTTTCGGTTTTTGGTGGGGCCGGGCCCCACTGGCCCTTATTTACGAGCCGCCCTGCTTGATACCTTTAATTTACTGAGAGGTACACAATGCTGATTTGTTGGTCCTGAATGCAGTAGTGACAATTGTAGCAACTGTGAACTGTTTAACATAGAGGTTTCTTATGCAGACAAAGACAGAGTTAGCACTCACACATGCTTTCTCAGCCTGGATCTCTACTTTCTTTGCCTACTCTTCTGTCTGGATCTGTGTTTCTTCTTTGCATTCTGAGTCTGGATCTGTTACTTTCTTTCTCAATCTGGACCTGTTATCTACCTTCCCTTAATGTACAACATTTCATCGAGTTTTTGTCCTTTGGTCTAGATGTCGACATGTGGGAGAATGTTGCTTAAGACAGATCAATCTGATGCACACTTTTTCGACACAGCTTTTCGGCATGCGAGGCAGGTAGAACAGCACGGATGGAGCAAAATACGTCAAAACAGAAAGGCAGTAAAACTTCTCACAAGTGCAAGTATACCTTTCCCACGCTGTACAAGAACATTTCAAGCCAGCATCGGGCTCACTAGTCATCTACGCACAGACAAACATAACGCAAATACATTCCCTTGGATGAAAATTGTGAGGTCATCACCCGTGATGGAAGAGCATCATCAATGTACAACATTCTTATTCTGGATCTGTTTATCCATTTATTATTTGTCTAGAATCATGTCAGCGTGGCTCCGTGTTTCTCATTTTCTCTGTAACGGCTTCTGTCAAGTTCAGCGATGGTCTTAAAATTACAACTTCTTTTTTTACTCGCCACATCTCATTATTCCCAAATCCGCCTCTGGGACATACATGTCAATCAACCTTAATGTTGCTCTATTTTGAACTCATTTGTGTAATACAAATAGAACATTTTACACTTTATCTTCTATATTACAGTTTTTGTTTCAATAGTATACTATGCCATACATTTTCTGATGCTTTATCTGTGATGTCCCTTATGAAGTTTATATGCTGAGAATGAAGCAGTCTACCTAGCACAATCGCTTTGTGTGCTCTTTCCGAGTTGGTTTCTGTAGAAATGGGATGAACATGATAAAGTGGCTAACCAATAATATGCAAACGAACCCCGCATCTCGTGAGTACCTGATATAATTTTGAAGTTGGTGAAGTTTTGTTTACTGAAATTTAATTTAGTGGTTTTTTTTGTAATGAATTTTCCCTGGCAGCGGCTTTCTAACATACTCGTATTGCTTTTTTCTTGTCAATGTTTCTATTACGTGCTTAACTTAAACACGTGATCTACGTTTTATCGTCCGTCTTCGATCGGACTAGGAACTCGATCTCACCTACACAGAGATCAGGGATTTCTGGGAATATATTCCGATCGATCCAAGCGGGGGATAAACCGATTATCTTTAGAACGAGTTGCGAGAACTTTACCTCCCGGAGGCGTAGTAGGTAGTAGGTCAGCCTCACAATCTCAGATAGATATGTTTTTTGTTATAATAAGGGATTCTTTGGTTTTATTTCCTCCCCCCTCCCTACAACATTAACAACCCTTCAGAATAAAATATGGGGGAACCGAATAAGACCTCAAGCTCACCGCCCTGTTTATGACACATACCAGAGTAGAATATTTATGACAACATTATCACTACGTTTGGAAACTAATGTAATGATTGAACAATTCGGAAATCGAACATCGAAATTAATCAACTGATAAAAGATAATGATGTGGCTGATGATAATAATAATTGTTTTTAAATAGACAGATATGATTTGTATAGCGTAGTTAGAAATCTGATTAGATTATTTCAAGCTAGCACACATTGTAGGGTCGGCAGTGAGAGCAATGAATATCATAATTTGAAATCTGACTAGAGTTCTCTCTAGCTAGCAAACATGGTAGGGTCGACAGTGAGAGCAATGAATCATAGATGAGAATGAATGTTGGAGCTGTTACTGTTTCCCTTCATTGACGCACACAGACTCAATTTACTATGATAATTGTCATGGGTGAATTTCAGTCCATGTTTTGAAAGGGCCATACTAGTCTATTTAGAAGGTAGTGGAGAACATTTTAGTGGTCTTTGTGGCTAAGTGTTGTCTTGCGTTCCTAAGGTCGTAGATTCGAATTCGGACTGTGCCGTTCTGTTCACGAGTACACTTTTTTCCAGAGATCCGAAGTATTATTGCCGAAGCTATGGAATTCGTGCAATACTCTTGACAGGTATAGTGCCATTTCCTTGGAGAAGGGGTGAACCATGTGGGAACCCGGTGCAAAGACGTAAATTCTTCGTCTCTGGGGTTATTAGGCTATTAGAGAATATCTGTAGATGTTTTTCATCAAATGTTCTGACATCAATCTACTGTCTTAAACATGCTGGTTGCCCGCGTGCCCAGCGTGTTCGTAGCAAGTTGGACTACGGGTGACTAGTCCTCTGTAAGTGCGAGTTCAACTCCGCGGACGGGCAGAAAAGCTACAGGTTCCCAGATTTACGGTGTTCGTGGCACCGAGCCGAAGGGTTACGATGTCCATGACACCGAGCCGAAGAGTTTTCAGCTCAAGTGCTTCTGAATTGGGAAAAAAAAAAAAAAAACATGCTGGTTATTGTAGTAATGAGATATATATATATATATATATATATATATATATATATATATATAGAGAGAGAGAGAGAAAGAGAGAGAGAAAGAGAGAGAGAGAAAAATAACGCAGAGGCTGAAATTAAAAGAGTCGGTACTCGATGTTTGTATAGATGTATATTTCTTTGTGTGTATGTATATATAGATAGTTGGTTGTGTGTATAAAAGATATTTCGTTATGTGTGAAAGATTTGTTCGTGCATTGTTACACGCTGAAGTGCAATGTGATGGTCTTAGGAATCAATTATCATTCATTGCTGATTGTTCCAGTGGCTCTCTGGTGAAACACTACTTAATCGGCCCATCAAGTGCCCAGACCTCAGCAGTAGTACACCAACCTTTTAATCGATAATATTTGTTTATGCACGGACAGCGCTTTTCCAGCCTATTCTTGGCACCTTTCAGCTACCAGAAGTTATTTCATGTAACAAATTTAAACATGGGACCAACGTTTTATCGTTCTACTTCGATAGGACTAGGTATTCGATCTGACCTACATTAACATAGTACCTACCGTTATAAGAAAGAGAACATGGAGATATGTTGGGTATAATCTGAGAAAAAATGATTACACAAAAATTAAAAACATGCAGCGAAGTGGAATACACAATGTTCAAGAAAGAAAGAAGTTCTAGGAAAACCCTGAAACGAATATTTCATGAGAGAAGCAAGAAATATCGGACTCAGTTCCTTAGAGATGATTGAACGAATTGCACAGGATAAAACGGTATGGATAAATTGCTTGCAGTCATATATAACGTATAGCGGTACGAGAAGATTATAACAATAGTTTGTTTATTCCTTTCGTGCCAAAAGCGACACATTTGTTTATTCCTTTCGTGCCAAAAGCGACACATTTATTTATTCATTTCGTGCCAAAGGCGGCACATAGGGCAGAGGTTTTAGATCTCCATGTAATGCGGTTCGTTGCTAGCAATTGGAGATATTGCATGGTTTTACATCACAATAGTTTACTTTCTTGTAGGATTGTTCTTCGAAAAGTAGTCTTGAGTCTTCCCCGTTTTCATTTCCCAACTGGTGACCACATAAGGACTTGTCAATTTAGTCTTTTTCCATCTGATCTAAGAACAGGAACTAAATATTTCCATCTTTGTTTCCTTATGATATTACAATAATAATAATAATATATTGGTGTCAGGGATTACTAAAAATAGTAGGATCGTGCCACATTGGATGCGAACCAAGTATTGTTATAGTGCGAGGTGAGCACAGTAACTAAAACTTCACAGAAATGTTTATAGAAAGAAAGAAAAACTATGCAGTATGTACAGTAGAACTATGTAGCAATGTCGAAACACGTAAAAGCAAATTACTGTAGTTTAACACAGTACAAAAAAAAAAAAATAACAATGCACAGTGACGTTTCGACAAAAAGGTCTTTTTCAAGCAAACAGAAGTGAAGAAATACACTTCCTAAACGGCAGATATAACATATTCAATTATACAATAAACCCCTAACGCCATTTTAGGGCCTTTATTTCAAGTGAATTTCTTCCATCTTGTTGTATACTTTGCTTGATAATGGCATTTTTTGCGAAACTTTGCTGCGCATTGTTATTGTTTGTGCACTTTTTAAAACTATAGTACGTCGTTTTTACCTGTTTCACCAGAAATGTTTAACATATTCATCAAGAAATATTCAGCACCGATGTTTCTGTCGGGATAGTGTACAGTCGGTTCAACAACCAAGAACCTAATACACATCGACACATTTGTTGCAGAAATCTGATAGTCATCAAATGAGTTTCCAAATATTTCTTCATGATTACGCTTGTGGAATGACTTCCGGGTTGTGACCTGATTTGAAGTAGTGTTAAAGCACTAAATCCTATTACTAACAACCTTTTTCCTGTGTCAAATTCCTCCGCGTAAGAGGACTACATTAATCGGATTTGAGACCTTATGCGTTACTGCTTCTTATATTAAGGAACATTAGGCGCCATTATGTCCTGTAGAAATAACAGCTTCACTATGCAAGAAAACCGAGAGAAATATTATATAACACATTGACTGTGAAAGAAATAATATATTGACGTACAGGAAAACCGAAGAAAGAAATGAAATAATGCATAGACTTTTCGGGAAAACCGAAATAAATGAAATAAAATAGTGTCTGTGCGGGAAAACCGAAAGTAAGAAATGAAATAAAATATTGTCTGTGCGGGAAAACCGAAAGAAATAGATGAAATAATATATTGACCGTACAGGAAAACCACAAGAAAGAAATGAAATAAAACTTGTTTGAAACGCCCTTGATAATGGTGCGTATTAATGATTGTGAATGTTATCTCTTGGGTTGGAAAGTTGTCTCAGAGACTGGTTAGTTTACTTGGTTGCTATTCATTTCTTGATCTTCTCGGAAAGACAACTATATATCTCATTCAAGTATTCTATTACTATTCATTATCTAAAGTGCTCGAGTGATACCCCTCTACTAAATTACTAAATTACTAAATTATTACTAAATTATAAAAGTCCTTCACCATTGACATGTCAAAACAGTGATACAGAATGGAACAAACAGATTTAACTTGATTTCTATGAATTCTTATCTAACCGTGTTGTACCGAATATGATGGAGTTAGTGCAAATGTTAGAGATCTGGTTTGGCAATAGAAAGAGAGATGGAGTGCTCCTAGTGTAGAACTACCCAATTCTAGTTGTAATCAAATGTACTTGGTACGGTGACTGACCGAGTTACGGAGTGGTAGATAGCGAGGAAATGATATGGTAAACACTCTTTCAAATATTAATGACTAGTCTTGTGAGTTCTATAGGAGCGCAGCTGGTAGCAGTAATTGACATGTTGATCTTCGCTGCCAAAGGGGTTGCCTTGTGGGTAGTCCTGGGTATGGTTCAGTTGTTGTGTGTCTATGCGTGGCCACCTGCGACATAAGACCGACTAGCTCACACGGATAAATAAAAATTCCTGTTTAATGGGGGCTGGCTTTTATAAGTGTTTGATCGAATTCTGTAAGGTTTTCTGCAATTTTACACAATTCTATGAGTCCGTAGTTATTTACTAATGAAAAATGTTAATAATACTGATATTCCTTAGTGTTAAATTTAACTTGTTACATAATATAACCTTGATTTAACATGTGTTGTTTTACAGTGAATTTCTCTTCATCTGACAATACTGAAATGCAAGGTCAGGCTAAGGTTGTGATCTGATTTCCGAGAATGTTTACTTGAGCCTCACTGGCCTTATGTTATCGGAGGCCATGGCCTATGTCACCTGATAGCCATGAAAATGCTTTGATATAGACACCACGTTCTGGGAATCCCTTGCGCAAGATCGCCAAATGTGGCGCTGTAACAACAAAGAGGAACCCGAATAGCTGAGAATCATCGTGTTGTTGAGGCACAGAGAAAACGAGCTGCGCGAAAAGACAGAGCACACAACACACACATGTCTAACCTTGATCATGTATGCCCACCTGTGGTAGGGGATTCTGTTCTAGGATTAGACTTTACAGTCACCTCCGCACACACCAGAGAGGTGCAGCAGTACACGCCTGAGTTTGTTATCATCATGGCTTGCGATGGACGGCTATTAATTAACCTGATAGCCTCACATACTAAAACATTGATTGATTTATTGATTGATAGAAACATGATCATTGTTTCATGAGAACTGAAGTAATAATAGCCGTCCATCGCAACGGAACACATGTCTTCAGTTTCATGAGAACTGAAGTAGGCAACCATGAACAACATTTCCCTAGTGGTGCTAACTAAGTATGTTGTTGATTGTCATTCAAGGCTTGAGGTTTTGGTAGTATCTTCTCTTTTTCTTCCCTTTCGTCAATTTTTCTACAAGTATTGCCTCTTCTGCCGAGCGTATGACCGAATGGATTAGAGTGCTGCTCCCACGCAGAAGACCCGTGTTCAATTCACCGTAAGGGCAAGGAATTTTTTCTGTTGTGGACATAAATGAAAAATCCTAACCTGAACAGCATCGCGGAAACTGCACTAACCATGCGATCATTAAATTCCTCAGGTTCAAGTCTCACCTGTTTTACACCGCCTTAAAAAGTGGTACTGCAGACACAGTTTTTAAAATTGTTTTAACAAATGTTTTGTTTATTGCCTGTTCGATGGCATGATAATCTTCATAAAATAAAATAATACATTTTTCCTTAACCTTTTCCGACCTTAGGTTATGTAGTCACGTCGCTTTCCATTTCGAGGTCCTAGTGTGCGATAGATAGGAGGGCAATTCCTTTTCTCACGTGTGGAACTGGCTGTTAGTAAAGTCTATTCTGCCCTTCTTTCTTCCATCTAGTACATGCAATATACAATAGTTTTATGTTGCAGATTCCAATTTCCATGGTTTTTTGTTACATGTTTTATAGTCTTTTCTCAAATTCCATGTTGTGTGTCTTGTTTTGACAGTCACAAATTAAAAAACAAATAGATCTTGATCCAAATGTAGGTGAAATCTTGTTCCAAATGTAGGTGAAATCTTGATCCAAATGTAGGTCAGATCTTATTCCAAATGTAGGTCAGATCTTGATACAAATGTAGGTCAGATCTTGTTACAAATGTAGTTCAGATCTTGTTCCAAATGTAGGTGAGATCTTGTTCCAAATGTAGGTGAGATCTTGATCCAAATGTAGGTCAGATCTTGATCCAAATGTAGGTCAGATCTTGATCCAAATGTAGGTCAGATCTTGTTCCAAATGTAGGTGAGATCTTGATCTACATGTTGGTGAGATCTTGATCCAAATGTAGGTCAGATCTTGATCCAAATGTAGGTCAGATCTTGTTTCCTGAACGAAGACAGACGATACAATAGAGAACCCGTGTTCAAATTGAGCATATAAAAAAACATTGCTAGTTAAAAAGCGACAAAAGTAGGCTGCAAGGACACTGTCTGGTCAAAATTTATTTCAAAGAATACAATACAATTCCTACATAAATTTTCAAAATCTTCAATAACTACATAAGTGTTTCTCCCCGATGCTACGGAGTGCGTCCACTTTCGCTGATAGCTTCCTGTTCAAGAAATAGATTGTATCACACATGGTTATTCATCGAAGTGCAATGACGACGGCCCTATCAGTCAATCAATCAATCAATCAATCAATCATTCAATGATCAATGGGCAATATATATATATATACCTCATTCCAGAACAATTCAGAAATACTAGAGAAGATATTTTACGACTCTCCGCAAAAAGTTAAAGTTTATAATAATATTTTTTGACAATTTAGCTATGATATAACCAATAAAAAATCGTTCTTAGGATGAAATGAACTTGTCTCTGATTAAGAACACTTTAATCGATTACAAAAATAAACAAACACAAAAAACCAAAAAAGGGCGGGTATGTCGGTCGATAGAAAATGATAGTTCAAGATGTGTTGCTATCTGTGGACGAATAATATAATATGACCCGACAAGAACTGTTCATATAAATGCTAATCTCTGACACTTAACATTGTTGCTATGGGAACATCTAACGGTCAGGTCATATATCGACTAACCATCCTACATCGTCGACTCTGATTTAGAAAAACACAGTTTAAAAAAGTGAGAAAATATAATAAAACAGTGAGAAAAATGTTGAAGACAAGACCTGGACAATTGAAATAGAATATATTGTATAACGTTTGATGGATATGATAAAAATCACCGTGTAAGTAACTGGTTACTGGTCGGACTTCTCAACTAACTCGGACAGTGTGATGATATAGATCTGGTAATGTTGGTTCTGCAGTTAATCAAGCTGTGTGTGTCTTGATTAGTTCTAAAAATACATTCAGATTTTTCCCGAATCTGAACTCTCTTGTTGTTACATACAGGAAAAAATATTAGGTTCGACCTGGATGCCATGATATCGTTTTTTCTTCTTCTTCTTTCAACTTACAACGGAACACATGTCTTTAACAAACATCTTCTTCACCTTTCAACATACAACGGAACACATGTCTTTAACAAACATCTTCTTCACCTTTCAACTTACAACGGAACACATGTCTTTAACAAACATCTTCTTCACCTTTCAACATACAACGGAACACATGTCTTTAACAAACATCTTCTTCACCTTTCAACTTACAACGGAACACATGTCTTTAACAAACATCTTCTTCACCTTTCAACTTACAACGGAACACATGTCTTTAACAAACATCTTCTTCACCTTTCAACTTACAACGGAACACACGTCTTTAACAAACATTTTCCAGCTCTTCACCTTTCAACATACAACGGAGCACACGTCTTTAACACACTTCTTTTTCATCTTTCTACTTACAACGGAACACATGTCTTTAACAAACATCTTCTTCACCTTTCAACTTACAACGGAACACACGTCTTTAACAAACATTTTCCAGCTCTTCACCTTTCAGCATACAACGGAGCACACGTTTTTAACAAACATCTTCCAGCTCTTCCTCTCTCTCCTGCCATCCCTTCCAATTCTTTCCATGTTTTATCTATCCTTTTAATATCAGCCTCCAGCTCTCTTCTCCAGGTATGTCTAGGTCTTCCACCACTTCCCTTTCCCGGCGGATTCCAAAACAGTGCCTGTCTTGCAATGCTTCCGGTAGGTCTTCTCAATGTGTGTCCTATCCATCGCCAGTGTCTCTTCCTTAGCTCGCTCTCCACTGACATCTGCTTAGTTCTTTCTCTGAGTTCCTCGTTCGTAATCTTATCATACTATCTCAGTCCCTCTATTCGATATCGGTTCTAGTCCCTTTATAACTTTTCATGAGTATGATTATGGAAAAAGAGACTTCCCAAAAGAGTTCATAGAACATACCAGGTCATTATATTTTACCAGAAACGAGTGTGAGAATTAAGAGCTAATTTTGGACATGCCAGACAGTGTCGTCTTCGTGGTAGAGAGAGAGAGAGAGAGAGAGAGAGAGAAGACATACTAATCAAGTCATGGGTACGGTGAGCAAGTGAACATTGGGATGGCTGCTGTAGTGGAGGATAGAGAACGCATGGGAATGTGCCCTGATGCCGAACGGATAACATAAAACATATTTTACCTACGTACCGGACACTGCAGACTCAACAGAGATTCTAACGATTATGAACAAATCAAAGAACAAATGGCACCATTTAAAATGTAAACATATCATCCTGAATACTTTTTATAAAAGAGCATAGTGCAACATGGTCTATTTCCTGATATTATGCTTTCATTGCCAAACCTGAATCAACATCAATGCATCAAACCACAGAAGGAAACATAGCCACCAATCAACATCAATGCATCAAACCACAGAAGGAAACATAGCCACCAATCAACATCAATGCATCAAACCACAGAAGGAAACATAGCCACCAATCAACACCAATGCATCAAACCACAGAAGGAAACATAGCCACCAATCAACATCAATGCATCAAACCACAGAAGGAAACATAGCCACCTCTGATATGAAGTATCTACGCACAAGGATAAGAGTATTATTAGGAAAACGTCGATTTTTAAATGACGACATCAAGAAGAAAGTGGGTAAAAGAGGAATACTGAGCTTCATCAAGAAACAACAAATTAAATAATCCGGTCACAAAACCAGACTCAGTGGCGGCGGCTCGTCATTCGGGCCTCACTAAAAATAAGGTGTAACGTGTATTTATTATTTTATACATTAAAATATATCCTAACCGAAACCATGATTTTTCCAAAAATGTCTGTCTGGCCCCACCAACAAAAGTGATAACGAGCCGCCACTGACCAGGCTACTAACAGACAGTTTGCCCCCTCCCAACACAAAGCTAATGAGATTCCGTCTAAGCATAAAGTACACTATACCCAGTGCTTCACTTTAAGTCTATCTTCGAATCTATCCAGAGTGCTATGACATATACTCTCTAAACCATAGATTCCCAAACTTTTTCAGCCCACCGCCCACTTTACACAACATAAACTTTGTAACGCCCCCTTCACATTATAACAGTTTGCCAACGCCCCCCTCCCACATATATACATGCTCTACTTTCTCTGTGACATAGAAATTTGATATATTTTTCTGTAATACATGGTCAATTTGCAAATGATTATATGCATGAAATAGAAAATTGATGAAAAATGGATCGTGTAAGACGGGCATAAGATGAATTAAAAAGCAGAATTCCAATTTTAAATGATTATTCAATCGCAAAATCACGAAAATCATGAAAATCGAAAAAAACGATAAGTATTTTAAAATACTTATTATTAATTTCTTCTTTAAGGAGCCACCGACCCCTATCGCCTGAATACCGCCTAAATTCTTCGGAACCCACTATCGCCCCCTTAGAACGCTTCAACGCCCACAGGGGGGCGGTAGCGCCCACTTTGGGAAACGCTGGTCTAAACTAACTAATAATTCTGATAATGAGCAGGGAATCTCTATGGCGTAGAGGCTAGCTGCTCGTCTCTCATGTCAAAGGTACCAGGTTCGTTCCCTCGTGGAGCCATCTGGATATTTTTCCAGAGATCTCTGATCTCAGTGTAGGTGAGATTAAGTATCTAGTCCTATCGGAGACGGACGATAAAACGTAGGTCCTGTGTTCAGTTTGAGCACGTAAAAGAAACCTTGTCAGTTCAAAATCGATAAGAGCAGGCTGGAAAGCTGTTGTCCGGTAAATATTCATTAGAAAAGACTACAAATAAAATTCCTATAAAAATATCTTCACCATATTCTAAATTACATCTGGGACCATAGCATGTGCTACGGAATTCATGCACTGCCGCTGAGATCTTCCTGTGTAAGAAAGAGATCAGAGACATAGTGCAACGATGATGGCCCAATCAATCAATCAATCAATCAATCAATCAATCAATCAATCAATCAATCAATCAAGTCTATGCAGACGAACCTGAAGTACGTTTTTCGCTATTGACAAGGTGCTACATAGTGTACGTTGTCTGTGATTAAGTTTTCAAATTAAAGAAACATCAACATCATTTTTGATTTCATTTAAAACTGTCTAGAATTGTATAAGACAATTTGATAATAATTTTCAACTCAAACTTAACAATCCTTCTTGTCTTTTTACAAGTTCAAAATTACCAGTGTGGTGCCAGGGCCCGCAAGGGAAGCAAAGAATAGTACCACTGCGACCTACAAAGAAGACTGATGTAGAACCGAGGGAAACTACCCTAGTAGATAAATGTATCGCAGAAATCGGATGTGCTGGCCTACTTGTAGGCGCATAACTGGTACAACGTGCAATCGCTCTTAGGCTCAGATCACATACAAATCACACAGAGTGGTTAACACTTGGTCGATATGGAGCGTTCAAAGAAGAAGAAGATAAGTCCAAAAGAATTATCTCCTTTTTATATGGATTACCACCCAGTTTGATTTGATTTTATGTAACTTCTGGATAGATAGAGATATATATCTTCTCTATCTATGGTATACGGAACACTCTTTTGTAACACTTATATTCACAAGTGCATACATGCTTTTGTAACACTTATATTCACAAGTGCAAACATGCTTTTGTAACACTTATATTCACAAGTGCAAATCATTGCTTTTGTAACACTTATATTCACAAGTGCAAACATGCTTTTGTAACACTTATATTCACAAGTGCAAACATGCTTTTGTAACACTTATATTCACAAGTGCAAACATGCTTTTGTAACACTTATATTCACAAGTGCAAACATGCTTTTGTAACACTTATATTCACAAGTGCAAACATGCTTTTGTAACACTTATATTCACAAGTGCAAACATGCTTTTGTAACACTTATATTCACAAGTGCAAACATGCTTTTGTAACACTTATATTCACAAGTGCAAACATGCTTTTGTAACACTTATATTCACAAGTGCATACATGCTTTTGTAACACTTATATTCACAAGTGCATACATGCTTTTGTAACACTAATATTCACAAGTGCAAACATGCTTTTGTAACACTTATATTCACAAGTGCATACATGCTTTTGTAACACTTATATTCACAAGTGCAAACATGCTTTTGTAACACTTATATTCACAAGTGCAAACATGCTTTTGTAACACTTATATTCACAAGTGCAAACATGCTTTTGTAACACTTATATTCACAAGTGCAAACATGCTTTTGTAACACTTATATTCACAAGTGCAAACATGCTTTTGTAACACTTATATTCACAAGTGCAAACATGCTTTTCCACTGCATTTTATTGTTATTATCGCCATCAATTTCCTAATTGAAATTTCTGAAAAAAATCACATCATTATTGCGACGAAAATGTTAAATAAAAACAACCGGAGGTGGCAGATAGGGAAAGAGAAAGAGGAGAAAGTGACCAGAGATTACTGTTAGAGAGAGAGAGAGAGAGAGAGAGAGAGAGAGAGGGAGAGAGAGAATTATGAGATCACGTATGCGACCGAAAGTTAGATGGAAAAATAACATTACACAAAATTCTAGTGACGAGTTCTAATGAAATATTACTTGTTTTATTCTTCTTGTTCTTCTTCTTTTGTCGGCACACTGCTACCGGGTTGTTACCCAGTGTCGTCACACTGCTACCGGGTTGTTACCCAGTGTCGTCACACTGCTACCGGGTTGTTACCCAGTGTCGTCACACTGCTACCGGGTTGTTGCCCAGTGTCGTCACACTGCTACCGGGTTGTTACCCAGTGTCGTCACACTGCTACCGGGTTGTTGCCCAGTGTCGTCACACTGCTACCGGGTTGTTACCCAGTATCGTCACACTGCTACCGTGTTGTTGCCCAGTGTCGTGGTTATCTGTTTTTGTCTTGTGCTGTTCTGGTGGCTTGGGTGATTTTCATTTTATGCAATCTTATTCAGTGGCCAAACCACTTCATTCTTTGTTTCTCAATGTAATTCAAGCAAGATTCTAAGCCAACTTTCTTTCTTATGCTGATGTTGGTGACTCTGTCTTTTCTGGTGTTGTTGGTAACTTTTCGCAGGCAACGCATTTCACATGTAGTTATTTTTGTAACTGTGCTTTGCTCGTTGTCGATGTATGGCTCTGGTATCACAAAGTAGGTATGAAAGTGCTTTTGATCCTCTCAACTTGTTTTATTGTACGAGTATTATCTGTTTGTTCAAATAGTATTTTGTCGTGTATTTCAATTCTTTATAACCTTGATTTGAGATCACATTTACTTCATGTGACACGTTTTATTACAATAAAACAATTACATATTTATTTACTTAATGATCTGTTGAACTTCATTTAATAGGAACACAACGATTAAAAAGCTGTTTGTACAGGTATAATGAATAAATAATGTACAGCATGGATACTCGGAAATTATGTGTTGTTCCTGCTGTACCTTGAAGATCAAAGAGATTCGCTTTACAAGAGAAAACTATTCACATCTTGTCTGATTCTCATATTGATGTTTTTTTAATAGACAAATAGAGTAGATTACTCAGACTAGAGTTAGAATTTTACAACATGAGTTACTAGTGTAAGTAAATCAGTAAGGTAACAGTCTGATTTGTATGTGATCAATTATCTAGATTTTATTGATTTTTAGTGATCGATTTGTACACGTACTATAAAAATATTTATTATTAAAGTACGCAAATGTCAGGTCGATTAATATACACGAGTAAGAGATAAATATACACGAGTAAGAGATTAATATACACGAGTAAGAGATTAATATACACGAGTAAGAGATTAATATACACGAGTAAGAGATAAATATACACGAGTAAGAGATTAATATACACGAGTAAGAGATTATAAAATGTAAAGTGCATTTGGTCTTTAACTAGGATATTTAATTATTCATAATACAAACACACAAACTGCCATTGCAACGCTTTGTTCCAATTTCTGTTGGTAATGAGGGAAAAAGGGGGGATAGAGTTGTATTGGATATAAGAAATAGGGCCGCTTATGCGAACATGCCGCCACCGTAGTGCAGGTGTGATAAGTTCTATTTTCATCTCAGTAGAAAAACATTTTACCACTTAACAATGGGTGGAACACTGGATGTTTCGTCGGAAGTATTCGCTCTACCCTTCTTTCTTGTTTCGAATTAATAAGAGCTGCTTAAAAGGAATATCGGAAACTACGTGTGATAAACACACACCTACACTCACACGTCCATACCCACACATACCCACACAGCCACACACAACTACAAACACACACACGCACACATATATTTATATATACTCACATACGCACATACTCGCACGCACTGTCACATACCTTGTATATACATATATATATTTCTAGTTTTAGGCGTTACAAAGGTACTCGTGACCACATAGTTAACATGATAACAATCATAGGTAGGAAATCTGGAAAGTACAATGTAGATCTATACGCAAGAGTTATTGACTACTCACAGGCGTTTGATTGTGTAAAACATCAGGAACTGCGTAAGACAATGAATGAAATGGGTTTTCCCTTACACTTAATACAAATAGAAAATAACAATAAAATAACAATAAAATAACAATAAAATAAACCATTGTTACTACTTCCATTGTCTCTCGAGATTAAAAGGATGCCATTAATCAATAATTCAAATGATTAAAGATCTGTAAAGGGATCAGATGGAGGTTGGGGAAACGTGGGATTGTCCATCAGATTGTTCTGGCGTAAGACCAGGAGTAAGATAAGGTTGCATTCCGTTCCCTTGTTTGTTTAACAGATGTGTTTACAGTATCATGAAAAATATTACAGACGATAATTAACAACATCATTCTTTTATAATCGGAGGAAAAGAAATGCCCAAACTAAGATACGTTGTCGATACAGTGTTGCTATCAACGTCGCAAATTGGAATTTAAGAAATTAACAATGGCAATGGAAAAGAAAATGAACGAAATCTTTTCAAACATTTTCTCAATGTGGTAAAAACGAAAATTCTAACAATTGATACTTTTTCTTCTTCGAACGCTCCACATCAACCACTTGTTAACCACTCTGTGTGATATGTATGTGATCTGAGCCTAAGAGCGATTGTATGTAGTGTCAGTTATGCGCCTATAAGTAGGCCAGCACATCCAATTTCTGCAATGTTTTTTATTTACTAGGTAGCTTCCTAGGTCATACATCAGTCGCCTCTTACGACATGCCTTGTAGGTTGCAGGGGTACTATTCTTTGCTTCCCATGCGGGCCCCAGTACTACACGGGCGGCAATTGATACATCAAACATGATAAATAACATCTTTATTTATAAAGAAAACGTGTATGGTTTTGAATTTCTTGGTTCACTGCAAGCACGAGATATAAATTAGATTAAGGAAATCATGCCAAGAAAAAACATAGCCTTACGAAAATTTGAACAACTAAAAACAATATAGAATTGAACTGATAAAGTAACATAGATCCCACTACTAAGAGTATTAATGTTCATATTAGCAACATATGGATGTGAAGCATGGACATTAAAAAATCATTGCAGTCTGGTTAGGATTGTAGATTCAACGCTATTTTGTGAATCATTTGCACGACATCTCTCCCTTAAGGAATTCAGAATATCAGCCTGGTCCATTGCTCGCCCGTTTTTACAGCATGAGGAACGTCTGGCCGAACAGATTAGAGCTCGGCTCCCATGCAGGAGATATGTATTCAATTCACGGTAAGGCTAAGCATTTTTTTAAGTTGTGGCCACAAATGAAAAATCCTAACCTGCTGAACATTTTCGTGGCGACCGCACTAGCCATACTGCCTCATTACATTTCTCAGGCTCTCGTCCTACCTGTCCTACACCGCCCTAAAGAGCGGTACTACAGGAAGGTAGTGAAAAAGCATACACGCGCTTTTGAATATGAGTGTTACAGAAGAGTCCACTTGATACCATGAACAGAGAAGACAGCAAGATCTGCTCAGAAGGAACTCAGACTTGAAGAAAACTGGATGATGCTACAAATTCAAATGAGAAAATTGAAGTATTTTGAAAACATCAAAAGACATGAAGGACTGAAGAAGACAATTATATAGAGAGAAATACCAGCAAAGAGGAAAATAGGAAAAACGGAGAGAATGGATTCAGGATTTGAAAGATGATTTCAGCATTACGTCAGCTGTGGCAGTGCATTTGACTAACTAGCCGCCCGTGCCGCGCCGTTGCCCGCAAGGGAAGCAAAGAATAGTACCACTGAGACCTACAGGCATTTCGTAAGAAGTGATTGGTGTATCACCCAGGGAAGCTACCCTAGTGAATAAAAAGCAGCGCAGAAATCGGATGTGCTGGCCTACTTGTAGGTGCATTTCTGGCACAAAGTAAATCGCTCTTATGCTCAGATTACATACAAATCACACAGAGTGGTTAACAAGTGGTCGATATGGAGCGTTCAAAGAAAAAGAAGAAGAGGAAGACCTACTAGAGAGAGAGAGAGAGAGAGAGAGAGAGAGAGAGAGAGAGAGAGAGAAAGAGAGATATTCTGGAAGAATGCTACAACGGCAAATCTCTGCACAGAACAAGTTTTGAATGATGCAAATACATACCTTCTTTCATACGTACATATATTGAAATACATTTATACATGTATGTAAATAAATCATATCATTGCATAAATATATGTCATAGAGAGGTTGTGCCATAACATATACTGTTATAAGGAACGTATGGAACTTGCAAGTGTGTGTGTATGTTGTATTGTGTGTACTTGTGTGTGTGTGTGTATGTGTCCGTGCATGATACAGCGAACAAAGAATGGGTAAAAAGAAGTAAAGATTTCAAAGAATTAAAACACTACAGACAATAACATCTCAGGAAATTGTAACTTGAACCAAAGCAACTGTTTCCTAATTAATTGTATTGTATATAGCTCATTAATCGCACAAGTGATTACCGGGGCCCAAATTTGGGGTGTAAAGAATAGAACCACTGTTTCCGGCCACGCATGTCGTAAGAGGCGACTAAGGAGGTTTAGCTGAAATCGGATGCATGTGTCCTAAACGTGTAGAAGTCTATGCGTTTAGGGGCCTACCAAACCAATGTGCAATGTATACATGTTTTTAGCAAAGATAAATCATATCACAAAGTGTGATTAAAATTGGTCGTAAAGAACGAACGCAAAGAAGAAGGAGACTCATTAATGAACATAACATGGGATGAATTAAGAAGTTTAGTTTTAGTTTAGTCGTCGGATCATCATCACCGCACGTCCAACCAATTAGTTAATAATTCCTCCGATCTCCCCCTCAGTATGTTTCTCAGCGTGTGGCGGCTAACGACCCCGATTCTTTGTTGGTTTACTATTCTTCTTTGGCTACCAGCATATCGTTCTTGTCTTAAGAAGTCATGAAGTCAAAGAAATATCTGGTCAACACTAGTAACAACTGTTATAAGAAAGATAAGATAGAGATATGTTTGGCATACTCTGAGAAGAAATGATCAAGGAATCACAAAGCATGAATTGAAGTAGGAGAACAAGAGTTATAGAAAGAGCGGATTATCTTTAGCAGAAATATGTTTTCAAATGTATTCTATCTACTATTGTTGGCTTTAGTTATTTTCCAACTCTTGCTGGCATATGTTAGTAATTAGACACAATTAGAATACCAAATTCGTAAATGTTTAAAAAACTTTATAACTTCGAATTCCATATTTCATTTAGACGTTTGTTTAAAAGCTGACGTTGCTTTGATTATTTTTAGCCTAATTTCTGTTTTAGTATCTCCTTCAGGTACAATTACTACCCAACATCGTTAAACTACTCAGTTATTTTTATTACTTTGGTTTCTAGCGTGATATCTGCATTACTTGTCATAGGTTGGGAGAGTGGTAAGGGTGGGGTGGGGGTGGGGGAGGAGGGATGGGGGATTTCGTGAAGGGGTTGCGACGTTTGCTTGTCATTCTGAAGGTTGCGGATTCGAATCCGGACCGAGTCACATGTGGAATTTGTTCATGAAATAGTTCTCTCAGATTGTTGCTGGAGATACGGAGTTCGTTCTCTGTGCAACACATTTGGAAGATGGCGTGACATTTATACCAACAGGAATGGAGCCATACTGGAAACCCGGTGCAATGTTGCGACTCCTTCGTCTTTATACCCTTTTAAACTTACATATGTGTCTTCATTATAGTTCTTTTATCGTATTTTCATTATAGTTGTTTTATCGTAGCTTCAATGTAGTATGATTAATTGTAAATTGTTTATAATTTAAAGAGGAAAACACCCAACAATGTCATTATTTTATTACAAATAAATCGATCTCATATTTTGTATGCACAATCTGAATTTTTGTGCATGAGAACGATCAAAAAGGAAATGTAACAACAGCCATTGCGGAAACACAACACATCAAATAAAAACAAACATGCCGTCACGTATGACCTGATACTGTTAGCTTCATACTCCAATGATAACTTGTTGAAAACAAAGTGTACAGAAGAAAACAGTAGTTCAAATAACCGGTTATTTGCGTGCATTTTTTTTCTGAGTACCGTGGGCGTCCGTAGCTTAAGCAGTAGTGAACTCGACCACAACCCAAGCGTACTTGGTTCAAACTCTGCGGCAGCAGTTTGGAAGCAAATTCGTGTTCGTGGATGTTTACGAACATCAAAAATAGACCCCAACGTTAATAAAACAAAGACAAACTACTGAACGTATAAGTGGTGCCTAGAAAATAAATCGACGACTCGTTTAATGTGGTTGATGGCTAAGTCATGTAAAGCAGCAGTTCCGAAACTTTGCATTACTTGCGGATCCTCTTTAAGTATCTCCTCCCCCTCCAACGTTTCTATATATGAAAATGTACAGTAATGAATTATCTGTCTCTTACAATAGTAAACAATGTTCTCAGACTGCGGGAAACTTCAAATGATCTTTCATTTTGTCCTGTCTGACATTTAGACTCCGGTCTTATCCGGGTCCTTTGATTTCTTAGCGGAACTAGTTTGACACTGTTTTTATACATGTTTTAAAATTTTTTTTCCTGTTTGAAATGTTGAAGATCGTAATATTTATTCAATAACTTGAGAACCCCTGTGAGTACCTTGCGGACTACCGGGGGATCGTGGACCACAGTTTGGGAAACTCTGCTGTAAAGGATAAACCCTGATTTTCTTGTTTTTTTCAGTGTGAGTTCCGTACTGGTGATCGATTTTTCAATTTATTGCTAAAATAAACATGAATGTTACTCGTAATATTTAAATGTATATTTCTTTAACAGACACACATTTCTATTATAATTTGAAGAACTTGCTATAAACCGGTTCAGAGTAGTGCATTATATTTGCTGATGTTGATGATTTGTTGATGATTTATTTAGAAAAATGCACCGTCAGTTCTGATTTGTGATAATGGTTATATAAAATGACAAGGATACAAATTGAAAAGTAGATAAAGACAAGCCCATACAGTAAGGTTATTGGTTCTACACAAGAGCAATATTTAATGATTATACAAATACAGTAAAATAAGAATTGGCATGTGTTATTAAGGGAAAGAGACACATTGATTGATTGATTAATAAGAACATTATCGATGTACTTCGATGAATAACCATGCGTGCTCCAATTTGTTTCTTACACAAGAAGATCTAAGTTGAAGTGCACGGAGTACGTAGCCCAGGCGTGGGTCCCAGATGTAATTTTTGAAATTGTGAAAATTTTGTAAGAATTGTATTTTAATCTTTTAAATGAATTTTTTCCCGAGCAAGGGCGTGCGGTCTACTATTATCGATTTTGAACTGCCACGGGTTATTTTATGTAATCAACTTGAACACGAGACCTACGAGTTATCGCCCGTCTCCAATAGGACTAGGATCTCCATCCAACCTTCAATCAAATCAGGAATCTCTGGAAAAAATTATATATCTATCGAACAAAGAGGAAATCTTGAAAGTCATGAGAGAAAGGAAATGATAGAACAATAAACAGGGAGTTTAGAAGGTTGTGATAGGAAGGGAATGATGGGATTATAAAGAGGGAGTTTAGAAGGTTGTGACAGGAAGGGAATGATGGAAGTATAAACAGGGAGTTTAGAAGGTTGTGACAGAAAGGGAATAATAGAACAATAAACAGGGAGTTTAGAAGGTTGTGATAGGAAGGGAATGATGGGAGTATAAAGAGGGAGTTTAGAAGGTTGTGACAGGAAGGGAATGATGGAAGTATAAACAGGGAGTTTAGAAGGTTGTGACAGGAAGGGAGTGATGGAAGTATAAACAGGGAGTTTAGAAGGTTGTGATAGGAAGGGAATGATGGAAGTATAAACAGGTAGAGAGCCGCTGTAGCGTAGTTGTTAGTGAACTCGCTTCGCAAGGCTGGTGGTCTGGGTTCAACTCCCACAGTGTGCGTGAAATTTTTCCCGACCGCGACGGTCTCAGGTGGACCCAGCCTCAACTGGGTACCAGACATGCTCTGGGAAAGTAAAGGTGGCTGGCGTGTTGCTGACCACATCACCCATTGTGTGCCGACAGTCAATTAAAAATACAGGCCTAACACTGTATTGACCTATATACCACGAGGTATGAAAGGGTTCCTTTATAAACAGGGAGTTTAGAAGGTTGTGATAGGAAGGGAATGTTGGGAGTATAATGAGGGAATCTAGAGCGACAAGACAGAAAGGAAAGAATGGAACAATAAAGAATAAATATCTAGATTGGTATAACAGAAAGACTGTAAAAAGCTCTACATGATAGTCATGCTGTTGACAGTCGTGTACATGTAACCACTGAGATGTTTAATCACATTGCTATTATGTTGTTCGTTCTAAAAAGTGGCAGTTATTGATGTAAGGAACTGCCACCAACACATTTCTTATCATCTGGTAGTGATTATGTTTGAGTCAGTTTGTTAGTCATAGTTTAACATTTGTTAGATATTGTTTGACATTAGTTAGATATGGTTTGACACTGTTACACCAATTCTCTACTTTCGTCATTCGTAATCCCAAAATATTTCGTCAGACGCCAAAATAACAATAATAAAAGTTACGTCCCATTGTTAAGAATAAGAGTTATACAAGTGCAGATAAACACAACAATAAAGGGAGGTTACTTTACGACCGAATAGGGGTTAGACAGGGATACAATTTGGGCATCATCTTTACTTCTCAGTTTCCAATCTTGATACACAACAGAAATATTTTTATGTGGAGGTTATAATAAACAAGACATCATAACAATCGACTGTGATGTTCTATAACTTCTCTTTCAAATAATGACTCATCGTCATTTCATCGTTAGCTAATTTCATATTTATTTATTGATTTTGAAGGTAGTTTCGTATTTCATTGATCCTAAATGTAGTTTCGTATTTCAATGACTAAAGGTGTTTTTGTCTTTCATTTATCGGCTCTTATTCTTATTTCTGTTCTCGTCATACTGCTACCGCGTTCGAGTCCAATGTTGTTGTCTTCAGTATTTGTCTTGCTCTTCTGATGGATTGAATGATGGATTTCTGCAACTTTTGTTGTGATATAGACGCTTCATCTAACCATCTTCTCCTTGGTCGTCCCTTTGATGTTACTCCGATGTTCTGCTTCAGACGTTGTTATAGACATGGTGGTCCTGCTGCATTCTTACCAGGTAGTCAAACAATTTCATTCTCTGTGTTGTTCAATGTAATTCAAGCCATGTCTTGTTCCAACCTTCTTTTTGATGTTGGTTCCTTCTTGTTTTATTTGTGACCGTTTGGAGACAACGGATTTTATATGTGGTTATTTTTGTGCCTGTGTTTTATTCATTGTCCTTAGAGACGTTGGCAGCATACAGATAGAATGAATACGCGTTTGATAATTTGTTGTTCAGCTGGCAAGAAAAATGTATGGATGTTTGAGTAGTGGAGCCAGGTTTTACATGACAGCATCTGCCTTCTGGACTCTAGCTTATATTTTTATGCTAAGTCATATTCTGTAATTCTATAATCTAAATGACATTAACTTATATTTGATTCATCGAATCTGAATGTCGTTAACTTATATTTGATTCATCGAATCTGAGTGTCGTTAACTTACATTTGATTCATCGAATCTGAATGTCATTAACTTTTATTTGATTCATTAAAATCTGAATGTCGTTAACTTATATTTGATTCATCGAATCTGAGCGTCGTTAACTCATATGTGATTCATTGATTCTAATGTACTTTCCATTATACAACATTCCTTGACTCTGATATTTACAAACTCATCCTATCAACACTCCTTTTTCATGTTAAATTAAACACCCTTGCTTGCTAACAACATATTTGATATTATTTCCACTAGTCAAATGAAAAAGCTGCGCCCCTGATATCGTTCTGGTGTCATTTTGAATGACTTAATCATGAGTAAAGGCGAATACCAATTAATACAACCGGAACGCACATTTGTCTATAGAAACTTTACCAGCCATAAATCGATGTGCTCTTGCTAACAAGTTTGCAATCATTGACATTGTTTACGCTGGTTTATTTGTTGTTTATTTTACGTACTTTGCTGATTGATATTTTAAATATTCACCAAAATTAAAAAACATTAAAAAGTAGACCCAAAAAATATAGATGGTGAGTTTACAAATGTTTCAAGAGATAAACAAGGGTGTAAAATATTTAGAGTAAAATATTTGTTACGAAATTGTTATCTAACTGATTATTATTAACCTATCCGGCCTTCTGTCCCGATATACAAGCTCTATGTATTTTTTAAGGTGATGCAAAGCCAATATACTGACTATATCAGTATACTTTGCAATAAAAAGCTTCAGAATGTAAAATAATTGCGGAGTGAAAGCGTTAAACCACTAGTATTAGTATGTTGATCCTACAAGAACAAAAATTACTATTACTAGCATTACAATATTTTATTGTTACTACTAGAACAAATTTATAGATCACTTTTCATACTATGCATTAGACCATATGGTATAAAAACAGACAATATTTCCCAAAATACGCAAGGGAATACTGTATTTGGCTCGTACTTTTATTTGACCACCGTCCAAACTACTAACCTTTGATACTTCATAGACTGTTCTGTTACCTAATTGAGGCTGGGTCGATTTCAGAACAGTTTGACTTCGACACAAATCTCATGTTGGTGGATCGATCGTGATAACGATATGAGAAGTTTAGTGCACTACTCAACTGTGCTATAGTTACTCTCGTTACTCCAGATACTTTCGTTACTTTGTACCAGTTCTTCTACCATTTGTTCATTCACCATATGGCCACGATGGGGATGTGGTCAACGTCACGCGGGTCCCTTTTACTTGCCAGTGGTACGTTATTTATTTCTGGTACCCAATTGAGGTTGGATCGACCCCGAGAGCCGTTCGGTGTAAAAATTTCACTCCCGCTATTGAATTGGACCCATACCCCCTGCCCAAGAAGCAAGTGCATTACCACTACGCTTTTGTGGTTCTCACTACTTGTTCTAGTACAAATACTATTACCCGTTACGCAATAGCTATTTTGTGAGCAGAACTTTGCCACCTCAACTTTACTTCGGAATAAACCAAATGTCTCACTTATCCAGCCGTCATGCTCAAATCACTAGTTACCTCCTGAAATTAATTCTGTTCTAGGTTTGGGACTCTACAGTCACCTCCGCACACCAGAGAGGTGCAACAGCACACGTCTGAGATTGTTGTCATCATCGCTTGCGATGGACGGCTATTAGTACCTCCTGAAAACATCTTCTTCGCTGTCTTCCTCTTCTCCTCTGTGTCGGGATGCCTCCTTCCATACTGGTCTTCGCCAACCCTTTGTGTCTTTTTAGATGTCCAAAATAATAACTACATAACCATAACATTAATATGGAATTTATTATTACTGTTTTGAGATGAAAGTTTGTTTAATATTATATGATAGTTCCTAAATAGTTGTATTAGTATCTACATGGACTACAGCCAAAAGATTGACTTCCTTGCACTGGATTATACACACTATGGCTCGGTCCCTCTCCCCAGAAATTGCACGCCATCTGCCGAGAGTATTGCACAAAGTTTTAACTCCATTGACTTTGGCAACAATCCTAGGGTTCTCTGAACAGAACGGCGTGGGTCGGATTCGAACCAACGACTGTCGAAACGCAAAGTATGTGCGTAACCATTTAGCCACAGAAACACTCCCCCTTCCTTGAGTTGAATTAGTAATTTTAAAGAAATAGTGTATTGTTAGTCAGACTGTGAAAGTATCAGTTGTCTTTTAGTAAACAATTTATTAATTGTCTCGCAAGTCGGTTTCAAAACAAGTTTAAGTAGGATCTGACTTGCGAGACCGCAGGTGATCTGTCTCAGACTTACTTAAGTTGGCGGTGTTAAATGTATTAGCAACACTAATTGTATTTTATCTTACCACAAATGACAAAGACAGCGTAAACATCTCATGCAAGAATTACATTATACAGCGCAATCATGAACACATTTTAAACTACTTTTATATTAATTGAGTTTACTATCCTTCGACATTTGAAACAATTAAAGAGAATTTTCTGATAAACAACATACTTTACAGAAAAATTAGATACTTTGGTCACTTCAAGCGTCACGATGGCCTGAAGAGAACAATATTAGAGGGCAGGATCCCAGGACGCAGAGACAGACCAAGATGAAGATGGCTACAAGATATTAAAGAAACCATGAATATAACCGTCGACGAAGTGGGTGAACTAACAAGAGACAGAGTGAATTTCAGATGCGCTGCAAAGTGAGCAACGTCCTATAAAGGATACGCACCTTGATGATGACTATCTTTCGACAGTTCTATACTTTAACACTATTTTATATTTGTTATTATTTTCTTTGCAATATTTTACAAAAAATCTAACTTTTATTTCTTTGTAATGTTTTGCCAAAAAAAAATTTTTTTTAGTGTTTATTTTCATTCAATTATTTTCTTTGCAATTATTTAAAAAAAAAATGTTATTTCCAATTATTGACAAAAATTATTTTCTTTGCAATTATTTTTTTGTCATTTTTAGTTGTAATTATTTTATTTGTAATTATTTATTTGTAATTGTCACTGTATTTCTGGCAGGTTTGACTTCTACAACCATTCCAATGTATTTAGCAGAATGTGCACCAACATATGCTCGAGGGAGTCTTGTATCAACAAATATAGCAATGGTGGCCTTTGGACAGTTCGTAGCCAACATTGTGGATGGTATATTCGGTTCGGATACACATAATGGATGGCGGTAAGTATCACTTATATAATATACATTTACACGCACAGTCATGCACACATATATACTTTCATTCACACACACGCAAAAAAAATACTCGCAGACATAGTACACATATGTATACAGGGTGGGCCAAAAAAATGAGAACATTGCGTAACATACTCGTTATTTAGAAATGTTATTTAATTTAATTATATCGTTGCATGTAATTTTGTTTGACCAAGTATTTAGCTAATCAGAAATCATGTTCAATTTTTCTAATCATCGACGCCAATCGTTTAATCAGAATACGGTCTTCCGCAGTCATTTTTGTCATTCTTGGTAACATTTTTTAACCAGCAGATGTAAACAATCGGCATATTAAAAATCAAAGATTGTGTCCGCACATTGTCGAAATAAAAATATCGTATAGCTAAATAGGTAAGTAAGTGAATGAATAAACAATTTAAGCTATTATGGATATAGTTCAAACAATTTTGGTGTAATTATATTGCTTTTTACGCGATGTTCTCATTTTTTTTGGCCCACCCTGTATATAAAATCTTCTGAATTGCTTAATCGTTTCTTGATTCCTGTGGATCATAGGCCTACAACTGTTACTCTTCATTGTCTATTTTAGACCGTCTTATGCAGCTCTCTCCAGGAGGTTCATATGACGTTGTGGTAAAATAAATAGTAATTTATCGCTTTACAAACTATATAACAATAATATCAAATACTAGTGGTAATTATTTTTGACTTCACAATCTGGTGAGAGCCGCAGTAGCATAGTTATTAGTGAACTTGCTGCTTAGACTAGTGGTTCAGGTTCAATTCCATAAATAGGTGGGGAATGTTTTCACAGCTCTCAGGTTGACCCAACCTTAATTGGGCACCAGGAAAAGCACTGGGAAGTAAAGGCGACCTGCGGGATGTTGACCACGTCATCTATCGTGTGAAGACGGTCAATGAAAAAAATACGGTTCTAACACTGTATTACCCTACATACAACGTAGTATAGAAAGGGTTAGTGTGCCCGCCTGCCCAGCGTTGGACTAGCCCTCTGTGAGTGCGGGTTCAATTCCGCGGGCTAGCAGAAAAGCCACAGGTTCCCCAGATTCACTGTGTTCGTGGCACCGAACCGAAGGGTTACGATGTCCATGGCACCGAGCGGATGAACTGAAAGCTCAAGTGCTTCTGGATCGAAAAAAAGGTGAATGTGCTGTACTGTACACACTATGGTAAGAATTACAAAGCAGACAATGGCGTTGAAAGGGTTCAAGAAAAAATTGACACCTAAGAAAACCCTGAAACGAACTTTACTGAGAGAGGCGAGAAATATCGGATTTATTTTCATAGAAGAGACTAAACGAGTTGTCCAGGATAGAGCGGTACGGATAAATTCCTAGCACACACTATGTGAAAATAGACGATCAGGGTTGAAATTGGAAGAGAGTGACAGTTGCAGTTCTATGTTTAATTGTGAACCAAACTATTTAGCAGTAATAGTAGTTCAAATCAATTTCTATGCGTTTTATTTAGAAACGTTGGCATTATAAATGTACAATCAAACATTCTTGGGGCGTGTACTGGACGACAATAAACAATATTTATTCCTCTGCTTCATAGCGCACTTGTCAACAATACAAGATATTCATAAAAAGAACTTCAGTGTTGCCTGCGATTTATAACCTTTGTTCGTCCATTAACAATTGTAAACATTACATGCAACTGTCTCATTCAAATTTTATGTTAGCATGGCTACATTCACAATCTAATAATATATATGTGTTGCCGGTTAACTTGCTGTTAACTTTATTTGGCTTAGGTTAACAATTAAATCTGACCTGGATAGCATTTATATTCACTTGACGTCGATAATTGTTCTACGTTTGCACGGTTACCTGGTAACCAGTAACACCATCTGCCAAATAAAATTACTTTGGCCAAATTAAGCGACAATATTGGAAATATAATTATACTTAAAATAATATAATTTAGCTTTTGTAGCAAGGAAAGACACTTGTTTATAAATAAAGTGAAATGTCAGTTTTTGACATGTAAATACAGAGAATTATATACGAGTTGATTATTAGCATCTTATATAAATAAAACTCTCATAACAAATTTATCATCATCTGCAAAATTATATCGCAGCCCACACTAGTGTTACGGAGTTCGTGCACTATCGATGAGATCTTTCTCTAAGAAAAAGATTCAAGCATATATAGTTATTCCAAAGGCGTAGAATTTACTTCATTCCAACGGGTTTCCCAGATGTCTCTGTCCCGGTCGGCAGAGCTGACATGCCATCTGACGAGATCATTCAACAACGGATGAACTCAGTAGCTCCGGCAACAATCCTAGTTATCTCATGAAAAAATTGTACATTTGTCTCGGTCCGGATTGGAACCAACAACCTTCAGTACGACATGAAAACCACTTAACCACTTCACCACTTAACCACTTCACCACTTAACCACTTCACCACTTAACCACTTCACCACTTAACCACTTCACCACTTAACCACTTCACCACTTAACCACTTAACCACTTCGTCATTCAAATCCCTACATGATTATTTACATAAAGGCAATGATGATGGTCTACTAGTCGATCAATAAATAATAACCTCTCACGGTAAAAATGACGCCATATTGAAATCAAATAAATCATATACTGATTAATTTACAATTTAGTGATGTCATTTTGGGGATTTACTATTTATCTTCATTCATAAAAATAATATAAAATTATGATAAAAATAATATAAAAATTATGATAAAAATAATAATATTAATCATATCATGTGTCAGTGAGAGTTAATAATTAAAGATAAGTTATCAGTTATATGAGGACTGATATCAGCAGCATCCTGCGGCCCAGCACGCCAGTTTGATGTTGATTAATCAATCTCTTTGCATATTTGGTATGTCGTTATTTTCGGGCTGCACCAATATCGACACTCATATCTCTCAGTCAGGTCTGCGAGTGGGATTCACAATCCTGAAACTCCTCTGTTCGGAAAGACTCTCTCAATGCGTTAAGAATGTCATTTCGTTCCATGGCAGCTCCCTCCGATATTGTAGCCATGCCAGCCAATCTATCAGCTCGTTCATGACTAAAGATTTAGAAATTGAGTTGAGTGCATTTGAAAATAGATGTCTGCGAAAAATAATGAACATAAAATTGGACGAATTCAGAAATGATGAAACCAGAGAAATGTCTGGTCAACCTTAAGTAACAACTGTTACAAGAAGGAGAATATGGATATATGATAGACACTCGCTGAGAAGAAATGATCAAACAATACAAAAGCAGGAATTGAAGTGGGATGCAAATGGTTTAAGAAAGATAGGGCGCTCTACAGATACCATTAAACGAACTTTACTGAGACAGACGAAAAAAATATCGAACTCAATCCAATAGTAGAGATTGAGAGAGGTGCACAGGATAGAGCAGTATGGAGAAATTACTTGCAGGCCTAATGTAACGTATAACGGTACGAGAGGAAAATATATATATATATATATACATTAACATTCAGTCGTCGAAACAAGTTTTGAGTGTTAGAAGATTAAAAAAAGGACTAAATAGTTATATGGATTCTCTTTGTATAGAAACGTTGGTAGGAATACTTTGTTCAGCTTATTTCTCTTTGTATAGTTTCATTGAATTATTGATCTTATTGATTCATACAGGTATATGTTGGGGCTTGGGGCCGTGCCAGCATCTGTCCAGTTCATTGGTTTTCTATTCATGCCGGAATCTCCAAGATGGCTGGTCAGTGCAGGTCGGGAAGAAAAAGCACGTAGAGTGCTTCAGTCTATGAGAGGCGCTTTAGATATTGAGGAAGAGTATGATACCATTAAACAAACATGCACAGAGCTGCAGCGGGAAGAACAAACTAGAGGTATATACTTCAGAATGTATTTCAATAACTACTATATAGAAATTCGAATTAAAAGATATCTTTGACAACAAGTACGTTCAAATTTGAATGCTGCTCGATAAATGACTCTCTTTTCCACTTGCTTTCTTTTTCTTTCTTTTTTGTCTGTGACGTTTTACTTCTACAATAAAAGTGTCTTGCTCTCTGTATAAGTTTTTTTCCCCACAAAAGTAACATTTTATTTGTTTTGAACAGAAGTTTTTCATTTAAATGCATGACGTCTGTTTGTTTTAAAATATAAAAATGTATCTCTTATATATGGTTGTATTTATGTGTGTGGTGTATTATTTAAATTTTGTAGAAAATAATAAATGAAATATTTATCATACTCGTTGGCTCTGGTGTGTTTGTCAGTTTGGTGCCGGGGCCCATAAGGGAAGCAAATATTAGTATCATTCCGGCCAACAAGGCATGTCGTAAAATGCGACTGATGTAGGGGCCTAGGAAAGCTTCCATAGTAAATAAAAAGCGTCGCAGAAATTGGATGTTCTGGCCTACTTGTGGACGCATAACTGGCACAACGTACAATCGCTCATAGGCTCAGATCACATACAAATCACACAGAGTGGTTAATAAGTGGTCGATATGGAGCATTCGAAGAAGAAGACGAAATGCTACGGTGTTTCACATGGGGTTCTTAAATCTCCTTGAAATGAAAATCGTGGCATATCCTTTACAGGACGTAGCCATCAACCACAGCAAACGAGTCGTTGATTTTGTAGGCACCACTTATACGTTCAGTAGTTTGCCATTGCTTTCAGAACGGTGAGGTCTATTTTTACCTTTGTAAAATGCCAGGAGAACAAATTTGCTTCCAAACTTACTCTCCTTATTCTAAATCTTATTCACTTGAAATAGGAAGCATCTGATCAAAGATAATTCTATTACAGAGCATTCACATTTTATTGAGATCCCACTTACTCTTCAAACTGTAAGTTAGAAAAAAATGAACGTAAATGAAGGACAACACAAGAAAAAGCAAAGTGTGTAAAACAGTGGAAAGATAATCCTTCCTATTTGTTAATGCTTGGTGAAGCTAAGTCAATAAATGGCTGGGAGTGACGTCCACTTGTTTGGTCACTAGTCCAGAGATGCTGGATCTGTCTACCACTATTCAAAATAAATAGGTTTTGTCCTTCTTCGATCCGCGTCAGTGTAATTAGTATAGAGCTCTAAGAAGGTGTCGCTGGAGTATTCGAGAACAAAAATAGAACACCTTTTTATTTTACTTTACGCCCTGCATTGCAGAATGTGGTTTTCATCACAGTTCTCCTGAAAATCTCGATATTCCTAGCCAGTTCGCCAGCATTTTTCATCACTTATATAGAACTAATGGGGGTATGGATTGGATGATTTAGTTAGTGGTGGATCAGGAATATGTGAGACTAACATGTTTTTCTTCTTCTTCTCTTCCACCATTTACTTCTTTATAGAAGTGTTGGGGGCGGGGGCGTAGTGATCTTGTACGTGCTTGTTGTAAGACACTTTATAAGCTCATATTCATTTTCGTAAGGCTGTTTTTGATGTCGTCGCTCCATCTTTTGCGTGGTCTTCCTCTTGCCTTGTACTCATTATACTGTTTCTGTGTGGCTTTGTGTGGTAGGCGATACCAGGGTATTCTTGTCAGGTGTCCAAACCATTTAATCTGTTGTAGAAAAACAGAAATATTGTAGACGTTTGTATTAGTCAAAGTGGGGAAGAGACGATATCTTATTATTAAATCGCCCCTTGTCGCCGGGGTTTATAAGGTGTTGTGGGTTCATTTCCACGTGAGAATATGATTTAGTCCTCCTATCTCCTGTACACTGGGCTTGAAATATAAAGTAACAGATACTTCATATCATAATGTCTGACAAAGCTACCATAAATTGTATTTGACAGTATCAGTAAAAAGGCGAACAGAATAAAAAGAACACAAATAATAAAGAAAAGTAGAAATGTCCAACTTTTTTACTTCTATAATATTAAGTAGCTCAATCTCCTAAAATTAATGAATTCCTATTTGTTGGGGCCATATTTGTTTAGGCAACACGCTCTGATATAATCAAATACAAGACTCGTTCTTGGATTGAAAGTCAGTTCCTCAACTTTAAAGAAACTTTAATCTCATATAAAATAAACATTAATTCTGGAAACATCGATAATCTCTGCCTTGTTTAATATGCTAGTTTCTTTATTTCTATATGGCTGCTGTTATTGTGGGCTTATAATCAGTACAAGAAAAACAGAGATTATGATGCTGGGTAAAAATGAAAGATCAACAATATTGATCTACAACGCAGAGTTAAAATTAGTTGATTAATGTAATTACATAGTATTCTTGATAAAAAATGCTGCCATTAAAATGTAGTAAAGATATAGACATAAAATAGATAAAGTTGCAAAAACAATGAACAGAATAATGACCAAAACAGTTTGATATAACAGAAAAGTTCACCACTAAAATAAAAACGATTACAAATAACACCTTTTGCTATGTGAAGCATGTGAATTTAATACAGCAGTGGAAAAACATATTGGAAAAACAAGAAGATATACGCTTGTGAATATAAGTGTTACAGAAGAGTCCTCCAAATACCATAGACAGAGAAGATAACAAATAGCTTTACCAAGAAGAAACTCAAATCAAAGAAAATTGGCTGATGCTACAAATAAGAATGAACAATAATTAAGTACGTATTTTACATTAAAAAATACGAAGGTTTTGGAGAGGACAATTATTGAAGGAGAGACATCACAGCAAAGAGGAAAGGAGAGAGACAGGGGAGACAATGGATTCAAAATGTACATGATGATTTGAGCATAACTACTGCAGAGGCGGGATATTTGATGATTTGAGCATAACTACTGCAGAGGCGGGACATTTGATGATTTGAGCATAACTACTGCAGAGGCGGGACATTTGATGATTTGAGCATAACTACTGCAGAGGCGGGACATTTGGCCTATGCGAGTAATACATTCGGAAATACTGTTAGTGTGGAAAAGTTCTTAGAACAAACCATCGGATGATGAAGATGATGATCAGTTCGCTTTATGGTAGTGAAACATGACCACTATTCGCATCAAGAGAAAAGCACACACACCTTCTACATACAATGAATTTGCCCGCCTGCCCAGCGTGTTCGTAGAGTGTTGGACTACGGGTGACTAGTCCTCTGTAAGTGCGGGTTCAACTCCGCGGACTGGCAGAAAAGCTACAGGTTCCCCAGATTGACGGTGTTCGTGGCACCGAGCCGAAGGGTTACGATGTCCATGACACCGAGCCGAAGAGCTTTCAGCTCAAGTGCTTCTGGATCGGAAAAAAATACAATGAATTTGACGACTTTTTGATTTAAATGGCAATATAAAATCACCAACAATGATGTATTGGCCAGAACAATTATTGCATCAAATTTCCATGCCCAATCTTTGTAGATTGAGATTGTTGGGTCGTGTTCTGAATAAGGAGGATAGCAGAATGTTTAAAGGCATCTATAGGGAATTACAGATGAGCAGAACGTTTTGAAGCTGCTCACTACTTCTGTCTAAGGATGTGTGCTAGAGGAGGGATTTGTACGATGCAGTTGTTGAAATTGATTCTTGTGGGCAGGAAATTATGGATTGAAAGGAGAAGATTGAGGAGTGGAATTAGAGTATAGGAGAAACTTGTTGCAGAAATGTTAAGTGAAGAACGATTGAACTGGCACATCATGGCACAAAGTGGCAACAACTATGGACGATCTTTCTGATGGAGATTTGTCTTGTTAGTTATTGCCATATAATGTAGTTTTTACTTCCTTGTAGCACAACTATTGTCTGCAATGTTTTTTTCCTTGTTTTTTCGTCCGTTCGAATCAAACAAGTTAATCACTCTTTATGATATGTGGGGCTTGTACGTGAATACGCCCCTGCTCAAAAGCCCCAACAGCATCTAGGAAAGAAATAGCCCTGCTTAGCCCAATATCCCAATTTAGCCCTGCATTATACAATTTTTGTATATTTTGAAAATGAATGTGTTTTTAATATATATATATTTATATTATATTTAGCATATTTATATGTGTGTGTGTGTTGAGAATATATCTGATTAACCCATTCGCCATTCTGAGCCGATGTACAGGCTCGCTGTACTTATTAAGAAGCCGCAATACCAGTATTACTGGCTAATTCAGTATATATTACAATGTAATTGTACCAGGAAGTAAAAACAAATTGCGTAGTGAAAGAATGTGTAAAGAAAATATTTTCTTTTTGTTTTATTTCGCATTGATGATGTTTCCTATGTGTTGTATTTATTATATATGCATTTGTTTTGTATGTTGACCTAACGTATGTTTCAGGTCGAACACCTATCATCATTCAGATGCTGCAGGTGCCATCAGTCCGACGGTCACTGTTAGTTGGCTGCAGTCTGCAAGTGATACAACAGGTGGCCGGCATTAACACTGTGATGTAGGTATATATGGACAGTTAGCAACAGGTTTTAGGCTTGAGAGAATATGATAAAGCGATTGAGATGTCGAGTGATGGTGAGAGTGTTGTTGAGAGTGATGGAGGGAGTGTGGACGAATGATGACAGGACATGTATGAAACTAAAAACTAATTTTCTGACATCCGTGACTTTTCCAATTTTTCCCGGTTTTTTTAAGTTGAGTTTTCTGACACCCATGATATTGCTTATTTCTTTAATGGTTATTTGAAGCGTATGGAAGTTTCGCCAACAATTTCCGTATCCATTAGCACGAGCGTTGAAAGGTCGGAGTTCATGGACGATTTTACATTCTGTTATTTTTCCTGGGTTAGTGTAAGTTAATCTGCTCACAGTGAAGTGACGTTTGTCAAGTGATTTTCTTGTTGTTGTGTCTGAATATTGAGAAATTATTATTGGGATTGCAAGAGAAAAGCGAAAAACAACATCTATATCTCAATGTGGCAAAAACAAAAATAAGAACAACGGATAAAATAAGCATAACAAAAGATATGTTTATCAATGGAGAGAAAATAGAAAATGTAATCACTTTTCAATATCTCAGTTCATTATTAACAACAGATGGAATTGAGATGAAGAAAATTAAAAGTAGAACAAACATGATCTTACGAAAAAATTAAATAACTTATAACAGTATAGAATGGAACTGATATGAAAACACAGATCAGAATACAAGCATGAATATTTCCAGTGACAACATATGGGTGGGAAGCATGGACATATAACAAGGCAGTGGAAAACACATATGCGCTTTTGAAAGTAACTGTTACAGAAGAGTCCTCTGTATATCATGGGCAGAGAAGAAAACAAAAATATTTATCTAGAAAGAACTCAAAATCCAAGAAAACGGGCTGATGCAACAAATAAAAATGAGAAAATTGAAGTGTTTTGGACATATAAAGAGACATTATTATCTTCTTTTACTGTATACAACAATCGTTATTCTCACAAGTAATATACGAGAGTAAATCAATAATATTCTTATCCAATCAACCAGCACAATCCATGCTCAGTCAGTACTATTCATGTTCAATCAATCAATATGATTCATGTTCAATCAATCACTACTATTCATGTTCAATCAATCAATATGATTCATGTTCAATCAATTATTACTATTCATGTTCAATCAATTAATATTATCCATGTTCAATCAATTATTACTATTCATGTTCAATCAATTAATATTATCCATGTTCAATCAATTATTACTATTCATGTTCAATCAATTAATATTATCCATGTTCAATCAATTAATATTATCCATGTTCAATCAATAATTACTATTCATGTTCAATCAATTAATACTATCCACGTTCAAACAATCATTACTATCTACGTTCAAACAATCAATACTATCCACGTTCATAACAATCAATACTATCCATGTTCAATCAATAATTACTATCCATGTTCAAACAATTATTACTATCCATGTTCAATGAATCATTACTATCCACGTTCAAATAATCATTACTATCCACGTTCAATCAATTATTACTATCCACGTTCAATCAATTATTACTATCCATGTTCAATCAATTATTACTATCCACGTTCAATCAATTATTACTATCCATGTTCAATCAATTATTACTATCCATGTTCAATCAATTATTACTATCCACGTTCAATCAATTATTACTATCCATGTTCAATCAATCACTAATATTCATGTTCGTATCAACAAATACTATTCTTGTTTAATGATTCAATGATAAACTTTTTCAATGATTGAATGATATTTCACCACTTCTATTCTCTCCTTATACCAACTCTCAGTTCATCACTTCTATTCTCTCCTTATACCAACTCTCAGTTCATCACTTCTATTCTCTCCTTATACCAACTCTCAGTTCATCACTTCTATTCTCTCCTTATACAAACTCTCAGTTCATCACTTCTATTCTCTTCTTATACCAACTCTCAGTTCATCACTTCTATTCTCTCCTTATACAAACTCTCAGTTCATCACTTCTATTCTCTTCTTATACCAACTCTCAGTTCATCACTTCTATTCTCTCCTTATACAAACTCTCAGTTCACCACTTCTATTCTCTCCTTATACAAACTCTCAGTTCATCACTTCTATTCTCTCCTTATACAAACTCTCAGTTCATCACTTCTATTCTCTTCTTATACAAACTCTCAGTTCATCACTTCTATTCTCTTCTTATACCAACTCTCAGTTCATCATTTCTATTCTCTCCTTATACCAACTCTCAGTTCATCATTTCTATTCTCTCCTTATACCAACTCTCAGTTCATCACTTCCCTTTCATTATTCATAGAATTCAAAGAATCGTTTTCAGACCAAAAACTGCACTGAGTTTCTGACGACGCCATTATAGAGGAATCACACGCTCGTGCCGTTTTGTGAGATATCTTTGCGCATGTCTGCACGCTCTGGCTCCCTGTGTCTGGGTCTCTGCCAGATTGGACCTGAGGATAACAAGATACATTGTATCCTTGCACATCTCCAATACATTTATCTCTTTCTGCGACCACTCTTAGGGCTCTCTATCTCTCTCTCTATTTATATTTTCGATGTATTTCTGCAGTGTAAGAGATTTATCAGAACATTTAGTGTAGTAAATTGTTTCTGTCACCTTCACAAACAAGTTATCAGTACTTTTGTTTTGCTTTATTCCTCATGGCTCCTCGTGGAGTATCTGACCCCAATAGTCGTTCTCCCAGTCTGGTCTCTTGTCATTTTATTTATGGCTTCCCAGGATAGTTCAGCATCTTTCAGTTCCTAAAAAGGTCTCCGTTTCCATATTTGTTTAGAACGTCTCCTTTTCCATTTCCCTTGCGGGTTCCACTCAAGTGCTTGTCTAGTGATACTCGACTGTGTCTTCCGCAGGTTATGCCAGACACATCATCATTTTCTTTCAATAGTTAGTTAGTTTGTTTGTTCCTTTCGTGCCAAAGGCGGCACATAGGACAGAGGTTTTAGATCTCCATGTGATACGGTTCTTTGCTAGCAGTTGGAGATCTTGTATGGTTTTACATCCCAATAGTTTACTTTCTTGTTGGATGGTTCTTCGAAAAGTGGTCTTTGGTCTTCCACGTTTTCTTTTCCCAACTGGTGACCACATAAGGACTTGTCGATTTAGTCTCTTTTCGTCTGATCTAAGAACATGACCTAAATATTTCCACCTTCGTTTCCTTATAATATTTGATACGGGTTGTTGGTGTGTTCTATCTCTCACTGTGTTGTTAGAAACGAAATCACTCCATTTTACTTTTAATAATTTTCGTAGACATTTATTCTCAAAGCTGTCCAGTTTCTTATCAGTTTTCTTTGTTGATTTCCAACTTTCACAACCGTGGGTCAGTACAGGAATCACACATGACCTAAATAATTTAACTTTTGTGCATATACTAAGATCTTGAGATTGCCAGATATTCGTTAATTTAGTGAAGACACTAGCTGCTATAGCAATACGAGAGTTTATTTCTTTCATCGTGTCTCCGTTCTTTGACACTTTACTACCCAAATATGTAAAATGGTTAACTTTCTCCAGTGTTTGGCCAATTCTTACGATGTTGTCTATCGAGTTTCTTTCAAGACTCATAGTATAATTTATATTTAAATAAGGTCTACCAAAAATACATATCTCATTTACTCATTCTCTTTTCCGCATACCTCTGTCCCTGTTTGTTGCTTTCTCCCTCTCATTCTTATATGTTCATTGTTACATTTTTCTGTTTTACAAACAGCTTTCAATAAAAACGAACAGTTAAATACAGTAACTTGAATCTCAGACATTGAATAAAATATTACAAGAAACGATTTTTTAATAAATATTTTCTTGACCGTCAATCCATTCAATACATATACGTACATACATATAACATTTGGTTGAATTCTCCAGGTATTATTCAGCAACTATCATTCGCATGTCAGGTGTCGAGAGTGACGAGGCTGCCATTTGGTTATCAGCTATAACTGCTGCAGTGAATTTTCTATTCACCCTTGTTGGTCTTTATTTGGTGGAAAGGATTGGAAGGCGACCCCTGACGCTTGGCAGTCTTATGGGAGCAATTGTCAGTTTAGCTTGGCTAGCGGTAGGTTTCCATCTTTCAGCTTTGAATACGCCACCCATAGATGTTATGGAACCTGTTGCTGCAACATCCCATTGTTCAAGATACAGGTAAGCTAATGCTGTAATCGTTATCAGTTGAACTATTTCTAAAAACATGTGTTTTTCAGCGTTATGCTCTGCTCAAATTCTGTTCAAATTACACAGCAGATGTGCAAGCACTACTATAGACTGCAATCATGATCAATAGCATCAACTCTGACTGTCAACAAGTGATCCTTTTCATAAATGCACTATCCGTTCTGCAAGGCTTCCAGAGTAAACTTTCATCCATGAGAAGTGAGCTAAGCAAGATTTGTGCCAACAAGAGAGTTACACTTCAGTGAGTACTATCACATTGTGGAGTCCCAGGTAACGAGAAGACTGACAATATCGCAAAGAAGGGAGTAGAATAAAGCATGTAGAAAATGATATCACATATATTTAAAAAAGATATCCTGAACGTTAGAAAAGGAACTAAACTATCCAAAGCGACTATCACACACTCGACAGACAAGGACAGACTATCATCTTCTGTCTCAGGACAGGGCATAACAGACTGAATAAACACTAGCACGGGTTACCATTGTCTCCATCCTCTCTGTTCACTGTAGCCTCTCTGATCAAACCATATAGTATGTCCTGCAAGACTATTCTATGTATGTCTCCCTCAGAAAGGGATGCTGGCCCTACAGCACAACACAACATTTAAAACTACATGGGACCAGATATGAGTTACATACAACAGTCGACTTTATCAGAAGAACGCATCTGACCATTTAATCATCAAAATAGCGATCACCAGAAGTATAAGAAGAAGAAGAAGCGCTTTGTTCCTATTTTAAAGAGTATGATGGTGGATTGAATAGGGCAGAGAATTTAAGTCCTTTTCATGAATCTGTCGACACGCGTATGCAACTCATCGATTTTATTTTCTCTCCAACATGACAAAGTGTGTTAACGTTACCCAACGGTGAAACACGGGTAGTTTTCATTTGGTAACATCAGCGTGTTAAAACATTCAGTCAGCCGATCACTTAAACTAGAATGAAGTTATAATGCTAATGATCAGTCTATATTATTTGTATTAGTTTTTTTGTTGTAGTATTTTTCGTTCCAAGAATGTGATCTGAATCAATGTTATCTTGAGAAACACTTGTTAAATGTATCTTCTATATGACTGTCAAAGCAACATCAGATTTTAAAAGACTAAATAAAATATGAAAATATGGAACTGCAAGTTATATAGTTTTAAAACTAAGTTTCGAATTTTCATTTCAAATGTATCAATCCTAACATATGCCAGCGTGAGTTGGAAAATGACTAAAGATATAGAAAGCAAGTTGAATGCATTTGAAAATAGATGTCTGCGAAAAATAATGAGCATAAAATGAAACGAATTCAGGAGAAGCGATGAAATCTGAGATATGTCTGGTCAACCACTAGTAATAACTATTATAAGAAGGAGGAGATGGAGATATGTTGGACACACCTTGAGGAGAAATGATCAATGAATATCAAAGCAGGCATTGAAGTGGGATGCAAAGGGTTCAAGAAAGAGAGGACGATCTAAGGGGATCATGAAACGAACTTTGCTGAGAGAGGCAAGAAATATCGGTCTCAGTTCCATGGAGGAGATTGAGCGAGAAGCCCAGGATAGATCGGTATGAAGAAATTGCTTGTAGGCCCTATGTAGCGTATAACGATACGAGAGGAATTATTATGATATGACTGTGCTCTAGATATTCTTGCTGCTGACTGTTATGTTTAATTCGATCATTCTTATTTATTTGTCATCACACTGTTATTAGGTTGTAGCCAAGTGTGGTTGTATTTTGTGTTTAGCTTCTCGGTGACTTGAGATATGAATTTCCTCATACGTTGATGTGATACAGATACTACATCTATCCAGATTTTCATAGTCTTTTCTTCGTTTTTTCACTTGTATCTTCTGCTGTAGAAGGCTTTATATACAGTGTCGTCTGTCTGAATTCTCACTAGGTGGTCAAACCATGCAATTCTGGGAGTCTCAATGGCGAAGTGCCTATCATACCAAAGGTTAAAAAACATAAAATATAATTCCTACCAACATTTTCAACATCTTTAACATTACATTGAGGACTTTCACCTGTACTACTGAGTTCAATCCCTGCCACCGAGATCTTCTCACATGGTCATTCACCGAAGTGCAATGATACTTATCTTATCAATTAATCAATGAATCAATCAACCAACCAATTTTGTGTAATTTGCTGGATTTACCAATAGCAACTTCTAATAATTTAGTCCAGAAATACATTTTGTAACTGTTGTTGTTTCTGTTGTTTCTGTTGCTGTATATGGTGATGGTCAAAGTAAAAACTTTAGAATATATAGCATATCTTCATTGATTTGATAACATTTTCATTGTTGTTTGTGTTACATTTCTGAGTGATGCAAGAACAATTATTATTATATAGTTTTGTGTCACATTTTTATTTACTATTTACGCTATCTATGCTTCAGAACGTGTAACGACTGCAGAGTAGACCTCGACTGCGGCTACTGCTACGTAGATCTTCCAGAAGTGGTGACAAATTCCTCCTGCTTGCCTACCAATTACGACAACCCATGGATGTCAACGGTTGGCAGATGTAACAGCAGCACGTTACCTCCCTCTGTGACCTGGGCATACGATTACTGCCCAACCCCATACTCTTGGATGCCAATGGTCGGACTTGTATTGTATCTTATATCCTTTGCACCAGGTTCGCTCCTTTAATAAATATATATTTCAACATTGTCTATTAAGTATTGGTTATTGATTACTGTAGTTGCATCACAACACTCTGAACAGACCTATAGGTGCACAGTCTTCCCCATCAGAAGTCCAAGGTATGTGCACAGACAGTTCTAGTGGTTCGCTGCTCAAACAAACTCCTCACTCTCCACAACGGACATTCAGTTCTGATTTTACAACTTGTAATTTTACAGTCCTCAAATCGTTGGATCGATTCTATATAAATTGTAGTGTCATCATTCAACTGGTGGTCACCTAGAAAACGAAGGACATCACACTTATACATTTTTAACTCCTCAACGATCGATACTGTTAATGTCCTCCTGTCTACGCTCTCATTGCCGTTAACACTTGCATGTCCACGACAATAGATCTATGTACGTTTAAAACACCTTCCCCGTTTTCTGCCTGTGTTGTTAATAGGGCATCTGACGAGTCACGTTAATTTGGAAACGACTGGCTAGTAGTCCTCGGTCTACTACCATTTCATAATCAACTCTTCTTTCGCTAAAGGGAATGTCATCGGTGCGCAGTAAAGTGATCTCCCTTGTATTGTCTTTCTGGACAAGATCAAAACCTTGCGATATTGAAGGCCCAAACCTTGTTTTTAGTGCACAAAATATCATTAACAAAACTAGTTACTGCCTGTAATACTGCTTTTTGGACGATGTATTACAGGAGGGATATGGGCCCATGAAAGTTAATGGCTGCATGGCTAGTGCAGTCGCCACAAAATTGTTCAGGTTAGGATTTGTTTTTATGACCCCGGCAACAAAAAAACCAACTTGGCCTTACCGTGGATTGAATTCGAGTCTCCCGCATGGGAGCCACGCTCTAATCCATTCAGTCTAAAGCTCCTGAAGAATATGTCATAGTGATCATCAAGACCTATTATGTACTGGTATATTGCGACAGAATGATAGAAAGAAACGTCTAGGACTTTCATCATTGCAACCCACTCTGTTGGAATAGAAAGTTGAAAAAGATTGGTTGACAAAAGAGACTACTAAAAAGTCACATCAAAGAGCTGGAAAGAAAAAAAACAGAAATATGTGGCATATGAAGAAATATTGGCATATGAAGAAATATGTGGCATATGAATGAAAAGTCAGCAGTCCAACGTAGAGGCACTAATGGTTTACAAAAATAGTGATCTGTGAGTGGCTTTCATAACACAAGTCTGTGATGATAAGTCACTGCATCAGTTCAGGAGGCTATAACGTAAAGATAAACATAATAAATAATTTAATTGCTGGCACAGTGGGATGTTGTTGTAGTCTAGTGGTTAGAATGCTGACTTCATAAATCGAAAATACCTGGATACCTTCCCGTTGCAAATCAGCTATAATTGGGTTGCTTCCCTCTTTGAGAGAAGAGACACAGAAACAGAACATCAATTGTTTTTTTTGTGGTTTTTTCCCGATCCAGAAGCACTTGAGCTTTTCAGCTCTTCGGCTCGGTGCCATGGACATCGTAACCCTTCGGTCCGGTGCCACGAACACCGTAAATCAGGGGAATCTGTGGCTTTTTATGCCATCCCGCGGAATTGAACCTGCACACATAGAGGGATAGTCACCCGTAGTCCAACACGCTACGAACACGCTGGGCAGACGGGCAACATCAATTGTTAAAAGCATAATACTGTTAAGTCTTCTACATTTGAAGTTTTTATAACACAATCTGCATTTGAAACATGTCTACTTTGAGCGTTGCTAATGACTACTTGACTTTAATTGATATTTACTAGCGTGTTCATTCAGAACGTATACTAGATCATTGCGTTTAATAATCTCATCATCAGGTGCCGTGCCGGCTGGTGTAGACGATCATGGATCTCCACAAATCTCTGTCGTTGGTGTTTGCTATCAACTCAGATGTTGACGCTCTACCGTGCCATGAAGTCAGGCTATCCAAAATTTTCTCCTCTGTCTTCCTCTGTCTCGTCTACTCTCGATTTTACCGGTTGTCACAATGTGTTCTAAACCTTCCCTCCTCATCACATGCCTGAAAAATGATGACTGCCTCTTTCTTATATTGATGATACGTTTTCTCTGTGCCTTGATCTCATTCAGCACCTCAACATTAGTCATTTTAGCAGTACATGGGATTCTCATCATTCTTCTATAAAACCACATTTCTGTGGCCCTCAGAGATTTTTCGATGTGTGTGTTCATTGTCTATGACTCGCATCCGTATGTCAGTATTGGTTCTATGTTGGTAATCTATAAACTGAGAAAAAGTAGTTGCACCATTTTGGAACAGCAAATATCAATTTAAAAATCGGATCAAAATTTCTTTGCTTATCAAAACATACAAGACAAACTTAGTTTTATTTTCCATAATGCAAACACTAATTCCTTTTAGATTTATTTCTGCAAAACATAATGGAATAAACAATTCATTACAAAAAATGCAATGAAAGGAAACTGTCTTTATATCACTGGCGTATATTGGCGAATACTGTGTTTGACACGTATTTGTTTACTTACTGTACATGGTGGGTGATGTGGTCAGCATGACGCTAGCCACCTTTACCTCTCAATGTTTCTCTGATACCCAACTGATTGACTGATAGGACCATCATCATTGCACTTTGCTGATTAACCATGTGTACTCCAATCTATTTCTTACACAGGCAGATCTCAACGGTAGTACACGAACGTCGTAGCACCGGCGAGGGTGCCTTGTGTAATTTAGAAGATGGTGAAAATATTTTGTAGGAATTTTATTTTCTAATTTTTTGTAAACATGTTTTTACGGGAAGCGGCTTTTCAGCCTGCTCTTATTGATTTTGAACTTCCAAGGGTTCTCTTACCTGCCCAACTGGAATTTATTGTCCGTCTCCAATAGGACTAGGAAGTCGATCTCACCTACACTGTGAGCAGATATCTCTGGGAAAATATACCGATGGCTTCACGAGGGAGCGAACCGGTTACGTTTGGAACGAGAGGTGAGTACATAACCTCTACGCCACAGAGACTCAATTGAAAATCGGTCAACATGAGCGCCTGTGTCATTGGTAAAAATTCCACAAGTCAATCCCATACGAAGCTGGGTTGTAAAGATTAGTAGTAGCATACGAGTATTCTTACTTCTGTTGTTCTGCCATCACGCTAATTATCTATATCTTCTTGGCTTTTTTTTATGTCTCTACAGGAATGGGACCAATGCCGTGGACTATTAATTCTGAAATATATCCACTCTGGGCACGCAGTACTGGAAATGCTGCATCTACATTTATGAATTGGACATTCAACCTTGCAGTGTCAATGTCTTTCATCAGTTTGACAGAAACTCTGGGCAGATATGGTGAGCATTTTATGTTTTTACATGGGTTTCTTGATTTCTATAATAGTTTAAAGTCTGTCAAAATGACGAAAGTGCAAATCAAAAACTGTACGCCTGTGAGTTGCCGGGTGAGTTACTGTTAGCAAGGAATAATAACACAGCAACCTACATGGCATGTTGTAAGAGACGAAAAGGTAATGGCTTAGGAAGTTACTCAGTAAATAAAAACGTCGCAGAAATCGGATGTACTGGTCGCCCGTGTGTTGCCGGGCTCACAAGGGAGCAAAATTAGTAACACTATCACTTGCAAGACATGTCGTAAGAAGCGACTTATGTAGTGACTTAGGGAAGCTACACTAGTAATTAAAACGTATAGCAGAAATCGGATGTTCTGGCCTAATTGTAGGCACATAACTGGCACAACGCGCACCGATCTTAGGCTCAGATCGCATATAAATCACAACAAGTGGTTTAACATATCGTCGATATGGAGCGTTCGAAGAAAAGAAAGAAAAACTGTATTATATTTTATTACCTGTCCCTTACACGCTGTTCGAATTTTAACCAATATACATTTATCAAATGTAGACGTCAATTTTCATTTAGTTTAAAATCTGACAAGTGACAATCAGCACACTAAACACACCACATATCGCGTAACATTCGGACCAATATCTGTAATTTGTAATAGACGTCATCCACAAGCGGTGATGACAATAGTCTCAGACGTGTGTTGTTGCACGTCTCTGGTGTGTGCGGAGGTGACTGTAGAGTCCAACTCTGGAACATAATTTTGTACCTTAGGTGGGGCATACATAGTCAAGATCGGACATGTTGTGTTGTGTGTTCTGTCTTTTTTGCGTGCTCGTTTTCTCTGCGCCTCAACAGTACGATGATTATCAATGTTTACTGCAGTGCTGCCCTACTTTTTGTATACTAGGCGCATCAAACTAATAGCTGTGGAGGTGCTGGCCGTGTGGCAATTGGTATAATAATACTAACAATAATAATAAAAGTATAGTAACATTAGTAACAACAAATCATAACAATTAAAAATTAATTCTTATTAAACTTAACAGTAAAAAATATATTGTGCTTACGGAAAAACCCCGAAACCTACAGATATTAAAAATACTTGACCCAAAATTATAATAAGCCTCAAAGCCAGCAGAGTAAAATAGGGCGCCAGGGATGTATGACATGTGCGTCATGGCGTCCGCGTCACCGTGTTGACAGTTCTGATCTACTGTATAACTTATAGGTACACATAATCAACATTTCTATTTTTACTAATGAAATCGAATAACAGGTTCTGCGAATTAACCCTTAACTGCTAAGGAGTATATATGTTTTCCCATTCACTTTAAAGACGCATTAACAGTCTGCTTTTTCTCTCGTGGGTAAAGATATGTTAACACGTTATACATTGCTACTGTCACTGTTATAGGTGTACATTCACGTTTGTGACCTAGAAACAAAAAGTAGCTATTTTTAGCACAGCCTCAGAATATATGTAAGCAGCGAAAGGTTAAACTGACAGGAAACTACAGATTGGAGTACTAAGAGCATGCATATTCCCAGTAGCAACGTATGGGTGTAAAACATGGACATTTAACAAGGCATTGGAAAAACAAATACGTGCTTTTAAATACAAGTGTTACAGAATAGTCCTCCACATACTATTGACAGAAAATAGAGTCAATAAATATATCTAGAAGGAATTCAAAATCAACAGAGAACTGACTGATGCTAAAACTAAGAATGAGAGAATTATATTTTTGGGCATGAAGGTTGGGGAAACCATAATGAAAAATGGAATCTTCAAAGAGAAGAAGATGATAGAACAATGAGAAGATGGATTTAGGATGTGACTGATGATTTGAGAATGACGGCAGATGAGGTTTATGAGAGAGATAAATCTTGAAGAAGTGCTAGGATCAGTGGCGGCACGTCATTGCGAGCCAGTGGGGCCGGGCCCTACCAAAAATAATGTATAACGTGTATTTATTTTTTATAAATTAAAATAAAGCAACCCAAAACTATGATTTATACTGGGAAAAATGCCTGGCCCCACTAACAATAATGATCATGAGCCGCCACTGGCTAGGATGGCAAAATTCTGCTCATGTCAAGCTATTGGATGATTTTATATATTGAATGATTAGCAATCGTTGCACAAAAGCTAACCAAGTACTGGGACAGTTAACACCACTGTTGTCACATAAAGAGATACCGCTAACAACTAAAGCAAATCTCATAAAAACGATTTTCTGGCCAACACTATGTTACCAGTGTCAAACATGGCCAATAACAGCAGCTAATGAGCGGAAAATTATAACGACAGAGATGATGTGTCTTAGAAGAGCTGTAGGTGTGATAATAAGAGACAAAATTAGAAATGAAGAAATCAGAAGGAGAATGGATGTGAAACCAGCAATGCAATTCATAAAAGAACAACAGATTAAATGGTTTGGACACCTGACCAGAATGCCCTGGTATCGCCTACCACAGAGAGCCACATAGAAAAAGTATAATGAGTACAAGACAAGAGGAAGACCAAGCAAAAGATGGAGCGACGGCATCAATAACAGCCTTACGAACATGAATATCAGCTTACAAAGTGCCTTAAAAAAGCACACATAAGATCACTACGTTTCACCCCCAACACTTCTATAAAGAAGTAAATAGTGGAAGAGAAGAAGAAGATATATATATACATGTGTGTGCGTGCACATGTATCTATGTGTGTCTGTGTGTCTGTGTATGTTTGTATGTATGTGCAAAATTGTCGAAGGACGGAAACTAAATAAAAACTGAAGAACTTTAGATTACTTATTAATAATCCATATTTTGTGTGAATCATTTGCTACATATTGGGAATTCCCGCATCAGACTACCATTTTTACGATCGCTTTGATATGATATGCTGATTACTGTTGGATTTAGAAGGAACTGTACACACATTTCTATGAGAAAATATCGGTTCATTGAGATCAATGCCAAGTTTTTGAAAGTCCTAAAACGTGCTAATGACCGTTGCTTATATTGTTGTTATTGGAATTTACAATATTTCAAAGATTTACGTCGCCTGAAGCAATAACGGGTTTCGAGGTCTAGACAACTTTGTATATGTTATATTTACAATACATTTGTTTTGTAGCATTTGGTAATCAAGTTTTATTTGAAATATATTACTTTGAGATGAGATTTCACATTATCATGATGGTATATCCAGAATTTAATGCCAATATGGAAGGTGATACTCTAGAGTGCATTTTATCATGACGAAATTCAGGATTGTAAAGTTTAATGTGTATGGTTGTCCTCAATGAAAGACAACAACTTTAGTGCCAATCGATGCAAACGAGACAACTCTATTATACGAGTGATTGCTCTCAGGAAAATATCTACAGCCTAACTATGCTCAGATTTTAATGGTTGTCAGATAGTGTAACAGTCTATCATATTTCCTTTAGAATTTATACTATTTTCTTAGACATTTTACAATGTTCCAATTCTGTGTGGTCGATAGTTTGCAAATTTGCATGGTCCAGACCCATTATACATCTTAGGACGATTAACCGTAATTGTGGGATTTAAGTGGTGTCTGAAATCTCTACATATACAATCTGACCAATTGGCTCTGCACTTGCAAATATCTTTTTCTTTATTAATGATATCATAATATATCGATGAGGTTGCACTCTTTTTTGAAACTCGATTGTGTATGCTGTTGAAATTCACGAGATACAATGGATAGCAACATTTTACAATAGTTACTGGTTAGTGGTTACTGAACTGATGTCACATCACTACGGGCAGACCCAACTCAACTTCCCCAACATATGTCGAAAGGTATGCATACTGATGGTTCCTGTGGCTCGCTTACTAAACACACTCCTCTATCTTTGTCCATCAAGCGTCCAGCACTATTTGTACATTGAGTCATTCCAAACTCCAGAAATCGCTGGATTGTTTCAACTGCAATTTTAGTGTTCTCTCACCCAATAGTAGGTCGCCAAGAGGTAAAGAACGTCCCCCTTATCCATCCTAAACTCCCCAACAATCGATGCTTTCGATACAGATTTACATAAATAATCGAAGACTAATCTCAAGAACCCTCAAGAATTTGTTTGTACATTCCCCATTGCTCAAGAAATGTGAAGACAATTACAGAAAAGCAGAAAAGAATGTGAGGTAGACAGAGAAAACGTTGAGTAGATGGCATAGCAGAATCCTGTCAAAAAGCAAAAATTGGTTATCTCATAAACAAATGAAGAAGCCCTTTACAAGAACAGAAAACCACGACATTGACAACAACACAATAGAAAAAAGAAAGAGAGATGGTGACTGTGAAATCTGAGATGGGAGTAACAGTCACTGTAATAGTTTTCACATCAAACTGATGAAGCATCTATTTTTTTGGCTATTATATATATATATATATATATATCTTCACCCTTCGCCCCTAGGGAAGCATAGGTCCGCAACCAAGGCCTTCCAAGCCTGCCTATCCAAGGCCATCCTTTCCAGATCTCGCCACTCTCTCCCCGTCCTCTTGCATTCCATATCTAACTCCCGTCTCCAGGTGTTTCTGGGTCTTCCCTTACTTCTATTGCCCTGGGGTTCAAGTCTAGTGTGTCCTGCATTTGTCCATCTGGTTTCGCCCAGTCCCAGGATGGCCAGTCCATATGTCCTCATTTCCCGTGCCACCTGTGCTGTCTTCACAGTTTCGAACATCGTGCGGACATTCCAGGTGCCAATCCTGGAGATCTTCCGGGTTGAAAGAAGGTGAGTCGGCAGCCCGATTCCCTCTACTTGGGGTCCCTCTTCTTCCTCGGGTGGCGAGCTTTGAATTTTCTTGGTTGTGGTTTCTGTAGCTTTCTGGTGTTTTTACGGTGTGGGGTAGCCAGCCCCACGACCAACCTCCTCAGTCGCCTCTTACGACATGCATGGCAGGTGACAGTGGTTATATTCTTTACATCCCTAATTTGGGCCCCGGTAACCACTCGGGCGATATATATATATATATATATATATATAATTGTATGCGATGTAACAATATATCAGCTGACATCTTTAAGCAGAGACCAACACACACACACAATGCATCTATTGACTATCTGTGATGTTGTCTTTGGTAGGAACGTTTTGGCTCTATGCATGTCTGGCGTTTGCTGGAGCCATTCTATTGGCTCTTATATTACCAGAAACAAAAGGACGTACACTGGAAGAAGTTGAAGGACTATTTGCAAGGTAAGAAATAATTATTTGTTGAAGTACACCTCTATACCTCATTCGACGGCCTACAAGCTCTCAAGTTCTTTCTCAATAGGAGATCGAATCCACTTGTCTCCACCTCTGCTCTCCTTCATCTTGCAGAACTAGTTCTTTAAACCCATTTCAGTTCAAGGGCCAATTCTTGGGCCAATTCTTCGAGCAGATCAGTGGGGTCACCATGGGCACTAAAATGGGAACCTAGTTATGCTTGTCTGTTCATGGGATATCTTGAACACCTAGTATGGACTACATATGATGGCCCTCTTACATCTGTTTATCATAGACACATTGATGATACTGGCATTACTGATATACCTGAAGCTCTCTCTCTCTCTCTCTCTCTCTCTCTCTCGCGATGACCCTATATGCCTGAAACTGATTTGTCACGCTTCATAAATTTCGTCAATGATTTCTACCCTGCTATTCGATTTACCTCTTTCGTCTCCACTTCTTGTGTACTTTGGTCTTGTACGTGTTTCGTCATTGAATATTGAATAGCTAATAATTACTATTGTATCTCGACTTGAAAGTGACAGAGATGCTTATGTGTCCTTAGCAGCAGGTTAGGTGAACAGACCGGACGCGCGGACCCATCGACCGTTGCTAGCAGGGTATACACACAGACGGTGCGCGGACCCAGCGACCGCCCCTTAGGGCCTTCATAGTTGACAGGCACACAGCAACGGGGCTATGGATTGTGCCGCCGAAGAAGGTCATGAGGATATCGTGAGTCTGTGCCACGAATGGGGTGCAGCTGTAGGAAATTATTAATTTTAAGTTAGAGAAATATGCAGCGTAGAATATACTGACCGAGCGCCACATGTCATTCAGAAAATCTGAAGGGTTCTCTCAGAAGGGGACCGCAGCGGGGAGGAAGCGTGCCTTTAATCATTGTAGATGGCTGTTGATAGGAGAATCAACTCTCTGCGGTAAAGAATGTGTATTCGAACGTTGCAAGGTGCATCGAGCCCAACTCCGGAGGGGGGCTGTTGAGCCGAAGCCCTGCCGCAAGTGCGCGGTTGGGACGCAGTCGGGGGTGCAGCTGTGTGTTGGATGCGGTCAAAGAGACGTGACTCTGGCGTGTATCGACATTGAAAGAAAGGCTCGCAGTCAGTTTAAGAGAGTTTTGCAAGAACTACTCAAATATAGGCAGAAAGCTAGCTGTAACATGAAAGCCGACAAAACTAACCTATCCCTTGTCTACTTTGGGGCAGGCTGGGACATGCAACCGCTGTCTGAGGAAGACTACAAGGCCTTTAGGCGATTCATCTTTATCGACGCACTCCCAAAGGTGCCCCACTATCTCCCGGTACATGCAGGTTATGAATTCTCTAAAGACCGGGAAAGTTTCGTCCACAAGGTTACAGCCGAGGCAGAAGGACGGTCGTATAAGCTTTGGGAAGCCAAGGGAGATCATCTAATATACAAAGGTCCAGAAGGCCGTACTCTCGAGTATCATATCAACACAACGGTCGAGGAGGCACTAAAAGACCCTAAGCTTGCTCACGATATTCATATAGCAAATTGGTTACACGTAGAAGGCTTTTGGCCTACGGAATTCGGGCTTAATGCCTCTCGCGACATGCCTAATCTATTTAGAAACCTGGCTGATCTCAGAGAGAAAACCTCTGGCCTATGTCGGGCTCGCTAAAAGTACTCTGCTATACCATTCTAAACGTACCATAAATACAAAACAAACCACCATTGTGCATCTACTCCGGTCATATCCGGCTGAGTCATCAGACAGGCACAGCGCTCGCCACCAAAACAGAAAGCGAGAGCTGATTTTACGCGAAAAAATTTTCAGGAGAAGTTTCATTCGGTGTGACCTAGTTATTCGAGATTGGTCCCGCACACCCATTTTGGTCACGCTCGCACATTTTGGTCACGCTCGCACATTTCTGTCACGCTCATACATTTTGGTCACGGTGTAAACAACGTGACGGAAGTGACGGCCTCGGGCATGCATACTTGGCCTACTAACTATTTAAGCCTAAATTTCCCCCGGTCGGTTGCGTGGCTTAAACCTCATAACACTGTGTGTTTTTTGGTTGATGAGCGGGTTTGCTTGCATAAACTCGAGGTACTAATCAGCAGGCAGGTGGTACTCTGGGGCAGTCGGGAGGGTATACTGGTATACGGGATACGGCTGTGGAGCGCTATTATAAGGAGGTGGGGGCTCATCAGACCCGCACACACAAGCGCACTTCAGTGCGCACCGAAAGAGGCCATATATTTTGCAAATTCGGCGCGGCCCTCCTCTCGGCCTTTTTCCAGCAATTCCTTTTTTGCCGCTTCATCAGACACGACAGCCTTGGCACGGATATTCTCTTTGGTGTGCTGGTACTGCGACACCTCGTCGACAATTCGATTGTACTCCTCAGCCGATATATTCCCGTCACGCAACGCCTCTGAAACATATTTGTGAAAGCTCTGAAGCTTGTCGTTAGCACAACGCATTATCTCTGCGTGCTTCATAGCCTTCTTTGTGCACCGGCGAATGGCGGCAGCACAGGCCAGATCTACAAAGAATGCACTAGCCCCGAGGGCAGACAGTACGATACCGGGGATAGCCCCCACACCTGTCGCAATCAGCGAGATCCCCCCGGCCTCTAACCCTATGCCGATAACCCCCACCCCAGTACTCAAACCATGAGCAATATTGACCGCGCGTAGATATTTCTTCTGGGTCTTGCGCCGATCATCAGCCTCTTTCGCCAAGAAGGTGTCGAGCTCGCTGATCCGTGCGAGGCGAAACTTCTGGTCAGGCTCTTCCGACGGTATGCTTGGATACAACATTATGGGCAACATTATTTAGTAAAGTTAATTCTTCAACTGTGAAGCCATACTTAGAAGGTGGTATTCACTTACCGGAGAAGCCGTAAATAGTAGTCGAATAAATGAGTATGCGGGATGGAATATGATCTCCTCCACACCAATATCGGCCAGCAGAGTTATAGCAACATCATCCTCACTCGCGCGCGCCGACCATTTTCCGTCTTCTCCTCGACGAAGGATCAGAGCAATATGTCTGGAGGTATGCCATTTGATGGAGACGCCGGGGAGGACAGGAAGCGGCTCAGCTGGTGCCTCTGTGCCTAAAAACAATTCGAGATAGATTGTCGAGTTTTTTGGTGGCTTTGTGAGATGAACGAGGTCGATATCATGCTCACACCGAGCTTTCATACAGTATTTGGTCTTAGCTTTAATCTCGGTCGCGATAATCCCGTAGAAGAGAGGCTTAGGGGCTACAACTTTCAAAAATGATTGTGTAGTGAGGATTGGGGTTTGGTTAGCGGCTTTAACGACAAGCTTACAGGCTTGGTATGATACAAGACACTTTCCCAAGTTTTCGAGTCGTACTAGCATGTTGTTATGTTCTGTGTATGTTACTCCACGTCTAAGCTCGAGCTGTACATCCCAATCGTCGTAATCAGGGTGGGCGATTGCAGTTCGCGAATAATAGCCCTTATCGTCTATACGAAAGCCGTAGATTTTGCTAGGGTCCCCAGACTCTCTCCAGCCCGAAGTATCCCCTAGATCCGCTAGAGTTAGTGTACTACAAAACCGAGGGGCATGGCGCCCGGGACCTTCAGAATCGGCCATTTGTGATCTCTAGTACTAGTGATAAATATGCCAGCTTCAAATCACTACCATCCTCAGTACGAACTGTAACTCCAATTGATGAGTGGGTCCCAGTCTCCAACCGTTTAAAATGGGGTGTTGCAAAGGTGACATGTCGACCCCCGTTGCATTCCTCCTGGCCGACAGGGATCGCTCTCAACAACGTTGAGGGTAAACTGTTGTGCCTGTTTTCGTATGTTGACAGCCCCGACAAGTGAATGTATATCTCTTTGTATACTATGAGACGCGGGAATGTGTCCGCGACCGCCCGCCCGTTCACAACAGTAGGTACCAGATTAATGAACCCGAGCGTGTTTCCGACACTGCCAAGGTCTAGATAATGTTTAATCCCACTGATGGAGACACGCCCCGTTGCTGGATTTAGGCTGAGTGTCAAGTCGAGTGGGACAAAGATTTCTTTATTCAGAGCGCATACGTCCCAATATCCATCTTGGATTCGAATTTCTCTTTTATCATAATGGAACATATTATTCCCAAGTGAATCTGCTATATTCGTCCATCCGGGGTAATATAGAACCTCACTGAGAGCCACCTCCATTACTCCCTCCCGATTATCCAGCGCCGGGTTGAGCTCGATGGGCTCCCCATTTTGAACGTGAGATAGCGTAATGAACATCACTGATGTCGGAACAAGCTTATGTGTTTAACAGTTCCGTAAAATACCAGACGGGTGGCGTTTACCCGGTCGCACCCATAACAGCCGAGCAGCTTACGAAACCGCGAATACAGGTCAACCTGTTCGGAGCATTTCAAACGGAATTTCTCAATGTGTTTGAAAAATATCGCCTGCCGTATGTTGAGTCTGACCTTATCGTGCAAGCCTGGAACAGCCATCCGATGAAATTCTGGCAAAACCAGCTGAATTTCGCCGTATGGTGTGCAACATCTGGTTGTGGTATTTCCTCGCAAGAGCACTTATCAGATCCGGACCCCCTAACGCAGTCCGTCTTTAGGTTCCACGTCTACTACCAGATAAGAAGGATTCTCAAGGAAATACGTGCACCATTGCCTCAGGATCAGGGCTGGTCTGCATTTGAGAACCCCTACGACGTGCGAGCCTACGAGCGCCTTTGCGCTGAATTTGGGGCCTCTCCGAACTCGGACTGGCGACGGCATGGGGTAAACCAGGGGCTCGGAAAAGTGTATAACTACTGGACTAACAGCGGTTATTACCTCTATAACGAAGGCATCTACAACCCAAAACGCCAGTCGTTTACGCAAAAAACAACGAACGAGGTCACGCACATCGATTACCTTGCTCAGGACCAGGAGGCCGATAACGCCTGGACCACCTTTATTCTCGACAAGTCGCAGGGGTTCACGCGCCCGGGTGTTGAGCGAATAAACGATAGCATCAGAACCTACGTGTGGGCGATCCTGGGGGCCCAGGCCCAGACGCGAACGCGCATTCTGGGAACTGGTACACCCTTTGACGCCCAAAAGCAATATCTCGCTCTTGTAGAAGACGCCATAGCATCCCCCGTGGATCTTGCAGCTGCCATCAAGCGGTATCAAGATATTTTACAAAACGCTTCCTCCAAAGTTGACTTTGTCATCGGAACCGGGCTTTACATGGCCCCCAGCGACATGCTGCTTCGTATCGGCCAGGTGGTGGGTTATAACAACATGATCGTTGTCGCAACCGCTTCCATGAAGCGCGGTGTAAACGGTGGTATTAACAGCTCAGAGGCCCCACCGCCGACACCACAGGTCCAGGGGCCTATTCCGGCGCACCACGAGCCAGACTCTGCGAAGCTGCAGCCTGTGCCGACCACAGTCACCGCCAGTGAAAGATCTTTATCAGAGCAGCATGAAAATGAAAAAACGGCACTCGTTGTGACCGGTGTTGCAGCCTGCTTATTCTTTCTTTGGTGGCGTTAGTTGCTTGGCAAATATATAGTCCCTGGCAGTTAGATACAATAATCCAGCGATAGCAACCACTAGAGCCCAGAGATTCTCGGCGAGCCACCCAACGGCTTTCTGAGCTGTGGAGAGGAGCCAGGACACAATACTGCCGATGATTCCAGGGAGTGCCGCTGCTGCTTTTTCCGCCATCTTGGTCAGAAGTCTTCCGAGATCGCGCAGGCGCTGCTTAATCCACTCCTTCACCCCACCCTTATCAGATGGGGGCGGTGGGGTAGGTGTACCAGCTGCGGCAGGAGAGCCCCCTGTAATGGCAAGCACCAAAGTGCTAACGATAAAGCCGAGAGCTGTCAGGATGCTTGCAATTGTCACACCTTGCTCTCGGAACAGAGTTCGGAGCCGCTCACCAAGTGTAGTGTCTTCATTCAGAACCCGCGCTATGGTCTCACGGATCCGGTTAATCTGAGTGCGCAAGGCCTCGCGGCAGGCAGATGCAGCCTCCAAGCGAGCCTCCCTCTCTGATTCAAGCTTGCCAAGCTCCGCCTCCTGATAGGCCCTGGCTTCTTCATTGGGGGCCTGCAGCATTTTTTTCCTTCTGCCGGCGATGTGTTTATCCAGCTCTGTAAGCTTGGCGAGATTATTGACGAGCTCACCTCTAGTTGTTTGCAGTGCTTTGTCAAGCCCCCTGAGCTCTCTAAGAGGTGTATTGACTGGATTGTCAAGGGAGGCTAAAGCCCGTTCTACTTCTGCCTCCGTTAGGACGCGTTCTACAGCTTGGATAGCGTTTGTAGCTGCTTGTGGAATATCCTGGATTTCGGCATTATTAACGGCCGGTTCGGCTTGGGCCATCTCGTCGGCCAGATTCTGAAGTCGTGCAGTGATTTTATCAGACTGTTGTATTGAGAGTTCCTCGATAACACCAAGAGCCCGAAGCGCACTCACTCCATATGGCCTGAGGCTTGAAGCTGAAAGGAATTTCGTAGGTGCGGTTTTATGCGTCAAGCGCAGCCATTCAGACCCCCATTTAACCCACAAGTCCCCTCGCTTTGATGCTACAAACTGTAGGTCAGCTTGCAATCCTTTGGTTGATACTGCCGTGTGCCAGTTATTAACTATACGGTCGGTATCCTCGCGAGATGCAATATTGTCTTCCTGTAAGACAATAGGCATGTCTCTACCTCGAGCCCAGGTAGGAGTCTGTCCACCAACCGCCTCAGGTTCTTCCACCGTAGTGAAGCTGAACTCACCGTCACGGGGCTCGTCCGCAATGCGATCATCGTGACCGCCAGATAGTTCAATGTCCTCTGGCTCATAGCGTGACATCGTATTAGAGTCTGAATGTCGAGTCTAATTAAGCGCGATGTCAAATTCACAATACGGCCGTAAGCTTAATCCCTACAGGCACCTCCGCGAACCTCTGGGGGTTAAGGGGATACGGCAATCCGTGGTTATCACGAACAATCCATCAACGATAGACCAGAACCAGCAGCTTCTCGTTCGGTTTCCTAACCTGGGCCCCGATGATGTTATCGTTCCAGGAACCGCGCGATTGGCTTTTACGATCTCCTTGAACAGCACCGACGTCAATCGCACCGTCGTGCAGAACCTAGGGCGCGCCCTCGTGAAAAAGACGGTAATTAGAATCAGTGGAATGGAGATAGTGAGTATTGATGACAGCGACCTCTACCATTGCTACATAGACCTCTGGGAAAAAGCCAACGGAGCGAAATCAGGCTCATTATCAGGGCATCGACAGCTCGGCCGATATGAATGCTACAAAGCTGCGTCTCGGGTCTGGCAATGCAGATTCTGCAGAGGCTGGAGACGCGGCAATCGCGGGCTCATATGGAAACCGCTACCACTGCCCTCTCGACTTTGAGTTGCTGGAGAGCCATATGCCTTTCTATCAGAGTGGCCTCGGTGATAGGCTAGAGTATGAATTGGGGTTTAACGAATATAGCCGCGTGGTCTTGGCAACAGGCGACTCGACAGCCAGCTATAAAGTTGATAACATCTCGCTGGAGTTCGACCAGATAACGCACCCAGACATAGCCCGGATGATCCGCAACCAGTATGCGAGCGGCCTCGCGATCTACTACAACCGCATCCTTCGCCATCGAAAAGTTGTCTTAAACAAGAGGGACCCCCTGTGGAACATTAACATTAACGTGCCAGCACGCAGCATGCAGGGAATCCTTATGCTCTTCGAGGATGCTACTAAGGCGAAACCATACGCCCGCGACACAGAATACTTTTATAATCCAAAAATCGAGAAAGTTGAAATGGTCATCGAGGAACCCGAACCAGCTCTATTCACAAGGACTCCGCCCACATCAGCTCTGGGACGAGACCAGAAAGTTATTCCCTATCGGAGGTAAACACCACGCAGAGACAGCCGCAGTTATAAAGGACCTGAGCTTGAGCCATGTAAGCCTGGCAGAGTTTCTGACAACCAAGTACGCCCTGTGGCTCGACCTAAGGACGACGGACGATGCCCAGCTCCACGGAACCGGGCGCCGAGTGGAGAACGCTTCCGAGGGCATAACCATCCAAATTTCTAAGAAAGCAGAAGCGGCGGGGGTATTGAACATGTATGTGTTTATCATACAAGATGCGCAGATCAACATCACAGAGGGGCGCTTCGTTAGCGCGATCTACTGATTCGGCTGGCACAGTATTGAATCCTGCTCCGAGTTCGGAACTGTACCCACGTGACGCTCACACGGCACTGATCTGCGGTCAGACAGGCTGTGGTAAGACCGAATTTGTTCTCGATCTCCTCGAGAGACCCTACAGAGGGGTCTTCAGGAACATTGTACTCCTCTGCCCGACTGCACTATATAACAAAGCTTATCGCAGCCGCCCTGGCTCTGGAGGGATCCTCGGATTTTCATTGTCAACTCGGGAGAGCGTCTACATGAATGGCTTCGCTGGTTTTACAAGGCGTTCAAGGGCAGCCTACGTTGTACATCATCGATGACATGGCATCAAGCAAGGCACTCAGCCAGAAAAAAGATATGCTCAGCGAGTTAGCGTTTTCCGGCAGGCACGCAAATCAGAGCGTTTGGGTCCTATCGCAAAAGTTCAATGCTGTCTGCAAAGACTTCCGCGAGCAAACCCGCTGGACAGCTCTTTTTCACTGTAAGGACCGGAACAGTTTCGCCGACTGCCTCGAGGAGAACGATGTCATACCCACGAGCGAGGAGAGATCCGCGGTGAGAAAACTGCTGGCTGCAACCAAGCATTCCAAGCTCGTACTAAAAACCGACCAACCCACTGCATATAAAGTGCTTATGCCAGGTGAGCATTGTTAAACATCTGCTCAACAATGTTCAACGGCTGCTAAACATCTGCTCAACGATGCTTAGCAGTTTATTGGTTTGTGCTCAGATAATTTCAACATGTCTACATGTGAGTCTGCTTGGGTGGCTTGTGTACACATGCTTAAGAATTAGAGGCTGGATTAAGAGATGGATAATGGACGTCGACGAACTCATCGATAAGCTCATTTCAGATGACACAGCGGTACAGCAGTCCGGAACGGCTACGAGTGACGTTGCTCAAAAGAGGGAACGACTATGCCAGGTGATTGCCGGCGGCCAGGCGGAGCGCTATCTCGGCCGAGCGCTATCTATGGACCAGGTCGATAAAATAAGTGCGGCCGAAATCGAGAAGCTTTACGCGAGGTATGAGATGGTTCTGGGCGCATCTATGTCAAAGACCCTAGGACATGCTGCCCTCACTATGTACAGTGACCTCGCTGCTCTCTATCGGACTAAGATAAACCCGAGCAGTTTGGCTGCGGACCTCGAAGCCAACCCCTTAGTCGAGCTAGGGCTGAGTGCATATTCGGGCAGTATCTACCGTATGTTTGGCTTGTATCTAGCGCCCTTTGCTGCACTTTTAATCACTTTTAAACATTGCAAATTTGGAGAAGAAGAAGATGGAGATACCAGATCAACTGCCGAATCAGGAGATCAAACCGAGGCTCAAGAATCCTAAAAGGGTTAAAGCAGGTTTGAGATCTGCTGAGGTACGTAAGCAAAAAGCGGCGGAAGTAGAGACAGAGCGTTCGCAAATGAAAGCACAACTGGCCGCGTCGAAAGACATAGAGGCACAGTTGGAAAAGATTTCACAACTAAAAACACAAATGTGTGACGAGCAGGCGCCGACTGCGGAGCGGGTGCCGGAAACCCAAATCACAGTGACCCAGGAGCCAGTTGTGGAGCAACGCGACTGGACTCCTTGGATAGTCGGTGGTCTAGGACTCGCTGCTGTAGGCTGGTATTTGGTAAAGCCAAAGACAAGCACACCAGGGCGAGCTGTAAAACAACCGGCGCCCCCAGCTAGACTATTGAAGACTAGAGATCCATTCTACATGGAGTGAGCATGGCTTCTACACGGGAACTCATAAACGCAGCGATAAACTATGGTTTAGATTGGTTGGGGCCTGACGATAGTCGAAAATGGGTGGAAGCGATAAACTATGGTTTAGATTGGTTGGGGCCTGACGACTATCGAAAATGGGCGGAAGTTTCGCTGCGCGGAGCCTGCGAACTCGGCAATTTGCGATTGGTCAAGCTCATCGCAGAGGGTTTTCGCATTACATCCGATAAGGTAGAAGTACGACTGGCACTGAAAAGTGCTTATAATTCCGGCAATCTCGATATAGCCATGTGGCTGCTAAAAACCTCTGCGATGCGCTTGCCCGCACACGATGCGAGGGGGGCACTGTTTGATGCTTGTTTGGCCGACAATCTTGATATAGTCATATGGCTGAAAGACGCATATAGCCTCACCGCGGCCGATGCGCGCAAGGTGCTGGAAGGGTTGGCGGAAGGGGGTTGTATTTCGCGGGAAGTAATCGGGTGCCTGATAGACACCTTCGGACTGACCGCGGACGATACCCGCAAGGCACTGAAAGAGGCTGCCAGGAACGGGAATCTCAATATGGTCCGGTATCTTCTATCCTTCTTCGAGTTTCCGGAGGACCCTATTGACGATGCGAGCGGGGCACTGTTTGATGCTTGTTTGGCCGACAATCTTGATATAGTCATATGGCTGAAAGACGCATATAGCCTCACCGCGGCCGATGCGCGCAAGGTGCTGGAAGGGTTGGCGGAAGAGGATTGTATTTCGCGGGAAGTAATCGGGTGCCTGATAGACACCTTCGGACTGACCGCGGACGATACCCGCGAGGCACTGAAAAATGCTTGTGAGTTCGGGAATCTCTTTATGGTCAGGTACCTTCTATCCTTCTTCGAGTTTCCGGAGGACGCTATTGACGATGCGAGGGGGGCACTGTTTGATGCTTGTTTGGCCGACAATCTTGATATAGTCATATGGCTGAAAGACGCATATAGCCTCACCGCGGCCGATGCGCGCGAGGTGCTGGAAGGGTTGGCGGAAGAGGATTGTATTTCGCGGGAAGTAATCGGGTGCCTGATAGACACCTTCGGACTGACCGCGGACGATACCCGCAAGGCACTGAAAGAGGCTAGTGTGTTCGGGAATCTCAATATGGTCCGGTATCTTCTATCCTTCTTCGAGTTTCCGGAGGACGCTATTGACGATGCGAGGGCAGCGAGTGGTAACGACGAGATAGTGAACGCGTTGGAAGACGCTCTGTCAGGCAAACCATCATATTGAACATAGTACATAGCACTAAAATTAAAGCATGTCTGCCGCAAGTGTTGACGGGAAAGCAATCGCAAACGCAGCCTACCATGGCGATGTAGTCGCAGGCTTAACAATAGGGATCGCCAAGCTTCTCAAGATGGTTATTAAGAAAGCAACGTTGCCTTCGCTTGATGCGGATGTGTACGACATCGGAATGCTCACATTAGACATATCGGTTGCTCTCGGAATACGAGACTTGCTCATTAAGCAAGGCATCATTCCTGCCGACATTCTGAAATAAATGGCGTCGGTTGCAATTATGGTCGCGGGAGCTGTCGTCAACGCCCTGGCGTTTTCGGGCTCAAGTTATTTATTTTCCAAACTGGGGCATGAGGACGCGCATGAAGAACAAATACGACACGATAAGGCTGTGGAACAGCTGCAGGCTGCACAGGCAGGTTGGGCAAAAAAGAGAACCGAACGTCTCGACTGGCTTAATGAACAGATCCAACTCGAAGGGCATGCCGTCCGCTCTTTTCAGGACGTTGACCAGGCTATGCAGGAATACGCTTTGATCGGCGGCAAGCGCATAGACTCCCTCGAGCCGGAGCCGACCCTCTCTGACTTTTACGCGCCCTCCGATGCACAAAAGGACCGCGAGATCACCTTCATTGTTTTGGGTATGGCTGTGACAGGGTTTGTTGCTTATAAATTGGTCAAGTAAATCGATTTAGAGGTGTGCTAGCATATATTCGTATATTATACCAAATCAATGCATCGCGTATTCTTATTAATCTGGCTCGCTCAAGCGGTCAAATGCGATACGAGTACTTATCGTGTAACGCCTAATGAGCTATTGCAAACCCGATCTAACTTAACCGGGGGCGAGCTGCGTGATGTAATCGGAAACTTGACACGTCGCCTGGATAGTCTAGAAAATCGACAAAATGCCCAGGAAATTACCATAACCTCGTTGAAGCGTAAAACTACTAGAATGTTGAGAGTAGCAACCGCTAGACTTGATACCCGGACTATCAGTAATGCATCCTCGGCTGTTGCTTTCCACGCATATTGGTTAAATAACACTCCAACGACGTATGCACAAGTATTAAAATACGCAATTGTATTACTCAATGCTGGAAATGCATACAATAATAACACCGGAATATTTACAGCGCCCCGCGCAGGTGTTTATTATTTTACAACTACGAACACGCCCGGTTCTTCAGGCTCATCTACGATATTCGAATTAGTTGTGGACTCAGTGAACCTTTTCAGCCTAGGGTACAATATAGCATATGATGCATATTATAGTCAGTCTACAATTCAAGGCCTTGTCCAGTTAAACGTGGGGCAGCAAGTGTGGGTTAAAGCTAGTCATCCCGGTGATATCTATAATAGTCAGTATTGCACATTCAGCGGGTTCTTACTAAAATCAGACGATTAGGGTGTGGCACAAAGAATTTATTAGGTATATATATATAGTAAAATGGGTTTGCCAGATGAGCTCTACTATGCCATGATAGAGGTAGGCTATACCGCGAAACGTCACAAAGTCCCCGTCCTGCCGGTGTTTATTGACACCGCGCGCAAATTACTTCCTATCTGGCGGCAGGATGAAAATGCTTGCAGGCGGTTCGCCGCGCTGGTCCTCGCAGGCCCTATAAACCTTCGGTATACGACTGGGCAGCTTGCAGGGCCTGTGGCTGACGCATGTTGGAGACTCATCAGCCTTATGGAATACATCGCATATGGAAGCGAAGCTGCAAAGCGTTTATTACAGCTCCAAGGGGTACTGGAAGGGCCTGGCTGCCGTGAAAAAGCTGGCCTCGGCAGCCAAGACCTCTGAAAATGATGCGAAAGATTGGCTTAAAAAGCAGGCTCTCTGGCAAATCTATTTGCCCGCCCCGCGACATATTCCTCGGCCAAAGTTTGATATAAGAGAGCCGAACGAGGTCCACCAGGCGGATTTGCTTTTTCTCCCACATGATCGAGTCAAGGTTAAGACGTACAAATATGCACTGACTTTGGTGGACGTCGCCAGCCGGTACAAAGCCGCTGAACCTCTGGCCTCGAAGAGCAGCTCTGAAGCCGCCGAAGCCTTGGCTCGTATTTACAAGCGAGGACCCCTCAGGTGGCCAAAATTGCTCATGGTAGACCCAGGGCGAGAATTTTTTGGCGAGGTTTCGCAGCTGCTGGCGAAACACGGAACTCACATACGGCGAGGTCGAGTCGAGATCCATCGTGACCAAGGCATCGTGGAGAGATTCAACCGAACTTTGGCGGAACGGCTTTTTGGTTATCAGTATGCCCAGGAAATGTTACTGGCTGCACGGGGATCTACCGAGAGATCCGTCGAATGGGTAGCTCGTCTCCCTGCTGTAGTTGATGCTTTAAACAACGAGCCGACTCGGCTGACGGGTAAGAAGCCTGTGGATTCCATCAAACTGCAGCGGGTGACAGCGCGGCCCTCCGCTGTTGTTGCCGGTCGCCCTGTGGGTCTCGAGGAGCCTTTGATTCGGTCTGATGCTCAAGTGCGATATTTGTACCAGCCCGGTGAGCTGGAAGGTGGTAGGCGACGCGCTACTGATCCTGTGTGGTCAATCACCACACATTCCATTCGAAATGTTGTGAGACAATCTGGGCAGCCCGGCGTGTATTATCTGGCCGATGGACCTATTCGGGGGTTCGTTCGGGAGGAGCTTCTTGTGGTGCCACCGGATACTGAGCCGCCGCCAGATCAGATTCTCAAGCCCCGATAAGGGCCGCGGCCCCTCGTCTCCGGTTGCACTCCAGACAGGTCAGTCGCACATTCCCCGTGCAATGCCCAATGCTGTTGTCCAGCCGGTCAACGCTGAACTGCTGCAGCGCACCCGGTTGATATGACCACAACATTTGACCGTTGCAAGCGGCGCAACAGTTATTTTGGGTCTCGCGGAGTTGCAAAACGTGGTTAACCTTTAGGTCGAACCCGGGAAGTCCTTTGACCCGGTCTCGGCGTTTGTAAACATCTAGCTTCCTCTGAATCGTCGCACGCTCAGGGATGTACTGTGCCGTTAAGTCAAGCGTTTCTTTATTTGGGGCTTTCGGCGGAGGCTCTACTCGTTTGAGCTGGTGCATATACTCAACCCGCGAGACGGCTAGATACACGAGGTTGGACCACGTGAGAAAGTCGTCAATGATCCACACTTTTTGTGGATCATGGATGGTGAGACCCTGGCTAGAATGGACCGTCAATGCATACCCCAGGCGCCAGTCGGAATCATTCGCCGAAATAGCGGCCTCAGCTGCAGCTATCGATACATCGACCACATCGTTTTTTACGAGATTTTCCTTGTTTTCTGTGCCGGGTATGAGGACATCGATGTTCTGTTTCCTGCTGTCTTTGGGGCAGTACAGCAATGGCACTGGGACGTCCGGGAAGTGCTCCCTATGTCGCTGGAACAAGAGCCCCTGTACCCGATCGCGGACTTTGATGCGAGAGGCCAGTATGAGGTCACCCGGCTTCCAGGCTTCAACGAACCTAGCCCACCTCCGGCGAGCTGGAAGAGCCTTGCGCATTTCTATATGCTGGAACTTGTCGGGCTGTAATCGGATACGCTTTTTGAGAGCTTTGAGCTCATCGTCTTTTGCCCTGTAGTCGACATCCACCTCCTCGTAATAGGCTACAGTCTGTCGAAGCCAGTCGTGAGGCATCCCACCAGCGATTGGCCGCGGTTGGCCTGGATCACCACAGCATATGACCTGAACCCCACGCCCATCCAACCACTCTAAGAACGTCTCCAGAATAGGCTGGGGCACAGTGCAAACTTCGTCCCATATTATGACACGAGGGACGAATTTTTCGCCCATGCGCTCGGGCGTCCAGTCGACATCGGCGATCTGCGGGCCTAGGATATTGCTACCTGCTTTGTGGAGCGACTCCCCCACTTTTCGGGCAACGAACTCCAGCACGTCTCCCTGGCCGGCTATTACAAGAAGTGCCACCTGACTGGGGGGCTCCTGCCCCATAGGGCTCTCCTGTAGCCGGGGTGTCCAGTCCCGATTTGCCTTCCAAACGACGATTGGTCTATTCTTGTGTTTTTCCTGTAACACGACTAGATCATCCGCAGTTGCCTTTGCTCGCCTGGTCCCGCACCAACGGAAGAAGCTGTGATATGTCTGCGATTTGACACCACGGGTTCGCATCTCTTTGGCCAGCCGGTGTGTATGGGTAAACACGAGGGGGTCGACCGCTCGAAACAGCTCAATCGCTCTCGTTGTCTTGCCAGAGCCTCCGCCGCCGTTCAGGTAACAGAATCGATGTCTCGACAATGGGTCGTCGTAGCGTGGTGCTGTGCTATTTTCCATAACCGAAAGCACGAAAGTCTCATACTGGGATATATACTCGGGCTTGGGGAAATAGGCAGCGTGTTCCTTTGGCGCGCGTAGCTGCTCCCCTTTGTCACGCCACTGGGCTGGGCCAGCTGGTGGAGTAAATAGCATTCTCAAACCACACTTTCTCAAACCACACTCGACACACAGTTCTTCTCCGCAGCTGCAGAGTCTTGGAGCGACGTACGCCTCGACTCCCTCGAGCTTATGCAGCGCCGTTCTCTTGACATATATGCTGTCTGTCGCAACCCGGACAGCCTCTGTGGGTTCAAATCTGGACAGCATTGAGACGAGGTTGATATGAGCGTAGGCCAACATGCTGGCGCGCATATGCGCGTACTGGGGTTGACTACCATCGTAGTATGTCAAAACCCATCCGAGAGGACATTTTTCTGGAGCTCCGACCAAGGTCCCGCTTGCGCGGGTATCGCGGACCAAGTAGTCGAGCTCTCCTTGGTCGATCACTAGCCTTCGGGTCATTACCTTACAGCCAGCCTTTTTACCTTGCGTAAATTTGCCGATAATCGCACAGCCGACATCACGACCTCCCGGAAGCCAGACCTCCGTTTGCTTGTCCATGGCCAACAGGGCCTCGCGAACCCTGAGGCGGACAAGTAGGCCAGTCTCTACGAAGAAGGTTAGCAGCTGCGTCGGGACCCACCTCTTTTCCGCAAAGTGTCTCCCGAACCAGGCTGGAATGACAGGGTGGCAGTTCTCCTTGAACTGAAATTCCTGAACCTCGGCGAAACCGGTTCCTATGTCTTTGGGGAGAGTACCATTGATGCTGACCCTCGTGTATCGGTGACTTGGATGCCCAAACCGTTGGAACCATGGGGCAGCCTCACCCTTGCCTACGAGGGACGACGGGTAACAAGCTTTCATGTCGATGCAGACGACATCCTTCAGGTTGTACTCCATCGTGTTCCAAAGTCCGCCGTGGCCGTGCTCCACGCATGCCTTTTGAATGTCATTGAGAATGCTGGATGGGGTCGGCTTCCAATTGTTCTTCTTCATAGTGACAATGTTGGCTGCGTTGTTTTCGCCGAAACACCGTTGGGCGAGCGATTCCGCATCACCCAGATCAAGGTCCTCTAATGAAACCACATCGGCTAGGCTACGACAGGACTTCTGGATGCCTTCGTGGGCCGCACGTGTCCTGTATGTTCGACCGCCCTGAAGGACGAACTGGTCGACAGTGAGCCTTCTTTCCTTGGAGGAACCTCCTAGGAGCCAGACGGCTGTTGGCGATTCCCGGGTGGCTTCTCGAATGGCGTCCCAAACGTCACCCTCATATATGTGCACCTCTCTGCTCGAGGGGAAGTGTAGGTCCTCTCCCCATGCGTGGCCGTTGTGGACGATGAGTTCTATTGGAGGACCTCGAGATAGGTATTTACCGCTGCTATAGATTTTCTCCTTTGCGATGTCTTTCAGGACGATGGCTCGTTTGAGAATGCACTCCAGTCCTGCCACATCGCCGATCGAGGCGCCGGGTTCGTGAACCCGTGCTTCCCACTCCTGTATCTTCTGCCGTCTGGCGGGTGTTAATCCCTGGCCTCGGAGTGCACCTTCGAAGTGTTCAACTACTCTCTGTGCAACACAGTTGAAGTCACCGTCGCGCAACCGTGCTAGGTTGGCAGGGTCTGGCTCTCGGATCGGGTAGAGACCATACACGACCACGGTAGCTTCGTAAGCATTTTGGTAATATGGCTTGTCAATCCCTGTCAATGCACCAGGCCTCATTTGCCGAGAAAACTCTACAATATTGCCTCCCTTTCTTTCTGCTTCTTTGATCGGGTCAACTTTGTCCTCAATTCTCCAGTGGCCAGCGATGACTTCAGCACCGTTCTGATCATATACGGTTTCTATATATATAATAAACTTAATCCTACAGAGAAACACGCCCTCCGGGAAAGCATGGATGAGCAATTCTGCCCTCTCGTCAGTCATTCTGCAATTTATGTCTGCTTCTTCTTCAATTACCATCCACGTAGAGTAGACGGCAACGGCGTCATCCTCTGCAAATTCGTCCTTGGCGGCGTGGAGGAGCGGAACCCATTCTGAATCCGCTGGGAGCGGGAAAGGCCAAGGGACCACTTGATCCAGATCAGTGAATTCAACCCTCGGATTCAGAAATCTACGTTCCTCTTCCTTAACTTCGTCAGTGATGTGAGTATTGTGTTTGAGGGCGTCGAATTCATCCAATACAGCTTTTAGTTTTTCAAGTTTTTCAAACTTGTGCTTGCGAGGTGGTGCTACAGGTCGCGGAAGGGTTGGGGTTAATGGCTTCAACAATTGCTTTTTAATTCTCTTCGGGATTGGCTCATCCAGAATGCTCTGTGATCGACTCCAGTCCCAATCTTCATGCTTTTCGACCGCTGGAACAGCTGGCTGTGGCCTGCGTGGAGCTGCTGCCTCAGCCTGTCTTGCACGCTCTTGATGAAGTCTCTCCGTAAGAGCTCGCAGAAGCGCATTCGAGCGTGGATAGGGTGAGGTCCTCCCCGTTTCTCGCTTGTACTCTGTCCAAACTTGTAGGGCCTGCTGATGGAATGTCATGCTATCTGTGTGGTGTGCTCATCAGTATATTCTACGCTGCATATTTCTCTAATTAATAATTGCCAATCTCGTGGGGATCCTAATGCGCGCAACGGTCGATGGGTCCGCGCGTCCGGTCTGTGTGTATACCCTGCTAGCAACGGTCGATGGGTCCGCGCACCGTCTGTGTGCCTGTCAACTATGAAGGCCCTAAGGGGCGGTCGCTGGGTCCGCGCACCGTCTGTGTGTATACCCTGCTAGCAACGGTCGATGGGTCCGCGCGTCCGGTCTGTTCACCTAACCTGCTGCTGTCCTTCAACCTTTTTGTTAACACCAAGAAATGTTTCACAGTAGTTAGACAACCAGCATCTGTTCTCCCACACATATCAAAACGTTAGGACAATAAAAAGCTGCAAGTAAGTCATATACTATGCAGGAATATGGGGATAACCACACTATTAGGAAATTAAACATGGCAGCAATATTTGCTCATATAGGACTTCTGTTATTCGATCAATCAAGTACCATGCCTGCCGGTGTAGGCGATCATATCTCTCCACAACACTCTCCCTGTCGAATTTAATAAGTTCTAGAGTCGATTTTTTGTTGAAACCCGATTTCAGACCATCCAACAACTTCTTCTCTTGCCTTTCACGATCTTTCTTTCCCTGTATTTTGCCAGTTATCATGAACTATTCGAAATCTCTTCTTCACATTAAATGACCGAAGAACATTGATTGCCTGATTCTTATTCGTTTGATCAGGTTTCTTTGTGTACATGCCTCGTTCTCTGACTAAAGTCTTATAAAAACAACAGCAAAAACAACGACAGCAGCACCATCAATAACACCAGGAAACACAATAACAACAACTTCATCAACAACAACAGCATCAAGAACAATATCAAAAACCGCCCGAGTGGTTACCGGGGCCCAAATTTGGGGTGTAAAGAATAGAACCACTGTTACCTGCCATGCATGTCGTAAGAGACGACCAAGGAGGTTTGACTGAAATCGGATGCATGTATCCTAAACGTGTGTCTATGCGTTTAGGGGCCTACAAACCAATGTGCAACGTATACACGTTCTTGGCAAAGATCAAACATATTACAAAGAGTGATTAAAATTGATCGTAAAGAACGAACGCAAAGAAGAAGAAGAAGAATATCAAAAACAACATCAGCCACAACAGCAACTGGTGAATATATTCATGATGAAAGCGACCTTGTTAACGACACTGACACTACTATTTCTGACACCACGCAAGCTGATGACCAGAGCACACTAAATACCACAGTCCATCGCAATATTACTCTGATACAGTGGATACAAAGCAAAAGGCAATCCACGTAACAGGTGGACCTCAGAGATAACAGAGACAAGGAAAAAACACTGTTTATGAAGCGCACACAAACGCGCGTTCTAGAAATTTCTTCTGATCTTGACTCGGTGAGGAAAACATTGGCGAAACACGTAAAAACAAAGTACTGTACTTTTACTATTGTCTATTGTCTATTCCCAGGTAGAAGATGTAGTTGGCTGTCCACTCTTGCCGTTAAGCGTAGGGATGGGAGCTTTAATTTGCGTTCTTGGGCTAGATGAGTTGCCCTTGTTGTGTTATATCCGTGTTTATGTATGTGGTCTTGATATTGTCTATCCATCTTTTTCTTGGTCTTCCCTTAGCTCTAATACCCGATCTCTTTTATTACACTGGTATGCTGTTATTGGTATTTGGTTGTATTTCATTCTCATTAAATTTCCAAACCACTGTATTTGTTGTCTTTCGATATATTCGGTGCATGAAGTTATGCCCACACTATAGTTTTGCAAAGTACAAAAACAATAACAATACACAGCTTGTTGCCGTTACAACTTGTTGTCGAATTTGTACTTTGTAAACCTATAGCACTTTGTTTTTTTACGTGTTTCACCCATTGTTAGTTTTACTGCAGTCTTGTCTTATATGTTTTTACGTGTTTCACCCATTGTTAGTTTTACTGCAGTCTTGTCTTATATGTTTTTACGTGTTTCGCCATTGTTAGTTTTACTGCAGTCTTGTCTTATATGTTTTTACGTGTTTCACCATTGCTAGTTTTACTGCAGTCTTATCTTATATGTTTTTACGTGTTTCACCATTGTTAGTTTTACTGCAGTCTTGTCTTATATGTTTTTACTTGTTTCACCATTGCTAGTTTTACTGCAGTCTTGTCTTATATGTTTTTACGTGTTTCACCATTGTTAGTTTTACTGCAGTCTTGTCTTATATGTTTTTACGTGTTTCACCATTGTTAGTTTTACTGCAGTCTTCTCTTATATGTTTTTTACGTGTTTCACCATTGTTAGTTTTACTGCAGTCTTGTCTTATATGTTTTTACGTGTTTCACCATTGTTAGTTTTACTGCAGTCTTGTCTTATATGTTAGTTTTACTGCAGTCTTGTCTTATATGTTAGTTTTACTACAGTCTTGTCTTATATGTTAGTTTTACTGCAGTCTTGTCTTATATGTTAGTTTTACTGCAGTCTTGTCTTATATGTTAGTTTTACTACAGTCTTGTCTTATATGTTAGTTTTACTGCAGTCTTGTCTTATATGTTAGTTTTACTGCAGTCTTGTCTTATATGTTAGTTTTACTACAGTCTTGTCTTATATGTTAGTTTTACTACAGTCTTGTCTTATATGTTAGTTTTACTACAGTCTTGTCTTATATGTTAGTTTTACTACAGTCTTGTCTTATATGTTAGTTTTACTACAGTCTTGTCTTATATGTTAGTTTTACTACAGTCTTGTCTTATATGTTAGTTTTACTGCAGTCTTGTCTTATATGTTAGTTTTACTACAGTCTTGTCTTATATGTTAGTTTTACTACAGTCTTGTCTTATATGTTACTTTTACTACAGTCTTGTCTTATATGTTAGTTTTACTACAGTCTTGTCTTATATGTTACTTTTACTACAGTCTTGTCTTATATGTTAGTTTTACTACAGTCTTGTCTTATATGTTAGTTTTACTGCAGTCTTGTCTTATATGTTAGTTTTACTACAGTCTTGTCTTATATGTTAGTTTTACTACAGTCTTGTCTTATATGTTAGTTTTACTACAGTCTTGTCTTATATGTTAGTTTTACTGCAGTCTTGTCTTATATGTTAGTTTTACTACAGTCTTGTCTTATATGTTAGTTTTACTACAGTCTTGTCTTATATGTTAGTTTTACTACAGTCTTGTCTTATATGTTAGTTTTACTACAGTCTTGTCTTATATGTTAGTTTTACTACAGTCTTGTCTTATATGTTAGTTTTACTACAGTCTTGTCTTATATGTTAGTTTTACTGCAGTCTTGTCTTATATGTTAGTTTTACTACAGTCTTGTCTTATATGTTAGTTTTACTACAGTCTTGTCTTATATGTTAGTTTTACTACAGTCTTGTCTTATATGTTAGTTTTACTGCAGTCTTGTCTTATATGTTAGTTTTACTACAGTCTTGTCTTATATGTTAGTTTTACTGCAGTCTTGTCTTATATGTTAGTTTTACTACAGTCTTGTCTTATATGACGCAAAAGAGATTTAGATAAAAGAAAGAAATAATTATGCGATACTTGCCTTAAGCTAAAACTTGCTTTGGAGACAGGACCGTATGCTAGTATCAATTTCTTGACATCCTTCGAATTTTGATGTAGTTTATTCAATATTCTGTATCTGTTTGTTATCTTGATAAAGAACTATAGTCGAAACGTCAAGTGCTGTTTAGTTTCATATTTAATCATTAATTTTTAATTACTTATGTGATACTGTATATACCTATTGTTGTTTAATAGCCAGTTTTCTACCAAATAATTTACATAAAAATATATGACCATTGTTTCTGTTTTGTCCTTACCAGGTCATGGTTTACAAGTTCCTGGTTTGCAAATTCTTCAGATCCCATACAATCTATCAATCCACAAACTGTACAGTATGTGCACATCAGGGGACTTAATCGAGATGGACGACAATCGGAATTGGAATCTCCTGAATAGAAAGGAAACATTGTTCATTTACCACATTTGTTGTAGCAACCGTAACCAGGATTGGTTATTCTGTCTAAAATAATAGAATATGTGTCTTATTTATATAGTGTATATGTCTCTTTATTCAGGTATATGTCTGTCTAACTATAGGATAGTGTTTTGTTCATATGTCTATCTACCTAGAGTTATCTATCTTTGAATGTCTATCTAACTAGAGTTATCTATCTTTGAATGTCTGTCTAACTAGAGGATGGTGATTTTTTCATATGTCTGTTTTATTAGAGTTATCTATCTTTGACAGGCTGTCTAAGAAGAAGATAGTGTTTTTTGTATATCTGTCTAACTAGAGTAGTGGTTCTCAACCTTCCTAATGCCGCGACCCCTTTAATACAGTTCATCATGTTCATGTGGTAACCTCCAACCATAACATTATTTCATTTGCTACTTGATAACTATAATTTTGCTACTTGTTATGTGTCGTAATGTAAATAACATATATGCAGGATGTATTTTCATTGTTACAAATTGAACATAATTAAAGCATAATGATTAATCACAAAAACAATATGTAATTATATATTGTGAAATATTTATTTCTAATTACAAATAAATGAAACTTTGTCTTGAAGCACTGACCCACCTGGAGACGGATAGAAGAGCGTTGTCTCGGTTCCTAAGACTATCGAAAAAATGTGTGTTTTTCGATGGTATTAGGAGACCCCTGTGAATGAGTTGTTAGACAACAAAAGGGGTCGCGACCAACAGGTTGAGAACCACTGAACTAGAGGATAGTGTTTTTTTCTATGTCTAACTAGAGGGCGGTTGGTTTTCGTATATCTGTCTAACTAGATGATAGTGTTTTTTTCTATGTCTTTCTAACTAGAGTTATCTATATTTTCATGTGTCTGTCTCTGTAATTAGATATGTGTTTGTCTAACTAAAATGTTTTTTCCACATGTCTGTTTAACTGAGGTATTATACTGAATATGTCTATCACTTGAGAACAGCGTTCTTACTAAATGTTACCTAACTATAAAATATTATATTTTATATATGTATCCTACTAGATTTAATTAGAAATAGTTTCATTTCATGTTCTACTATCTAGAGGTATGCATCTGTAAATATATTTCTATGGAAAACAGTCTGTTTTCTGTCTAATTAGAGATTCAAGTATATATATATATATATATATATATATATATATATATATATATATATAGTATAATTATATATATATATATATATATATATATATATATATATATATATCTGTCTAACGAGAGGGAAGTATCTTTAACACGTTTGTCTAGCTCAAGAAAGATGTCTATTTTATAATGTATGTCTATATTGAGCCTGAAGCTACATCCATCTACAGTAAAATCTCAAGTATAGCTCGCACAATTTCGACACTTTTTTGCACACTATAACCCTGGTGCGTTACATACGCTACGTTATAATATGATAGTAACTAAATTAAACGATGGTCTGGCTGGAGTCAAATACTTTTATCCATGCAAGTTTTCTTAGTGACTAAATGAGTATGCTCGTGAAGATTGAAACAAGCTGGACTCTGAGAAAATGGATGGAGTCACTGAGGAGGTCTAAGCTGACAAAAATCAGCTTTATTTTTGTGCCAGGGTATGTAGATGTAAAAGGAAATTCACGCGCCGATAGATGAAATGAAGTCCAGCATTCCCCTTTAGACAATTTAGATGTTCTATCAGTTCGTTAACGTAATACTTTCACACTGGCCCTTAATGACGAGCCGCCCCTGTCGTTAACGTAATACTTTCACACTGGCCCTTAATGACGAGCCGCCCCTGTCGTTAACGTAATACTTTCACACTGGCCCTCAATGACGAGCCGCCCTTGTCGTTAACGTAATACTTTCACACTGGCCCTCAATGACGAGCCGCCCCTGTCGTTAACGTAATACTTTCACACTGGCCCTTAATGACGAGCCGCCCCTGTCGCTAACGTAATACTTTCACACAGCGTGCACTTGGTTGTGTATGAATTTGTGTTTGTTATTATATATGTATTCGTCTGGTACGGTTATGTTACACAAGGCATGCAAGTATTTTCTCCATACCGCTCTGCCCTGAACAACTAGCTCAATCGCTTCCAAAAAATTGAATCCGATATTTCTTGCCTCTCTCAGCAAAAGTTCGTTTCATGGTTTCTCTATGTTGTCTCTATTTATCGACCCTTTGCTCTTTCCACTTCATTGCTGTTGTGTCATCTTTATAATTCTGCTGTATCCACTTATACATTTTTCCATCTTATAACAGTTGTTTACTAGTGGTTCACCAGACACTGTTTACTATTATACTTTCCGGTTTTGAACTAATATTTAATAAAACAAAACTTTGAAAAATGATGACGTCTTTAGGGCCGTGCCGTGCAATCATGCAGAGAGGTGGACGCATCAGGCGGAACCTTAAGAGGGGCGGCATAAGCAACTAAAACATAATTTCAATTGAAGGTTATTTTAAGGAAAAAAACATTTGAGGAGCGGCATTTCGAAGATTTGCATCATATTGAGAAAATATACCGCACGGCCCTGCGTGTCTTCTATACACGAGTTTCCATTTCTCCAGAAATGTGTGTACCTAATCAAGCATACGTTTTGTGCAAGAAGTGTGTATTATACTCGAGATTTTACTGTATTTAGAAAACCACGTACATGTAATGGCTAACCCAACAGAGAATGGTCTTCTATTTGTCACTCTAATTCTAAACTATTGCATATTGTATATCTTGAGATGTTTGCATCGTTTAATATACATCTCTCATTAAAGCGTATTGGCATGTTTTAATGTAGGTACAATTAGATCATAGATTTAGATAAACGTATATCTGTATGAGCATGTAATTATTCCATGATAACGTATTATTGTGAGGCATGGATTCTGATGAAAATATTTGAAAATTGATTATGTTTTTGAATGCAGGTGTTAGAGTATTAAGAATACAATAGATACAGGGAGTTCAACTTAAAAGCAGCCTGTGAATGGAGCTAATCTGGCATATATGTATGGAAATGAGAAGGTTCAGTTATGACGTAGTATAGGTCAAGGTTGTGTGATGGTGTGTAATTGTAGTGCGGGAAGGAGCGATGAACAAATGTGACGTAGGACAAGCTAGTCAGAACCGGTTTAAATAGTAAATAGACGAGATGCAATGTGTACCTGGCAAATTTCTATTTATCACTGGGGCTGCTTTTAAGATGAACACCCTGTATAAAAATGAATAAATATGTCAATTTTACAGGGGCTTAAAATTGAAGAAAAGTGGTTGATTAGGTAAAAACAAAAAGAACTATTATGGGCATAAGAAACCTTCTGTGTGTCGCTGTGTCAGCACAGGGAGTAAAGAATAGTAAAACTGCAACCTGTATTGCATGTCGTAAGAGTCGACAGAGGTAGGGGCCTAGGAAGCTCCCCTAGTAAATAAAAACGTCACAGAATTCGGATATGCTTGCCTACTTGTAGGCGTATAACTGGCACAACGTACAATCGCTCTTAGTCTCAGATCACATACAAATCACAAAGAGTGGTTTAACAAGAGATCGATAGGGAGCTTTCGAAGAAGAAGAGGGACAAAAGAAGCGATTTCTTCTTCTTCTTCTTTGCGTTCGTTCTTTACGACCAATTTTAATCACTCTTTGTGATATGTTTAATCTTTGCCAAGAACGTGTATACGTTGCACATTGGTTTGGTAGGCCTCTAAACGCATAGACTTCTACACGTTTAGGACACATGCATCCGATTTCAGCCAAACCTCCTAAGTCGCCTCTTACGACATGCCTGGCAGGTAACAGTGGTTCTATTCTTTACACCCCAAACTTGGGCCCCGGTAACCACGGGCGAAAGAAACGACTTGATTCTCTAGAGCAGAGCAGTCTGAAGGACACGATACTGGGCAGACAAGGGAGAGGAAGACCAAGGAGAAGATGGGCGTAATGGATGTGTTAAGTATGACTGCAGCAGACGCCGGACTTCTCACACTGGGCAGGTATGTATTTAGAGATGCTGTCATGGAAGACACGTTTCGACAGGAATAAACTAAATGACAATGATTACATCGGCACTTTAAAACATTTAATTAGATGTTAATTAGGGTGTGAGTCCTCAGGTATTTATTATTGTAATTGCGATATGTGTTTATTATGTACAATCTTGCTTTCTTATGTAACTTATATATGTCTGTATTCATCACTTTTTGTAACAGAGATCATGATTTCGTAAAACCCCGAGTCCTTTTAGCCGATATATCGGCTCGTAGTACCTTTTAAAATGAAGAAAAGTCAGTATACTGGCTGATTCAGTATGCATTACAATATAAATGTAGGTACACAAACAGCGGAGCGAGGTTAACTTATGTATGTTCAATCTGCTTTATAAACTAATTATATTTAACTTCATGTTTTACAACTGAGTTTTCTCAAGTTGACCATATTGTATATGTTCAATTCTGGCTTTATGTAACTAATTTATGTTTAACTTCATGGTTTTTATCAAACTAGAGTTTTTCTCAAGTTGACCATATTGTATATGTTCAATTCTGGCTTTATGTAACTAATTTATGTTTAACTTCATGGTTTTTATCATACTAGAGTTTTCTCAAGTTGCTATTGTATTTTTCATTTCTGCTTTATAATTTTCCAGGGTTTATCATACTGGTTCTCAAGTTGACCATATTGTTATGTTAATCTGGCTTGTAACTAATTTATGTTAACTTCATGGTTTATCAAACTTGTGTTTCAAATCATGATTTGATAATGTACATGTCTAATAGGGTTGTTATCAAACAGTGTAAACATAACACTACGCCTAGAGTTGTTGGAGATCCCTGGGTCTTAAAGAAAGCCAGTTACTCCCCCTTCCCATGTAAAACAGGAAAAAGGGCGAAATATTCCCATATTTCCTGGGGGTTAGAAAACAAACAAACAAACATCAAACTAGTGTTTGTCTCAAATCATGATTTCTATAAAGCTAATGTGTATATCTGTAATACTGATTTCTATGAAGCTAATGTGTGTATCTGTAATACTGATTTCTATAAAGCTAATGTGTATAGTTGTTAGTGAACTCGCTTCGCAAGGCTGGTGGTCTGGGTTCAGCTCCCGCAATGCGCGTGGAATTTTCCCGACCACGACGGCTCTCAGGTCGACCCAGCCTCAACTGGGTACCAGACATGATCTGGGAAAGTAAAGGCGGCCGGCGTGATGCTGACCACATCACCCATCATGTGCCGACGGTCAATGAAAAATACAGGCCTAACACTATATTGACCCATATACCACGAGGTATGAAAGGGTACCTTTACTTTACTAATGTGTATATCTGTAATACTGATTTCTATAAAGCTAATGTGTGTATCTGTAATACTGATTTCTATAAAGCTAATGTGTGTATCTGTAATACTGATTTCTATAAAGCTAATGTGTGTATCTGTAATACTGATTTCTATAAAGCTAATGTGTATATCTGTAATACTGATTTATATAAAGCTAATGTGTGAATCTGTAATACTGATTTCTATAAAGCTAATGTGTGTATCTGTAATCATGGTTTTGATGAGAACTAATGTATTTATCTAATATTGGTTTTATTGACTGAAGTTTCTGGATGTGAACATGGTACTTTTGGTGTGCAGTATCACAACCCGTACCTCCAAACCACAGAGACTTCCCCCGAAATGTATTAATTATGCAGAGTTCAAATGTTTTAAAGAAAGAAATATATAGATTGTGATGAAGAGAGAGAGAAAGAGAGAGAGAGAGAGAGAGAGAGAGAAGAGAGAGAGAGAGAGAGAGAAAGAGACAGTAAGTAATGGAATAGGAGTGCCAAGAAAGATTGACATGATATAAATGATATTATCTGGGAGAAAGAAAGAAAGATTGACATGATATAAATGATATTATCTGGGAGTGAGAAAGAAAGATTGACATGATATAAATGATATTATCTGGGAGGAAGAAAGAAAGATTGACATGATATAAATGATATTATCTGGGAGTGAGAAAGAAAGATTGACATGATATAAATGATATTATCTGGGAGTGAGAAAGAAAGAAGGGGAGAGAAAAAAAGAGATGTACATTTACGCGCACACATTAGTCATTCAAGTGCAGATAAACTTAACATTATAAATTGTACCTGGTCAGACGAATGATTACACTTCCCCCACCACTCTCAATTTATGTTTTTCCCAGTGCAAAACCTTAGTGTTAAAATTGGGGCGCGTTTTTAGAAATTTCAGTTTTAGTGAGAATAGACAAAATTAGGCCTGGAAAGAACAATATTAGAAGGCAGGGTCCCAAGACGCAGAGGCATAAACCATGAACATGGCCATCGACGAAGTGGGTGAACTGGCAAGAGACAGAGTGAATTTCAGATGTGCTGCAAAGAGAGCAACGTCCTATAAAGGATACGCACCTTGATGATGATGAGACAAAATTATGAAAACTTGTTAAAATTAAGAAAATATATAGAAAGAACAAGAAAGAAAATGTGCTTACTCTAACGAATTTGACTGTTCAAATATTGCCGACATGTAATGATGTTTTTAAAGTTTGTGAGAATTCAAAGACAATATGTGTGAATAGTGATGTATTGATGTTTGCAATGTGATACTAATGGGATAATGTGTGTGAATAGGGATGTATTGATGTTTGCAATGTGATACTAATGGGACAATGTGGGGAATAGTGATGTATTGATGTTTGCAATGTGATATTAATGGATAATGTGTGAATAGGATGTATTGATGTTTGCAATGTGATACTAATGGGACAATGTGTGTGAATAGTGATGTATTGATGTTTGCAATGTGATACTAATGGGACAATGTGTGTGAATAGTGATGTATGATTTGCAATGTGATACTAATGGGAAAATGTGTGAATAGTGATGTATTGATGCTTGGAATGTGATACTAATGGGACAATGTGTGTGAATAGGGATGTATTGATGTTTGCAATGTGATACTAATGGGACAATGTGTGTGAATAGTGATGTATTGATGTTTGCAATGTGATACTACTAGGACAATGTGTGTGAATAGTGATGTATTGATGTTTGCAATGTGATACTACTGGGACAATGTGTGTGAATAGTGATGTATTGATGTTTGCAATGTGATACTAAGGGGATATTGTGTAATAGGATGTATTGATGTTTGCAATGTGATACTACTGGGACAATGTGTGGAATAGTGATGATTGATGTTTGCAATGTGATACTACTGGGACAATGTGTGTGAATAGTGATGTATTGATGTTTGCAATGTGATACTACTGGGGCAATGTGTGGGAATAGTGATGTATTGATGTTTGCAATGTGATACTACTGGGACAATGTGTGTGAATAATGATGTATTGATGTTTGCAATGTGATACTAATGGGACAATGTGTTTGAATAGTGATGTATTGATGCTTGCAATGTGATACTAATGGGATAATGTGTGTGAATAGGGATGTATTGATGTTTGCAATGAATGTGATACTAATGGGACAATGTGTGTGAATAGGGATGTATTGATGTTTGCAATGTGATACTAATGGGACAATGTGTGTGAATAGTGATGTATTGATGCTTGCAATGTGATACTAATGGGATAATGTGTGTGAATAGGGATGTATTGATGTTTGCAATGTGATACTAATGGGACAATGTGTGTGAATAGGGATGTATTGATGTTTGCAATGTGATACTACTGGGACAATGTGTGGGAATAGTGATGTATTGATGTTTGCAATGTGATACTAATGGGACAATGTGTGTGAATAGTGATGTATTGATGTTTGCAATGTGATACTACTAGGACAATGTGTGTGAATAGTGATGTATTGATGTTTGCAATGTGATACTAATGGGACAATGTGTGTGAATAGTGATGTATTGATGTTTGCAATGTGATACTAATGGGACAATGTGTGTGAATAGGGATGAATGGATGTTTCAAATGTGATACTACTAGGACAATGTGTGTGAATAGGGATGTATTGATGTTTGCAATGTGATACAACCGGAATAATGTGTGCGACTGGTGATGTTGAGGATGATGATAATCAATGCACATATCTAAAACCAGATGTAGTGTCATCATCACATCAAATATATCATATAATAGATCTGTAACATTACCTGTCTCTTGTGATAGTGGTATATTCCATTTAATATGTCTCTAAAAACCTATCGTTTGTACCTGTTATACCGCTTTTTAGGTGGTGTACTACTGGGGCCACATGTGCCTGTGGATTTTTAATTGTCGCATGGCTAGTTTATTCGCCGGGGAACTGTTCAGATTAAAATTATTCTGAATGCTCTGACAAAAAAACCTCCTTGGCTTTACCGTGGATTGGAACCCGGGTCTCCCGAATGGGAGCCCGTGCTAATTCATTCGGCCAGACGCGCCTCACTGTCTCTATCTATTTCTATACAAATGTCATTTTTCGCTTTATCTATCTCTTTCCTCTACCATCTTGCTTTCAACCTGGTACCATCATCATCATCAAGTAGCTTAGCTTATCTCTTTCGGAACTTGGCAACCATGACAGCAGTACTGAAAAACTCTTCTGTGCAAGTTGACCGTCGTCAGCAGCATTAATTCTTAGATCGTCAATGACATCTTGCACACATCGTCTTCTAGGTCTTCCTCTCATTCTTCTTCCACGCATGACTCTCTCCAAAATTATCTTCTCTAGGCAGTCGTGTCGTTACAGTATAGTTTTCAACCTAGTATAGTTTTCAAAATATACATTTATCCATCTCTTTATTTAAAGTAATTTATGTCTATTTTCTTTATCTCTTTTAAACATGTTTTCTGTTTTTTTCCATAAAACTTTTTTATATAAATCTCATCTCTTAAAATCAAAAGCAATGATACAACATTTTCGTGTAACTGTTTTAGTATGTTTTTATTCTTCATGAAATTTGAAATATTGAAACTTGGCATAATATTTACTGTTGTCCTGTTCTGAACATAATTTGCATCTTCTGAAATTTATTGTATATCATTGCCATAGTTTTACAAAACACGCCAAAATATTTAACTTCTTGTGGACCAGGAGCCCCACTATGTGGCGATTTTACTCTAAATGGCTTTTACCCTGGTCCACTGAGAGTTAATTTCCTTTTTTTTCAGTTGTGGCCACAGCGTAGTTAATTAACATTGTTACATTATTCCAGCGTTGCTACGATATAGTTACAACACAATTGTCATCTGGTTAACTTATTCCGTGCTATCCGCAGTAGGGTTCGCCAGGATTGTTTATTAAAATAACCCAACTGTCGCACACTGCGACAAGCATTCTTTCGTGTCAAATTAGTGCTAAATTTAAATCAATATATTCTAACCCAATTTAATTTCTTTTCATTTACCACAAAGCTATCTATTTCTACATCATTGTTTGATAAAGAGTTTGGTAACATTTGCTAATTAGATTTAATTTATATATTTTTCAACCTGGAAAATGTGAACAAAAATTAATTCTATTACATCGTGTTTTTCAATTCAATAGCGAATTAAATAATTTCTACAAGGTAGTAGATAGTCACACAACAACACAAGAATCGACAAAGTAACGAATACCAGCATCAGAGAAAAGGTTGGAACAAGACGTGCTTAATTTAGCCAAGAGAATGGTGTTCACTATATAGTATAATGACAGACAACTGCTGAAGCTCAACAGTTATCAGAAGGGAGAGAAGACGAGGAAAGGTGAATAGATATATTTGTTTCGCTAAGAAAACCATCACACAAGTCACCAGAGAAGCTCAAGACAAATACATAAAACCACGACACTGTGTTAACAACCTGTAACAGTGTCTTGATATCAACAGAGAAGCTCAAGACAAATACATAAAACCACGACACTGTGTTAACAGTCCAGTAACATTGTGCTTACAATAGAAGACGAAGAAGATAGTGACAGTTTAGTCACACCGTAGTTACGACAAGGTTGCAGCATAGCTGCACGGGTACTACGAAGCAAAATAGTAGTGACACGATTACAATGGGGTTTGATGTGGTTACAGAGCAATTTTCAATTACGACAAAGCTACAACGTTGTTACAACATGACCACACCGTAGTTGCGTCAAAGTTACAATATAGTTACCAAATAAGTTGCAACTGGGAAAGAGAAGGTTACTACTATATGGTTACTAGGTAGTTATGACAAGATTACTACTTAGTTGCAAGTTAAGTACATGATTTCACAGTCATTCTGATAAGATTATAACGTACTTACAACGTGATTCCTATATGGTTACAACGTTTTTAATACATCATGTATACGTAGTTGCAACAAAGTTTATATGTATCTGCAACATTATATGGCAAGTTTTATCACTGACCAATTTGTCACAGGAGATAATAAGTTTTGTGTCACTTAGTTTATCTTCTTCTGTCTCCAATCCTGTTTGCCTCACAGCGTCAGGTCAGGAAGAGATTTCTAAAACGGGCCCTAGTATGCGCTTGTAGATAGTCTCTTTGTCCTCTGTTATCTCTGAGGTTCATCTTTGCGTGACCGACCTTTGCTTTGTACCCATTGTATCGGAGCAGCATTGCTCTTTGAGATGCACTGTCTGATATTAATCTGCTTACGTGACCGAACCATTTAATTTGTTGTTTTTGATGAAGTCTAGTACTGATGTTGTACCCACTTTTTCATGATGTCTTCATTTCTCAACCGGTCTCTTCTTGTTACACCCAGCATTCTGCGTAGACACTTCATCTCTGTCGTGACTTGTTTTCTTCTATCGTTTGTTGTCAGCGTCCAGGTTTGGCACTGGTAACATAATGTGGGGAGAAAGATTGTGTTGAACATTGCTCTTTTTGTGCTCATGGTGACGTGTTTGCATCTTAAAATTGGCGCCATTTGATTTGCTTTGTTGCATCTGTGTTGAATTTCATTAGTTATTCTTCCGTTTGCTGAAAAATGCTCCCCAGGTATGTGAAATCTTTTACTTGTTTTAGTAGGTGATTATCGATGGAAATATTGGTAGAGCTTTCCTTCTGGCGAATGTCATTACTTATGTTTTGTCGATGTTTATTCTCATGTTGTATTCGTTACATGCTAACTGGAGTCTGTTGATGTGTTGTTGTAGCTGTTCTTCTGTTGTTGATATGATTGCCGATCGTCTGCAAAAAGAAATTCATTTAAGAGCTCTCCGAGGTTGTTTCCTTCGCTGGTGTTAGCTATTTTACAGATGTGGTCAATATACGTGATGAACAGCAGCGGGGATAGTACGCAAACTTAGTTTGTTATGTGCTGAATTACATCGTCTGTTGTGGCTGTAATTGCCTAGTCTGAGGTAACAATTATTGCCATTGTTGCTACAGGTGAAAGGGGAAAGACTGGAGTTTATGCTGAGGATGTTGTTTTTGTTTCTGCACTCTCGTTTACATCCATATTTAATGTCGTTCATCTTCTTGTCTTTTTGAGCATCCGTCACTGCTGTTCGCCATGCTTGCCCTTTTTCTTTGACCAACTGCTCCAAGTTTTTTTATCTTATTTGCATGAAGTTAAATTACGCTTGCAGATAACAATGAAGCGTAGTAATTGGCAGATATGCTGTCTAGTACCAGTTGCGATTTAGCCATATAGAATGACCTTTTAAGGTTACCTAGCCTTTTGAAACTCCTCTGAGCGTGGCATACAGACAGACGACCTGTCCCAACCATCTCAGACGTGTGACTCAGCAAGGTGTACATGCTTGAAATGCCAGCACTGTTCAGGAGTTCTATACTGAAGATGTGGTCTTGAGATCGGATGTTGTATATTTGGCTGAGATAGCGCATGTTCAACTCTTATTGGACCAGGACAAAAGCCATTTAGAGTAAATAGTCACTAAGTGGGCTCCTGGTCCACAAGGAGTTAATGTGTTATGGCGATGTTCTTGCCTGTAATATATGGTCCACATCTCACTACCATACAGAGTGACAAGGTTTCAACATGGTTATGAGATGTTTATTTACCTGGTTAGAATATCATATTGATGAATATGTAGACTAGTTTATTTACAATATAATTATAAAGCGGACTGATCCGCTATTGCGAGAAGACTTTCATTCGACATAATTTTAATAATATATTTTTTATCATCATGGCCTTTGATGAAAGGTGGACTGGATCTACAAATGTTGGTTGCCAATAAACGAGGGGAGAGAACCCATAACTATAAAACTACAATTTAAAGGGACATAACTGCGTCACAATTATTTTTTCAAATTCTGAAATGATTTTTGACGCTATCAGTTTACTTGAAAATGGACTTAATAAATATTTATTAAAATAGTAGTAAAACAAATATTTTAGTTGCATACAATAATACTATTGGAACTTGTATAATATTTTAGTTGCATGCAATAATGCTATTGGAACTTATATAATAGTTTAGTTGCATACAATAATACTATTGGAACTTATATAATAGTTTAGTTGCATACAATAATACTATTGGAACTTATATAATATTTTCATTTTTACATTTTCAATATATTGTCTAAGACCAAGGAAGCCAACTTTATCAGCGGCACATTTGCTATCGGACAAGCTGGCAACCATACCAGTAACGTGAAATTTATATTCTAGAAAAGGAGTACACTCTTATTTTTCATATTTGTTGACGTACACGGGTGGCGTCTGTGACTCGGTCTATTAACCCCGACGTTTTGAGTTCGAATCACGCTGCAGACAGTTTGGTTGCAAATTGTTTCGCGTGGATTTTTACAAAAAGAACGATGGCCACCACCCGTTTCGAAAGCAATGGCAAACTACTGAACTTAATAATGCCTAGAAAAATCACAAACAGCGTTAAAAAACGGGTTGATTCGTAAAGTCCTGTAAAGGATATGCAATTAACTGGCGTACACGCTATGATATAACTAAAACACAGTTCATTCTTAGAATGAAAATGGCGTGCCTCGGCTTAAAGAGGCTTTCAACCCCTACATAACAAACAAATAAACAAAACCAGTGCTCTACTGTATTTCATGTCAATGTTCACATGCTTATATATATATATATATATACATATTATTACTGTCCATACTATTTCCTTATCATTTTAACAAATAGTACTTATATAGCCTTGCATATATGTTAGATCTTCATTCTAATGTAAATGTATCATGTTTATATATCATATTATATTCTGCATTAGCCCTGAGAAGGGTGTTTGTTGCTTTGTGCCATAGTTGAAATATAGGCTACGATATCTGCGCATTTTGACCCCAACATATCCGTTTTCAGAACTTCAATATGAATCTTCAATATGTAGCCAGACTGTATTGATCTGGCCATCTGAAGATGACTACTAGAGGTCAACACTGGTATGCTGACCCTGATTTATAACTTATATCATTTGCTCCGCTGTAGTCCACATAACTAATGAAGATGCCATACTTAGAATGGATCAAAGCGAAAGAACCAAATGTCGCTAGATCTTTAAAGATGTTTTATACATAGATGTAGTGGCGGCTCGTGATCGTTTTTGTTGTTGGGGCCAGACACAAATTTTCGGGAGAATCATGGCTTTGGGTTAGGTTATATTTTAATTTATTAAACAATAAATACACGTTACATATTATTTTTAGTGGGGCCCGGTCCCTCTGGCCCTTAATGACGAGCCGCCACTGCATAGATATATATGTTGAAAGAGTTCAAGACACAGAAAACACTTATTATCAATATTGTAAGAAATAAACAGTCATAATTGTTCGTGGATATAAAAGAGAAACTTAGAAAGCATTTTGGTATCTAGTAAAACAATGAGAGACAAGAAAAGGGATACAAAGTAAGAAAAGTATGGGTTCATGGCTTGAAACAGTGTCACTTCAAATTTCTAAATCGAGAACCCAAGACGTCTCTTCCAACCAATCTCTTCCTCTCGTGTGGAACGGTGATAGTGGTTTTAACCCTTCAACTCTCTTGTGTTAGATTAGATAACCGAATGTTCTACGCATTACGCTAATTCGTACCACACTAGGGGAATGAAAGGAAAATCCTTTACAGGACTTGGCCATCTACCATAGTAAACGAGTCATCGATTACCGCTTATACATTATGTAGTTTGTAATTGCTTTCTGAACGACGAGGTCTATTTTTACCGTTAAAATTCAAGAGAACTAATTTGCTTCCAAATTTGCCCTCGCGGAGTTTGAACCAGATACGCTTGGGTTGTAATGGAGCTGACTACCGCTTAAGCTGCAGTCTCTCACACCTAGATAGTAACACTTAATATGTTATTGGGGATCCTCACTAGTACAACGGAGTTCGAGCACTGCCGATGAGATCTTCCTTGTAAGAAAAAGATCGGAACACACATAGTTATTCATCAAAGTGCGATGATGTGTTCCTATCATTAAATCATTCAATCCCAAATCTATATATATATGATCAAATTGCATAACTATATATGTTACCAATATATCGCCTGTGCGCACTGTGTAAAACATAACTATATGTGTTATCAATACATCGCCTGTGCGCACTGTGTAAAACATAATATATGTGTCAATAATCGCTGTGCACTGTGAAAACATAACTATATGTGTTCCAATACATCGCCTGCACTGTGTAAACATAACTATATGTGTTACAATACATCGTCTTTGCGCACTGTGTAAAAACATAACTAATATAGTGTTATCAATACATCGCCTGTGCGCACTGTGTAAAACATAACTATATGTGTTATCAATACATCGCCTGTGCGCACTGTGTAAAACATAACTATATGTGTTATCAATACATCGCCTGTGCGCACTGTGTAAAACGACGTAGAGTCATGTGCCTAGACTATAGATACTATTTGTATTATGATATAATTTTAATAAACAAATATGCTATGAGTAGAAAGTTTTAAGCATGATCATGAGAAAATGAAACTAATTGTTGAGAATGTATTCATTGAAAATAAACTAGTAAAATGTGTTAATGTCAATGTCAATCTTTGTGTTACTATTATATATATATATATATATATATATATATATATATATATATATATATATATATATTTGTATATTCACGTTTTTGTACCTTGACATCTATAGATCTAGATTTTAGAACACTTATTTTCTATTCTCTTATTTCTCATATATTTTTTTTACCAAATGCTGATGTTACTGCGGTTACTACTACTGCTGCTGCAGCTGCTGCTACTACTGCTATTACTACTACGACTAATACTGCTACTGCTACTATTAAAAGTTAAGTGCATATCCTTTACAGGACTTTGCGAATCAACCCGAGCTTTTAACGCTGTTTGTGATTTTTCTAGGCATTATTACGTTCAGTAGTTAGCCATTTCTTTCTGAACGGGTGGTACCATCGTCCTTTTGTTAAAATCCACGCAAGCAATTTGCAAGCAAACTGTCCGCAGCGTGATTCGAACTCAGAACGTCAGGATTGATAGACCGAGTCACTAACCCCTAAGACACAGACGCCTACTACTAATACTGCTACTGCTACTGTTACTAATACTACTAATACTGCTACTGCTACTGTTACTAATACTACTAATACTGCTACTGCTACTGTTACTAATACTACTAATACTCCTACTGCTACTGTTACTAATACTACTAATACTGCTACTGCTACTGTTAGTAATATTACTAATACTATGGGAACTAGTCACAGCTGACTGTCATTAATAAAGTCACAACTGAAGCCACCACCGATGTCACCATCGATGAGCTGAACAACGATCGTCGTGATAAGTTACACCATCATGAAAGACAAACTGATTGCAGTCTGTTTTACAAACATCACATTGTACAAACACTACAACACTTTAAACAAGGTTTCGGAGAACTTAAAACAACCGTAGCTCCACATATCGACTCACAGTCGGCCAGTTCCATCAGCTGGTTCTGCCCATATTTTTATTTTGGACTAAGAATCATCCCGATATTACAATCACAATGTTAGAGTTTAGAACATGTTTCGAAAACAAAGATTGAGGAACGTCTGGACGAATGGATTAGAACACGGCTATCATGCAGGAGACCCATGTTCTATTCACAGTAAGGCCAATAATTGAATTTTGGATAGCATGACTTCATGGCACGGAAGAGCGTCAATATTTGAGATGATAGCGAACACAAGAGACAGAGATTTGTGGAATCCATGATCGCCTACGCCAGCCGGCACGGCACCTGATGATGATGATGAATACGTTACCAGTAATTATTTAACAAACATCTAAGAAAATTGAAATTAGATTAAATAGAAAGCAGAGTTAGATTAAATAGAAAGCAGAGTTAGATTAAATAGAAAGCAGAGTTAGATTAAATAGAAAGCAGAGTTAGATTAAATAGAAAGCAGAGTTAGATTAAATAGAAAGCAGAGTTAGATTAAATAGAAAGCAGAGTTAGATTAAATAGAAAGCAGACAGAAGGTAATACACACCAATCAGTGACTTTAACAAGCGCACTATACTGGTACAAGCAACCCATACACTAATGAGCAATCTTTCCACACTTGCAGAACAGGTTGGTCTCCAGATTAATTCTGCCAAGACCAAAATTATGGACCTCACAAACTCGACAGACAACATCGTAATAAATGGCCAAACACTGGAGAAAGTTGAACATTTTACATATTTGTGTAGTAAAGTGTCAAACAACGGAGACACGATGAAAGAAATAAACTCTCGTATTGCTATAGCAGCTAGTGCCTTCACTAAATTAACGAATATCTGGCAATCTCAAGACCTTAGTAGATGCACAAAAGTTAAATTATTTAGGTCATGTGTGATTCCTGTACTGACCTACAGTTGTGAAAGTTGGAAATCAACAAAGAAAATTGATAAGAAACTGGACAGTTTTGAGAATAAATGTCTCCGAAACTTATTAAAAGTAAAATAGAGTGATTTCGTTTCTAACAACACAGTGAGAGATAGAACACACCAACAACCCGTATCAAATATTATAAGGAAACGAAGGTGGAAATATTTAGGTCATGTTCTTAGATCAGACGAAAAGAGACTAAATTGACAAGTCCTTATGTGGTCACCAGTTGGGAAATGAAAACGTGGAAGACCAAAGACCACTCTTCGAAGAACCATCCAACAAGAAAGTAAACTATTGGGATGTAAAACCATGCAAGATCTCCAACTGCTAGCAATGAACTGCATCACATGGAGATGTAAAACCTCTGCCCTATGTGCCGCCTTTGGCACGAAAGGAACAAACTAACTAACTGTACTGGTAGCCCAAGAAGAATAGCAAACCAAAAAAGAACCGGTGTCGTTAGTCGCCACACGCTGAGAGACAATAAAAAAAACATCACAACAGGTATATGAGTAGGTTCGTCAATCAAAATCGAACTGGTACGATCAGTCACTAGACGCTGTTGGGAATATTGCGATGGAGATCGGAGCACCTATGGACATGTCCGGAGTTCAATGAAGATATTCCAAACTGAATCTGAAACAGAGCCGGTGTCGTTAGTTGTCACACGGTAAGAGACGTACTGAGGAGACCTGAGCACTTATGTAATAATTGGTTCGATGTGCAATGATGATGATCCAACGACTAAAATAAAAACTAAACATGTTCCCGTTCGTGTAATCTCTACACACATACTAAACAATTGAGATGTGCAATGCTATAACTGAATTCCCACATTTTATTTTGTTTTCGTTACGTGAGAAACCATGACGGCGAGACGCAATCACAATTACCTAAAACGTCATCATTTCTTGTGAATAATTCTATTTTCTCAGGCTGTTATAAATGTGCATCTTAAATTTAAAAAATGTATGCATACTACATGCACATGAGAAATTAAACTAACACAGTATACAAGAACAATCTGAGGTAAGCAACATACTACTGAATTCTGATTCTTTGAGTTTAACTTTCAGCTGGGTGAGTATATCTCTAGTATCAATCATTCAAGTGCCATTCCTGCCGGCGTAGGCGATCATGTCTCTCCACAGCTCTCTCTGCTTGGTGCATCTAATCAGTTCTGACGTCGATCTTGTGTCGAATCATGATGGCAGGCCATTCAACATCTTCTCACTCTGTCTTCCACGATCTCTCCTCCCTGAATTTTACCTGTAGTCACCAAATGTTCTAAACCTTCTCTTCGCATTATATGCCCGAAGAACCTTGATTGTCGGATTCTTATTCTTTTGATAAGGTTTCTTTGTATGCAGGCCTGATCTAAAACCTCCTCTAGTATATCAAAGTAAAAAAACATTTATTTTCCCAGATAAATACATTTTGTTTGTAAGGATATACTAACACGACATACCAAATATGCAAAGAGATTGATTAATCAACATCGAACTGGCTTGTTGGGCCGCAGCACGCTGAAGGATTTCTTGAGGCGGAGATTGCATGACCTATGAATGTGTTAGGAGTGCTATAATGATAGTCTTCATATAATTGATATTGAATCGATTATAGTTAGATGTTGTCTCCACAACAAAGCCGAGCTAGACTAGAACGCGTCTCCAACACTTCCAATAGTGGAGTATTTTACCTTAAGCTGTAGTAGGTCCTTTGAACAACGTCACTTTCCTCACAGCCCCCGCCTGAAAAACTCTCTGTCTCTAGCATTTTCAAGTTCTCCACCCCTGTCTCTTCTCAGCGTTTTATTTTCAAGTATTTCTTTCTTTGATGTCTTTCTGCCACTGTGCCTTGGTTATTCCCCTGCCTCGTACTCTAGAACATGTCTTCCATTACCGTTCTCTTCAAACCACTGAGACGTTTAACGTTGTCAAAATATTTCATCTTCCGGGACGCGATGTTATTTATGAGTCATGTTCATTGGTATGCAGGTCTTGTAGAAAATCTTTGGTTTTTCTATTCTCTGTCCAGGATGTTTCAAATGCTTCAATTTTGTTCTTTAATGTTTATGTTATGGTCCACGATTCGGAACCATTTGTTGCCACAGTGAATATGTATGTTCTCAGAGGTTTTACTGTTGTTTCTTTGCTTATTCTATCAAGCTGGTAATTGTCCGCCTCTCAATGCTTCCTTTCAATTACATAGTTGTCTTTCTCTTTCCCCCTTACTCTTAACCTTTCCTTCTGTAAGGTTTTCAGTAGAAAGTGTTATATCTTTATGTGCCCATAATATGTTTTCTCTTTGCTTGATTATCTTGCACAATGCCCTCGTTATTCCTAACTAAGTGCATCAAAACAAACTGAATGATTTTTAATAACAATGTTTCATTGTATATTATCTCTTTTACAAATAATGTCTATTCTAGTAGTCTGTTTTACGAACTGAGTTTATGTGTTATGTTATCTTTCTTTCTTTTGTCCTTCTCCGCTTTTTTGCCGCTAGGCGTAGCAGGTTTAACAAATGATCGGTTTCCGAGATAATGCAGCTGTCGCTTGATATGGGTTTTGGTATTGTGGAGTTTTAAGATGTCTGTAACTCCATCAACCCATCTTTTCTTGGTCTGCCCCTTCCTCTTGTTGATTCCATTTTCAGGTTGTACGCTCTTCAACTGGTGTATTCGGGTTCATTCTGACCAAATGTCCAAACCATTTGAGTCTCTGTTTTTCAATAAATCTAATAGCAGGTATTGTTCCGACTGTTCTTCTAATTTCCGCATTTCTTATATGGTCTCTTCTTGTTTTATTTACTGCTTTCCTAAAGCATCTCATTTCACAGGTGGTAATTTTCCTTTCTTGTTCTTTTGTCAGTGTCCATGTTTGGCATTGGTAGCACAGTGTTGGTATGAAGATTACATTTATAATCTGTCTTTTAGTCTTTACTGGAATTGCTGGGTGTTTCAAGATTGGGATAAGTTGGTATGTAATGTTGTTGGCTTGCTGAATTCTAGTTTCGATCTCTCTGTCCAGTCTACTATCAGATGTGAAGATATGTTATGTTATGCATAGTCGAAAATTAGATATGTGATTTGCACTGTTATTGTTGTGATTGTATTTACCCAGCGTACAAGCTTATTACCTCATAAATTGGGAAGTTAGAAAAACAGTCGGAACAACAATTGTTGTTAGATTCATTGAACAAAGCATAGACTCAAATGATTTGACCACTTGATGAGAATGAACCCGAATATACTAGTTGCAAGAGCAGACATCCTAAAAATGAAATCATCAAGAGGAAGGGGCAGACCAAGAAAAATGGATTAATGGAGTTACAGACATCTTAAAACTCCACAATACCACAGCATATCAAGGAATGAGCGTGCCCTCTCTCGGATACACAAGGGTGCCTGTGTGGTGCCAGGGCCACAAGGAAGCAAAGAATAGCACCACTGCACTTACAAGCATGTCGTACAAGGCAACTGATGTAGGACCTAGGGAAACTACCCTTGTAAATAAAAAGCGTCACAGAAATTGGATAGTGCTCCCTTGTAGACCATACGATTACAAGCATGTCGACATGGGCTTAGAGACACTATAAACTCCAACACATGGACTTAAAAGCATGGTCAGGTGATGTAGGACGTCTATAAACTACCTGAACACCATGCCGACTCTAAGCTGTCAACAAGGCAGAGTGGACCTAGTGAAACTACCCTTGTAACACCACTGCCCTTACAAGCATGTCGTACAAGGCAACTGATGTAGGACCTAGTGAAACTACCCTTGTAAATAAAAAGCGTCACATAAATTGGATGTGCTGGCCTTCTTGTAGATGCATAACGTTTACAACGTACAGTCGCACATGGGCTTAGATGACATATCAATCACACAGAGTGGTTAACAGGTGATTGTGTTGTGCAACGTTCAAAGAAGAAACCTCCGACGTCTGCAACAAGCAGAGAAGGATAAAAGAAAGAAGAAGGTTACCCAATTTTTACAATTGTACATTAAGATCAGGACTGTACCATGCTAATATACAGAGATGCGATCACATCAAGTGGAACCGTAAAGTGGACGGCATAAGCAACGAAATTAAAATCATAATTGACGGTTATTTTAAAGAAAAAACATTTATGTGGCGGCATTTCGAAGACTTGCATCATTCTGAAAAATATACTGCACAGCCCTGATTAAGATAATCCATGAGCAAATGTTTTAATATTTAAAAACAGTATTTTTAAAAAATATATACTTTATAGAAATAGTGTAAATGGGAGACATACGTAGATTTAAGTTTGATAGACAACTGCAAAAGGGGACCATGAAATATTGTAGTTCATAGTTATTGATCAATGATGATGGCCCAATCAATCAATCAATCAATCAATCAATCAATCAATCAATCAATTATTAGTCATATTTTTGTTAAGAATAGGATTTTGTCACCTAAATAAAAGACATTTATTTGTCACGATGTCTCTCGCTGTCTGTTATACCGTCAATTACATTGATCAATAAACCAGACTAATTTGTGTCTGTGTTTGTTCTTTCATCAAGGAAACTTGAACAATGGGAAACAATAAGCCGGATTCAGAGAAACATCCATGTATCATATATTATTTAACACTTTGTGCCACCCTTGGAGGTTTTCTTTTTGGATACGACACTGGTATGTGGTGTTATAATCTGTCGATCTGTCTGTCCATCTATCTGTCCATCTATCTGTCCATATATCTGTCCATCTGTCTGTCCATCTGTTTGTCCATCTGTCTGTCCGTCTATCCGCCTACCCATGCATGCATCTACTGATCTACCCATCTACCTATCTAACTACATATTTACCTACCTATTTACCTATCTAACTACATATCTACCTACCTATTTACCTATCTAACTACATATCTACCTACCTATCTAACTACCTATCTACCTACCTATCTAACTACCTATCTAACTACATATCTACCTACCTATCTACCTATCTAACTACCTATCTACCTACCAATCTACCTACCTATCTACTTATTCTTCTTCTTTCTTCTTTTGTCGTCACACTGCTACCGGATTGCTGCCCAGTGTCGTGGTTTTCTGCTTTTGTCTTGCGCTGTTCTGGTGGCTTGTGTGATTGTTATCTTTGCTCTTTCACAGGATTCTGCTACGCCATTTAACCATCTTTTCCGTGGTCTTCCTCTTGCCTTCTTTCCCGATGTTCTGTTGTAGAAGACTCTGTATACTGTGGAGTTTGGATGCATTCTTATTAAGTGGCCAAACCACTTCATTCTTTGTTTATCTATGTAATTCAAGCACGGTTTGTGCCAACTTTCTTTCTTATGCTGATGTTGGTGATTCTGTCTTTTCTTGTGTTGTTGGTAACTTTTCGCAGGCAACGCATTTCCCATGTAGTTATTTTTTGACTGCGCTTTGCTCAATGTCCATGTTTGGCTCTGGTAAAACAAAGTAGGTATAAAAATGCTGTTGATCATCTATTGCTTAGCTGCCTGTGAAATTTTTGGGTGCCTTAATAATGGGGCTAGCTGGTAGGTTACAGCATTTGCTTTTGTACTCTAGCCTCTATCTCTCTATCCAGTTTTCCGTCTTCTGTGAATATGCTTCCTAAGTATTTGAATTCTTTCACTTGGTTTATTTTAGTGCCATTGACATGGATGTCTAGATTATTATGTTTTCTTCCCATATTCATTATTTCTGTTTTAGTGTTGTTGATTTTCATGTCATGTTTTACACAATTTTTGTTCAAGGTGTCAATATGATGTTGTAGATCTTGTTCATTTTGATGTATCAGGCACTGATCATCTGCAAACAACAGTTCATTTTCTACTTATTCATTCAATCTAAACCTCAATCCCAGCCTCAGTCTCAGTCTCAATCTAACTCTAAATCTAAATCTTAATTTAGTTTAGTCTAGTCTAGACTAATATATCTATATATCTATCCAATTTATAAAGTCTATACAATTTATCCAGTCTTTTCAATCTTCTCAATCTTATCTATCCAATCTATGCAACTTATCGAATATTTTGAATCTATTGAATCTTTTCATTGTATTCTATTTATCCAATATATTTATCATATCTATCATATCTATCATATCTATCATATCTATCATATCTATCATATCTATCATATCTATCATATCTATCATATCTATCATATCTATCATATCTATTATATCTATCATATCTATCTAATATATTCAATATATCCATCTATTCATATAGCATAATCTATCATAACCTATTATAATCGAATCTAATCTTATCTATTCAAATCTAAATCAAATCTTCCTGTCTGTCTATTTGTCTTTCTTTCTCTCATTCGTTCTGTCTGCATGGGTGCCTGCTAGTCTGTCTGTATGTCTACCTCTCCGTCCGTTTATCAGCCATTTATGTCCAAATGCCTGTTTGTAGGACAGTATGTGGGACTAACTGTCTATATCTCTATGTGTATGTTTATCTTCCTGACTATTAGTCTATGTGTCATTTGTATCTATCCTTCTATCAATACAATTATATATATATTTATCTATTTATCTCACTGCAAATGAGAAGACTGAATATGTTAGACTGTGCAAACGAAATCATTGCATGTTCAACGTGCAGTTTGGCGGTTACCAGAAACGCGCAATGGAGCGTAAGAAGCACGGAGAGGCAGGTAGAAATCCCTGCTCATCCATTGTAAATGACTTCATCACCAACACTCTTAAAACTTGTCAACTAACGTAATCAGATGTATACAGGAGTGACAGTGAGATCGACAGATGGACAGCTCGTCCTTACTTAAGGGCTTATTTTAGCAGATGATACTGAAAAACTTCGATTCTTAAATTTTACGACGGATTTGGTATCTAATTAAAGGTTTAAAAAATGTGGTCACACTTCTTTTCAAATTTTTAGAATTAATTGCTTAAATAGTTTTCGAGTTATGATGACTCAAAGATCATGAGATCTTCTTTGCATGTATGGTTTTCGATTTTGTTCGAAAAGCTCGTGATAATGATTATAGCATAACATTGTCAAATATTAATCAAGCATCGTGTAATTGTGCATATGTGTGTACATTAGAACTGTCTATAGCACATTCTATGAACATTACAATATAATAATTCGATTTATTTGTATGTTATTTCATTGTTGACAATTTTAAAACCAAAAAAAAGATTAATTTCAGGTGGTCAAAAAATAAAATCCATGAAATATATACTATTTTCCATAGAACTTGCCAAACTCACACAACCTGTGTGTATGCTGTTTAATTTTGAATGAATTTGACTGTACCATTTCATACAAAATGTGTAATAAGTGACATGTTCATTTTGCACATGTCTAAAATACTTTTTATCAAAATTTTCAATTACCTTCTTGTATATAATAAACTCTAGAGACAATTACATTTTAAGATAGCTTATGATTTGTGCAGTATGTATGAAAATGTGGGAATAAAATCTGTAAACTTGAATTTAATATAATTTTATTTTACTAAAGGCACTCAAGCTCCGATAGAACTGCCCAATCAACCGTTAGTAACTATAAAATAGCTCATCCTTCCAAGCAAGTCATGTGAAGAAGAGTGATCGGTGAAGCGGAAAGCTTGGGTGCACTGGTAGTCGTAGTAACAAACCTACAGATAATCGGCTTAACGTCATGAGGTCGTCTTATACAGTTCGGAGCAGTTGTGAGAACTGGCAAAACACTGAGTAACCGACCAGCGCCCTTCAGTTATTCATCATGCAGCAACACATTTGAAGCACCTACACATGAGACTATAGCTGAACACTACATATATCTCCATACGTTAGGAGCATTTTATATTGTTAATAATTACTCTTCTTCTTCTCTGAACTCTCCACATCGACCACTTGTTAACCACTCTTTGTGATTTGTATGTGATCTGAGCCTAAGAGCGATTATACGTTGTGCCAGTTATGCGCCTACAAGTATGCCAGAAAATACGATTTCTGCGAAACTTTATATTTATTAGGTAGCTTCCTGGGCCTCTACCTTGTCGCCTCTTACGACATGCCTTGTATGTCGCAGTGTTACAAATTTTTTGCTCCCTTGAGAGCCCTGGCAACACACAAGCGATACTGTGACTAATATTTTCTTGTGTTTAATTATTTACCTGGCAGGTATTATCAATGGAGCGTTGATATTAATTGATATTGAATATGATATCAGTGATAATGATGCTGAAAGGATTGTGGCTTCAACGGTCTTCGCTGCAGCAATTTTCTCTCTGTTTTCAGGCATAGTCGCTGATGCGATTGGGAGGAAGGTTGGTAGTTTTAATACTTATTGTTTTTATTCGTTTTCTTATCAACAAAGCAACATCTCTTTGTTCTGTGCGGTTTGGTTCGCCGAGAACTTGAGTACTTTTCATTGATTGATAGATTGGTTTGACCATTATCAATGCATTTCGATGAGTAACCATATGTGCTCCGATCTCTTGATTACACACAGGGAGATCGCAGCGGTAGTGCACGGAATCCGTAGCACCAGCGGTGGTCCACGATGCAATTTAAGTGATGGTGAAACTATTTTCTAAGAAAGTTTTTTTTATGAATCTTTCTAATGGATTTTGCCCGGGCAGCGGCTTTCCAGCCTTCTCTTCTAGATTTTGAACTGTCAAGGGTTCTTTTACGTGCTCAACGAACACGGGACCTACGCTGTATCATCGGTCTCCAATAGGACTAGGAGCTCGATCTCACCTACACTGAGATCATGGATCTCTGAAATAATACTCCGATGGCTCCAGGAGGAAGCAAACCGAGTATCCTTGAATTGAGAGCCGAGCACCTAAGCTCTAGGCCACAGAAACCCCTTATGAGTGGGTTGCTCCCCGTTAAGCCCATATGGTATGATAAACAGGCTCACGGTCAACGTGAATGTATTATCCAATAGAGCACACATTTGTACAGGAAGGTAGCTAAGATTTTACAAACTGAAAAATCCCACAATGAAGCACCACAACTGGAGTTATATTATGGCATTGTTTCAGATGAAGTGTCATGACAGAGATGAAGTGTCTACGTAGAATGCTGGGAGTAACAAGAAGAGACCGGTTGAGAAATGAAGACATCAGGAAAAAAGTGGGTACAACATCAGTACTGAACTTCATCAAGAAACAACAAATTAAATGGTTCGGCCACATAAACAGATTACCAACAGACCTCAAAGAGCGATGTTGTTTCCGATACAATGGATACAAGGTAAAAGACCGACCACGCAAACGATGGACCTCAGAGGTAACAGGGGCGACGAAAGACACTATTTATGAAGCACACACAAAAGCCCGTTCTAGAATTCTCTTCTTATCCTGACGCTGTAAGACAAAACAAGATTAAAGAAAAGAAATAACATATCAGATCTGTTTGTTCATGAAACTTAAATGCTAAATTTCAGCAATCGTGAGTCAAATCTTTATTGTCTATTGTCTTTCCTAGGTGGATCATCTAATTGGTGGTCCACTCTTGCCCTTAAGCGTAGGGGTGAGAGCTTTATTTACATTCAAGGGCCAGATGAGACGCCCTTGTTGTGTTATATCCGTGTTTATTTAGTGTGGTCTTGATATTGTCTATCCATCTTTTTTGGTCTTCCCTTGGCTCTAGTATCTAATCTCTTTTTATTATATGCTGTTATTGGTGGTTCGTTGTATTTCATTCTCATTAAATATCCAAACCACTGCATTTGTTGTCTTTCAATGTATTCGGTGCCTGGAACTTCTGATGTCTTCATTGTAGTTATCGTTATTCAAGTTCAAATCTTCTGTTATTGAATACCTCCATTATTCTGTTAACTGTACAATTGATATTCCAGATTATACATATAGAAACATTCTCCTTCGCATATTAACTGTGTCACATTAGCGTTTAAGCGTTAGCAAACCAACGTAGGATTCATTAGCGTTTAGCAGCGCGTTGCAAACCACGTTGTTCACATTACGTTTGAAAGCGGCGTGTAGCAAAACCAACGTAGATGTTCACATTGCGTTTGCAATCGGCGTAGCAAAAAACTAGGTTCACATTAGCGTTTAGCAAACGACGTGTAGCAAAACCAACGTAGGATGTTCACATTAGCGTTTAGCAAATCGGCGTGTAGCAAAACCAACGTAGGATGTTCACATTAGCGTTTAGCAAATCGGCGTGTAGCAAAACCAACGTAGGATGCACTTCTTTGCACCGTACAAAACAACGTAGGATGTTCACATGCGTTTATCGTAAGCGTGCCTTATCAAAAAACCAGACGTGGATGTTCACATTAGCGGCTCTAGAGGTGCGAAGTAGGTTAATAGTATATAGGATGTTCACATTAGCGTTTAGCAAAAGGAGTGTCAAACAAGTAGGATGTCACATTGCGTTTAGCAAATCGGCATGTAGCAAAACCAACGTAGGATGTTCACATTAGCGTTTAGCAAATCGGCGTGTAGCAAAACCAACGTAGGATGTTCACATTAGCGTTTAGCAAATCGGCGTGTAGCAAAACCAACGTAGGATGTTCACATTAGCGTTTAGCAAATCGGCGTGTAGCAAAACCAACGTAGGATGTTCACATTAGCGTTTAGCAAAGCGGCGTGTAGCAAAACCAACGTAGGATGTTCACATTAGCGTTTAGCAAAGCGGCGTGTAGCAAAACCAACGTAGGATGTTCACATTAGCGTTTAGCAAAGCGACGTGTAGCAAAACCAACGTAGGATGTTCACATTAGCGTTTAGCAAATCGGCATGTAGCAAAACCAACGTAGGATGTTCACATTAGCGTTTAGCAAAGCGGCGTGTAGCAAAACCAACGTAGGATGTTCACATTAGCGTTTAGCAAATCGGCGTGTAGCAAAACCAACGTAGGATGTTCACATTAGCGTTTAGCAAATCGGCGTGTAGCAAAACCAACGTACGATGTTCACATTAGCGTTTAGCAAAGCGGCGTGTAGTAAAACCAACATAGGATGTTCACACCCTTGAACAAGTAGGTCGATTGCACACTGTACTCTACTTAACCCTTTTATTCCGTAATTTTTGTGTGACTTCCAGATGCCTTTCTGATACAATATATACTGAATTAACCAGTACACATGCCTTGCGTTATCTTGAAAAATATCATTAGCCAATATATCGGCTCAGAGGTGCGAAGAGGTTAATATGTATATAGGGTGTTCCTAGACCAGGCCAGATAAATGAAAGTGTCAACTCAGAAATTGCACAGTACCACTGACGACATATTCTTACAGGCTTTGACCCTTTAGAAAATGTCGCTAGAGATACTGGGCGTGTTTTGATGCTTTAATTTATCTGATATTTACTGAGGATCTCCGAAACTTTAAGTGCGTCCCACACATTTGTGTAGATTCTCATAAGTACATTCACCGTGTTGTTCCTGATAGTGTGTGCATATTCACCGTGATGTCTGTGATTTTGTCTGCATATTCACCGTGTGTATTGATCTTTTATATGTATGCCCATTTCACATTGTGTTGTTGCTTTCCGCGATTTTGACTATTTGTTTCCTTTTTAAGCAGGCTATGTTAGTGAGCAACTATTTAAAATTTAAAATTGAAGATCCTGTTTCTTTATTCACCTTTATATTGATCACTTTATCTGTTAAAACATTTTCATCTTGATGTTGAATACCTTATCTGTACATTCATCTTGATGTTGAATATCTTATCTGTAAATTCATCTTGATGTTGAATATCTTATCTGTACACAGGACCGTGCGGTATATTTTCTAAGTATGATGCAAGTCTTCGAAATGTCGCCCCTTAAATGTTTTTTCTTTAAATAACCTTCAATTGTTATTTAAATTTCGCTGCGTATGCCGCCCCTTACGGTTTCGCCTGATGCGGTCGCCTCTTTGTATCATAGCACTGCACGGCACTGTTCGTACATTCATCTTGATGTTGGAGATCATACATGAATATTCACAGTACATTGTTTGACTGTATATGTTATGCATGACGTACAGGAAGTCTGAATTGCTTCGATTATTTCGTATCATTTACTTACTTTATAGTCGAAACGTGTATTGTTTTTTGTACTTTGTCAAACTATATAACTTTTTTAAATATGTTTTGCATATGCTAGATAATTTTACTGCAGTCTTCCCTTATATCGATAACACATTCCCTGTGGTACATTGATCACATGTTTAAAAAAAGGGATTAAAAGCTGAAGGATTGACTTCATTGCACCTGGTTTTACCCCATACGGCTCGGTCCCCCTCCGCAGAAATGGCACACCACCTGCCGAGAGTATTACACAAAGCACGAACTCCGTAGCTCCAGCAACAATCCTAGGGTCTCTGGAAAAACTACCGAAATTGTGAACAGAATTGATAAAGGCGGTCCCCGGACTGGAACCTCCACAGACCTTCGACTCACAAGGCAAAGGGCTTAATCACTTCAGGCACAGGAGACCCTAAAACATCACAATGTTTATGAGTTAACAGTCGCCAAGTCTTTGTCATATTCACATTTACTTATATATTTCTTATCTCAATCAAAAATGTTTATAATCAACGTTAACAATTTGTTTATAGTTAACAATAATGCTCTCGGCTGCCATATTCATGGGCGGAGGCGTGTGTATGGGATTTGCTCCAGGTGTCATGTGGATTCTCGTCGGCAGACTAATAGTTGGCAGCGCAATTGGTACGTTTAAAAAGAGAAGCTTAGTTTTTAATTAACTAGTTGGGACTATTTACCATATTTATTAAACAGTGCTTTAATACATAATACTAGACATTGATGGGATCGCCCTAGTGGTTACTGGGGCCCAAATTTGGGGTGTAAAGAATAGAACCAATGTAAGAAGATTCGACTAAGGAGGTTTGGCTGAAATCGGATGCATGTGTCCTAAACGTGTAGAAGTCTATGCGTTTATTGGCCTACCAAACCAATGTGCAACGTATACACGTTCTTGGCAAAGATCAAACATATCACACAGAGTGATTAAAATTGGTGGTAAAGAACGAACGCAAAGAAGAAGAATTGCTTGGATGAGAACAGATGAAACAGATAACTAGCCAATGATAACTCTAGATATGGTTAACATAACTAAGTGAAATGTGCAGCTTCTGGCAGAATTATATCAAGCGGTTCCTATGTGGGAGACTCGGGTTTAATCCAATGAGTGTTTTTCTGCCAGAGGCATAAAGAAAAATTATAACCTGAACAGTTTTATGGCGAATGAAGTACCATGCGGCCACAGACTCATGTACACCCTCCCCTCCCTGTTCTACACAACACTAAAAAGTGGTTTTACAGGCAGTAATGACAGCTGAAAGGAGCTGGATTTGAGCACAAATCTACGATGTTATATTTCAGGTAAAGTGGTTTCTTCTGTCTACTCTTACTGAAAATTAACTAGGGGTTTCAGAGTTTGTTAAAAAAAAAAAAAAATCGTCGTCAGAGCAAAAGTGTAAGTCTGCTGACACTTTTATCTAATCGATAGGGACTGAGCACTATATGTGTACAGCGGTGGGTTCTAGCTAGTTGTCTTTGTTTTATTCAAGTTAAAGGAAACGAACTTTTGCCTTCTGAGTCGATCATTTGATGCCCTGTCGTTTTGAGAAGTAGCTGAACAGTTTGTAAATTGATGATTTATGTAGCATGTTCATTGATTAATATGACTTTGGTAAATAATCATATGTGCTCTGATCTCTTTCTTACACAGTAAGGTCTCAGCGGCAGTGCATGGTCTCTGTAGCACAGACGAGGGTCTCCGATGTAACTTTGCAACATATGGATGTGAATTATTGACCATAGCACAAATATTAAAGAACAAAAGTGAAGATTTTGAAATAAGATGGTGCAAAGAAGTTCTTAGAACATTCTGGACAGAGACGAGAAGATACAAAGACATCCTACAAGACCTGCATATCATGGAGAATTGGCTGATAAATAACATCATCTTCGGAAAGCTGAAATATTTTCCCCGTTGACCGTCACAGGGGTTTGGAGAGAACGGTAATGGAAGGCATGGTTTCTGGAGTACGAGACACGGGATGACCAAGACAAAAGTGGCAGCAAGACATCAAAGAAACGTTGAACATGGCCCTGGAGTAGTAGGAAGAACTTGCTAGAGACAGAGAGTTTTTCAGGCGGGCTGTGATGAAAGCGACGTTCCGCAAGGGACATGTTACTTGATAATGATGATACACGTTTACTATTACAAGTTTGATTATAACAGAAGCTACCAAGTGTCCATTCGTTCCACTATACACGTATACTATTACAAGTTTGACTGTAACAGAAGCTACCCATGTACCCATATCGTGTCCATTCGTTCTACTATACACGCATACTATTACAAGTTTGATTGTAACAGAAGCTACCCATGTACCCATATCGTGTCCATTCATTCCACTATACACGTATACTATTACTTACAAGTTTGACTGTAACAGAAGCTACCCATGTACCCATATCGTGTCCATTCATTCCACTATACACGTATACTATTACAAGTTTGACTGTAACAGAAGCTACCCATGTACCCATATCGTGTCCATTCGTTCTACTATACACGTATACTATTACAAGTTTGACTGTAACAGAAGCTACCCATGTACCCATATCGTGTCCATTCATTCCACTATACACGTATACTATTACAAGTTTGACTGTAACAGAAGCTACCCATGTACCCATATCGTGTCCATTCGTTCTACTATACACGTATACTATTACAAGTTTGACTGTAACAGAAGCTACCCATGTACCCATATCGTGTCCATTCATTCCACTATACACGTATACTATTACAAGTTTGACTGTAACAGAAGCTACCCATGTACCCATATCGTGTCCATTCATTCCACTATACACGTATACTATTACAAGTTTGACTGTAACAGAAGCTACCCATGTACCCATATCGTGTCCATTCATTCCACTATACACGTATACTATTACAAGTTTGACTGTAACAGAAGCTACCAAGTGTCCATTCGTTCCACTATGCACGTATACTATTACTACAAGTTTGATTGTAACAGAAGCTACCCATGTACCCATATCGTGTCCATTCGTTCCACTATACACGTATACTATTACACATTTTCCGTACTGTTACCCACTATTTCGTTCTCTCTCTCTCTCTCTCTCTCTCTCGCGATCGTTCTTCACGGCCAATTTTATCATTCTTATTGTGATGTATAATTGGTCCACTGACAAGAACAGGGTGATCTACGTCGGGTCGATTGTGCGCCTATTGTGACTAGGCCCACCTGTTCGGTTTCAGTCAGCTATTGATTTACTAGGGTGAACTTTCTCTAGGGTACGATCCTTTCTGCCGACTATGTCGGCCCGGATCTTCGCATTTTCGATCAGCTTTGCCGTATATTTGGGCTTTGTGATCTACGCCAAGACAGTGAGTTACGCTGTTATGCCCTTTCTGACTGTGAGGTCGTTCCGGATTAGAAACATTTCTCGGGGCGTATAAGCTTGTCCTCGGACAGCGTCTTACTCGTATAAAACACCGTGTAAAGTATAGGCCTTCGCCAATGTTCGGACCCGGACAACCTGTTAGATCTTTACCTTTCTTTACCGTTCACTTTTGAGTTTGATCCGGAGTAGGAACATTCGCAGCCTTTCTAGACGCGTGTGGTACGTGGCAATTTGCAGTTAACCTCGGAAGACACCGGCCTGGGGTCAGGTACAAACAATGTAGAGGGTTGTTTCAGTCGGCGCTAGCAACGTAATTGAGGATTTTGAGCTCACCACCATCACCCACCCCAGTTTTCCGGGGATGTTAGTTGTGACTGCAATAGTACCTTGCCCGGTTGTCCCAAGGCTGGCCGTTCCGTTAGGCATCACCCACCTCAGTTCTTCCGGGGATGTTAACTGTTATCGCAACAGTACCTTGCACGGTTTTCCCAGGGCGGGTAGTTTCGTTATGCACTAAAACGAAACTTTTTGTTTTGCGCTCGGCAAACCATGCCCAGTACATGTATCTGCACCAGGCCACCGATGCGGAGTCAGCTGCAATTTTCCCTCGTACCGACACGAGGGTAGACTTCTATTCGTTACGCTCTGACATTTATTCTTGCCCACGAGCTGGCAATGTTTGCCCCTCCTCAGAAGCTTCGAGCTTCGCCCTACGTGGGCACGCGTTTCGTCTCTGGATGCACCTCTCATCCTTTCATGTTTCCCCATCGGCAGAGAAACTGGTAATTTGTGGCGGGACCTTGACTTACACGTCGAGTTTGTGTATGGAGTCTCATGCTCCGGATATGGCGATTTCTGTTCGGCCCTTACTCCGGGGAGTGGGACTTATGTTAGAAACGTTTCGCTGCTGTTTTTTTTCGTTCGAGATCTTCAGCAATATTTGGTTGGACGTCGGTCAGGAGATTCGTGCATTTTCTTCGTACTTGCACTGCTACCACTACCAGTAGTTCTCCCAGATCCCTGCCCCCATTTGCCAGACCGGAACCAAGTCTGTTTCCAGGGTCACCACGTGGAGGTAGGGGCAGGGTCTTGGTTAGCGTGGCCCTTCGCTAAACCTGGCCCATGCTGCCGCCATGAGCCTTTGACCCCATTTCGTTGTCCCTGAGACATTAGTATACGGGTTCTAACAAAGGGAAGTAGCCTGTTATAAAGAAAATCTATTTGTCCATTGTCATTCCCCAGGTGGATGATGGAATTGGTTGTCCACTCTTGACGTTAAGAGTAGGGTTGGAACTTTAATTTGCGTCCCATGGCCAGATGAGTCACCCGTGTTTTATATCCGTGTTTATTGGTGTGGTCTTGATATTATCTGTCGATCTTTTGCTTGGTCTTTTCTTGGCTCTAGTACCTGATCTCTTTTTATTATATGATGTTATTGGTGGTTGGTTGTATTCCATTCTCATTAAATAATGTCCAAACCACTGCATTTGCTGTCTTTCAATGTATTCGGTGCCTGGAGTTATGCTCACTCTGCTTCTGATGTCCTCATTGCACAGTCTATCTTTCCTTATGTCTCCCATTGACCTTCCTCAAGCATTTACATTTTTTTTTGCATGTGGTGAACTTTCTGTGGTGTGTTGCTGTCAGAGATCAAGTATGACACTGGTAACATGTGGTGAACTTTCTGTGGTGTGTTGCTGTCAGAGATCAAGTATGACACTGGTAACATGTGGTAAACTTTCTGTGGTGTGTTGCTGTCAGAGATCAAGTATGGCACTGGTAGCATGTGGTGAACTTTCTGTGATGTGTTGCTGTCAGAGATCAAGTATGACACTGGTAACATGTGGTGAACTTTCTGTGGTGTGTTGCTGTCAGAGATCAAGTATGACACTGGTAACATGTGGTGAACTTTCTGTGGTGTGTTGCTGTCAGAGATCAAGTATGACACTGGTAACATGTGGTGAACTTTCTGTGGTGTGTTGCTGTCAGAGATCAAGTATGACACTGGTAACATGTGGTGAACTTTCTGTGGTGTGTTGCTGTCAGAGATCAAGTATGGCACTGGTACAATGTGGTGAACTTTTCATGTGATGTGTTGCTGTCAGAGATCAAGTATGGCACTGGTAACAAATTCTTAGTAAAAATACATTTTATCATCTGTCTTTTCACTTCCATCTTGATTTTTTCGTATAAAGGAAGTTCCCTGTTATAATCTCTGATATTACAGCACAGCATTTCATGAAACGGCTTTGTGGCGAAATGGTTAAGCATTGTATCTTACGTTCTGAAGATCAATGTTTCGAATCTGAAGCTCATCGCTCGGTTCACGATTGAATTTATTTTCTAAAATTCTCCAAAGACTGTTGTTAGAGCTACGGAGCCCGTTCTTTGTGCAATACTCTCAAGTAGGGATTACCATTTCTACGTAGAGTGACGTAGTCATATGGGGAGATCCTATGCAATGATGTCATTCTTTCACTTTAAGATCTTATTTTTAATGACAGAAAAAAGGTTCCTACAAATATTATAGTCGTGAGGTCTGTAGCAGTTCTCATAGATTTGGTGTCTCATGTTTACACATATATTTATTTTGTTTATCTTGCAAATGTTGTATAGTTGTTGTCTCATTCTGTTGTGTCCGGTATATAACTGGGAAATTTGAATAAAGCTCAGTCTCGTAATCTGGGAACTAGTAACACTATTCTACACTAACAGACAATTTTTCTTGAAATCTATGTCCGAATTTAGTTATTCGTTTCGCTCCTCGGGAAGCATAGGGTTTCAACAGTTGTTTGCCACTTTACCGAACTGGCTGTTTTCTTTATGGCTTTTAAGAATAGTTTAGCCTCCTTCAGCTTTTCAATACTACTCCATCTCCCAATCTGTTTAGGATGTCCCTTTTGCCGTATGGTTTCCACTCTCAACAGTGTCACTTCTACAGGGCATGCCTGTCCATGGCCATTTTCTTCTCAACCTGGACCATCATGAGTTGCTGTCGTGTTCTTATCTACAGGTCTGTGTGTGCAACTCTATCATACCATCTCAGTCTGAGAATATATACCAAAGAAACCCGTCGGAATCTTATTTTATTTTCTCACTTTCAAAATGTACAAATTATTTCTTCTCCAGGGTTTGTGTCAAGCGTAATTCCAATCTATATCTCAGAGTGTTCTCCCAATTCTATTAGAGGTCTTCTCATCACAATGAACCAATTGTTCATCACTTTTGGCATCGTTATATCCGCATTATTTGGAGGTATTTTTCAGAATATTGAAAATGGTTGGAGGTAAGATATGATAATAATTCTGGATACCACGTATGAAAGTTGTTGGGAATAAGAAGTGTTTATGAGAACAGTATCTGTAGAGCGTATGTAGCTCAAGCGGTAGTGAGCTCGATTAAAATCCAAAGCGTACCTGGTTCAAACCCCATGGTGGGCAAGTTTGGATGCAAATTCTTTTGGGTGGGATTTTAACGAAAAGGTAAAAATAGACCTTACCGTTCAGAAAGCAATGGCAAACTACTGAACGTATAGGTGGTGCCTAGAAAATCAACGATTCGTTTACTGTGGTTGATGGCTACGTCATGTAAAGAATATGCTGCGATTTTTCATCCGTAGAGAGGGAGAGAGAGAGAGAGAGAGAGAGAGATAGAACGAGTGAGACGGAAGTGTATATATACATATGTGCGTGCGTGTGTGAATGTGAGTATTTGTGTACTAGTTTATTTTTTCATCATAAGACTTTTTTAAACAGAAATATTTGAACTGAAAGTTTGTTTACAAATACTTAATCTTCTTCCATTTTTTTTCTAATCCTGTTTCACCTTTCGCTTCATGATAATAAGGGATCTCTGGAGCGGGTTCTTGTGTGCGATTCATACGTGGTGATTTCACCGCCTCTGTTATTTCAGAAGTCCACTTTTGGTAGGGCCGACCTTTTGTATTGTATTTACTATGCATGGGTAGCATTACTCTTTATGGCACACTATCTGTTGGTACTCTGCGTATGCATACAAACAATTTAATTTGTTGTTTCTTAATGATGTTCAGTACTATAAAAGTGCGTTCCAAAATTCGTGAGCATCTTTACCGACCGAAATAAAATCATCCACTTGATAGAAATGATTGATTTTTATATTTTTATATAGGTAACAGTAGCGACCTTCCTAAAGTATTTTTTGCCCACCCAAACCTTTAGTGCTGTAAGATTTTCATTATATGTTATTACTAAAATAACAGCGGTGTTGATTTGGTATACCCTTTAAAGTTTAGCAGTACGATTGTCAAATTTGTCTATAATTAAGCATTTCCGTGTTCCACATGCAATTCAGCGCAAGTCAAGAGCGGGAATTCCTTGGAATTAATCAGTTCACAATGTATCCTCTAACGACTGTCATTGGCGTATGTACACAAAATTTATTTTCATTTATAGAAGAGGAAGGTATCATTTGTTCACTATGCCACCTTTCTTTTTATAATATGTAATATGGATACGCCTTTGCAAACATTCGCCACCATTTTGTGTATTACTTAAATTCTAAACGTTGATTATCATTTTGCTGTGCTTATGCAAAATTATATAACAAAAATGTTTTTTTTTTTGCATCAACCAAGCTACCAACCAATTAGTTAAACATGTATTCGTAAGGTCGTGAGGTATATAAGACTGCTTGCAAAAATTACTGGTATGCATCATGTAGATTTCGTACAAATTAAGCCTTAGTGTGTTCATGAATTTTGGAACGAACTATAGTGTTTTACTCAATTTTTTCTTCTTGATGTCTTCATTCCTAAATCGGTCTTTTCTTGATTCTTCTAGCACTCTGCATAGACACTTCCTCCCTGTCGTGATAAGGTTGTTACTATGATGTTACCCAAGCCGGACATGTCAAAGAAGAGAGGTCAGACTAAATGTGGCCTCCTGGTCCTCCAGGTTGGGGTGTTGTGCTATGGACTAACTATCCATCCATTTAAAAAGGAACGTTGTTACAGAAACCGAATACAAATAAACAAAGCCTGGGTTATTCAGCTCACATGAAAAATCTTTGTTACTGTATGGCTCGGAAACGTGGCGAGTCACCAAGATAAATACAAATAAGATTCATACCTTTGGCAACAGATGTCTTCGGTGGACTCTCAGACTGAGATGGTATGACAGAGTTGCAAACACAGACCTGTGGATAAGAATAGGACAGGAACCCATGATGAACCAGATTGAGTGAATAAAATGACGATGTGTCGAGCATACTTTACGGAAGACACAGTCGAGTACCACTAGACAAGCATTTGAGTGGAACCAGCAAGGAAAACCAAAAAAAGGACGTCCTAAACAGATTTGGAGACGAAGTCTTCTTGGAGAACTGAAAGATACTCGACTATCCAGGGAGACCATAAAGAAAGCAGCCAGAGACCGTGAAAAGTGGCGAACAACTGTTGATGCTGTATGATCCACGAGAAGAGGAGTGGAATAATTGCATGATATTATTTACTAACCAATTGTTTGTTAGGATATGTCTATTATTGATATTTGATAAACCAGTTAGTTTATCTTGTGTCCTATTCCCAGGTGGAGAATATAGTGGGTTGTCCAGTAAACCAGTTAGTTTATCTATTGTCTATTCCCAGGTGGAGAATATAGTGGGTTGTCCAGTAAACCAGTTAGTTTATCTATTGTCTATTCCCAGGTGGAGAATATAGTGGGTTGTCCAGTAAACCAGTTAGTTTATCTATATCTATTCCAGGTGGAGAATATAGTGGGTTGTCCAGTAAACCAGTTAGTTTATCTATTGTCTATTCCCAGGTGGAGAATATAGTGGGTTGTCCAGTAAACCAGTTAGTTTATCTATTGTCTATTCCCAGGTGGAGAATATAGTGGGTTGTCCAGTAAACCAGTTAGTTTACTATATAATATGCAATTTTATGTTCTGAGATCTATAACATAAGATGCTAATACAAAAATTAACAGGACACTGCGGTCTCAGAGCACACCTCCATATACTGGGTCTCGGGGACTTGGCTGCCTACACCTGTGGAGCACCAAAGCAGCCCGCAGAGGACATTTTGCAAGACTGTCCCAGCCTGAGAAGTGTGAGAATGGAAATCTGGCCAAAAGAATTAACCATTAAAACAAACTATAGGGGACCGGTGAAAACTTCAATCGCAACGCCCTGTTTATGACACATACCGGAGTAATCCCATAGGAGAAGTTGATGGCAGAAGAAGAAGCTAATTATTATGTTAAATTCAAAGTATATGGACCGCCCTTCACATTCACGTTATCATTATTAGATTAACACACGTAATGTTATTCTCATTATGCTTGGTTTTTTGTTTTGATTTCTTTAATATGGCCGTTACTAATATTGCTATTAAAAATGGATTTTGATATTAACAGGTATATGCTGGGTTTGTCTGTAATACCAGCACTCATTCAATTTGTCCTCTTCCTTGGACTGCCTGAATCTCCTAGATACTTAGTAAGTCTGTTGTGTTTTGTTTTGTTTATTTAATCTAGACTTATTTCTTACTTGAAGACAGTTATATCTGTCTGTCTATCTGTAATATGTTTCTCAGGATGTTTACAAAAAATAACAAATTAGTCTGGGAAAGATGAAAATGAAAATCGTGGCATATCCCAAAGGACGTAGCCATCAACCACAGTAAACGAGTCGTTGATTTTCTAGGCAACAAGATAGTATATAAATTTAAAAAACTTTTCTTTCTGCTCTTTTCTCCAATCCTGTTTGCCTCACAGCGTCAGGTCAAGAAGAGATTTCTAAAACGGGTCCTTGTATGCGCTTCGTAGATAGTGTCTTTCGTCGCCTGTTTTCTCTGAGGTAAGTCTTTTACGTGGTCGGCCTTTTGCTTTGTACCCATTGTATCGGAGCAGCTTTGCACTTTGAGGTGCACTGTCTGATGGTAATCTGATTATGTGGCCGAACCATTTAATTTGTAGTTTCTTGATGAAGTCTAGTACTGATGTTGTACCCACTTTTTCCTGATGTCTTCATTTCTCAACCGGTCTCTTCTTGTTACACCCAGCATTATGTGTAGACACTTCATCTCTGTCGTGACTTGTTTTCTTCTATCGTTTGTTGTCAGCGTCCAGGTTTGGCACTGGTAACATAATGTGGGGAGAAAGATTGTGTTGAACATTGCCTTTTTGTGTTCATGGTGACGTGTTTACATTTTAAAATTGGCGCCATTTGTCCTATCATTTGAATTGCTTTCTTGCCTCTGTGTTGAATTTCATTAGTTATTCTTCCGTTTGCTGAAAAATACTCCCCAGGTACGTGGTCTTTTACTTGTTTTAATGGGCGATTGTCGATGCAGATATTGGTAGTGCTTTCCTCTCTGGCGAATGTCATTACTTCTGTTTTGTCGATGTTAATTCTCATGTTGTATTCGTTACATGCTAACTGGAGTCTGTTAATGTGTTGTTGTAGCTGTTCTTCTGTTGTTGATATGATTGCCTGATCATCTGCAAAAATAAATTCGTTTAATATTTCTCCGAGATTGTTTCCTTCGATGGTGTTAGCTATTTTACAGATGTGGTCAATATATGTGTACAGATGTGGTCAATATATGTGTACAGATGTGGTCAATATATGTGTACAGATGTGGTCAATATATGTGTACAGATGTGGTCAATATATGTGTACAGATGTGGTCAATATATGTGTACAGATGTGGTCAATATATGTGTACAGATGTGGTCAATATATGTGTACAGTTGTGGTCAATATATGTGTACAGATGTGGTCAATATATGTGTACAGATGTGGTCAATATATGTGTACAGATGTGGTCAATATATGTGTACAGATGTGGTCAATATATGTGTACAGATGTGGTCAATATATGTGTACAGATGTGGTCAATATATGTGTACAGATGTGGTCAATATATGTGTACAGATGTGGTCAATATATGTGTACAGATGTGGTCAATATATGTGTACAGATGTGGTCAATATATGTGTACAGATGTGGTCAATATATGTGTACAGATGTGGTCAATATATGTGTACAGATGTGGTCAATATATGTGTACAGATGTGGTCAATATATGTGATAAAAAAAACTATTATAGCGAAATACTTATCTTCTTCTGTGTCGAACGCTCCATGTCGACCAAATGTTTATCACTCTTTGTGATTTATATGTGATCTGAGCCTAATAGCAATTGTACGCCGTGCCAGTTATTCGCCTACAAGTATGGCAGCACATCCTATTTCTGAGACGCGTTTTTATTTACTAGGAAGCTTCCTGGGCCACTATCTCAGTCGTCTCTTACGACATCCCTTGTAAGTCGCAGTGGTACTATTCTTTGCTTCCTTGCGGATCCGACACCAAATGGGCGCATATATCGAAACAAAATCAATAACAAAAATAGAAATTGTAACTATGAATGCGAAAGTTAATGCTATGAATGTCAAAGTTAATGCTATGAATGTCAAAGTTAATTGCTATGAATGCGAAAGTTAATGTATCATTATTATTTAAAGAAACCAACAGAAAACTACAGACCTTCTTAAATGTATGTTTACGTAGAATATAGGAACTGAGATGGTATGATCAGATTACGAACGAGTAACTCAGAGAAAGAATTAGGCAGATACCAGTGAAGAAAGAGCTAAGGAAGAGACGCTGGTGACGAGCGGAAGCATTGGAAGACAGACATTGTTTTAGAACTCACAGGGAAAGAGGAGTAGGGGAAGGCCTAGACATACCAGGAGAAGAGAGCTGGAGGCTGATATTAAAAGGATAGATAAAGCGTGGAAATAATTGAACGGGATGGCAGGAGAGAGGAAAAGGTGGTTGAAGTTTGTTGAAGACCTGTACTCAGTCGGGAGTTTAAAGCTGAAGGAATTGTTTAAATATAGAAAATATATCCAACTGTTGTTTTTTCCTTCTCTAAACTTAGATTATGAATGGCAATGATGCGAAAGCAGAAGCAACATTGAAACAGATTCGAAAAAAGAGCGATGTCTCTGAAGAGTTATCAGAAATGAAACGCTCTCTGGAGGAGGAACAGGGAAGCAAAGGTCAGCAATTCGGGTTAGAATGTTAGGGGGAGATATCTAATATTTCATTGAATATTTTACTTCTAATTTGTTTAAAAAAAAATAAAACTGTCGATTTTGCCTGCAATATTGCTTTTTATGGTAGTGAGAACAGGACAGGGGAGGAGGGGGCACATGAGTCTGTGGAGTTTAATGGCCGCGTGGTTACTGCAATCGTCGCGTAACTGTTCAGGTTGTGATTTTTTCTTTATGCCCGGACAGAAATAAACTTCTACACCCTATTGGGGATTGAACATGGGTCTCTCGTATGGGAGTCCGCGCCCTAATCCAATCGACCAGACGCTCCACTTTAAACGTGTGTTCTAATAGCGCCGCGTGCACACTCATATAGTCATCCAGACATACAATAATATGGGTCAGTCTAAATCTAGACTACACATGTGTCAATCTAAATTATTTAATGTGGGGGTGTTTATTTGTTACAATAGGTGACAAAATTTGAATAATTTGATACAAATTGTCAACCTCTAAAATAGGACAGGTCGTAATCTAAAGTTCACACAGTTAAATCGCTTATATTGGGGACTGCGGTCGTCAATAAGAATAAATATACCAGTCATCATTCGTTGTCTAGGTATTCATCAATTGGGTTCAAGACTACGAAATAATGTTATCACCTCAAATGACTTATCAACTCAAACACAACCAAAGAAGATGGTTATAAATTTAATTGAATATAGCACACATTTTTGTTTAATCGGCAGGTTGGGCAATATGGAAGAGGATTATGACAACACCACACATCAGGAGGGCTCTATTTGTCGGTTGCATGTTACAAATGTTTCAACAATTTTCTGGTATCAACGCTGTAATGTAAGTTGAGCTGTACCAATACTGTAGGATAAACTGTAAAGCACTCTAACGCACAATGAGTTGTTCTAGAATTTATACTTACACGAGTATCAGCAAATAATGTTATGATTATTGAAATTAGGACACGAATTTGAGTAGATCTGAGATCGACAACGTCAGACAGCATAGTATTTGAAAGTAGACTACAGACCGGCTACCTTAGATACCATAGATCTGGGTTGTGCGTCTGCAAGCTGCGCCTCCTCGTTTTAAAAATAACCGGACAAGCGAGCCAGTAAGCGAGCGTGGTTTCCCAGTGTCGATAACCAATTGGGTGCATAGTTTCTAACGGCTGAGCGTGCCTCTCCGCTTCTTCACGCGACGAAGCAAACCAGGCTCCCTGCAAATAAGGGACAAGGTAGCGTCTGCTATTAAGACTCGCTCGTTCGCGCGATCTTGTGTGTGTGTGTGTCCGTATATTGATGTCGCCCGGTCGTGATGTGATGAATCCAGTCTAAAATTTTAAAAGCTCGACGGTGGTCTCGTTAAAAAGCCAGGCTCTTACAACGAACGTATGGGTCGGCAGGTAGAAATATGGTGTTGTTCTTTGCTTGGCGAGGAGAACCCTTGCCGGAAAAATGGTGGGAAGCGAGCATTCGGTCGTATCGCTTCAATTTCACATTTTCACCGGGGACTTCGGGATCACTTCTGCACAGAGCGCTGTCTCTACCCAAGCATTATCTGTCCAGTCACGTTCATAACAGCTATCTGGTTGATCCTGCCAGTAGTCATATGCTAGTCTCAAAGATTGTCATTCATGTATAAGTCCACACTGTCTCACGGTGAAACCACAAATGACTCATTACATCAGTCGAGGTTCCTTAGATAACACGATCCAGGGTCAAAGGCGCAAGGAAACGGTGCGCCAGGATTAGGGAGATGGCTCTAATCCCTTGTTCTCACCTCCACATGGTGACACTGGTAACAGACGGTAGTTCCCGTCTGGCTAAGAGTACAGGTGCCATGGAAGAGCTACTCTTGGGCAAGTAGAGATACAAAGGATGTCATGCTAGATGGGATCCGCTCGCAACACAGACGAGCGAACTCCCAGAGTGACTATTAATGCTCGTCTCTCTCGGTCGATGGGAAAAGCTGGAAGGATACATATGGAACCTCGCGGGGTGAAACTCGGAGTCCGCGCATGCTCTCTCTTGAGCTCTATCTCTTGAGCCACAGAGTATGCTGGGAGTCGAGTTGAGCCGCACGAGGGCCCACAGAGGGCGAAACTTGGGTCCCTATCTCAGGGATGGGGGCAAGATCTAAACCCATCGAAGAGATGTTAATCCACGCGGGGCAAAATTCGAAGCCCGAGCATGCTCTCTCTTGAGCCCTTTCGTTTGAGCCGATGAGTATGCTGGGAGTCGGGTTGAGCTGCGCGTGGGTCTACATAGGCCGATCGAAGAGACATCGACCCGCAGGTAGCAAAAATCGGAGCCCGCGCATGCTCTTCTTAAGCCGCTCTCTTGAGCCGATGAGTATGCTGGGTGTCGAGTCGAACCGCACGTTGGTCCACATAGATCAAAGCCTTCTCCCCATCACAGAGATGGGTGCACGACTCAAAGCCAGCGAAGAGGCGTTAACCCAGTGTGGCGAAATTCGTAGCCCGCGAATGCTCTCTCTTGAACCCTCTCTTGAGCCGATGAGTATGCTGGGAGTCGAGTTGAGTTGCACGTGGGTCCTCATGGCGCGAGTTTCGATTTTTGTCCCCAGGAGGCGGTCAGCCCAGAAAAATGTGAGCACGGTGGAATTGACGGAAATGGTGAGGTAGGCACCAGGGTAGGGCAAACACGCATATGGCCGTTGCAAAGATGGGCCCACACGGGACGAAACCTGTGACTCCATCTCAGGGGTGGGGGACCGGGTTGAGTCACAGGCGGAGACAGCCCAGGCAAATGTGAGCACGATACGGAAGGCACGAAAAATGTGAGCACGGCAAAAACCGGTGGTTACCAGGCACAAGGGCAGAGCTATCACACACGCTGGCGAAGCTATAGTGGTCCCCACCGAGGAGCATGCGAGCATGGCAAGCGCGGAAAACAAGGAAGGCACTGCAGCGGCAATCATGGCAGGCAAGAGGGTGTGCATCCCACCCAAATCTGCAGAACAACTGGAAAGCCCAGCAGAGGTAAAGCCAGTGCGCGTTTTCGCTCGCAAGGAACTACTGCTGCCTTGTAGTTAATTGGGGACAATCAATGACTAGCGGAGCAAACCGTACACAAAACTGGACGGGTGGCAAACCAAGGTGTTCATTAAAACGACCGGTTTTGCTGGGCAGATGGCGCTCATAAGCCTGGGAGGGCAGGCCGTCTAAGGGTCGTTGCCCTAAAAGAAAATGGCAACCTGCTGCCTTGTGGGTTTTGGCTGGGGACATCAAAGGCTAACGGAGAGCGAACCCAGTAAACGCTGGTTGAAATCGAACACACCACCCAAGGATAAGCACCTGAGCTCCAATAGGTACTGAAGGCTGTGCACGTACATCCTGTTCTGATGTTTGGCTGTTTATATATCACAATAGAATGATAAAAACGGCATAAGAACGATCGCGAGAGAGAAAAAGAGACATCATCATAGTATTTGAAAGAAGATGACAGACCGACTACCTTAGACAGCATAATATTTGAAAGTAGATGACAGACCGACTACCTTAGACAGCATAATATTTGAAAGTAGATGACAGACCGACTACCTTAGACAGCATAATATTTGAAAGTTGATCACAGACCGCAAAGAATTACGTATACTTGATTTTACGATTACAAAATATGCATTTAAAGACAAATACGTGCGAATAAGAATGTATAAAATAAGCGTACATGAGTACACATTACAAGAAATGTCACCACTTTGATCAGATGCAAGTTTTGAAGCAGATATTCTTAAAGATTCAACCTGCAGATCTTAGACATGTTATTGTAGAAAACTGAATTGAGTTTCTATGTTTGTTTGCGTTAATTCTTGTCAAATAACTTAACTACTCTTTCTGATTTCTGTAGTTTGCATAGAGAGTGTATTTTACGCCATCGTAACAATCCTACTGCATACAGGGCAGAAATATTGGAGTTTCACCTAAAGTGCATGCACTTTATCAAACAAGACGCACAATTGTACTGAAGAGTAACTGTAAGATTTTACAAACAGAACACCACCAACTTAAACTACCACATCTGGTGTTATACTGTAGAATGGTATCAGATCTGATTGGTAACAGGTAGGCATACAGAGCTGACTCGTGCTAGAACTGGAATTAAGATATATGACTGTTTAAATTGGTTTTCCGACCGTGTTTTGCCGGGGACCGCAAGAGAAGCAAAGAATAGTACCATTGCTACCTACAAGGCATGTCGTAAGAGGCGACAGATGTAGGATCTATAAAAGCTACCTTAGTAAATAAAAAGCATCGCCGAAATCGGATGTGCTGGCCCACTTGTAGGCACATAACTGGTACAACGTACAAACCCCTCTTAGACTCAGATCACTTACAAATCGCACAAAGTGGTTAACAAGTGGTCGATATGGAGCGTTCGAAGTAGAAAATTGTTTGTTTAATTTTACACGTGTTTACATAGATAATTGCTACAACTGGTGTTAATTGTACTGCGAAAAATGTGTAAATACATTTCTCTTGCAGTTATTATAGCTCAACCATACTGAAAGCGGCTGGGTTTTCCAGCAAATTAGCTATTTGGTTGGCAGTTGTACCAGCTACAATAAACTTCTTGGCAACGTTTATCGGGTTGTGGGCCGTGGAATCGTTAGGCAGAAAGCTCGTCTTGGCGCTGAGTTTTCTATGTGAGTAGGTTTTAATCAAACTTTAGATTATAGAATAATACTGATATCATCTTCATCATGATCAAGTAGCTTGTCCCTTCAGAAACTTGGCTCCCATTACAACAGCCCTGAAAAACTCTATGTTCTGTGAAAGTTGACCGGCGTCAGTATCAGTCATTCTCAGATCGTCATCTTGCACCCATCGTCTTCTAGATCTTCCTCTCATTCATCTTCCAGGCATCATTCCTTCCAAAATGATCTTCTCTGGGCGCTCATATCGTTTGATGAGTCCCAAATATTTAATTTTCCTTGATGTTATGCTCTTTAATAGGCTACATTCTCTGTCCATTATATTCTAAGTACTGTTCTGTGTATTTCTTTCTCTCTCTCTCTCTCTTTTATCTCCCTCTCTTCTCTCTATTACCAGACACTTCAAGATAAGATTAAATCATTATCCGTCTTACAAATTTGTTTCCTTTGATTGTATTATTCATTATAACGTCATCATAACGTCATCATGGGCATGCACAGCAGTAGACGACTAAGATGGTTGGGGCATGTGAGAAGAATGGAAACTTGTCGCTTACCAAAACAAGTGTTGTTTTGTGAACTTTCGGAGGGGAAGAAGCACCAGGCCAGACCACTGCTCAGATAAAGATGTCTGCAATGCCTCAATGAAGAACATTTCTATAGGTCCCAGTACATGGGAAAAACTAGTTGACGACAGAGTTGTGTGGAAATCGATATTGCGCAAGGACGCAGAGTCTTTTGAGAAGAGACTTATGTATGAGCTGAAAACAAGAAAAAAACGAAAACTCAGAAGTTGTCACGGTAAAACACTTGCCAACTGACCGTCTGTAAAGACGAAAAGACCATATAAATAACGTCATTATAAACGTTCCTGTAAGTCGAATAAATTCTTTTAAAATGCTTTGTTATCTTTACGAGTTATCTATCTACTGTCAAGAATTTATCATTACTTTTCTGTCTATCCAATTCTTTTACAAAAATCATCATTTGAATATTTACAAATGATACTTCTCTCACTATCTCCGTTGCAGCGATTGGGATGGCTTTGCTAGTGTTATCTGCAGGATTTTTTCTTTCTCAATATAATTCTCCTCAAGTCAGCCCATCCAATGAGAAGGAGCTATACACATCACCATGTAACGCACACAAGTAAGTGACTGGTGTAGCTAGACTTCTATTGACACATCACCATGTAACTCACACAAGTAAGTGACTGGTGTAGCTAGACTTCTATTGACACATCACTATGTAACTCACACAAGTAAGTGACTGGTGTAGCTAGACTTCTATTGACACATCACCATGTAACTCACACAAGTAAGTGACTGGTGTAGCTAGACTTCTATTGACACATCACCATGTAACTCACACAAGTAAGTGACTGTAGCTAACCTATTGACACATCACCAAGTAACGACAAGTAAGTGACTGGTGTAGCTAGGCTTCTATTGACACATCACCATGTAACTCACACAAGTAAGTGACTGGTGTAGATAGACTTCTATTGACACATCACTATGTAACTCACACAAGTAAGTGACTGGTGTAGCTAGGCTTCTATTGACACATCACCATGTAACTCACACAAGTAAGTGACTGGTGTAGCTAGACTTCTATTGACACATCACTATGTAACTCACACAAGTAAGTGACTGGTGTAGCTAGACTTCTATTGACACATCACTATGTAACTCACACAAGTAAGTGACTGGTGTAGCTAAACTTCTATTGACACATCACCATGTAACTCACACAAGTAAGTGACTGGTGTAGCTAAACTTCTATTGACACATCACTATGTAACTCACACAAGTAAGTGACTGTGTAGCTAAACTCTATGACACATCACTATGTAACTCACACAGTAAGTGACTGGTGTAGCTAGACTTCTATTGACACATCACTATGTAACTCACACTAGTAAGGGACTGGTGTAGCTAGGCTTCTATTGCGTGTGATCTGTTATTGCTTATTGGTTATTGATTACTAAACTGATGCCATTGCAATCCGGACAGAGCAATAGGTGTTCAGTTTCCCCCAACATATATCGAATAGTATATATACTGATGGTTCCTGTGGCTTGCTGGACACACTTCTCACTCTGCCTCTCAGACATCCAGTCCCACTTGTACAACGGGTAACTTCAAACTGCGTAAATCGCTGGATCGATTCAACGTATATTTAGTGTCTTCATCCAATAGACATTCGTGAAGAGAACAAAGAACATCCCCCTCACCCATCTTTATCTTCCTAACAATTGGTGCTGTTGACGCAAGCCTGGTCGCTCTCATTTTACTACAAACACCCGCATGCAAAGGACAGAAGATTCACATATCTGGAGGGTAGAAGCTTCTATAGACGACATCCACTCATATCGAAATATGTCCTTTTGAATTATGTGCGTTTGATTATATATATATATATATATATATATATATATATATATATATATATATATGAGAGATGTATATATATCGACCTGACGCTGTGAGGCATACAGGATTGAGAAAGAAGAAAGATGAGAGGATGTCAGAAGTATCACCACAATTATAAAATATACACTATTGGAAAAAATGTGGTGAATTTTCACAGATTATAGCTGATCATATCCTCAATAGTAACTATTTTTCCACATAATCTCCGTCTAAGTTTATGACTTTACGCCAGCGCGGAACAAGGCCATTGATGCCAAGTCTGTACCAAGTTTTGTCTTGCTCACGTAGCCATTTCTTAACTGCGCGAATCACATCCTCATCGTTGTCAAACCGTGTGCCACACAGTGATTTTTTTTAAGGGACTGAACAGATAAAAATCGGATGGAGCCAGATCGGGGCTATATGGTGGATAGGGTAGTACAGTCCAACCAAGTTTGTTGATTGCTTCCCGTGTTGCCAGACTTGTGTGAGGGTGTTCATTGTCGTGTTGGAGCAACAAATCAGATGATTTCTTGTTAGGACGAACTCTGCAGAACCGTCTCTTGAGTTTTGTCAGTGTATTGAAAGCTGCAATGCCAATTGTTGGCTGGTGATTCGCCTATCCTCACGAATAATGGCATCAGCGCGGTTCAACATGTCGAGGCTCAAAGCCGTGGCAGAATGTCCAGAGTGCGGTAAATCCTGCAGCCCCATATGTCCATTTTCTTTACCTTTAATTCTCTGAACCCAGAGACTGACATTGCTCCTATCGACTGCACAACTTCCGTAGACTGCACACAATCGTTTATGAATGTTCACCACATTTTCTTTCTCCGCAGCCAGAAATTCTATAACAATTCTTTGTTTGTAACGGACATTGTTGACACACGCCATTTTAACGATTTGTTGCATGCGTTCTATTGATCAGTAGGCGGTGAAATTTGGGGCAGACAATCAGAACATGTCATACTGCAAGTGTGCAAAATTTAATATTCTGTCTTTAATATCACAAGAGAAAAAATGTGGTGCATTACTTTCTGACCTCCTCCTATATATATATATATATATATATATATATATATATATATAGAGCGAGAGAGAGAGAGAGAGAGAGAGGAGATACTGAGATGATATGATAGGGGCAATATGAAAACTTATGGAGAGCGAGACGAAATCATAATGAACGAAGAGGTGAAAAAACGTTGACGTTGGGTTGACATACCTTAAGAAATCCTGAACGGAATACAACACGAATAGCCATTTTCTGGAACCCTCAGGGAAAACTAAAGGAAGGGACCTAATATACTTTGAGAAGAGATTTAGAGACAGAAGATTAATGATATACGGATGAGTAGGAAGATATAGCTAAGATAGGTAGACATTTCATGAGTTGGTTGAGGTCTATACCCTAATCGGGGTTACAAATTCACAAGCGAGAAGATGTATATATAAATAAATATATCCCAATGGGTAGTAGCATGGCCGTCGTCTCCCTGTAGGTGTATTACGAATGATATTCATTTCTATGTATACAAAACTGGGCAGGTCGTGTGAAGCTCTGGTGGTGGCTTTGTCGTCTAATTCCGACGCTCCAATCGACCACTTATTAAATCACTCTTTGTTATTTGTATGGGATCTTAGCCTTAGAGCGATTTACGTTGTACCAGTTATGCGCCTACAAGTAGGCCAGCACATCCGATTTCTGCGACGCTGTTTTATTGACTAGGTAGCTTCCTACTCCACCTTACTTGCATCTTACGAATGCCTTGTATTTCGCAGTGTTACCATTTTTGCTTCCTTGCGGCACCGGCAACACACGTACTTGGCGACGGCTTCGAAACTTCTTTTAACTCTGAATTTCCCTGCACCCATTTTAAGTGTATCTGAATTTGCTACTGTAATTCCTGCACTTTTAAGGGAATTTGAATTTCCTGCACCCATTTTAAGGGAATTTGAATTTCCTGCACCCATTTTAAGTGTGTATTTGAATTTGCCTGCACCCATTTTAAGGATATCCACCGTACTTTGATTAGAACAACTGTTGTTGGTACGTAAGTCTATGTCATTGCAAACAGTTATAGGTTAAATTCTCAAGTAACAATCAGAATAACTGAATTTATTGCCATAACCAACAACATCCAGCGAGTTATGATCAGCAAATGTTTATTAACCTCAGTCTTTCACAAAGGATTGATTGATTGATTCATTCATTGATTGATAGGAATCTCATCATTGCACTTCGGTATACATATATCACAAAGTACAGCAGTAAATATGCGGTTGCCATTGCTTAGATGAAACTTTATTTCAGCACCAAGGCGCAGCCATAGTTGTACGGCCCCATCATACTGTAGTGTTGTGGTTCTTTTAAAAGTGCTAGTACTATTGCTTGCATTACTTGGGTTTTTGAAGAACTATCACTGATTGGACTCTGGGCATCGATGAGCTTATCAATATGCACTCTGGACTGTGACTGGTCGTTAGTTCTTGATGAGAACTTATCAATACTGCACTCTAGACATGTGACTAGTTGCTCGTTAGTACTTGATGAGAACTTATCAATACTGCACTCTAGACATGTGACTAGTTGCTCGTTAGTACTTGATGAGAACTTATCAATACTGCACTCTAGACATGTGACTAGTTGCTCGTTAGTGCTTAATGAGAACTTATCAATACTGCACTCTAAACATGTGACTAGTTGCTCGTTAGTGCTTGATGAGAACGTATCAATACTGCACTCTAGACATGTGACTAGTTGCTCGTTAGTGCTTGATGAGAACTTATCAATACTGCACTCTGGACATATGACTAGTTGCTCGTTAGTGATTGATGAGAACTTATCAATACTGCACTCTAGACATGTATGTGTTTCGATTCGTTCTTTTTGAAACTGTACAGTTGATTGACATGTGATATTGCTCGTTAGTGCTTGATGAGAACGTATCAATACTGCACTCTGGACATATGACTAGTTGCTCGTTAGTGCTTGATGAGGACTTATCAATACTGCACTCTAGACATGTGACTAGTTGCTCGTTAGTGCTTGATGAGAACTTATCAATACTGCACTCTACACATGTGACTAGTTGCTCGTTAGTGCTTGATGAGAACTTATCAATATTGCACTCTAGACATGTGACTAGTTGCTCGTTAGTGCTTGATGAGAACTTATCAATACTGCACTCTAGACATGTGACTAGTTGCTCGTTAGTGATTGATGAGAACTTATCAATACTGCACTCTAGACATGTCAATGGGTGCTTGATCTTTCTTCTTCTTCGTAACACTGCTACCAGGTTATTGCACAGTGTCGTGATTTTCTGCTTTTGTCTTGCGATGTTCTGGTGGCTTGGGTGATTGTTATTTGTATTCTTTGACAGGATTATGTTTTTCCCTGTAACCATATTTTTCATGATCTTTCTCTCGCCTTCTATCCTGATGTTCTGTTGTAGAAGACTGTATACTGTGGAGTTTGGATGCATTCTTATTAAGGGACCATAACACTTCATTTATGCTCCAGTCTCCTCCCCAATATCTTTACCAGTGTATAGCTGCCAATTACACCTGCTCACTTTGATGAATCAAATTTCTTGTGCCTCTAACAAAATATTTACGCTTAGCAATTACCATATTTAGCCTCAGCTTCTTCAAGCTGGATAGATGAAACACGTAGAAACGACGAAACACGTAGAAACGACGAAACACGTAGAAACGACGAAACACGTAGAAACGACGAAACACTTAGAAACGACGAAACACGTAGAAACGACGAACACGGAACGAGAAAACGAACAACGAAACACGTAGAAACGACGAAACACGTAGAAACGACGAAACACGTAGAAACGACGAAACACGTAGAAACGATGAAACACGTAGAAACGACAAAACGCGTAGAAACGACGAAACACGTAGAAACGACGAAACACGTAGAACGACGAACGTAGAAACGACGAAACAGGTAGAAACGACGAAACACGTAGAAACGACGAAACACGTAGAAACGACGAAACACGTAGAAACGACGAAACACGTAGAAACGACAAAACGCGTAGAAACGACGAAACACGTAGAAACGACGAAACACGTAGAAACGACGAAACGCGTAGAAACGACGAAACACGTAGAAACGACGAAACACGTAGAAACGAAGTAATTAAGTATTACAAAATACAAAATCAAGATAAAGCAACATTTCGACCAATAGGCATTAATCAAGAACAGGATACCAAAGACACAAAAAATGGAGCTATCCTATACACCTGACATCAAATACAAAGTCAGACGTTAAATACATGCCATAAAATAATGAAAGTATGTGAACAAAAGCGACAAACGAAACAAATGTGAAACAACAAGAAATGGAAACACGAAGAAGAAACATTAATAATTAAATATAAATATACACATACATTATGGAGCATGAGAAGAGAAAGTATCGGGAAGCATAGGAATATGGAGCATTCAGACGAAGAGGCCGCAGGGTATCATATAAATATACACATACATTATGGAGCATGAGAAGAGAAAGTATCGGGAAGCATAGGAATATGGAGCATTCAGACGAAGAGGCCGCAGGCTATCATATAAATATACACATACATTATGGAGCATGAGAAGAGAAAGTATCGGGAAGCATAGGAATATGGAGCATTCAGACGAAGAGGCCGCAGGGTATCATATAAATATACACATACATTATGGAGCATGAGAAGAGAAAGTATCGGGAAGCATAGGAATATGGAGCATTCAGACGAAGAGGCCGCAGGCTATCATATAAATATACACATACATTATGGAGCATGAGAAGAGAAAGTATCGGGAAGCATAGGAATATGGAGCATTCAGACGAAGAGGCCGCAGGGTATCATATAAATATACACATACATTATGGAGCATGAGAAGAGAAAGTATCGGGAAGCATAGGAATATGGAGCATTCAGACGAAGAGGCCGCAGGGTATCATATCAATATATAAAACAATTTTATATAGAAATAGACTAGAATCATCAGAGGAACATGATAGGATTTGCGCATATACGTAAAAGTTGGCCACTGAGATTTCTGCCAGTTTCCCCTTTATATGGCTTACCACAATGTTTACAAATGATTATATTGAGGAACTCGCATGTAAAACTTTCCTAAATAACAAAAGTTGCTTTATAAAACGGTGTGCATGACGGTGATTGTCACATAAGCCCATGCATTGCATCTCCGTCAGGCCACACTTGACTGTGCCAAAATGACTTAGGACATTTGATTTATGGCTACTTGTGTACCAACATTCTTTTTGATTTCTTTACCGTCTATAAACCACTAGATGACAGTTTTGGAAGACTAAATGAGTAACACTTATATTCAAAGGCCCATATATGTTTTTCCACTGCCTTATTAAATGGCACTGGGAAAACATATATGTGCTTTTCAATATAAGTTTACAGAAGAGTCCTCCATTTATCATGGACAGAGAATAGAACAAATAGATATATGCAGAAGGAACTAAAAATCAAAGAAAACTGGATGATACTACAAATAAGAAAGAGAAAATTGAGATAGTTTGGAAAAATAAAAAGACACGAAGGGCGGAGAAGACCATCATGGAAGGAGGCATACCGGCAAAGATAAGAAGAGGAAGACCACGGAGAAGATGGATTCAGGCTGTAACTGATGGTTTGAACATGACGGCTGCAGAGGCAGGACATCTGGCCTATGAGAGAAATTCCGGACAACTGTTGGAGTGGCAAAATTCTGCTCAGGACAAGCTATTTGGTAATAATGATGAAATGAGTTTCTGGATCAGATCCAGTACATGTACGCAAGTTCTCACCATTACACAGTAGTGATCGATATGAACGAGGATAAGTTTAGGCAATATTATGAAAGCAAGGACAACATTGATAATTAGATATGTAAAACGACTGTTGGTTGGTGTCTAAGTAAGAGAAGACGAATCTATCAGTCGGTCTCCCATGAGGTGCTAAAAACTGCAGAAGTGTTACTGCTTTGATTCGTTTATAAGTGTGCCAATCATCTTCCTTTGCAGACTATGCCACGAATGTGTTCGTTCCGATTTATGTGGCTTCTGCTTTGAAGGCAGTATGGACCATGTCAATCTTGGGTCTTGTGTCAATATCAGTAAGAGTAATGATCACTATGCGGCATACGGCAGGTGTTCACAAAGTTATGGCAAAGATGAGTACGTAAACCCTACTGCGAACTTAACATATGGTTACTGCCCTACATCTTTTGGCTGGCTGGCTGTCCTCGGTATGATGTTGTTTGTTCTGGGATTTGCGCCAGGCAAGTATTGTCGTCTGTACTGCTGTAAAACTAAGATGGTTTCATGTATGGTAGATAATACAATGTTTGCAAATCATCATTGGCTTCTTTGTCTCAAGAGATAATAGGTTTTTGTCACGTAGTTAGTTTTGTGCTGAGTCATATCGTATGTTGTGGCTGTGATGACCTATTCTGGAGTGGCAATCCTTGCCACGGTTGCAGCAGGTAAAACTGGAGACTGGAGCTGATACATAAGATGATCTCTATGTACTCTGCGCTCTCTTTTACCTCCATATGTGATGGTATTTTTCTTATTTGTTTCCTCCATTTATAACGATTAAAAACATTTTTGAGCCACTACTCACTTTCGCTCGCTATACTTGCCTGTCTTTGATCGATTAATCTCAATTTTTTATGTCTATACTGCATGAAGTTAGATCACGCTTGCAGGTGTCAATGAAGTGTAGAAATGGACGCTCATGCTGTCTAGTACCAATTGAAAGTTGGCCATATTGAATGTCCGTTGGGATTATACCATTGCTCATGAGGCACACGTGTCCCATCCATCTCAAAGGTCGCTGACTCAGCAAGGTGTACATGCTTGGAATGCCAGCATTTTATCAAACATTTGAATAGATAACGCTAAGGTATTTTAACTGTAAACAAAAGAAAATGGTTTGGACACCTGACAAGAATGTTCTGGTATCGCCACCACAGAGAGTTACACAAAAAAGTATAAGAGTACGGAGTAACAGGAAGATCACACAAAAGATGAAGTGACGGCCCAAGAACAGGCCTAAGAAAATGAATAACAGCTTACAAACTGCATTAGAACAAGCGAGGTTCAATAGATGGCAAAGACTAATGAGGTCATGGTGGTAACATGAGCCAGAGTTAACGAGGGGGCGCGTTAACCAAGACCCTGCCCCCAACCCACACGTGGTGACCCATAAAACAGACTAAGGTTACGGTCTGGCCAAGGGTAGCAGGGTTCGGGGAGAGCTACTCTGCTGCAAGTAGAGACGCAAAGGTAGTCATGCCTGATGGGATCCGCCCGCAATATAGACGAGTGGACTTCCAGAGTGACCATTATTGCTAGACTCTCCCGGCCGCTAAGAAAAGAGCAAGGGGCAAACTCGGTATTGCCCCCTCGAAGTCCGAAAGTCAGCTGGAATTGACGGAAATGGTGAGGTAGGCACCAGGGCAAAAAGAGCACGATAGTTGGCCCCATCGAGGGGCAGACCAGCAAGGCATGCGATGCAGCAGCGAGCATGGCAGGCAAGAGGTGTGCGTCCAACTCATATGTGCAGAACTGGGAAGCCCAGATGAGGCTAACCAGTGCAAGCGCGAATGCGGCAGCGGGTGTGCGTCCCACCCAAGTAAGCTGAACTGGGAAGCCCAGAAGAGTCTAACCAGTGCAAGCGCGGCAGCGTTGCAGCGGGTGTGTGTCCCACCCAAATGTGCAAAACAACTGGAATGCCCAGCAGAGGTAAGCCCAGTGCGCGTTCCCGTTCGCAGGGAAATACTGCTGCCTTGTAGATTGATTGGGGACAATCAAAGTCTAGCGGAGCAAACCGTAAAACAAACCTGAACGGGCGGCAAACCAAGGTGTTCATTAAAACGACCGGTTTGTTGGGAAGATAGCGCTCATAAACCCGGGAGGGCAGGCCGTCTAAGGGTCGCTGCCCTGAATGAAATAGCAGCCCATGAAATGGGCCTTGTGGGTCTGGCTGGGGACAGTCAAAGGTTGGCGGAAGAAGCAAACACAATAGCTGGCTGAAATTGAACACCCCACCGAAGGATAAGCAACTGTGCTCAAATAGGTGCTGAAGGTTGGTGAACGTACATCACGTTCTGATGTTTGGCTGTTTATATATCACAAAGAGAATGATTAAAACAGACCTAGAACGATCGAAAGAGAGAGAGAGAACAAGCACACACAAGATCACTACATTCCTCCCTCTCCCCAACATTTTTATAAAGAAGTAAATAATGGACAAGAAAAAGAGAACAAAAGAAAGTTTGTGAAAGCAAAGTAAAGAAAACAAAACACAGATTTGTAAACGTATTTGATTTTACTTTGCGATATTTAACTATCAAAAGTTATGTTACGTGATCAACATGAACAAGAATCATTGGGTGTATTGTTCGTGTCTAATACGACTCGGAACTCAATCCTACCTACTCTGTGAATAGGTATGGCTGAAAAAAATTATCTCATTACATAGAAGGCTCATCGACTAATATTGGATCGTGAACCGGGGACCTAACTTCAACGACGTTGCTTGTAGAAATGTTGCCAGGAGGACACATTTCCGACTTTATATTATAAATAGACAGTGATCAGGTACATGTTTAAATTCACTTTATGTGGCCAGTTAATACTGAATACCTAGGTTCAATGTGAAAAAGAATAGAAATTATCGAGAAATTGATATAACAGTGGCACTTGAGCTAGGTATAGATAGAGGTACGATCAATCAATCAATCAATCAATCAATCAATCAAGCTCATTTCACTGCCAAAATACACCTTCTATAATGGATTATCGCCCGTCTGGTGCCTGCAATAGAAGCAAAGAATAGTACCACTGCAATCTACAAGGCATGTAGTAAGAGGCGAATGATGTAGGGGTCTAGGGAAGCTACCCTATTAAATAAAAAGCTACGCAGAAATCGGATGTGCGGGTCTACTTGTAGGCGCACAACTAGCACAACGTAAATCGCTCTTAGACTCAGATCACATACAAATCACACAGAGTTGTTAACAAGTGGTCGTTAATAGTGCGTTCGAAGAAGAACAAGAAGATATAATGGATTATGGATCTTTTTCCAAACAGTATTTCTAGCCCGCCAACTTCAAGCCCGCCAACTTCAAGCCCGCCAACTTCTAGCCCGCCAACTTCAAGCCCGCCAACTTCAAGCCCGCCAACTTCAAGCCCGCCAACTTCAAGCCCGCCAACTTCAAGCCCGCCAACTTCAAGCCCGCCAACTTCCTGAGCCCGCCCCAAGCTTCAGCCCGCCAACTTCAAGCCCGCCAACTTCAAGCCCGCCAACTTCAAGCCCGCCAACTTCAAGCCCGCCAACTTCAAGCCCGCCAACTTAGCCCGCCAACTTCTAGCCCGCCAACTTCTAGCCCGCCAACTTCTAGCCCGCCAACTTCTAGCCCGCCAACTTCAAGCCCGCCAACTTCAAGCCCGCCAACTTCAAGCCCGCCAACTTCAAGCCCGCCAACTTCAAGCCCGCCAACTTCAAGCCCGCCAACTTCAAGTCCGCCCCGCCAACTTCAAGTCCAAGCAACTTCAAGCCACCAACTTCAAGTCCGCCCTCGCCAACTGCAAGCCCGCCAACTTCAAGCCCGCCAACTTCAAGCCCGCCAACTTCAAGTCCGCCAACTTCAAGCCCGCCAACTTCAAGCCCGCCAACTTCAAGCCCGCCAACTTCAAGCCCGCCAACTTCAAGTCCGCCAACTTCAAGTCCGCCAACTTCAAGCCCGCCAACTTCAAGCCCGCCAACTTCAAGTCCGCCAACTTCAAGTCGCCCGCCAACTTCAAGCCGCCAACTCAAGTCCGCCAACTTCAAGTCCGCCAATTTCAAGCCCGCCAACTGCAGAGACTGCTCGCAACCAGATGTAACCAATAAAGTCGACAATAGTGGTTGTGTGCTTTTGCATGAGGGGATCCGCTAACGTTAAATGTCTAAAGTATAAAGGCTTCATAAAGACGAATTTGACTTATTGTACCTGGTTTGACTCCATATGACTCATCCTCTCTATAGAAATATCACGCCACCTGCCGAGATCACTGCACCAAGCACGCACTCCGTAGCTCTGGCAAAAATCCTACAGGTCTCTGAAAAAAGTGCACCTTCGAAAAGAGCGACACGGTCCGAATTTGAACCCACTATTCGGAACACAAGGCTAAAACTTCACTACTTAACCACAGAAGCCCCCATATCTGAACATGCTAAGATCTAATACTATGAGGAATACTTCCCTTCAATGCAACTTCTATAACTATAACAATATATTAGCCTTACTCTATACACAGTGCACAGACACAGCTACTCACAACATACTTTATACACAGTACACTTATACAGCTACTTACAACATACTCTATACACAGTAACACATATACACACAACATACATTATACACAGTACACATATACACACAACCTATCGCACTATACACATAAGTACACAGATACACACAACATACTCTATACACAGTACACATCTACTTACAACATACTCTATTCACAGTACACAGATACACACATCATACACTATACACAGTACACAGATACACACAACATACTATATACACAGTACACAGATACAACTACTCACAACATACTCTATACACAGATACAGCTACACACACCATACTCTATACACAGTACACAGATACAAACATATTCTATACACAGTTCACAGATACACACAACATATTCTATACACAGTACACAGATACAGCTACACACAACATACTATATTCACAGTACACAGATACACACAACATATTCTATACACAGTAACACAGATACAATTTCACACAACATAACACTTTTAAGCTTACTTTTCCACTAATTACATTTACAGGAGCTGGCCCAATGCCTTGGACTATCAACGCCGAAATCTATCCTCAGTGGGGCAGAAGTATTGCAAACTCGTTGGCCACCGTCGCCAATTGGACATGTAACGTTATTCTATCAGCATTTTTTCTAACGCTCATCAATACAATCACTGCTTGGGGTAAAGTATTTTTACGTCTATTATTTTGTCTATATGTGGACATTTACTTACTTTGTATATACTTAATGATGCATTGAGGTGGGAGGCAACGGGTTACAGAAAGAAAGGACGCTCTAAGGAAATCATGAAACGAACTTTGCTAAGAGATGCGAGAAATGACGAACTCAATTCTATGGAAGAGATTGAGCGAATTGTCCAGGACAGACCGGTATGAAAAGATTACTTGCAGACCCTATGTAACGTATAAGCCCGCTGCCCAGCGTGTTCGTAGCGAGTTGGACTGCGGGTGACAAGCCTTCTGTGAGTACGGGTTCAATTCCGTGGACTGGCAGAAAAAGCCACAGGTTCTCCAGATTTACGGTGTTCGTGGCACCGAACGAAGGGTTACGATGTCCATGGTACCGAGCCGAAGAGCTGAATAGCTCAAGTACTTCTGGATAGGAAAAAAAAGGTAACGTATAACGGTAAGAGATGAGTATGTGTATATATATATGTATATGTGTGTGTATATACTATACACTTAGAATATCATGGACAGAGAAAAGAGCAAATGTTTCTGTTCTGCAACAGCTTGATATTAAAGAGAGTTGGCTATTAAAGAGCATAACATCAAGGAAAATTAAATATTTGGGACACATCAAACAACATGAGTGCCTGGAGAAGATAATTTTGGAGGGAATGATGTCTGGAAGAATAATGAGAGGAAGACCTAGAAGACGATGGGTGCAAGATTAAAGCAAGTCATCGATCTCTCTACGCCTCTCTCTCTCTCTTAGATAGGAAGCCCTTGACGCCCTTGGGCAGCAACAAATGCATGTCATTCTTCTGTATTCTTGGTCGACCTCTATATTGTGTTCAAGCTGTGATTTCTTTCTTTCAGTTCTTGTTCAGCTGCTCTACTCGAGGTGATGTTTTTCCACGGGTTTTTTTACCCGCTAGTGTCGATCTCAATGCAGTTCACGTTACAGAGTTAGTGTCTATGCGTATAACATGACCGATCTATTTCCATCGCCTCTGTGAATGATAGTGCGCATATTCCTTTGTTGACACCGTGTAACCAGTTCTTGGATAGAGATAGTTTTTGGCCACAACACGTGTAGAATCTTTCACCAACATGTTGTATGGAAGGCGAAAAATGTGGATATATCGTGTTCTGTCATTCTCCAGTATTCTGATTCGTATGAAAATGAATGAAAATCGTGGCATATCCTAAAGGACGTAGCCATCAACCACAGTAAACGAGTCGTTGATTTTCTAGGCACCACTTATACTGTCAGTAGTTTGCCATTGCTTTCTGATTCGTATAGTAAAGTTAATAGCACACAGTTATGAAATATATTAATCTTTTTTTTCTGATATTAAAACTAGCAATTGTCATTAAATTTAGTTTATAAAATATAATAATTGTATCTCACAATAGACATAACATAATCCATATGTTTTGGGCCTTCTTCAACTCAATGGTATAAAACTGAAGGATTGACTTAACTGCCCAGGGTTTTACCCCATATGTCTCGGTCCTAGAAATGGCATGCTACCTGCCGAAAGTATTTCACAAAGTAAGAACTCCGTAGCTCCGGCAACAATTCAAGGGGTCTCTGGAAAAAAATAGACTCGTGAACAGTACGGCTCTGCTTGGATTCGAACCCACTACCTTATGATCGCAAGGCAAAGGCTTCACACCTTAGATGCAGAGCCACTTCTTCTACTACACGCCGTTAACTTCTAGTTGTTGTTATATAATTGACACACATTTACATATTTATTTTATTGAACTAAAAACATCATGTAAAAGTATACTTTGTTTTGTTTAATTTGTATCTTATTTTTTATAAAACTGTATTTATTATTTGTCGTCATATTCATTTTGACATGTCTATAATTGTAGGTACTTTCCTACTATTCTGTGGAGTCTGCCTTTCGGGTGCCGTCTTTGTTCTGATGTATGTTCCAGAGACCAAAGATAAAAGTCTAGAAGAAATCGAACTTCTTTTCATGACAGAGAAAGTGCGAAATGAAACACTTGAAAGTAGACAGAGGAAAGAGGAAGTTGAAGAAATCGCTCCAGTTTCTCAGATTACAGATATATTGCAGAGAGCTAGTACTATTCAGCCCTCTTTTGGACCAGGTCGTACTGGGTCCATTTCTTTAACTTAATCACTACTGGGTCAGGAACAGTTCATCTACGTTCTCATACCTAATAGACAATAATCTACTGAGAAGATGATGATGAATTTTAAAAAAAAGAGTGCATGCAAAAGATGTGAAGGAAAAAATGATTGTTAAACATGGTGTTCAAGATAAAAGTAGCCACATTAAAAAATCAAAAGTTGCCAGATACGCATTGCGTTTTGTCTATTTACTATTTAAACCAGTTCTGAATAGCTCGTCCTTTCGTCACATTTGTTCATCACCCCTTCCCGCACAATAATTACACACCATCTTTACTCACTTAACCTATACTACGTCAGAATTGGACCTTCTTATTATCATTAACATATGACAAGGCTGCTTTTATGTTGAACACCCTGTATTTCTTAAAATGATGTTTGCATAATATATGATATCACTGACACGTTCACCTACAACATATGGAATTGAACATCTCTCAACAAATCAAAGCCCAACTTCCTTATAAATCCAACACGTAAACAACAATTATATAAAACAAACGTAACGATGTAAAAGTTGTACTATTTATACTTATTTTCAAGTCTGAATTATTCTTTTATTAATTATACACAAGCTCGAAATAACACGTTGTTACTAGGCCCCAACTGGGATTAGAAAGTGTTTAAGAGAGAGAGAGAGAGAAAGAGAGAGAGAGTCGGTACAGTTTGTCTATATACATCCATTGCTTTGCAGTATGCATCCTTGTATTTGGTCTCCTTTCAAGCCAGCATTTTATTGCCATCTACGTAGACTGTACTAGATACAAGTTAAAAGTAGACTGTACTAGGTACAAGTTAAACGTAGACTGTACTAGGTACAAGTTAAACGTAGACTGTACTAGGTACAAGTTAAACGTAGACTGTACTAGGTACAAGTTAAACGTAGACTGTACTAGTCAAGTTAAACGTAGACTGTACTAGTACAAGTTAAATGTAGACTGTACTAGGTACAAGTTAAACGTAGACTGTACTAGGTGCAAGTTAAACGTAGACTGTACTAGGTGCAAGTTAAACGTAGACTGTACTAGGTACAAGTTAAACGTAGACTGTACTAGGTACAAGTTAAACGTAGACTGTACTAGGTACAAGTTAAACGTAGACTGTACTAGGTACAAGTTAAACGTAGACTGTACTAGGTACAAGTTAAACGTAGACTGTACTAGGTGCAAGTTAAACGTAGACTGTACTAGGTACAAGTTAAACGTAGACTGTACTAGGTACAAGTTAAACGTTGACTGTACTAGGTACAAGTTAAACGTAGAGTGTACTAGGTACAAGTTAAATATAGACTGTACTAGGTACAAGTTAAAAGTAGACTGTACTAGGTACAAGTTAAAAGTAGACTGTACTAGGTATAAGTTAAATGTAGACTGTACTAGGTACAAGTTAAAAGTAGACTGTACTAGGTACAAGTTAAACGTAGACTGTACTAGGTACAAGTTAAACGTAGACTGTACTAGGTACAAGTTAAATGTAGACTGTACTAGGTACAAGTTAAACGTAGACTGTACTAGGTACAAGTTAAAAGTATACTGTACTAGGTACAAGTTAAACGTAGACTGTACTAGGTACAAGTTAAAAGTAGACTGTAATAGGTACAAGTTAAAAGTAGACTGTACTAGGTACAAGTTAAAAGTAAAGAAACAATTTTTATATAAAGTGGTATATAGGGTAATACGGTGTTAGACTCGTATTTGTCATTGACCGTCGGCACACGATGAGTGATGTGGTCAACATCATATCTGCCGTCTTTGCTTCCCAGTGCTTTTCCTGGTACCCAATTGAGGCTGGGTCGAACCTTTCATTTCCTACAAGATCAGATGTATGTATATCTGGTTTCCATGGTGAAGTGATCAAACAGTTTGATTTGTGTTCCGCAGGTCGTAGCTTCAAATCCGGACCATAGTCGGTTGGTTCAAGTTTGCATTTTTTCTCAAGAGAATCCTAAGATTTTTGCAGGAACTACAGAGTTTGTGCTTGGTACATTACTTTCGGCGGGTTGTGTACCATTTCTTTGCAGAGAGACCTAGTTGTATGGAGAATCCCAGTGCAATTAAGTCAGTCTTTCGGTTACAAGCTTTCTTTCTTAGCTCCCAGGTCCTTTGTTATATGACAGTTGCAGTTAGCAAAAAAAATGTGAACACAAACATTGACTAATAAAATTACATTTTTCTTATTAGCTTATCATTTCATAGATTAGTTGTTCGGGTTCAATTCCCCCAGTGGACGTGCAATATTTTCCCCATTTTTACGGCTCTTAGGTCTACCCAGTCTTAATTGGGTACCAGGTAAAGCACTGGGAAGTTATAGCAGCTGGAGTGATACTGAACACATCTCTCATCGTGTGACGACTGTCAACGAAAACTAAGGCAAATACCGTATTATTTAATATACCTATGGGTAGAAAAATGGTTTCTATATATTTTTACTATTATACCAACTGGCATATGCGAACTGCCCCTATATAATTTCATGATTCTGGCACTGTCTACCAAATATGTTAGGTGTTCACTTATTTTTTTTCGAATGGTATCTGTACTCTCTAAATTTTACAAACGGAGTGAATCCGTTCTTATGTCTAGTTAGTTAAAGGTTAGTTGCGTATATCTACTTCGTCTGGACTTTTTTGTTGTGATGGTCATATTATATCTCTATTTCTGTTGCCAGGACAACGCACGACCTTCGCTAAGTCTTTGTTGCTGTCGTCATACATATGCAATTTCAGATCATCATTACCATGATCAAGTAGGCTGTCCCTCCCAAACTTGGCTCCCATGACAGCAGTCCTGAAAAACTCTCTGTTCTGTACAAGTTGACCGGTGTCAGCAGCTTTGATTCTCAGTGACATCAATGACATCTTGCACCCATCGTCTTCTAGTTCGTCCTTTCATTCTTCTTCCTGACACAACTCCCTCCAAAATTATCAGATATACATGTCATATTTGTAGCTTAAGATATGTATGATACAGTTTCAACATGTCATAGTGTCATGCACTTCATATACGCATGTCAGTGCTTCATGCACGTCATAGTTACATCTTCAGTTATTCATGTCATTGTTTCTATTCCATTATTGCGCACCAAAGTTTGCGCAGTTCTTGTTCCCGTGCCTAGGATTATTTCTATTCTCTAATTAATTACATATATCTTAAGACGTCAGCGTATGTAGCTTAAGATGTAGTAAGCTCGATCACAACCCAAGAATACCTGGTTCAAACTCCGCGGCGGGTAAGTTTGGAAGCAAATTAGTCCTCTTGGATTTTTACGAAGGGTAAAGACAGACCTCACTGTTCAGAAAGCATTGGCAAACTACAGAACATATTAGTGGTGTCTAGAAAATCAACCACTCGTTTACTGTGGTTGATGGTTACGTTCAGTAAATGATATGCCACGAGTTTTTTCATATCTAGGGAAAACTACTCTAGTAAATAAAAAGTTTGGCAAGAAATCGAATGTGCTGGTCTAAGCACCCATAGGCGCATAACTGGCACAATGAACAATCGCTCTTAGACTCAGATCACATACAAACCACAAGCGTGGTTTAATAAGTGGTCGATATGGGTCGTTTGCAGAAGAAGAAGAAGAAGAAAAAGAGTCTGATTAAATGATCAATGATACTCGTGAAGTAAGCTTATCACCATGAAGAACACAACAAAGATTGTTGTCACCTCGTCACCATGGAAACTATTTGACTAAGCTGTTCCTTTCCTTTTCAAATGTCCTGGGTTGGAATTCGAACCGGACGTCCTTTTCACGAGCAAATTTTCCAGAGATCCCTAGGATTGTTGTCGGGGCTACGGTGTTTGTGCTCTGTACAATAATCTGGCAGGGGCTTGCCATTTCTACGGAGAGAAACATAGCCATTTGGGTTTAAACCCCGCTGGAATGAAGTCCATCCTTCGTGTTCAGACATTTTAGATGAGAAAACATTTCCATTTGTTATTTGCAATGAACTGCATATAAAATGTTTCAATATATAATATTAACTTTGCCATGAGAAATAACAGATAGATAGTTATCAGTTATATGAGGACTATCATCATAGCACTCCGGACATGGCCATAGGTGCTCCGATCTTCGTCTCAGCAACTCCAGCAGGGCCCCCAGCGACCCAACACGCCAGTTCGATGTTGATTAATCAATCTCTTTGCTTATTTAGTATGTCGTTCTTGTCGGGCTGCATCATAATAGATAGTTAGTTTATCTTGGTAAGCGAGTTCGGTTTCATTTTGCTTGAATTCTCAATAAAAATAATATATTTATTAGAAGGAAATGTTTTTTGACGTTTATTTTGATGAATGTTTGATGGGTAACCACATTTCATTTATTTTGAACCGTCTTTAATTTCTTTCGTAAAATAAATATATATTTTTAAAATTAAATTGTTTTAATTGTCTTATTTGAAGATTGGTTTTTATATGTTGCATATAACTAAATATACCGTTAACGTAGGATGTACATACAAATGCAGACGAGTAATAGGAAAGTATATATTTTCTGTGGTTACACTTGGTAACGTCAGATGTAGATCAAAAATAAAAAGCAGAATAGGACAGGCCAAAGCATCGTTCCAGAAAATGAGAAGCATTATATGCAACAAGTCATGGTCAATTGAGATCAGAATGAGAGTTATTCAGTGCTACATAGAACCAATACTGACATACGGATGCAAGTCATGGACAATAAACATACAGATCGAAAAATCTCTGAGGGCCACAGAGATGTGGTTTTACAGAAGAATGATGAGAATTCATGGACTCTAAAATGACTAATGTTGAGGTGTTGAATGAGATCAAGACATAGAGAAAGCTTATTAGCAATATAAGAAAGAGGCAGTGATCATTCTTCGGACATGTAATGAGAAATGGAGGTTTAGAACACATTGTAACAACTGGCAAAATCGAGGCAAGACGAGACAGAGGAAGACAGAAGAAAAATTTTGGATAGCCTCAACTTCAGGCACGGAAGAGCGTCAATATCTGAGATGATAGCAAATACCAGACACAGAGATTTATGAAGATCCATGATCTGCCACACTAGTTGGCACGGCACCTGATAATGATGACACTTGGTAGCAAATGTAGTGTTTGCATACAACTGGGCAATAAAGACAAAGTAGACATTTAGAGCAGCGGCGACATGAGGCAAGCTCCAACAGGGACACACTAGATGTTGATAATGAATCATAATTATTATTCTGAGCTATTCATTTAACAATATCATTAGTTTATGATATCATGTTTCCTGAGATTACCATATTTTGGAATCTTGAACTTAGAATCTTAGAATCTCATCCTGAGATAAAACTATTTGTATCCTCAGTTCAGCATTGAAAGAATAACTAATGAAATCCAACACAGATGCAACAAAGCAAATCAAATGATAGGACAAATGAAGCAAATTTTAAAATGCAAACATGTCACCATGAACACTAAAAGAGCAATATTCAACATAATCTTTCTTCCCACATTATGCTACCGGTGCCAAACCTGGACGCTGAAATCAAATGATAGAAGAAAACTATCATGCTGGGGTAAGAGACCGGTTGAGAAATGAAGACATCAGGAAAAAGTGGGTACAACATCAGTACTGAACTTCATAAAGAAACAATAAATTAAATGGTTTCGCCATATAAGCAGATTACCAACAGACATACCTCAAAGAGGAATGTTGCTCCGATACAATGGATACAAAGCAAAAGACCGGTCATGCAAAAGGTGGACCTCAGAGATAACAGAGACGACAAAAGACACTATTTATGAAGCGCACATAAGGGTTCGTTCTAGAAATCTCTTCTTATCATGATGCTGAGAGGCAAGAAAGGATTGAAGAAAAGAAAGAAAATGAAGCATCAATATTTTATCTTCAAATTGTATTATTATATTATTGGTTACAGAACCGACGTTATTGCACTCCAGGCAGACTCACAGGTACTCAGACTCCCTCAACAAATGTCGAAGGGTATGCATACTGATAGTTCCCATGACTCGCTGGTTAAACACACTGTTCACTCTGCCACTTGAAATTGTAAATAATATATTCTTATTCTACCAGATTGACAAATAAAATAACAATGAACTTTGAAACATTTATTAAAAACTGGTTGATGGCTACGTCCTTTAGGATATGCCACGATTTTCATTTCATTAAAAAGTGAATACATGGTCAATCATAACAGATACAAATATAAACCCAAATAAAATATCTTGAACTATAAAAAAAAAGTATAGACATCAACATTGAAACTCATTTATTGAACATATATTATTTAAAACATACAGAATTGGTTTCATATTGTGTCCGTTGATATATGATGGAAAAGGAAATAACTCTCATCATAATTGTAAAACTGTTAGTATAGTCTTATGTCTGACTAATCTCGAATGACTTATTACACATATTTTAATTCTTCTTCATCGAACGCTCCATATCGATTACTTGTTAACCACTCTGTGTGATTTGTATGTGACCTGAGCCTAAGAGCGATTGTACGTTGTGCTATTTATGCGCCTAAAAGTAGGCCAGCACATCCGATTTCTGCGATGCTTTTTATTTACTAGGGTAGCCTCCTTAGGTCCTACATCAGTCACCTCTTTCAACCTGCCTGTCACAGTGGTACAATTCTTCGCTTCCTTGCGGGGGCCGGCACCACAGGGTGGTTATTGATTATTCAAAATGTTTTATGCATGTTTAAAGCTGGTTGTATTTTATCTCCAAATGTTTTCTAAATCTTTGTGCACACTGAAAGTTGGCAGTATTTGATATCTAATATTGTTGGAAGAATCCTTTTAAAACCTTTTATATGCATATTTAAACCTGGCTGTATTTGACATCCAACATTATTGGGCTACTATATATTTCCATATTATTCAATTAAACCTGGCTGTCATTTGACATCCAACATTGTGGCTATATATTCATATTTAAACCTGGCTGTCATTTGACATCCAACATTGGTGGGCTATATATTCATATTTAAACCTGGCTGTCATTTGACATCCAACATTGTGGGCTATATATTCATATTTAAACCTGGCTGTCATTTGACATCCACATTGCATATTCATTAAACCTCTGTATTGACATCCAATGGGCTATATATTCAAAATTTAAACCTGGCTGTCATTTGACATCCAACATTATTGGGCTATATATTCATATTTAAACCTGGCTGTATTTGACATCCAACATTGGTGGCTAATATTAATATTAAACCTGGCTGATCCATATTCATATATTATTTAAACCTGGCTGTCATTTGACATCCAACATTGTTAGACTCTTCATGCACAGTCGTATCCGATCTTCGATATTTGCTAGTACATTCTATGATGGCCCATTCATAAAGGCTGGTATCCTTCAATTGCTTGATATTCTCTTTCCAAATAGCATTTGCCTACCCCACGAGAAATTTAGAAAAACGTTGATGTTTTTAAATTTGAAGTAATATTTGAAGATTTCGTCCAACTTAACCCTGTAACGTTCGGGTACTAAGAAAATCTCATTTATAAATGCGATGGCTACATGACTCCGGAGCTAGCCGTATTTGTGTGTTATTTATGCATTTAAAAGCATATAAATTATGTTTCATAATGTAAAACATATGATATTACCATAATAAATTGTTAAAAAATATTTTTTTTTATTTTTAAGATGTCTAATCTCGTTGAATAAAACATGCTTTTTTGTTTTTCTTCTTCTGCCTCCGCCCGCTATGAATTCATGCGTAGTCAGGAGCCTTTATGGTGTATCTGACTAATTTATGCGTGAAAGCCGACTAACCGTGTGTAAGGTGTCCCTAGCCATTCAGGCGAACCTTCTCCGATTTCAGTGGTAAGAACATGCTTTTATTACACCGACATTTCCGAACGGCCGCCATTTTGGATAATCTCTGTAGACGAGTTTTCACTTGCTCTTGTAAAAAATAACACATTTGCTTAAAAAATGGTATCTAGTGACTCAGATTACTATCCTAATCAAGACTAAGTGTTAGTTCTTTATGGGTTGCTTACTAGACCAGTTCAGCATCAATTTCTCTTATTTATTTATTATTTATTAATTGATGTCTTCAAAATATGGAAATATTTAGAAGTTACAAATTTCCTAATTACTGCCTTATTTATTGTCCAAAGAACTTCATGTTTGGATATATTGTGTAAATATGAAGGTACTAAGAGAGTATATTAAATAGTTTTCATGATATATTTCATACTTATTTTTTTCCTTATTTGTGACTGTATAATTATTTGAAATTTGTTTTAAAATCTATTTTTAGCATCACCAAAATTAGGTCACTGATATCACATATTACATGACACTGATATTAAAACCACATGTCGTGATAGTACATTCAATTAGCTTTCTAACCATGTATAACATGCCTATGTTCAATTCATGGAGTATATATGGCTTCTAGTAATAGAGCAGGCCTTCAAAATAACAAAAAACCTTAAAACCCACGAACGGTTAAGAGTTAATCCCTATTAAGAGGTCACAATGAAGAATATTCTATTCAAATGATAAAAGATTGTTAGCCCTGTTAGTCCCCATTCTGTTTACAAGGTGCGTTTTTTTTAAATTTTAGTCCCAAGATAAGGTGTACATAGCCCCATAACACTTGCTAAAAGTCAAGTGACCTGTACCTGAACATCAATATCACAATACATAAATCTGTAAAACATCAATTGTTCTATATAGAACCAAAACCAAAACATGGAGCACAACAAAACATGATGAGATATTATAAGTTTTATGAAATCAGAGACTTAAGACGAATCGTTGCGCTGAAAACAAGGATGAAAATAGTGTAGAATAGAGTATGAAAAACAATAAGGATAATTATAATCTGTTTAAATCAAGTGTAATAACCAACATCTTAAATGTTACTAGAATATGGTAGAAGTAAGGAAAGGCAGCAGAGAAACGAGCCTAAAACTGCAAATACAAAAAACTATCAAAGGGAGATACATAATGGGGCAGACCAAGAAAACGAAGGAGAGATTGGAGTAGACCTAGAAATACCAGCAGTTAACAACTGGGAAGAGATGGTTAAGTACAGAGATGAATGGAGGAAGATGTAATCTGCACCAACTAATAAACTTAAAAAGCTCAGAAAGTTGAAGAAGAACAAGTCCCAAATGAGAATACCCTGATTTAATCGGTGATTGAATCCACGCCCGCATAACTTAGAAACATGTGTCAAAAGTTCAAGAGACCGTCAACCTCTAAATTAACTGACATTAATTTTACTCAAAAATGCAACAAAAATACCTCAGATAACAATGTCTTAATAAATAAATGATAATTTAACAGTTAATTAAAAGTGCAATTATGTATGTGGGCACATATATATGAGGTATGTGAGAACTAAGACCTATATTATATATGTTGACACATACATATGAGGTCTGTGAGAACTATAATGATATGTGGACACATACATATGAGGTCTGTGAGAACTATAATGATATGTGGACACATACATATGAGGTCTGTGAGAACTATATTATATATGTGGAAACATACATATGAGGTCAGTGAGAGCTAAGAACGATATTATATATGTGGACAGATACATATGAGGTCAGTAAGAACGATATTATATATGTGAACACATACATATAAGGTCAGTGAGAACTAACAACGATATTATATATGTGAACACATACATATGAAGTCTGTAAGAACGATATTATATATGTGAACACATACATATGAAGTCTGTAAGAACGATATTATATATGTGAACACATACATATGAAGTCTGTGAGAACAAGATTGATATTATATATGTGGACACATACACATGAAGTCTGTAAGAACTATATTATATATGTGAACACATACATATGAAGTCTGTAAGAACTATATTATATATGTGAACACATACATATGAAGTCTGTAAGAACTATATTATATATGTGAACACATACATATGAAGTCTGTAAGAACTATATTATATATGTGAACACATACATATGAAGTCTGTAAGAACTATATTATATATTTGGACATACATGTGAGGTCTGTAAGAACTATATTATATATGTGAACACATACATATGAGGTCTATGAGAACTAGGAACGATATTATAAATGTACGTGGCCACATACATAAGAGGTCAGTGAAAACGTATGTGTTATGCATCATAATCATCATTCCGAGGGCGACGTTTAAGCATCCAATGTTTATTACGAATAGACACATGCATACTAAAACGTTGTCAGACTCGTCTTCTTATTTTGTAGTCACACTGTTACAAGATTGTTGCCCAGTGTGGTGGTTTTCTGTGTTTGTCTTGCGCTGCTCTAGTGGCTTGTGTGATAGATATTTCTTTCTTTTTGGACAGGACTCTACGCTGTCATCTGCCCATCTTTTTTGTGGTCTACCTCTCGCCTTATATGCTGATGTGCTGTTGTAGAAGACTATGTGTACATGAACGTTTCAGTGAATGTGTACAGATACTGATCACGTGATCAAACTACTTGATTGATGTTTTTCAATGTAATTCTAGCAAGGTTTCATCCGAACTTTCTCTGTTATGCTGATGATGGGGACTATCTTTTCTTTTGTTGTTGGTAACTTTTCGTAGGCATCGCTTTTAAAATTATTTGTAAGAGAAATCCAGATAATGTTGACTCCTAATGGGCAGAATGGTAGATGCATTTAGCAAGCAAACCACGGAAATCATAAATATGCATACTCTTCAATATCTGCTGGGGAAGACTGGTCACTCGTGGGTCTACCTATAGTGTTATAGAGTCAACTCAATAACCAATAATGGTTAAGGGGTAGTTGCTATCTAGTTTGTTATTTCATGATGAGAATAATAACATGTTTGCTGTGGCTAATGCTAGGATGTGTTCAAGCAGGGCTATTGTTTGTTTATCGAGAAGAACGAAAAAAAACCACACACCATACCAGGCTTTGAACCGGTGCACTTATGCCTCGGAGACCGGTATCCTGACCGGTTCTTAGCTCACTCTATCACAGAGGGTTATGTTTCTATACATATCATGATCATGTATGGAAACCTACAGTTCCGAGGTGATCAGACCGGATCAAATCAGATCTGGAGAAAATCGTGGGAGGGAGGTGCGATAATATTGAGTAAACAGATAATATAAATAAACACAGGTATTTTAAAGTATTACATAAGCAAGGACAAATAAATGATAAAATATGAAAAATGACAATCGAGAAGCGTCTGGTCGAATGGGTTAGAGCGTAGCTCCCATGTGGGAGACTGGTGTTCACTTCCCGGTAAGGCCAATGATTTTTATCTGTAGTGGACATAAACGGGAAAATCCAAACCTGAACAGCTTAGCTGCGACTGCAGTAGCGATACCGCAATTACATTTTTCACGCTTACGTCCCACCTGTCCTACACTGCCCGAAAAAGCGGTACTACATGCAGTAACGACAGTTTGTTTTATTATTACGATATATTTATTCATTTATTTTCTGTGCTTATGTCATACAGTAAAATAGTTAACTATTTCAGAAGACAATGTTAGCCATCAACAACAAAGATAAAACCACAGTTTGAATATTAAATAGTAGTAGTTGTAGTATTAATCCATATGTCTTGTGACCAACATTATACGATGGGTGCTGTCAACATCATCTGGGAGTCAACATTATACGATGGGTGCTGTCAACATCATACCATGGGTGAGGTCAACATTATACGATGTGTGCTGTCAACATCATACGATGTGTGTGTCAACATCATACATGGGTGATGTCAACATCATACCATGGGTGAGGTCAACATTATACGATGGGTGCTGTCAACATCATACCATGGGTGAGGTCAACATTATACGATGGGTGCTGTCAACATCATACCATGGGTGATGTCAACATCATACCATGGGTGAGGTCAACATCATACCATGGGTGAGGTCAACATTATACGATGGGTAGTATCATACCATTATCAACTACCATGGGTGAGGTCAATATTATACCATGGGTGCTGGGCAACATCATACCATGGGTGCGGTCAACATCATACCATGGGTGAGGTCAATATTATACCATGGGTGCTGTCAACATCATACCATGGGTGAGGTCAACATCACGCCGGCTGCCTTTACTTCCAAATACTTCTAAGGAACCACATTAAGATTGGGTCACTCTGAGAGCATTTGTGCTTGAACCCAAATTCCCCTCCAACTAGAGGTTTCAAACTTAGGACCGCGCGTCTACAAAGCAAGTGCAGTAACCCCTGTGTTATGAAAGTGCCCCAGCATGTTGGTACTATGGTACACTACGTTTATGTTGTTGATCGTAGTGTAAAAGTAGTCTTTGAATGAAACTCTTGTCGCGGGGGTATCACTGGCTAAGTGTTTAGCTCTTTGCCTTGCGTTCCGAAGGTAGTGGGTTCCATCGAATCCGGTCTGCACCGTTCTGTTCATGAGTGCATTTTTTAAGAGACCAATAGGATTGCTACCGAGCTACGGAGTTTGTGCTTTATGCAATACTGTAAGCAGGTGGCGTGTCATTTCTGGGGGGATGGAACGAGCCATATTGGTGTAAAACCCGGCGTAGCGAAGTCAAACCTTTGGCTGTAGACCTTTCAGACCTTATCTCGGTAAATGTTTCATTCGTAAAGCATGTGTTTAGATAGATTCGTAAAGCATGTGTTTAGATAGATTCGTAAAGCATGTGTTTAGATAGATTCGTAAAGCATGTGTTTAGATAGATTCGTAAAGCATGTGTTTAGATAGATTCGTAAAGCATGTGTTTAGATAGATTCGTAAAGCATGTGTTTAGATAGATTCGTAAAGCATGTGTTTAGATAGATTCGTAAAGCGTGTGTTTGGATATTAAGTGATATTATTAAATAAAACACCCATGTAAACATTCATACATATTCAATCATGCATATATACACGATCTTGTACTATGTAATACAAGAGGTTGCAAAATATTGACTATAATCGAGTGATATGTTTGGCATTTGGCGAGGGTATGTCTCTCTCATAACCTAAATTTTCGGATCCACCTTTCTTTTTGCCTCCAAATAGTTCTTCCACTTCTTCTAATGTTTTATTCTTTGTCTCTGGGACAAATATGATCGTGAACAGCATCCCCAGGCAAGAGATCCCTGCGAACAGCCAAAACGTACCTGTATTTTTGAATAAAAAACAATTTTTATTTTAGATTAGAAACAAATATCGGGAACGCTGTAGGAAATCGGTAAAATAAATCCACTAAGAAATGTATTTTTTAAATATCGGTACAGTCTGGGAGAGAGAATGAACGATAGAGAGAGAGAGAGAGTGAGAGAGAGAGAGAGTGAGAGAATGGATACTGCAGTGACAATGATAGAGAGGAAAATGATATATAAGTGTAAGAACGAAATCGAAATAGGAGCACAAATGGTTATTCAACAGAGTGCAATGATGGTAGTTCTATCAATAAAACTTGCAAATAGTTTTTCATATGAAGCAATTGATTGCTCACATCTTGATACATGTCACTGACGTAATATTAATACCTATAATGCTAGGTTTTAACATGATTAACACTTCGTTCAGTGGTTGAAAGCTTCGTGACTCCAGTTAGTTAGTCTTTCCTCTTGGGCCTGTGGGCGGCGCATAGGGCAGAGGTCATAGTTCTCCATGTCTCGCGGTTCGTTGCTATCTGTTTTAGGTCTTTAATGTTTACTAGGCCCATCGTTGAGCCTTCTCTGGTGATGGTTCTACGCAGAGTCTCTCTTGGTCTTCCTCATTTTCTTTTTCCCTCTGGTGTCCATATGAGGGATTGGTAAGGAGTCTTCTCTCATCCATTCTAAGTGTGTGGCCGATGTAGTTCCAGCGGCGCTTTCTTTAAAATTTGATACATTTTCTTACTTGGTCTCTTGTCTTATTTGTGTATTGGGTCTGAAATCTGACCATTTGAGGTTCAATATTCTTCTAAGACATTTATTCTCAAAGTTATCTAATTTTCTTTCTAGAGCTTTTGTTGCTTTCCAACTCTCGCATCCATAAGTTAATACTGGAATCACACAAGAGTTAAAGATCTTTAATTTTAAGTGCTTGCTGAGTGAATTGGACTTCCATATATTTGACAATTTGTTAAAGCACTTGATGCCAATGCGATTCTGTGTGGAATTTCTGGCGCTGTATCCCCTGTAGATGTCATCATACTCCCTAGGTATATAAAACTTTTGACTTTTTCAAGAGTGTAGTTTTTAGTTGAATATTTTCTGGACTGCTGGTAAGGTCAACAATTTTTGTTTTTGTGGTGTTTATTTGGAGACCAATTTGTCCTGAGATATTTTGGAGAAGGTTTGTTTTCATTTGAATATCTTGATGTGATGAACTCAATAGGGCTATATCGTCGGCAAAATCAAGGTCTTCTAAAATGTTATCAACCCACTTGATGCCCATATTTGCGTTATTGGTGCATTTTCGCTCCAATAACGCAATGTGACTCCAGTACATGATGGTTTATACAAGAACAATACAAACGAATAGAATCAATCAAGTGTCATGCCTGCAGTATAAGCAATCTTATCTCTCTACAACTCTTTCTACTTGGTGTAGTTAACCAGTTGTATTGTCGATACCTTGTCAAACCACCATGTCAAACCATTGAATATATTGTCCATCTAACTTTCACGTTTTCTCTTTCCATGTATTTGACCCGTTGTCACCGACTGTTCAAGACCTCATCCACGGATTATATACCCGAAGTACCTTGATTGTCTGAATCTGATTATTTTGGCCATGTTTCTTTGTGTGCTATCCTACTTTAAAACCTAATCATTTTATTATCTTTGTTATCCATATATTTTAAGCATTCCTTCGTAAAACCATGGCTTCCAGCGACCTTATGAATTATTTGTTTATTTTCCAAGATGAGATACCATACACAAGTATTGGTTCAATATGGCACTGGAGTACTATTTTCCCTATTGTCGTTGGTAAGGAAGTCATTCACAGTATGTTTTTCATTTTCATAAAAACTGTCATAGCATGAGCTATTCTACTCGGTATCTCTGTTGTACATCTTGCATCTGATCTTATGAATGTTACCACATGTCTTCACTTGAGCTATTCTATTCTTTATCTCTGTTGTACATCTTCCATCTGATCTTATGAATGTTACCACATGTCTTCACTTGAGCTATTCTATTCTTTATCTCTGTTGTACATCTTCCATCTGATCTTATGAATGTTACCACATGTCTTCACTTGAGCTATTCTATTCTTTATCTCTGTTGTACATCTTCCATCTGATCTTATGAATGTTACCAAGTAAATATAACCAATCAAAAATCTACTCACCGTATTTTGTGATATTTTCAGTCATGGTCAGAAAGACGAGAGATACAATCAAATTGCAGACCCAGTTACATCCTGTGGCCAAAGAGTTGCCAGTACTTCTAGCCCACATCGGATAAATTTCAGAATTGATTGTCCAAGGCATTGGTCCCAAACCTAAATACAGAATAAGACAATGCTAGATTTCCTAAGACATAGGTCCCAAATCTAGATATAGAATAAGATAATACTAGATTTCCCAAGACATGGCTCACAAATCTAGATATAGAATAAGACAATGCTAGATTTCCCAAGACATGGCTCACAAATCTAGATATAGAATAAGACAATGCTAGATTTCCTAAGACATGGCTCACAAATCTAGATATAGAATAAGACAATGCTAGATTTCCCAAGACATGTCTCACAAATCTAGATATAGAATAAAACAATGATAGATTTCCTAAGACATGGCTCACAAATCTAGATATAGAATAAGACAATGCTAGATTTCCCAAGACATGTCTCCCAAATCTAGATATAGAATAAGACAATACTAGATTTCCCAAGACATGGCTCCCAAATCTAGATATAAAATAAGACAATGCTAGATTTCCCAAGACATGGCTCCGAAATCTAGATATAGAATAAGACAATGCTAGATTTCCCAAGACATGGCTCCAAAATCTAGATATAGAATAAGACAATGCTAGATTTCCCAAGACATGTCTCCCAAACCTAGATATAGAATAAGACAATGCTAGATTTCCCAAGAACAACTCTGCCCCATAAAAAAAGAAAAAATGTTACAGAAACTTCAAAAGGAAAAAATGCTCTCGATGTCCAGCGGTCTTGAGACAGAGTACCACTGTCAGCATGAACAGTATGGGTGAAAGCAGCAAGGAAGCCCATGCTGGGAATTCAAGTCTGCTGGATGTCAAACTAACTGACACCGCATCTCTGACGTGGGGCTCTGCGCTGAAGGTTGCACGGACAGGAGAGCATGGAAAGTCCTTTCTGAAGCCCCATGTTTCACTAGGCATGACGGGATTAAGTAAGTAAGTAAGATTTCCCAAGACATGGCTCACAAATCTAGATATAGAATAAGACAATACTAGATTTCCCAAGACATGGCTCCCAAATCTAGATATAGAATAAGACAATGATAGATTTCCTAAGACATAGGTCCCAAATCTAGATAGAGAATAAAACAATGCATAACAATATGCATCTTGCTAATGGCTGCAGTGTTAAATAAGTCCGATATACGATTTAAGATAATTTGAGAACCGTTGTAGTATAGTGGCTAGTGCAAATGCTTCCTAGGCGAGATGTCCCAGGTTAGAAATTCCCAGTTGGAATGGAGTTTTTTCAAATCTTCTGTTGTCATTTCTAATAAGTCTCAATTGGGTTCCAGAGAAACACTGCGAAGTAAATGCTAGTAGTATGAAGTTAACCACATCGCCGATAGTGTGTTGTTGGGGAAACTTTATTCAGACTGAACATCGTATGTCCAGTATACCATATGGTATGAAATCTGAATTTTTACTTTTGTTTTTTGTGTGTTACTCTCAGTAAAATAAAGGAAATCAACAGTAGAAGAAACATAGACTTTCTAAGTTTAAGGAACTAAAAACAGTATTAAATAGAACTGATAGTAGAATATGATAGTAGGATACCAGAATACTAAGAGTATGCATATTCCCAGTATGAACATACAGAGAGAGAGAGAGAGAGAGAGAGAGAAAGAGAGAGTATGTTTGAATGTTAGGGTGGCAAAGATCTGCTCAGGACTAACTATTGAATGGTGACTCTCCATCAATGGAACGTTTTCAGTATGTATCAGACTTGAAAGAGAATGCAAACAATAAAACCCAGTGGTCGTGGAGGTATATGCTCAGGTGCTGATTTATGAGAACTCGTCTGTATGTGATCATATACACAGATGTGTCAGTGGTTGGGCACAAACGGAGATCACGGCCTTTCACTATTCTAGACAGAGCGGATGTTGTGAAGGAAAAAAGTGGGTGGATTTGCAGTGAATACAATTAGTCTGACTTAGGTGATTATAGCAGTATAGCTAGAGACACAGGCTTTTAGTCATGCACGTTTTCTTTAGTGACTCAGTCAGTATTTTCAGGAAGGTTGTGGCAGGTTGTACTGGAAGACATTGGTTGGAGTCTCTGAAGAGGTCCTGACTGCCACAAATTTTAATTTGGTTCCAGGGCATACCAACATGAAGGAGATTGAACGTGCCCTTGCGGAAATGGCTGCTGTAGAACGAGCAATGAACCAGGCTGTTATTCTAACTTCGCGGGCACGTAAACGATTTAATGAATTGGAGTGACTCTGCAGACCTAACCAGACTGTAAAGGTATCAAATCAAATGGGATATAGCAAGACATAAGCACTATAATGGAAACCAAAAAATAATAGTAAACCAAAATAGAACGGGTGACGTTAGTTGCCACACACTGAGAGACATACTGTGAAGGAAATCGGAACACTTTTTTACTAATTTGTTCGATGTGCAGTGATGATGTTCTGATGACTAAGTCCTAATTAATATATGACAACAATTGAGTTCCATTACCTGGAGCAAAGGCCATAACAAACAGTGCCAGACCTAGAACGGCCATCCAGGTGTAGTCTGTTGGACAGTACTGATGTGAGAACTTCATATCCAAGGATGATTTTAATGTCTTATTACAAGATCCGTACTTAGAATACAAGTCTTTATCTTCGTCAGCAACGCTAAGACAAGTACCGTTGATTCCATCTCCTCTATAGCAAAATCCGCAGTCTGTATCGTCAATACACTTTTCACAATTTCTGCGAAGTTTAAATATAGATTAGAATTTCATGTTGAATTTTTCATTTGATGATGTTTCAATGATGAACTTAAAGTAAGGGAAGCATAGACATAAGTAGATATATATTAACTGAGTAGATAAATAGACACACTGAAAGATAAGATATGCAGGTATTACTTACTTATTCCTCTCCGCTCCTCGTGGAGCATAGGGCCTCAACAGTTGTTCGTCAGTTTTTCCAATCTCCGGCTGTTTTCTTTACGGTCTCCTAGGATAGTCGAGCACCCTTCAGTTCCCAATCAAGCTCTACATACATCAAGTGTTTGAGATGCCTTTATCAGGCATTCGCAGAACGTAACCGACCCATGTCACAAGGACCTTCTGCAACAGGATGTTGACCCTTGGAACTAAACTCTTATGAAGTAATCTCTTGGAATCTTGACTTTTAGAGGTAATCTCTTGGAATCTTGACTTTTAGAAGTACTACCACTACTATTAAACTTACTTGCTTTCAGACAAACATATAACTCCAACTGTCATTATTCTACGAATTCAGTTCTGTGTTCTCATTTTGAACTCTGCATATATATAGTTAATTGCATATCCGTTTCTGGATTTTGCGAATCAACCCAGATTTTTAACGCTGATTGTGATTTTTCTAGACATTATTACGTTCAGTAGTTTGCCATTGCTTTCTGAACGGGTGGTGCCATCGTCCTTTGTAAAATCCAGGCGAAACAATTTGCAACCAAACTGTCCGCAGCGTTATTCGAACTCAGAACGTCGGGATTAATAGACCGAGTCACTATCCCCTAAGCCACAGACGCCACTCTGCATACAAAGCTTAAACCTACTAGTTTTCGTGTATGTTGTGACTTTTACACTGATGTCTTTCTGATTTGGACCAAATGTGATGTATGTTTAGTTATATGCTGCGTGATTGTTTCATGAGCTTGTTTCTCATACTACCACCTTTCTATTTGTAGTGTTTACCTGTATTGGTTTATTCCTTGGTAGATTCTGCGAGTCGTATTCATGTTCATGTTGAAGTTCAATCGATTGGAACACATCTCAACGTTATATCACATTGTAATCTCAATCAACTTTTGTTTATGTCTTGGTGGGCTCTTCAAGTCAGTATTCATGTAGTTATTATAGTTCAATCGTCTGTAACAAGTCTACATGATATTTCTCTGTGTAGCCTTCAGCTCTATTTGCTTATGTTTTGATCGATTCTGTAAGTTCGTTTCAATATACTTATTATAGTTCAATCGACTGGAACAAGTTTAATGTGGAGGTTTCTTTCATTACTTTCCCCAAACAATTCAGTATAATTTTGTCCAAATTATTTTTAGTTTCACCTATCGATTCGGATACAAGAGGACTGTGGGTTAAATTCCCACACTAGACGTTCCACGTGAAAAAATAAATTGGCCCACCTACCTCTAGCACACTAGGGTCTAGAAATGTGAAATGACAGGCACTTCATATCCTAAGGTCTGAAAAGGATATTAGACATTTTATTTTATTTATACATGCTAATAAATGTATGTCCATACTCACGAGAATTGTCGCATGAAGCAAGTATCATTGAGCAGCTGTGATCCAGGTTCGAACCCAGATGTCATGTTGTAGAGCTCAGGAGAAAAGTTCGCAGACAGTTGAAACCCGACAGCAAGGACAATGAGGGCTATAAGGACACCTGCCGAGCAGAATGTACAGACATTTAGCCAACATTACAAACTATCAATGAAAAAAAAGCCAAACTGTAAAACTATCAATGAAAAAAAAGCCAAACTGTAAAACTACTACAACACTGGAGATAACCTTTAAATAATATATATATATATAAAACCTGTCTATCTATCTATTCTCTAATCATGTTTTGCCTTTCAGCTTCAGGTCGAGAAAGGAGACACCTGGAGCGAGCCTCTCTATGTGCATTGTCTTTCTTTTCTTCAATCCTTATTTGCCTCACAGATTCAGGATAAGAAGAGATTTCTAGAACAGGCCTTTTGTGTGCTTCATAAACACTGTCTTTCATCGCCTCTGTTATATCTGAGGTTATCCTTTTGCGTGCCCGGTCTTTTGCTTTGTATCCACTGCATCGGAGCATAATTGCTATTTGATGTGCATTGTCTGTTTGTAATCTGCTTATGTGGCCGAACCATTTAATTTGTTGTTTCTTGATGAAGTTCAGTACTGATGCTATAATCACTTTTTTCCTGATGTCTTCATTTCTAAACCGGTCTCTTCTTGTTACTCTCAGCATTCTGCGTAGACACTTAATCTCTGTCGTGACTAGTTTTCTTCTGGCATTTAATATTAACGTCCATATCACCAATACTGTTTTGTAATTGTCGTACATTGACAATGAACACATAGCTGTGATGGCCGAGTGGTTAAGGCGTTGGACTCCAATGGGTTCTTCCCGCGCAGGTTCGAACCCTGCTCGCAGTGATATTAGAATTGATAGCTTATATATACATATACCCAGTGAATGAAGAGGGGAGAAAAGGAGCTGGATAGAACATACTTTGAGAAAATCTGGGTGGAATATAACAAAGAGAACTCACAGAAAAAGCGAAAGAGAGGGACACCTAGAAATACACGGAGAAGAGACTTGGAGGCAGAGATAAAAGATATACAGAAGAGCTGGAGAGAGCTATAGGAGACTTGGCATGAGTTACTTGATGGCGTAGTCGGGGTTAAAAAGACATAAGAGGGACACAGAGAGAGAGATAGAGAAAAGATATGCATATAGTTTATCTATAGACATCCCTACGACCATTGTACAGAAGAAAATAGTTTAGAAAATGCCATGAATACAATTGATTTTTACCTATAAAACTGCCGATCATGAGCTTTTTTCTACCGAGTCTTTCCACCAAAGCTACACCTGCAATAGTTGAGCAGAAATTAATGGCATTGGGTACTAGAACCAGCCAGATTGCATCCTCTGGTGGAAACCCTGCCATCTTTAGTATAGTTGCACTGTAGTAACTGCAAAACATAAGTAAAGTATCATATAGTAGGATTTACACATCTACTGTTGACAGACATCTACTGTTGATATACATCTACTGTTGACAGACATCTACTGTTGACAGACATCTACTGTTGACAGACATCTACTGTTGACATACATCTACCGTTGACAGACATCTACTGTTGACAGACATCTACTGTTGACAGACATCTACTGTTGACAGACATCTACCGTTGACAGACATCTACTGTTGACAGGCATCTACTGTCGACAGGCATCTACTGTTGACAGACATCTATTGTTGACAGGCATCTACTGTTGACAGACACATACTGACACTTAACCTTGCTATATACTTTTGACATCTACCACCCTCTGATTCACACGTCACTAGAACAATCGACAATAACAATGAAATCAGTCCACATATTAATCTTAATCATCTTAGCCTGAGATTTGATACAACCAGCAGTGAGCATTTGAACGTCATGGAGTGCTCACACAAATACATAAGATGAACATTGCACACTGTGCAGTGACAAACAAAACAGAAGACACAAGAAGAGCAATCCGTTTAGATTAAGTGTTATTACATATCGAAGTTATTAGCCAGAATTTGTAAAATGTCCTATGTCCGTAGTTTGTACAGTGCAGATGTACTTTGTATTGCTTCTCATATTTCTGATGGAGGTCTCTGTAACGTAGAGGCTAGGTGTTCGGTTCAGGTGCCAAAGACAATTGGTTCGCTCCCTTGTGAAGCTATCTGGATATTTGTTCAGAGATCCCTGTCCTCAGTATAGGTTAGTTAGAGTTCCTAGTCCTCTCTCTCTTGCGATCCCTGTCCTCAGTAGAGGTGAGTTAGAGTTCCTAGTCCTCTCTCTATCTCTCTCTCTCTCTCTCTCTCTCGCGATCCCTGTCCTTAGTATAGGTGAGTTAGTAGAGTTCATAGTCCTCTCTTTCTTGCGATCCCGACCTAGACTGATGAACCAACTGTTATCATGAATTTTACCGTGTTTTTAAGGTCGCTTTGAGCTCATTTAGCTCTGTTTTGCCTACACTTTTGAGTGCCGTGATGACCGATAGAGCATCAGTGAATATCCCAACCTTGTTGCGAGAGGTGCCTCTTCTCTCTAGGATCATTTCGGCCGCTGTTCTTATTGCCTCTATTGTTCCAAGTCCTATCGGAGACGGAAGATAAAACGTAGATCCTTTGTTTAATTTGAGCACGTAAAACGAACCCTTGGCAGTTCAAAATTGAGAAGAGCATTCTGGAAAGCCGCTGGGCAGAATTCTTAAGGAAAAAGTTTAAAATAAACATTTCTATAAAACATCTTCACCACCTTCAAAATTACATCGGGGGCACTGTTCGTTGCTACGGAGTTCGTGCACTGTAGCTGAGATCTTCCTGTGTAAGAAAGAGATCGGAGCGCATATGGGTACTCATAGAAGTGCAATGATGATTGTTCTATTGATGATGAGAAGTGCAACAATTGTTCTATTCTTTTCCTGCGTCGAGTGATCGGGCAATGTACTAGTAACACTATGGGCATAAAGGACACAAGAATAAAGCAATTAAAGCTGAATGGAAGATTAGCCAGATGACCAGAACTGCGACGTTGCCAATAGGGAACAAATATATCCCGATAGGTGGAGAGCAATGTAAGATTCCGCATTGTTAGCCTAAATTGGTGAATGGAATACACAGGTTGGAAGAAAGAACAATGGATCACTGAAAGTAAACGGATAATATTTGATATTGCATCAGTTGACGGTGTTGTATATATATATATATATATATATATATATATATATATATATATATATATATATATATGCACACGGGTCTGTCATCATCAAATATCTTGTCCTGAATAGAACTGCACGATAATAGTAAAGGCCCACAACGAGCGAAGAGGAATAAGAAAAAGAAAAAAGGATTTCAGTTTTCAGAAAAAAGGAAGGAGTAAAATAAATGAAAATCGTGCCATATCTTTTACAGGACGTCGCAAGCAACCACAGTAAAAGAGTTGTTGAGTCTCTATGCACCACTTATACATTCAGCAGCTTGCCGTTGCTTCCTGAACGATGAATTCTATTTTTACGGTTCGTAAAAATCCACGGGAACTAAGTTGCTTCCAAACTGCCTGCCGCGGTGTTTGAACCAGGTACACTTGGGTTGTAATCGAGCTCACTACCTCTTTAGCCATAGACGCCTACATCATAGAAAAGTAGATATTATATAAATAATTTATAAAAATAAAGTCCTCTCTTTGTGACAATAGTAATAAGTAAGTACATAATGATACTGTGCGCAGCTAGATGCTATTTGGAATGATCATGTTTGTGGTCTAAAAGCGAAGGATTGACTTCATTGCACCAGGTTTTTCCATACAGCTCGGTCCCCCTCCATCGAATGACACGCCACCTGCCTAGAGTATTGCACAAAGCATGAACTCCGTAACTCCGGCAGCAATCCTAGAACTCTTTAGAAAAATACACTTGCAAACAGAACGGCGCGGTCCGGATTTGAACCCACGACATTCAATACGCAAGACAACAGCTTAACCACATAAACCTCCAGAAATATCACATATATTCTAACAATGATGAAAAACTGAAAGGCTAACTATGGGTGATATGTAAATCATATGCTAGTTTGGCTTTCTTTGCACTTTGTATAGTCGTGAAATCCACCGCATGATGAAAGGATTTTTTAAAAATATATATTTTCTAGAAAATTAATTCTTTTTTAAATAATTAATTGCAATACATACACTAAACGTTGTTTATCATCAAAAACAATGTCTTATGCAACATGTGGCCAAACTCTATGCCAATATGTTTGTTAGTATTTTTTCTACTAAATTTTAAAAAAGACAATCCTTGTTCTGGGTGGGTCTCCCGCCTTAAGAGAAACATACCAGCAAAGATTGAACAGAGAGGAAAACACTACCAACATCTCCATCGATAATCATCTACTAAATCAAGCAAAAGATTTCACATAACTGGGGAGCATTTTTTCAGCAAATGGAAGAATAACTAATGAAATTCAACACAGATGCAACAAAGCAAATCAAATGATAGGGCAAATGGCGCCAATTTTAAACACGTCACCATGAACACAAAAAGAGCAATGTTCAACACAATCTTTCTCCCCACATTATGTTACCAGTGCCAAACCTGGACGCTGACAACAAACGATAGAAGAAAACTAGTCACAACAGAGATGAAGTGTCTACGCAGAATGCTGGGTGTAACAAGAAGAGACCGGTTGAGAAATGAAGACATCAGGAAAAAGTGGGTACAACATCAGTACTAGACTTCATCAAGAAACAACAAATTAAATGGTTCGGTCACGTAAGCAGATTACCATCAGACAGTGCACCCCAAAGAGCAATGCTGCTCCGATACAATGGGTACAAAGCAAAAGGCCGGCCACGCAAAAGATGGACCTCAGAGATAACAGAGGCGACGAAAGAGACTATCTACGAAGCGCATACTAGGGCCCGTTTTAGAAATCTCTTCCTGACCTGACGCTGTGAGGCATACAGGATTCGAGAAAGAAAGAAAGATTGAACAGTTACATAAAAACTCACATAACAGTATTGATGCCACATAGTTGCTGAAAGATTTGAAGGCCACATCCAACAAAAAGTGCCTTCCTCACATGCGGTGTTGCAAACACACGCCCTATGACCAGACCTGAAATGTTGATTGCTGGGATTTAATCATTTTATATCCAATTGTCAAAGATACTTAAGGCAACATCTTAACAGCCTTAACATTTGTCACACCTTTACCTGATTTACTTTGTTTTCTTTCTCTGTCTCAGTATAAGTCTGTCTGCATGTCTGTCATTCAAACGGCTGTCTGTATGTTTGTCTGCATGTATGTTTGTCTGCTAGTCTTTTTGTATATCTGTATGCCTGCCTGTCTGTTTGTATGTCCATCCGTCTGTTCATCCGTCTATCTGTTTGTGTGTCTGTCTGCTTGTCTGCCTGTCTATCCCTATCAAATCTAATCTAATATATTATGTAAATCTCTCTATATATATCTCGACAGGGCCGTGCTGTGCTATGATGCAAAGAGGCGGCCACATCAGGCAGCTCCGAAAGGGCGGGGTGGGGCGGCATAAGCAACGAAATCAATATCACAATTGAAGATTATTTTAAAGAAAAGCTATTTAAGGGGCGGCATTTCGAAGACTTGCATCATACTGAGAAAATATACCGCACGGCCCTGTATATCGATATATCCACCATCCATCCATCCGTCCATTTATCCATCCGTCCATTTATCCATCCGTCCGTCAACCTATCTGTCTTTCTGTCTATCTATCTAAGTAATTTATCAAGCTGGATCTTACATTGAATCGAGATTACAACAATCCAGTGGCGGCTCGTGATTATTTTTGTTGGTGGGGCCAGACACAAATTTTCGGAAAAATCATGGTTTGGGGCTGTTATGTTTTAATTTATAAAATAATAAATACACGTTACACATTATTTTTGGTGAGGCCGGCCCCAGTGGCCCTTAATGACGAGCCGCCACTGTAACAACCCATACCTTCGTTTTTCTTGTCCTCCTCGACAGCTTGCTTAATCTCATTAATCTCATCTTGTACATTTTCCTTTCCTCTAATTCTCTGAAGCACCTTCATCGCTCGCTCATCTTTGCCCTTCATGACCAACCATCGTGGGGATTCAGGAAGATAAATGAAACCGATAAACTGAATAATTCCAGGAACCCCAGCTAATGCTAGCATATACCTGTAAAATGATATTAGAGTAACTGTTAATAGGTGTTATTATACAGGGTGTTCAAGATAAAAGCAGCCTGTGAATGGAGCTAATCTGATATACATGTATGAAAATGAGAAGGTTCAGTTATGACGTAGTATAGGTCAAGGTTGTGTGACGGTGTGTAATTTTAGTGCGGGAAGGGAGCGTTGAACAAATGTAACATAGGACGAGCTAGTCAGAACCGGTTTAAATAGTAAATAAACACAACGCAATAAACACTGGCAACTTTCGATTTGTCAATGGGGCTGCATTTATCTTGAACACCCTGTAGTTTCTTTATGTTTTTATATCGCTTATACAGCATAAGTGACTCAAAAACATCATACACAAGATGGAGATACTATTAAATAAATGTTTAAGAAAAATCCATGGGATATTCTGATCAACTATAATAGCAAATGAAGAGTTTTAAAAACGAAGAAACTGTGCATCTCTGGAGACTATCATTAATAGACGAATATGGAGGTGAATTTAAAGGGTTTTAAAGGGTTTTTAGCAGAAGGATTGATTTAATTGCACCGGGTTTTACCCTATATGGCTCAGTCCCTCTCCGCAGAATTGGCATGTCACCTGCCGAGAGTATTGCACAAAGCACGAGCTCCGTAGCTCCAGCAATAATCCTAATCCTAGGGGTGTCTGGAAAAAACTGCCCTCGTGAACAGAACGGCGCGGTCCGGATTCGAACTCACGACCTTCGACTCACAAGGCAAAGGGCTTAACCACTTAGACACGAGATCCCATAGGTGGATTGGTGATGTATGTCGTATGCCAGTAGGGACATTGACTAGAACAGCTCTTTGATAGATAACAGATCTATCTGTGGGGCCCTGTGGGCCCTGTGGGGCCTATGCAACAACCACAAGTAGTTTGACAATTGAGGTTCGGGCGGTTACGGAGGCGGTGAACTGGTTGGCATTTCACACCTACTCTCGTGTTTTCATACTCAGTGACTCCATGAGCATGATTCGTAAAGTCGAATCAGGAATGATGAGAAGCAACTGGGTGGAGGTACTGGTACAGACAATGATTAGAGAAATCACCATCATTTTTGTACCTGGGCACGCAGGAGTTAGGGGTAACGAACAAGCTAATAGATTGGCTGGCTTGGCTACAATATCAGAGGTAGCTGCCATGGATCGAAATGATATTCTTCACGCATTGAGTCTTTCCGAACAGAGGAGTTTCAGGGCTGTGAATCCCACTCGCTGACCAGATTGAAAGAGATGGGTGTCAATACTGGTGCAGCCCGAAAAGAACGACATACTAAATATACAAAGAGTGATTCATCAACATCGAACTGGCGTGTTGGGTCGCTGGACGCTGCTGGATTTGCTGAGGCGGAGATCGGAGCACCTATGGACATGTCCGGAGTGCTATGATGATAGTCCTCATATAACTGATAACTAATAAATGAAGACGGTGGCAACAGGATATTAACATCTTCGCCCTTCAAAGCCGATATACTAGCTTGCAATATTTGTAAGATGACCCAAAGCTAATATACCGTCTAATTTCGTATACAATGCAATATAAATGCGTCTGGTGGTGAAACAATTACGGGGTGAAAGTACTACGGAAACCTTAAATATGACGCTCAAGACGGCGGGAAAACTTGCTGGAGATCGACTTTCTCATACTGCCTGTAATGAGAGGATATGCACAGGACATGTTACATGATCACAAAACAGGAAATCCGCAATGCCTTGAAAAACTTGAAAAGGGCAAGGCGGCAGGAGTTGATAATATCCCAGCGGAAGCTCTGAGGAAGGGAGGAGAAGAGATGGTAAACCAACTCCACATATTGTTCAACTTGGTGTGGGACAGGGAGGAGATACCAGCCGATTGGAAGAAAGGCCTCCTAGTGAAACTGCAAAAGAATGGCAATTTGTCAAATTGTGACAAGTGGAGAGGGATCATGCTGCTCTCCATTCCCAGCAAAGTCCTCACTAGGTTATTCTGGACAGGATGAAAGACGCTATAGACCAGAGGCTTAGGGACGAACAGGCGGGATTGCGGAAAGATAGATCGTGCAATGACCAGATAGCCACCTTAAGAATCATAGTGGAACAAACAATGGAGTGGCAGACTCCGCTCTACGTGTGCTTTGTTGATTTTGAGAAGGCATTTGACAGCGTGGATGGGAAATCAATGTGGGGGATCCTAAGAGGCTATGGGGTGCCGGAGAAGACTGTCGACATCATCAGGCAGCTGTATGAGGGGTTTGCCTGCCGGGTTATTCATGATGTAAGACTGTCAGAGGAGTTCCAGATCACTACTGGTGTTAGACAGGTATGCCTGCTGTCCCCCCTCCTCTTCTTGGTGCTACTTGATTGGGTCACACGCACATCCTACGCCAGGTCTGGAAAAGGCATACAGTGGACACTTATGTCAAAGCTAGAAGACCTGAACTTTGCGGACGATCTCGCCTTGCTTTCGCATAGACTACAAGACATGCAGGAAAAGTGGATGCTCTGACACAAACGGCACAACGAGTTGGTCTTAAAATCAGTCAAGAGAAGACTAAAGTAATGCGTAGCAACAACATACAGCAAGATCCAATACTGATTGAGGGAAGGGACATAGAAGATGTGGATGAATTTGTCTGCCTTGGAGGTGGGATCAGCAGATCAGGAGGTACAGATGAGGACATTAATGCTAGGATTAGGAAGGCCCGACAGGCCTTTGCGATCCTGCACATGGTGTGGAAGTCCGCTGCCATCTCCACGAAAACAAAGCTCAGGATTTTCAGCTCACATGTGAAGTCGGTGTTGCTGTATGGCTCGGAAACTTGACGAGTCACTAGGACAAATACAAATAAGAGCCAGACCTTTGTCAACGGATGTTTGCGGCGGATTCTCAGATTGAGATGGTATGATAGAGTTACAAACACGGATCTGTGGATAAGAACAGGGCAGGAACCTATGATGACATCGGTCAAGAGGAGAAGATGGCGATGGATAGGCCATACCTTGCGGAAGACACAGTCGAGTGTCACTAGACAGGTGCTCGAGTGGAACCCGCAGGAAAACGAAAACGAGGACGTCCTAAGCAGACTTGGAGACGAGGTCTTACTGAGGAGCTGAAGAGTGCTCAATTGACCTGGGAGACCATAAAAATAACAGCCAGAGACCGAGAAGAGCGGCGAACAACTGTTGAGGCCCTATGCTCCACGAGGAGCGGAGAGGATTAATGATGTTACATGATGATGATGAAAGAAGCTGAAATAAAAAAATTAACATATGGTTAGGAAAAAACATGAGCACTCTGCTTCCTTAGAAAGGCAGAACTTGAAAATCAATGTTAGAGTTACGTTGCAATCCTATATATTCCATTGAGACGCGCAAAGGAATAGAAGAGTGGAGTATCACCACATCACGGGGTTTTCCGGTTCCGGTTTCAAGATGGAAGGTGTTATTTTCTTCCTACTTGCTATGGTCGATTGATCTGAGGTCTAATAATCCTCAATCGTAAAAACTCCAGTATTTCGGAAACATGATTTATCTAAATGTGTAACGTTCTATTAATAGCAACGAACCGCATTACATGGAGATCTATAAGCTCTGCCTTATGTGCCGCCTTTGGCACGAAAGGAACAAACAAACAAACAAACTAACTATATCACCAATATCAACAATAATTGCTTACCTCCAGCCATCTTGCTTCATTTTACTAAAAGCTCCAGCAATAATACTAGAGATCAGAATGCCAATCGTAATAAACAACTGGTTTAAGGTTACCAAACGACCACGGATTTCTGGAGGGGCGGCTTCAGCAATGTACACTGGCACAGTCATTGATGCGAATCCTGGACATAGAAAAATAAATTGTCAAAATATTCCAAAATAAAAAAAAGTTCCAGGAGAAATGTGTTCACATTAGAACTATTGTAGTCACACCCTGAATGTGGTCTTCCACTTCTTCTCTTTGAGGAATTTCTTCCATAATGGCCTCCAACCTTTCGTGTATTTTATATGACCAGAATACCTCGATTTTCTCATTCATATTTCAGTGAATTATCTTTGATTTTGTGTTTCTTCTGGATAGGTCTATTTGGTTTTTTTTTTCACTGTTCATGATATACGCAGGACTCATCTATAACACTTATCTTCAAAAGTATATTTATGCGTTTCCACTGCCTTTTAAGATATACATACCATACACACACATATACACCAGCCACTGGGAATATGAATGCTTTTAGTATTTTAGTATTTGTTTTCCTATCAGTTCCATTTAATATTGTTTTACGTTGTTTAAGTTTTTGAAAGACTTTTATTACACGTAGTGCAATCCCGGAATATAACTTGTGTGTGTGTGTGTATATATATATAAATACACATACTTCCACACAAATGTGTTGAAACATACTTCCACACACACAAGTGTTAAAACATACTTCCACACACACAAGTGTTAAAACATACTTCCACACACACAAGTGTTAAAACGTACTTCCACAAACCCAATTTAAAACATACTTCCACACACCCAACTATTAAAACAGACTTCACACACACACAATCTTATTAAAACAGACTTCACACACACAATCTTATTAAAACAGACTTCACACACAATCTTATTAAAACAGACTTCAATACACACAATCTTATTAAAACAGACTTCAATCACACACAATCTTATTAAAACAGACTTCAATACACACACAATCTTATTAAAACAGACTTCAATACAAGAATACAAAAACAACTTGAACATATTTAGAAATCAGGCTATCTTTGTAGAACCTTAGTACCAACTAAATCCTTGTATTAGGTAATAATCAAAGATCCAATAACAAACAGAAGGATTAAGAGAGATTATACAGCTTGTTCAAATCGCTGAAACAAGTTAGCAAATCCATGTGATGATCTGATAAAGAAGTAAATTAACTTTTAATTTAGACTTCAATAATAATATTAGTTACAAAGAAAATTGGAAGAGGTTGATTAAAGACAGGCAAGCATAGCGAACGGCAATGAGAGGTAGCTTACAATGAAAACAAATAAGAAAAATACCATCATATATGGAGGTAAAAGAGAGCGCAGAGTTCAGAGAGGTCCTCCTATGTATCAGATCTAGTCTACAGTTCCACCTGCAGCAACTGTGGCAAGGATCGCAAGGATTGCCACTCCAGAATATTACTTTATAGCCACAACAGACATGATTCAGCATAGAACAAACTACATGACACAAAACCTAGTGTCTCCTGAGAGAAAGAGAACAATGGTTAATAATAGTTACTTCTTCTTTCTTCTTCTTTGCGTTCGTTCTTTACAATCAATTTTATTCACACTTTGTGACACGTTTGATCTTTGCCAAGAACGTGTATACGTTGCACATTGGTTTGGTAGGCCCCTAAATACATTGACTTGTACAGGTTTAGGACATGTGCATCCGATTTCAGCCAAACTTCAATAATAGTTACAAAACGATGATTATTGTTGAATTCATCAACAACCAGGAAATGCTGAATTCATGAATTTCGTTCTACTTTGTGAATTTTTAGAAATGGATGTCAACTCATGAAGTCTCACATATTTGGTTTTACATGAGAATACTAAGAAATCAATGAACTGCTAAAATAACAAATATTGATGTTTTGGAAGAGGTCAAGAAACAGAGAAAACTTATTATCAATATAAGAAAGAGGCAGTCATCATTTCTCGGGCATATGATGAGAAAGGGAGGTTTAGAACACATTGTGACCACCGAAAAGAAAGGCCATTCTGAGCTATGGCACGGAAGATAAACAATATCGGAACTGAGTGTCATTATCCGAACTGACGATAATCATGTTTTCTTTAATAGGTTAAGGAGCTTGATAGATATCCCATATCACACCAGCTCCCAGACATTATATATAAATCCTTAATATCACAATAGCTCACAGATTGCATGTCTATATCCCATAATATCACAATAGCTCACAGATTACATGTCTATATCCCATAATATCACAATAGCTCACAGATTACATGTCTACCTAAGCTATCAAATGATGTATCATAATTCACAAATTGGATGTAAAGTGAAGAGTTCTATACAAAAGCTTTGTTCAACTTCTAAACAAGTGTTGCAAATTAGTCAATGTATAATTTTCATTTCCTATAATCTTTCTGTTCTTAGCTGGTTATTTAGGGTACCGTTATAGAGGATTATACTGGACTGATGATTAAAGGTTGATTGACAATACTCGTATCCTTTCCCCTCTGCCAGACAACCATTTCCCCACTTGAGGGGTTCTTATTAAACTTACCTATGCCAACACCAACAATAATTCGACCGGCCATCAACATCTCCTTGTTCTCAGAGGCACCCATGACGATAGCCCCAGCAACGAACACCACGGATGCAATCATAATCGTGGTCTGAAGATGCAAATTGTCAAAGATCAGCAATCAAATAATTGTTTCACAAATACGATCAAGATAACTAGCGTTATATCATCAAAACATGGAATCTTAAATTGCACTCATCATCATCATCATCAGGTGCCGTCTCCACATCGAAGGTTGCTGCAATGAATCTTCAGCATCCTCTGTCTTTCGCCTAGGTGTTGCACACTGCCAGACTGTAACCTGTCCATTTCTTAAAGTTTCCTCCCACTTATCTCTCGGTCTTCCTCTTGCTCTTCTCCCTCAACTTTCCCCTCTAGTAAATGTTTTATCATGGTGTCATGCCTTTTTATGTGCCCAAAATACTTTACTTGTCTGAATTTTATTTCTCTTAATAATTGTTTCTTCATGCCTAGTTTTCCTAAAACTTGTTTATTTGTCTGTTTTTCTGTCCATGAAACTCTGCTTATTCTTCTATATATCCACATCTCAAATGCATCAATTCTGTCTTCTAACTGCTTGTTCATTGTCCATTTTTCCGAGCCATACATTAATATAGGATATATATAGCATTTGATCATTCTAATTTTTAGCCTGTTTGTGATTTGTTTGGATGTCAGTAACTTTCTCATACTATTGAAATTATCCTTGGCCATTCCTATTCTCTTTTAATTTCAGTTATACATCTGCCATCATCTGTTATCATCTGACCGAGATAGGAGTAGCTTTTACTTGATGTAGTAATTCTCCATGTAAATTGCACTATCTATGTTATTTTTACAAGTTTTGCAAACGGTTGTGTATATATATACACACTTCATGTCATAATTCTTGCATGAAGTAATCATATGTGACCACAAAGATCAGCGAAGGATTAACTTCATTGCACCGAGTTTCCACAAATGACTCCATCCCTGTCGGCAGAGATGGCATGCCATCTGCCAAGAGCATTGCCCAAAGCATGACCTCCTTAGCCCCGGCAACAATCCCAGGGATCTCATGAAAAAATTGCACATCTGTCTCGGTCCGAATTCGAACTCACAACGTTCAGTAAGACAGGCAAACGAATTAACCACTTCGCCATTGAGACCTACACTATTGTAACTATTGCAACGCTACACTATTGTAACTATTGCAACGCTACACTATTGTAACTTATAAAATTCAACCAATTGTTTAGTTTAGTCGTCGGATCACCATTAGTTTTCAACTTTTGACTTTTGTATGTTTTTGTATGTTTTTGTATGTTTTTGTATGTTTTTGTATGTTTTTGTATGTTTTTGTATGTTTTTGTATGTTTTTGAGCATGACAGATGTTTGGTTTGCTTAGGTATTTTCTTTTGCTGACGTATCATTTTCTGTATTTTTCTCTGCTGAAACTTTATTTACAAGGTATAACTCTCATCTTTAACTTCTTCTACTGCTTCAAGGTATAACTCTCATCTTCAACTTCTTCTACTGCTTAACTGGTATAACTCTCATCTTTAACTTCTTCTACTGCTTCATGGTATAACTCTCATCTTCAACTTCTTCTACTGCTTCATGGTATAACTCTCATCTTTAACTTCTTCTACTGCTTCAAGGTATAACTCTCATCTTTAACTTCTTCTACTGCTTAACTGGTATAACTCTCATCTTTAACTTCTTCTACTGCTTAACTGGTATAACTCTCATCTTTAACTTCTTCTACTGCTTAACTGGTATAACTCTCATCTTTAACTTCTTCTACTGCTTCATGGTATAACTCATCTTTAACTTCTTCTACTGCTTAACTGGTATAACTCTCATCTTTAACTTCTTCTACTGCTTCATGGTATAACTCTCATCTTTAACTTCTTCTACTGCTTCATGGTATAACTCTCATCTTTAACTGCTTCTACTGCTTCACGGTATAACTCATCTTTAACTTCTTCTACTGCTTCATGGTATAACTCTCATCTTTAACTTCTTCTACTGCTTCATGGTATAACTCTCATCTTTAACTTCTTCTACTGCTTAACTGGTATAACTCATCTTTAACTCTTCTACTGCTTCATGGTATAACTCATCTTTAACTTCTTCTACTGCTTAACTGGTATAACTCTCATCTTTAACTTCTTCTACTGCTTCATGGTATAACTCTCATCTTTAACTTCTTCTACTGCTTCATGGTATAACTCTCATCTTTAACTTCTTCTACTGCTTCATGGTATAACTCATCTTTAACTTCTTCTACTGCTTCATGGTATAACTCTCATCTTTAACTTCTTCTACTGCTTCATGGTATAACTCTCATCTTTAACTTCTTCTACTGCTTAATGGTATAACTCTATCTTTAACTTCTTCTACTGCTTCACGGTATAACTCATCTTTAACTTCTTCTACTGCTTCATGGTATAACTCATCTTTAACTTCTTCTACTGCTTCATGGTATAACTCTCATCTTTAACTGCTTCTACTGCTTCACGGTATAACTCATCTTTAACTTCTTCTACTGCTTCATGGTATAACTCATCTTTAACTTCTTCTACTGCTTCATGGTATAACTCTCATCTTTAACTTCTTCTACTGCTTCATGGTATAACTCATCTTTAACTTCTTCTACTGCTTCATGGTATAACTCTCATCTTTAACTTCTTCTACTGCTTCATGGTATAACTCTCATCTTTAACTTCTTCTACTGCTTCATGGTATAACTCATCTTTAACTGCTTCATTGTTTAATTGATTTCTCAGATTTATTATTATTTTGTATTCATCATCATCAAGGTACTTATCAAGGTACATATTCTTTATTCTTTGCATCGCATCTGAAATTCACTGTCTCTAGTTAGTTCACCAACTTCGTCGATGGCCATATTCATGGTTTCTTTAATATCTTGTAGCCATCTTCTTCTTGGTCTGCCTCTGCGTCCTGGGATCCTGCCCTCTAGTATTGTTCTTTCAAGGCCATCGTGACGCTTGATGTGACTAAAGTATGTAATTTTTCTGTATAGTATGTTTTTTTATCAGCCAATTCTCTTTAACATTTAATTCTTTCAGGACATCAGTGTTCTTTCTTTTTCTGTCCATGGTATTCGTAGGATCTGTCTGTAGCATTTAGTTTCGAAGGACTGGATTTTCGTTCTTTTTGTTATTAGTTTAGTGTTATTTGTGATAATCTTTAATTATTTGGCTTGTGAAGTTTCTAATAGTCACACTGTTTTGTTCTGTGCATCAACCTAGTGACTTACTAAAACACAAGTATCATCTGCAAAGTCAGGAGCCTCTAAATACAGTTGTATGTGTCAATATAATGCCAAAAGTGACAGTTAATTCACTTTTATATGGCTTTTTTCGTCTTTACATAAGGTCAATTGGCAAGTGTTTTCCTGTGACAACTTCTGAGTTTGCGTTTGCATCTCTTGCCTTTCGGTCCATCCCTAAGTCTCTTCAAAAGATTCTGCACCTTTGCATTATGTTGTTTTCCTACAAGACTCTGTCATCAACTAGTTTTTCCCATTTGTTTGGACCGGTAGTTATTAATTGAAAATTGAAACTCATGGTATATCCTTTACAGAGCTTCGCTATCAACCACAGTAAACGAGGTTTTAAAACCTTTAAACGACTCGTCAATTTTCTAGGCACCACTTATACGTTCAGTGATTTGACATTGCATTCTGAACGGTGAGGTCTATTTTACCTTTTGTAAAAATCCTTGCCGAACAAATTTGCTTCCAAACTGCCTGTACCGGGGTTTGAACCAGGTACGATTGGGTTATGATTGAGTCCACTACCGCGTAAGCTACAGGCGCCCACAGTTATTCATTACTAGTTTAAATAACCATACCTTACGGCCAAGGAAATCGCACATGAAACCAGCGAGGAGGGAGAAGATTGCTGCAGAACCAACTGTGGCACTCACGATGAGCTCTTGCCAGATAGTGCTCAGATTAAAGACGTCTGTGATGAGCAGCATGGCACCGGATACAATACCTAGCAAATGTAAAACGAACAAAATTAGCAAATAATCACAAATAATTTAAGGACTTCTAAAATTATTATCATCATCATCTGATGCCGTGCCGATGGCGTAAGTGCACATGGATCTCCATAAATTTCTGTCTTTGGTGTTTGGTGTCATCTCAGATGTTGACACTCTAACGTGCCATTAAGTCAGGCTATCCAAAATGTTCTCTCTGTGTCTTCCTATGTCACGTCTACCTCGATTTTACCGGTTGTCACAATGTGTTCTAAACCTCCTTTCCTCATCACATGTCCGAAAAATAATGACTGTTTCTTCTTAAATTGATGATAAGCTTTCCCTGTGTCTTGGCCTCAGTCAACACCTCCACATTAGACATTTTAGCAGTCCGTGGGATTCTCATCATTCTTCTGTAAAACCACATCTCTGTGGCACTCAGAGATTTTTCGATCTGTTTGTTTATTGTCCATGGCTCGTATCCGTTTATTAGTATTTCCAGTGCCAAACCTGACGCTGACAACAAACGATGAGAAAACTAGTCACAACAGAGATGAAGTGTCTACGCAGAATGCTGGGTGTAACAAGAAGAGACCGGTTGAGAAATGAAGACATCAGGAAAAAGTGGGTACAACATCAGTACTAGACTTCATCAAGAAACAACAAATTAAATGGTTCGGTCACGTAAGCAGATTACCATCAGACAGTGCACCCAAAATAGCAATGCTGCTCCGATACAATGGGTACAAAGCAAAGGCCGGCCACGCAAAGATGGACCTCAGAGATAACAGAGGCGACGAAAGAGACTATCTACGAAGCGCATACTAGGGCCCGTTTTAGAAATCTCTTCCTGACCTGACGCTGTGAGGCATACAGGATTCGAGAAAGAAAGAAAGAAAGAAAGTATTGGTTCTATGTAGCGCTGAATAACTCGCATTCTGATCTCAATTGACAATGACTTGTTGCATATAATGCTTCTCATTTTCTGGAACAATGTTTTCGTTATAAAATAAGTATAATCATATTTTTATGTTTTATATGTTTATCGTTCTTATAAACTTTGAGGCAATGAGACGTTACAATCCATTGGTTATTGGTTATTAAACTGACATCATTGTACACCGGGCACAGGACAGGACACTGCAGACTCAACAAACACTTATATAGACTAGGAATAAGTCAAACAGTCTCTGCAGTGTCAGCAGGCGGAACACCGACATCATCCTGCAGACAGTGTCACTCTCTGAGTGCAGAACAACATGGCCACACCATGACTGAAAATAAGCTTGCCTGACAAGACTCTGCAAGCTGCTCCCTGTGTGAGCTGAGAAGCAACATGTGGCCAACCCAGTCGACCTGAAAACTAAGCTTTGGGGAAACCTGACAGACCTGAAGCTGACTGCCCAGTTGTGGTCACAGTAAATTAGGCAGACCAGAGATCGCTGAAGAAGAAGAAGTACTCGGAGACCCATGGTGCTCAGTCTCCTCCAACAGATATCAAAGAGTATGCATATTGATGTTTCAGTCTCCCTCAACAGATAGCAAAGTGTATGCATATTGATGGTTCATATGGTTGGATCATTAAACACACTTTTCACTCTGCCTCAGACATCCATTCTAACCGTACAACAGTAACTCAAACTGCTTTACAAATGGTACGAATTATTTAGTGAAAACAATAAATAGAGTTACTTCTAGACGTCTGGCATAAGAGCAGACATGGAATGCAAAGTGATATAATAATGTATGCAGAAATAGAGAAGAAGTAATGAATGGAAACAGAAAGATTGGATAGACATTAGAGAGTGTGAGAGAATGAATAATTAATAGATACAGAAAGATAAAATAATGCATATACACATATAGATACAATAATGAACAGAGAAGAGAACAAATATATCTATCCAGAAAGAACTCAAAATCAAACAAAACTGTCTGATGCTACAAAGAAGAATGAGAAAATTGAAGAATTTTGGATATATAAAGAGACACGAAGGGCTGGAGAGGACCATTCTGGAAGGAGGGAATCGCGGCAAGAGGAGAATAGGAATACCATGGAGAAAATGGATTCAGGATGTAGACACAGAGACATAGAATAAGGAATAGACACAAATAGTCTGAATGCGTGCAAAGGTGAAGGATTGACTTCATAGGCCAGGGTTTATGTCTCCGTACTCAAAGTTGGAAACAAAAATTTGTGGAAACCAGTGATATCCAACGATGGGGACAGAAATGTGTGGAGATTCGTAATAGCCAACGAAGCTAAAAATAGAAATGTGTGAAATAGAACAAAGAAGGTGGTGACCAGTGATAGCCAACGAAGCTAAAAATAGAAATGTGTGGTGACCAGTGATAGCCAACGAAGCTAAAAATAGAAATGTGTGGTGACCAGTGATAGCCAACGAAGCTAAAAATAGAAATGTGTGGTGACCAGTGATAGCCAACGAAGAAGCTAGAACAGAATGTGTGGTGACCAGTGATAGCCAACGAAGAAGCTAGGAACAAAAGGGGTGTGGTGAACGTAGTGATAGCCAACGCTAGCAGTCACTGTACCTGATGATATTACTCACATACTTACTTCTTTCACGTCAATGTTCAACTGGACAGAGAAAGTACAAAGAAAACAATCCGGTTAGAGTAGAATCATAGATATATACATTGATCATCAAGATTTTCTACAGAGGTCAACGACATTGATATCTACACTGATGGATCAGTTGTTTGGTACTTGCGTAAATCATGAGCTTCAACAACTCAGTGTGATGGGAGTACTGCGAGGAAGAAGATCAGATCTTTTACTGCAACCAAAATGCAGCGTAAATATGAAAATTATGGAAGAGAACATGACAATGACCTGGTTAGAGACGCAGAGTGCAACCGTGCCTGCATTCTAAGTCACTCAACAAGCCTGCATTGGAAGGTTAGAACATATTGTGTGTGTACAATTTGGCCCAAATGTGATAATTTCAAGGCTACAGAGAGTCACCTTAATTTCTGTATGCGAAGTCAATGAACAAGACACAAGACTTGCGGATATGGTTACCGTATCAGATGGTAGACCAAGGATATACTGAATGCTATTGGCGAATGTAACTGAACAGAGAATTCATGTGTATACGTAGATGCGCCCATGTCACGACTGCAGGCACTTTGTGTGGAACGTGGTTTTGCTAGAAATCAGCACTATATGAGATGCAGATAATCAACACAGAACTTGAAACATCAGTCGCCGTCACCATGCACTGGTGGATATACTGAAGATGAGATCGGAACATTTACTAACTTGTTCTACGCTAAATGATGATGATCTAATAACTTACTTCGCCTAAGTGGTTACCGGGGCTGGGGTGTAAAGAATAGAACCACTGTTACCTGCCACGCATGTCGTAAGAGGCGATTAAGGAGGTTTGGCTGAAATCGGATGCTTATGTCCTAAACGTGTAGAAGTCTATGTGTTTAGGGGTCTACCAAACCATCGTGCAACGTATACACATTCTTGGCAAAGATCAAACATGTCACAAAGAGTGATTAAATTTGGTCGTAAAGAACGAACGTAAAGAAGAAGAAGTTAACTAACTAACATACACGAGAGACGTAGTGTGTTAATACGAAAGTGATCAGATGAGGACATAATTATATCAACGTCCTAAATGATAAATGACTGAGATATTTAACATTAAAACCCACCTGTATCATATCCAAATAGAAGTCCACCAATAGTTGCGAAACAGGCCAAGTAATACACGAAAATGGTGTCTTCCTTTAAAATCCTCATTATTTACAGCTTTCTTGGAATCTTTGAAGAGACCCATGTTTGGATCTGTGGCGCTTTGGGAAGAATGAGTCCCGCTTCCTGAACTATCGACTGTTACTTCTGGTCCGACTTTTGATCTTGAACCTGGAGCAGAAGAGATACGTCTTTTTAATTGATGTTTTATATTATGTGGATGAGGTCCTGTATATGGTGTGGCTCCAATTGAAGGGTTATTTGAGCCAGTATCATCTGTAGAACTGCTACAACCTGAAGATATTTCAACGTCGCCTTGTTCTATACTGTTTCTAGACGATGCATGGGCATTGCCTCGATCACTGGATTGAAAATCTTCAACTTTCTTTTGTTTCTTGTTTGAATCAGTTGAGACGAGCAAGACGTTACTTGGCAATAATCTGGGTTCTGAAGAATGATCAGGCAAATGCAATTCTTCAGTTGTACTGTTTATGCACACATTTTGGGAATTTAAATGTCCTAAGGTGGGAGTACTAGATAGAGTGGTCAGTAGCGTAGTTCCGTTAGTTGATTGTGGATGTGTTGAGTTCAAGAGTCTGTTATCTGATTCAGATGAACCTGAAGACAACAAAAGAATATACCAATTATAACAACTGTGATAACAAAGTGATTTATTGTTACAGTTTTGTTAGCAATGAGAAGTAAACATTTGAGATATTGTTAACATAAATTAATGTTAACATACTGAGTCATAGTTAACAGAAACATTAACAAATCGAGTCATTCTCTCTCTCTCTCTATCTATCCTGAGACGCCCATGGCGTTTAGGTATGCAACAAATGTGCGTCATTCCTCTCTGTTATTTGCCGTTCGCTGACTTATGTTCCAGCTGTGATTTATTTATTTGCCGTTCACTGACTTATGTTCCAGCTGTGATTTATTTATTTGCCGTTCGCTGACTTATGTTCCAACTGTGATTCATTTATTTCAGTTCTTTTTCTACTTTTCTTCTCCATTTGGTTTTGGTTCTTCAACGATTTCGTTTACCAACTGGCGCCCATCACAATGCAGTTTTCGTGTCAGATTTAGTCTCCATGCTTAACACATGTCCGATGCATATCTAGTTTCTCTTTTGGATGATGGCGTTCATATTCCTTTGCTGACACTGTAAGCAGTTCTAGGTTAGAGATAGTTCTTGGCGAGAACATGTAAATTAAATCACAATTAATATAAATAATTATTGACAAATTGAATCGAGGTGTGTTGCAGAAAAATTATTCACACATTGAGATACAGATACGAGAAATTATTATTTACAATATGAGTCATAGTTTGTAGAAACGACTACTAACTCCAAGAGTCACTACTAAAACAAATGACTATTAACACACTGATTCACAGATACCAGAAATGATTACGCACAAAATGAGTCACAATATAAGAGCAGATTTGACTTAATAAAAAGCGAGTAATCATTACTAAAACACTTACAGAGATGTGCAAGAACAACGTGAACTTTAACAATTGTTCTGGTGTTGAGGTTGAAGTTAAGCAAGAAGAACTGTTCTGGTGTTGAGGTTAACTTAAGCAAGAAGAACTGTTCTGGTGTTGAGGTTAACTTAAACAAGAAGAACTGTTCTGGTATGAGGTTAATTAAACAAGAAGAACTGTTCTGTGTTGAAGTTAAATGTCAAACAAGAAGAACTGTTCTGGTGTTGAGGTTAACTTAAACAAGAAGAACTGTTCTGGTGTTGAGGTTAACTTAAGCAAGAAGAACTGTTCTGGTGTTGAGGTTAAGCAAGAAGAACTGAACTGAAATTATTTACTTTTTCTCCTCTTCGTCTATATAACACATTGTAACAACCGGTAAAATCGAGGGGAGACGAGACAGAGGCAGACAGAGAGAAAAAATGTTTGAATAACCTGACCTCATGGCACGGAAGCGTCTATATGTTGCCAGGCTCGCAAAGGGAGCAAAGAATGGTAACACTTCGAACTACAAGGCATGTCGTAAGAGGCGAATGCGATAGGGGCCTAAGGAAGCTACCCTAGTAAATAAAAAACGTCGCAGAAATCGGATGTGCTGGATTACTTGTAGGCGCATAACTGGCTCAACGTACAATCGTGCTTAGGCTCGGATCACATACAAATCACAAAGAGAGGTTACCAGAATGCTATAGCGTTGAAATTATCACGTGTTTAAATCTTCGTTTTGGTCTTCGTCTTGGTCTTCCTATGTTCCACTTTACCAGAATGTCATAGACTATAGCGTCTATATGTTGCCAGGCTCGCAAAGGGAGCAAAGAATGGTAACACTTCGAACTACAAGGCATGTCGTAAGAGGAGACTGAGGTAAGGGCCTAAGGAAGCTACCCTAGTAAATAAAAAACGTCGCAGAAATCAGATGTGCTGGATTACTTGTAGGCACATAACTGACACAACATACAATCGCTCTTAGGTTCAGATCACATACAAATCACAAAAAGTGGTTAACAAGAGGTCGATACGGAGCGTTCGAAGAAGAGGATGTCACGGAAGAGCGTCAACATCTGAAATGATAGCAAACACCAGAGACAGACATTTGTGGAGACCTATGATCGCCTACGCCACCCGGCACGGCACCTGATAATGATTCTATAAAATCTGATATTATTTATAAAACTACATAACACATCGATTTTGATGTTTCGTTGTTGATTGTATATATATATATATAACTGGAAGGTATATCATAGTAATAGTTGATGTTGAACTGATAGTTTGTCGCGACAGTATTAGATAATGGATTAATAGATTGGTCTACAGTGAGTACCTGCACGTTATTCTGCACTCAACCTGTTGGGGTCGGCTAATCTCCGTTTTAGGAAGGGCGAAAAGTGAAAATTAGAAGCATGTTGATGACTTGTAGAATACACAATTATAACTATATCTTACAGTAGTGTAGATCGGGATAGTTTGGCACAAGGTCCAAGGCTCTGGCTCGCATAGAGGATGGACTCCCCCAGTGGCGGCTCGTGATAATTTTTGTTGGTGGGGCCAGACAAATATTTTCGCAAAAATTCATTATCTCAATAGACCACATTTCTACAGGTCTTTAAAAAATAGTGCTCTACAAATGCGTAAAGTATACAAATTAGGGTGAAACGACGCTGAATGTCAAACTATGTGATAATTTAGCGTTATATATTCACATTTCAACGCTAATTGGTATCACGTTGAAAATAATAATTATGAACAAATGATTTATTAAAAAATAAATACACGTTATACGTTATTTTGTGGGCCAAGTCCCACTGACCTTTAATGAAGAGCTGCCACTGGACTCCCCTATGTACGTTATTTTGTGTTGTCAACCCGCTTCTAATGAAAGGTGAACCCGAATAAAAACACTAAAAGTGACGTTGAATCAATCCCCAGCGATTTAAGGAGTTTGGAATCACACGTTGTACAAGGAGAGCTGGTTGCTTGAGTGGAAGAAAGAGAGAAATGTGTTAACTAGCAAGTCACATGAACCATCAGTATGCATACCCTTCGACAATCTGTTGGGTAAGACTGGGCACCTATGGGTCTGCGTGGAGTGTTGTGACGTCAATTCAATAACCAATAACCAAGTTTTACAAAACTACTAAACAAAACTGACATAATGTTAGAACTAACACTTTCAGAACTATGTTATATTAGGAAATCTGAATTGATAAACTAATACAAATCTTTATGATAACTTGCAGCCCCATGTTACATTAAGTACAGTCGAGAATGAGTGAAAGAGAAAGAGAGAAAGATAGATAGAGAAAGACAGAAAGAGAGAGCGAGAGAAAGAGAGAGAGAGCGCGTGGGAGAGCGAGAGAAAGAGAGAGAGAAAGAGAGACTCATTTCAAGTAAGTTAATGTATACATTTTCTATATAACTGCTTTTGATAAAATACATCATTATCATCATGGAGGTACTTCTCTTGTCTATAACGTTGCTACCCTAACAGTCACTAGAAGTTATTTCTATCATAAACCTGATGTCCTTGCTCTGTTTCAGGCATGTTGAAATTATCACAACGTGTTTCCATCTTCGTCTTGGTCTTCCTCTTCTCCACTTTACCAGAATGCCATCTATACCTTGCAAACTTTCATGTATCCAAAGTAATTTATTTTCCTCAATATTTTGCTTTTCACTTCAAACTAATTTTAGTCAGTTCTGAAGTCTTGTTGGATAGATATGTCTGTTTTATTTTATCTGTTTTTGTACTTCCGGTAATAGTGTTTTCCAAAAAATACTTTTGAGAAAAACAGTAAAATATTTGAAGAGAATCAATCTCTCTTTTAAAAGGGTGCTACCATTGTTTGACAGTCCCTTTCAGTTATTTTTGTATTTGTAAAACTACAGTACTTTATTGTTACGTGTTTCGCCATTGTTACATAGTTTTACTGCAGTATTCCCTTATAAAGACAATACCTTTCAGCTGAACATATCAGAACACTTAGACAGTATCTCCAACAATTATTTAAATTTCCTTAACATATATTTTAAAAACCTGGCACCAATGTTCAGTTTGGTATACTACGGAATTATATAATAGTGGAAAGTGAACATGACATGTTGATGCTGAATCTACGGCACTATCACTGAACTACTTGGATACAAATTAGCCAATGCAACAGAAAACAGGAAGGAACAAACCAGAGATAATATAAATCATTTTAAAGCCTTCAGTCTACGAATTGTTCCATCTGACGTATCCTGTTGTATCTCAGATTTAAGTTAGTAATATCATGTAACTATATAGATGGTTTATTACGATAGTTCGCACGTATATTAAGCTTTGAAAGAAGACATTGTAACATTTTCTTCTTCTGCTTCAGTTCACTATGAGTTCAGGTGTAGTCATAGCGCCTGGTATAGCATTTATGAATGAATTTTGCGTGAAGGTCTGATTTCCTTATTATCTCTGTACCTCGCCATACAAGCATACCTTCTCCGAATTTAGAACCTCGTAATTCACTGTTCTATATCTCGCCATATTCTCTCTCTCTTTTCGACAGAATGTTTAAGTGTGCTTGCAGAATATATTTTTTTAGGGAAGCAACTCCAAAGCTGTTGTGATGTCTGCAGCATCTCCAGTGCTGTTGTGATTATGCAGCAATCTCATGTGTTATGATTTCTCAGTAACACAAATTGATTGTTAGTGATTGTTACTGCATTACCTCACATACTTGATTTAGTTGATACTGCAGATTCATGTATTGTTTCGTTTCTGTAGCATTTTCCAGGGGCTATTAACAGTAAATCTCCAGTGCTGTTGTGATTTCTGCAGCATCTCCAGTGCTGTTGTGATTTCTGCAGCATCTCCAGTGCTGTTGTGATTTCTGCAGCAACTCAAATGATGATGCGATTTCTCCAGTAACACAAATTATGTGATTGTTATTTTGTGATTGTTATTTTTCTGTCATTAACCTACTAGGTCATACTTTACGATATTAGTTTGATACTGCAGTGATTCTATGTATTGTTTTTCTGTTTCTCTAGTAAGTGTGAACCATTACTTCCCCGCGAGCTAATAACTGAGTAAAAGCATCTTTATGGTGACGATGGTATTCATTTTGTGTAGAACACAACGCGTAAACAATGAAATAAGAACATGTTGCAGAATAAATATACAAACGTTTTGTTAATAGAAATGTATATGAACAATACTGTACTTATTTTCATAGGGAAATCAGTACGATTTACAGTCATACTGAAGGAAGAACACGAGCAAATCATATACATCAACGTATCGATCAACAGGTTTTCATCAGAGTAACAAAATTCCCATAGTTAACATAAATCTAAAACAAGAAGGAGGACAATAATATTAGCAAGATATCAGTGGCGGCTCGTAATCATTTTTGTTTGTGGGGCCAGACAACATTTTTCGGAAAACTCATGGTTTTGGTTAGTATATATTTTAGCATTTTATGGGAGTGGTATTCATTTTGTTGAATCAGTAAAATTAAATAAAACAGGCAGAATAAATATGAAAAGTTTTATAGAAATTATAGAAAAAATGACGATTTTTTCAAGAACGTTTCGACTCTAATTTAATAAGAATCACGAGCAAAAAATAATAACGTATGATCAAATTTTGTCAAGTAACAAAATTACATTTAGCATCAAATCTAGACATGAAGGAAGAGAACCGTATTAGCAAGATATATGTCACATTTCGAGACAGTGCTAGGAAACCTGGTAACAGCGTAACAAAAAGGTCAGTCATTGAAGAACATGTAGGAATACCCAACAACATTTAACACAAAAAACGGCAACTATTAGGAACTGATATGTCCAAAAAAACATAAAGTTTTATTGCGCAAGATCTCGACAACGAAATTGCTGCTATTAAGCTTGTTAATGATATTGATTACTGAACTGGCATTATTACACTCCAGGAAGACACATAAGTGCTCAGTCTCCCCAAACAGATGTCAAAGAGTATGTTAACTGATGGTTCATGTAGCTCGCTGGTTAAACACACACTTCACTCTGCCTCCTCATGCATTCAGTTTTACTTGTACAACGAGTAGCTCCAACCTCCTTAAATCGATGGATCGATCCAAAAGTGTTAATGACCAGATCCGTTATTAAAAAGTTTTGATAATAACAGTGAAAATATATGAAGGTTGTTGGTTTGAATTTGATTGCATCGCTCAGTTCAAAAGTGAAATTTTACGAGTACCCTAGGATTGAGGCCGGAGCTACGAAGTTCGTGCTTTGCTTGAAATCATATGAGGAAACACTTGACGTGCCAAGGGGAGAAAAAGGAATTGGTTCTCCTGTCTCCTGCATACAGTGGCCTAAATATGTAAAGTGACAGAAAGTTCATACAGTAAAATCTGAAAAACTACGGAAAATATCCAAGAAAATACGGATTGGAAACTAAGAGAAGAACACAACTGGCCTTAAAAAAAATTAAACAACTAAAAACAGTATAAATATAGTAAAATGATTGTTAATGTGGAAAAGTTCTACACAAAACATGCTTTTTTATGATATAAAACACTGATGATCTTCTGTGACAGAAGTATTGTGTTTACTGTGCTTTTTCAATATGTAATATAACTTCACAGAAGATGACATCAGCTCATAACGATGTTTTGTTTCGTTTTGTTATCTTTGGGTTGTCATGAATTTCTTGACAGACATACATTATTACGAAAGATATTTTTAAAAATCTCCATATTATCAACCCCCCCCCCGCCTCTCAAATGTTCTATACAAGAGAATATTACAGTAAAACTGTGTACCAAATGCAAAACACGTAAAAACAAAGTAAGTTAAAAAAAAAACAAAAAAACAATGTTTTAACAATTTTGATCAAAGCTTTCAAAATATTTTTGTAGTCATATATTTGTTAATAAAATATGAAAATAGCTACTCTCCATACATAGACATAAAGAGAGGAGTGAGACAAGGATGCATACTGTCACCAAGCCTATTTAACATCTACAAGAAAATCTTCAAACAACTAGAGGAATGCCAGGACTCAAGATCAATGGAAAAATAATAAATAACTTAAGATATGCAGATGACACAGTATTGGTAGCAGAAAATGAACAAGATCTACAAGAATTAGTGGACCAATTGGACAGAACTAGCAAGGAATATGGATTAGACATTAACATACAGAAAACAAAAACTATGGTAATCAACAAGGAAATGGAAAACCTAAAATGAATATAAAAATACATGGAGAATTACTACATCAAGTAAAAGCTACTCCTATCTCGGTCAGATGATAACAGATGATGGCAGATGTATAACGGAAATTAAAAAGAGAATAGGAATAGCCAAGGATAATTTCAATAGTATGAGAAAGTTACTGACATCCAAACAAATCACAAACAGGCTAAAAATTAGAATGATCAAATGCTATATATATCCTATATTAATGTATGGCTCGAAACATGGACAATGAACAAGCAGTTAGAAGACAGAATTGATGCATTTGAGATGTGGATATATAGAAGAATAAGCAGAGTTTCATGGACAGAAAAACAGACAAATAAACAAGTTTTAGGAAAACTAGGCATGAAGAAACAATTATTAAGAGAAATAAAATTCAGACAAGTAAAGTATTTTGGGCACATAAAAGGCATGACACCATGATAAAACATTTACTAGAGGGGAAGTTGAGGGAGGAAGAGCAAGAGGAAGACCGAGAGATAAGTGGGAGGAAACTTTAAGAAATGGACAGGTTACAGTCTGGCAGTGTGCAACACCAAGGCGAAAGATAGAGGATGCTGGAGATTCATTGCAGCCAACCTTCGATGTGGAGACGGCACCTGATGATGATGATGATAATTGTTATGTTAGAGCAGTTAAGAATTGTTATGTTAGAGCAGTTAAGAATTGTTATGTTAGAGCAGTTAAGAATATATCTTTTCACTTTGTCTATGATGTTTTATGTATAAGATATTCTTTTATTTTCTGTCTTGTATCTTTTATTCTCACGGCTACAAATGAACACGATCTGCAAGACTTGATAGACATACTAGTGAGAGAAAGTGAAAAGAAAGGATTAAGCATGAATATAAAGAAAACAGAGGTTATGGTTGTCTCCAAGAAACAAGAAACACCAACATGCAATATCAAAATAAATAACACAACACTGAAACAAGTCCATCGATTCAAGTATCTAGGAACATTCTTAACACCAGATGGAAGATGTACAACAGAGATTAGGAGTAGAATAGCTCAAACGAAAGCAGCTTTTATGAACATGAAGAACACACTATGCGTGAACTCACTACCAATGCCCCTGCGAAAACGAGCACTCCAATGCTATATTGAACCAATTCTTATGTATGGCAGCGAATCATGGACACTGAACAAACAATCAATACGATCATTGGAAGCCACAGAGATGTGGTTTTACAGAAGAATGTTGAGAATTCCATGGACAGCAAAGAAAACAAACGTGGAGGTTTTAAATCAGGTCTGCACACAAAGAAACCTTATCAAAAGAATAAGAATCCGACAATCAAGGTTCTTCGGGCATATAATGCGAAGAGAAGGTTTAGAACATTTGGTGACTACAGGTAAAATTCAGGGAAGGAGAGATCGTGGAAGACAGAGGAGAAGATGTTGGATGGCCTGACATCATGGTTCGACAAAATATCGACGTCAGAACTGATTACATGCACCAAGCAAAGAGAGTTGTGGAGAGACATGATCGCTACGCCGGCAGGATGGCACTGATTGATCCTTTGCTTGATTCGTTTATTTTCAGTCTTGTATCCTTTGCTTGATTCGTTTATTTTCTGTCTTGTATCCTTTGCTTGATTCGTTTATTTTCTGTCTTGTATCTTTTGCTTGATTCGTTTATTTTCAGTCTTGTATCTTTTGCTTGATTCGTTTACTTTTTGTCTAGTATCTTTGCTTGATCTTTATTTTTGTCTTGTATCTTGTTGATTCGTTATTTGTCTTATCTTGTGACGTTTATTTTTTTGTACTTTGATAAACCTTGATCAAAACATCATTGTATCTTATATTTGCACTTTGTAAAAATATGTTTCTCCACGTTTCGAATGCACTTTTTTTATCAATAAAATTAGAATGAACATTTACACTTTTCTTCACACAAAATATTTCCGAAATAATTATTTTTACATAATATGTTATTTTAACTATCATTGTTCATTTCTTCTTCTTTGTACGCTCCACATCGATCACTTGTTAACCACTGTGTGATTTGTATGTAATCTGACCCTAAGAGCGATTCTACGTTGCGCCAGATATGTTCCTACAAGTAGCACATCCGATTTCTGCGACGCTTTTTATTTACTAGGATAGCTTTCATAGATCCCTACACAGCCGCCTTTTACGACATGCCTTGTAGGTCGCAGTGGTACTATTCTTTGCTTCCCTTGCGGGCCCCGGCGCCACACAGGTGATTGTTCATTTAATTAATTATAATTACACATGTAAACAATAATTAAACACAAACTCTGGATGTTCCAATTTGTTGAAGTTAAATTGTTAGTTCCAAATGTCGAGCCTACTATCTGGAGAAATTAGAACTTGACACTGATTTCAACACAATCGTTACTGCTGTTATAAGTCCAGAAACTAGCATCCGACACTCTACTAACAAGAAAGATGTCCTACCTTATGTGCCACTTAACGGATCTAATCAAATATTTATATATATGTATTTATGGTAGGTGTTGGAGAAAGGGGGTTAGGGTTTGATATCTTCATAGTTGATGCATGTATACTGCACATACCAACAACGTAATGTTATCAATGTTTGTATAGTGGAACTAACCGCGACGGCGTAGTGTCGTTATGAAACAAAGTATTGCATTGAAATTCTTCTCTTGATCGGTTGCAGCTTGGTGATCTATAAGTATAAGCATATGAAAGAAACTTATGATCATGCACATATGTTTCAAGTCTAGTATGGTGTTGCATATATATACGCATCCTTGACCATACATGAGTATACTATACTAGTATATATTTATTTATTTATTATTTTTAAAAGCAGTCTAGAACAGGGGTTCTGAAACTATCTATTGTCTAGTCTTTCCCCAGGTGGATTATGGTGTTGGTTGTCCACTCTTGCCGTTAAGCGTAGGAATGGGAGCTTTAATTTGCGTTCCTGGGCAAGATAAGTCGCCCTTGTATTATATCCGTATTTATTTAGGATAGTTTGATATTGTCTATCCATCTTTAGCTCTGTCTTCCCTTAGTTATATAATCTGATCTCTTTTTATTGTATACTGTTATTCGTGGCTGGTTGTATTTCATTCTCATTAAATATCAGAACATCTGTATTTATGTTCTTTCAATGTATTCGGTGCATGAGGTTATGTCCACTCTGCTTCTGCTGTCTTCGTTTCGTAGTCTATCTTTTCTGGTGACCCATACCGCCTTCCTCAAGCAGTTCATTTCGCATGTGATGAGCTTTCTGTGATGTGTTGCTGTTAGGGACCAATGTTTGGCACTGGTAACAAAGTATTGGTAGAAAATATTGTTTATCATGTCTTTTTACATTCATCTTTATCTTAGGATGTTGTAATACTGGTGACAGCTGGTAGATCGCTGCATTTGCTATTTGGCATATTGTATTTTTTACATTTATCTTTATCTTAGGATGTTGTAATACTGGTGACAGCTGATAGATAGCTGCATTTGCTTTTGGCATATTGTATTTTTACATTTATCTTTATCTTAGGATGTTGTAATACTGGTGACAGCTGGTAGATAGCTGCATTTGCTTTTTGGCATATTGTATTTTTTTCTCTATCGTTTTTGTTCGTCATATGTGAAAATGGTGACTAAATATTTGAATTCAGAAACGTGATTTACTCTTGTGTTATCTATTTGTAAGTTGTTTCTGAAACAGCAGTCTAAAATACCAATGACAAGGGCAGTCTGTCCTGTACATAACTTTCTCACCATAATAGTCTTTGGGAATGTCTATATTACATCCCATGTCCTGCCTTTGATGTTGTCATGTTCAAGTCAACAAATATTTATCTGACAATGTCAACATATTCTACATATACTACATCATCATCATCTAGTGCAGGAACATAGCTCCCATGAACATAGCTCCCATGAACATAGCTCCCATGAACATAGCTCCCATGAACATAGCTCCCATGAACATAGCTCCTTGTCCTGTGTGATTGCCCGGCGTCTACAACAACCATACTAATTAATTTGTGTTCATTGTTCATTTGAGGATCATCGTCATTGCACATCGGACATGTCCATAATTGCTCCGATCTTCTCCCAAGCATGTATTTCAGTGTGTTTAGGCTAATAACACCCGCTCTGTGTTGATTGATGTATCTACTGGGTTTTCTATCATGGTTTTCCCGTCTTGCCGCACCTATCGGTATGCACAACTTGCGGAACCGAGAAAGAAATATCCTTTTCTTTGTTGAAATCATCAGAGCGTATCAGTTGATGATTCGTTTGTAACTTGTTTATAACATGCTGCATCCATCTTTTCTTTGGTTTTCTTCTCCTTCGTCTGCCCAGTATCATACTCTCTATAATTGTCTTCTCCATAGACACATGTTCTTTTATATTTACAAAATCGGAGCACACGTGGTCATTCATCAATGTGCAATGATCATGGTTCAATCAATCAATCTATCATGCTCAAAACATTCCATTTTTTATAACTTTTCTCTGTTTTATCTACTAGTTCTCTTCAATTGTAATCAATTACAAAATTGACATATTTTTTGTTTCTTTGTGTGGTATCCTGAGTACTTTTCTGTAGCACTTGCTTTAAAAGACATTAATAGAATGTCCAACTGTTTTATGAATAATCCACGCAGCACAGTCATACGTTGTTGCTATGAGAAAAATACACGCTTTTCAAATCGAAATTTTGTCTTTATTATAATTCTCCACCAGAGCTGTTATGTTCATATATATGTATACGTACATTAAATGAAAATCGAGACATATCTGTTACATGACGTCACCATCAACCACAGTAAACGAGCTGCAGATGTTCTATGCACCACTTATACGTTCAGTAGTTTGTCATTGCTTTTTGAACAGTGGGGTCTATTTTTACCGTTCGTAAACATCCACGAGAACAAATTTGCTTCCAAACTGTCCGCCCCGGAGTTTAACCAGCTACTCTTGGATTGTGATCGAGCTCACTACGGCTAAGGCACAGACGCCTACACACACACACACACACACACATACATATATAATATATATATATATCACATCAAGCATCAAGATGACCTGGAAAGAACAATATTAGAGGGCAGGGTCCCAGGACGCAGAGGCAGACCAAGAAGAAGATGGCTACAAGATAATAAAGAAACCATGAATATGACCATCGACGAAGTAGGTGAACTGGCAAGAGACAGAGTGAATTTCAGATGCGCTGCAAAGAGAGCGACGTCCTATAAAGGATACGCACCTTGATGATGATGTATATATATATATATATATATATATAATTTCAGAAGATTGTGTACAAAATTACAGACAGAGAGTCGAAGTTTCGGCAAACTAAACATTCTTCATTGACAGAACAACTAGAATGACAGAAACGGTTTAGAAGATAAAAACAAATTTATCAGTAGACTTTCAGTTATAAAACGGAACAAAATAAATAAAGTACACAAACAGTATGACTTATCTATGTGTACTATATCTATCCTGAACAATCTTATCTACATCTACACTTGTTCCTCTGTTAAGTTTAACCTTTACGTATTGTTTGTAGTACAGAGATTTACAGATATACAGACTAGTATTTGGATATTATACAAGAAGGAAGACGTAGGGAGAATTAGATAGTTGTTACTGAGTCATGATGTCGTCTTGGTGTGTTCATGGAGGACATGAGATGGCATCAGTTACGAGTATTATTTACTTACTTACTTATTCATTTCCGCTCCTCGTGGAGCATAGGGCCTCAACAGTTGATCGCCGCTTTTCTCGGTCTCTGTATGTTTTTTTATGGTCTGACAGGATAGTCGAGCACTCTTCAGTTCATCAAGAAGATTTTGTCTCCAGGTCAGGGTCCTATTTTCTAATCTTGTTTAGGTTCTATTCTTCGTTTTCCTTGCAGGTTCCACTCAAGTGTTTGTCTAGTGACACTCGACTGTGTCTTCCTAGCTATGTCCAACCCATTGTTATTTTCCTCTTAACCTGGGTCATCATGGGTTTCTGTCGGTTCTTATCTACAGGACTGTGTTGCAACTCTGTCATACCATCTCAGTCTGAGAATCCGCCGAAGTATTCCGTTGACAAAGGTCTGAATCTGCAACTCTGTCATACCATCTCAGTCTGAGAATCCGCCGAAGTATTCCGTTGACAAAGGTCTGAATCTGCAACTCTGTCATACCATCTCAGTCTGAGAATCCGCCGAAGTATTCCGTTGACAAAGGTCTGAATCTTATTTGTATTTAACTTGGTAACTCGCCATTTTGAGATTATACAAGAAAACGTAGGTAGAATTAGATAGTTGTTACCGAGTGATGATGTCATGTTTGTGTGTTGGGTGGAGGACGGCAGATGGTCATCAGTTACGAGTATTTACTTTTTTGTATAACTTAAAAAACAAATGACCACGATAGTGTGTAGCCAAGCTGTTAGACAAGGTGGTAACGGAGTGATCCCGTGATCCCGTGTTCGATTCCTCGTTAAGGTCGAAAGTTTCATTTTTTCTGTTGGCGAACGGGTATTAGGTTTTTGGGAAGAAATACAAACATGTACCTAAACACTATGGATTCCAGTCGATTCTCAAACCTTTATTTTCTTAAGTGGCACCCATTGCCTCAGCCTTTACAGATAAGGTCTTATGGCACCATTGCCTAGCCTTAGAGATGGCACTCATTGCTGTAGCCTTACAGATAAGCTGTCTCTATGGGCACCCATTGCCTAGCCTTCTGTACAGATAAGAGGGCCCGTCTTACGTATGGCACCCATTGCCTAGCCTACGAAAACCTTATGATAAGTCGGTCTTTAAGAACACAGCAAGCTAGCTCACCAATTGTGGCTCAAAAACGCTTCGTTGGTTGAACTTAAAGAGACCGACATCTGTAGGACTAGACCGTCGTAAGACAGGATAGTTATTACGGTACAGATCACAGTTCACTGTTACATTAAAACTCCTTCTTATTACATGAATGTGCAGAAACCTACAAATCTGAAGTAGTCAGACCGGATCAGATCTGAAGAAACCCGTGGTGACGCTGCGGTAATACTAAAGTAAATTTGCGTTTAAGGACAAAGACAGGTATTGATAGTACTACAAAAGCAACTTAAGTTTCATTATTTAGTTATTCATTACTTGCTTGCTTTTGTAATACTATATATATACTTTTCATTGTCCTTAAATGAAAATCTCCTTATTAGAGCAACCGTAGATTGAGCCATTTAGAATTCATGTTTGAATGATAGCTAAGTAATTGGGCAAGGTTACCATTGGAAATTTCATGGCCCAATACTTCTGTATCAGAATCTCGTCCATATTGTGGCTATATCACATACATTGTGAGACCATATTCTTAGCAAAAGTGTCTTGGAACGCGCATATATGATCTAGACATTGGATGCCTGCTTCAGATCGGCCTTGCTGGCTTTCTATAACGTACATATACGTATCTACTGTGATGACGATCAATGCGAACGGGTCATTGTTCGATATGCACCATAAATAGCGTGGAGGTTTAAAGTCATTTGTGAACGTCCGAGTTCTTGGTCCGAGTTACGTATTCACGTCACAAACGACTGAAGTTGTGATTTATTACTTGGAACACTTTCTCACTCCCAGAGAAAAACGAATCAGTGCCCAGGGACTTAGCTACAAAGGAAGGATATCTGCATAAGTTAGTTAAACCGTCGCCACCGATACATAACATCGGTGTTGTCCTCTAGATAGTATAAATACTGTAACAAGTGAGAAGAACACACAAAAACACATACAGAAATGTGATATGATTAGCCACGTTGTAAGCTAGGACAAAACAATGAACTTAATATATCATGTATCAGGAGTCGCCAATAGTCACGTTGATAACACGCTGTTCTAGTGACCCTGTGCCACAGAAATGCCGGGGTTCGAGGCCAGCTTGGGACAAAAGGTTTGGTATGCACACGGTAAGCTCTTGGACTACAAGAAACACCGATCCTTTACTTAACGATCTAAATGTCAAGTACCTCTGAAGTCGAAGGAAAGCTCGCCTGAATGGCGAAGGACACTGATGATAAATAAAGAAAGCCTTCACACAAAAATCACTCAAAGGCGCAGAATTAGGCACCCTGACTGCGCCTGAATTCATAGCGGACGAACACGTATATAAATATTTATATAAATATATAAATAAATATATATATAAATATATAAATAAATATATAAATAAATATATAAATAAATATATAAATAAATATATAAATAAATATATAAATAAATATATAAATAAATATATAAATAAATATATAAATAAATATATATATAAATATATATATATAAGAGAACTTTAGTTTATAATCACAAAAAGGGTTCATACTTAATTACTAAGAGTGAAAGCACAAAAGAAAGATAAACAAATATGTATATAGTTTCACGAAAACAAATGTTCAGCCTCAGATACTCTTAAGTCTACTTAGCTATAGTGGAGTACCTGACTCGCAGAGTTAAGTTAGACAATGTTAATAATTGAAGAGAAATGTTCACGCTACGTTCAAATGCTAAAGATAAATATTGTGAGACCCCTCACACTTCACACTATTACGGTATCATAGTCTATGACATTACTTTAACCTTAGCGTTTATGACGTTCATGTTACACTTATGTCTATGTCAATGTATATATAGTAATATGTAAACCTTGAATATTTGTAAAACATGAATAAGAAAGATTTTAATACTAGAAATTATGTGGTTAAATTAACGTGCACTTGTACCTCTCCGACCGAATTATTCTATTCAATATGTATGCACATTAACATCATAGATACGTCCTTGACTCAGATATATCTGCCGAAAATGATGTCATTCACATTCATCATGAGTATCATATTGAAATAATGAAACATTTTTTTAAATGAATAACTAATAGCTTTAACTAGTTAAATCCAACACCCGTTTAATACCGTTCGTTACTGACTTGCTTTAAACAAATCCGTTTAATACGCGTTCGTTACTGACTTGCTTTAAACAAATCCGTTTAATACGCGTTCGTTACTGACTTGCTTTAAACAAATCCGTTTAATACGCGTTCGTTACTGACTTGCTTTAAACAAATCCGTTTAATACGCGTTCGTTACTGACTTGCTTTAAACAAATCCGTTTAATACGCGTTCGTTACTGACTTGCTTTAAACAAATCCGTTTAATACGCGTTCGTTACTGACTTGCTTTAAACAAATCCGTTTAATACGCGTTCGTTACTGACTTGCTTTAAACAAATCCGTTTAATACGCGTTCGTTACTGACTTGCTTTAAACAAATCCGTTTAATACGCGTTCGTTACTGACTTGCTTTAAACAAATCCGTTTAATACGCGTTCGTTACTGACTTGCTTTAAACAAATCCGTTTAATACGCGTTCGTTACTGACTTGCTTTAAACAAATCCGTTTAATACGCGTTCGTTACTGACTTGCTTTAAACAAATCCGTTTAATACGCGTTCGTTACTGACTTGCTTTAAACAAATCCGTTTAATACGCGTTCGTTACTGACTTGCTTTAAACAAATCCGTTTAATACGCGTTCGTTACTGACTTGCTTTAAACAAATCCGTTTAATACGCGTTCGTTACTGACTTGCTTTAAACAAATCCGTTTAATACGCGTTCGTTACTGACTTGTTTTAAACAAATCCGTTTAATACGCGTTCGTTACTGACTTGTTTTAAACAAATCCGTTTAATACGCGTTCGTTACTGACTTGCTTTAAACAAATCCGTTTAATACGCGTTCGTTACTGACTTGTTTTAAACAAATCCGTTTAATACGCGTTCGTTACTGACTTGTTTTAAACAAATCCGTTTAATACGCGTTCGTTACTGACTTGTTTTAAACAAATCCGTTTAATACGCGTTCGTTACTGACTTGCTTTAAACAAATCCGTTTAATACGCGTTCGTTACTGACTTGTTTTAAACAAATCCGTTTAATACGCGTTCGTTACTGACTTGCTTTAAACAAATCCGTTTAATACGCGTTCGTTACTGACTTGTTTTAAACAAATCCGTTTAATACGCGTTCGTTACTGACTTGCTTTAAACAAATCCGTTTAATACGCGGTTACTGATTTTTAAAATCGTTATGCGTTCGTATGACTTGTTTACATAACCGTTCTAACGCGTCGTTACTGATGCTTTAAAAATCCGATTAATACGCGTTCGTTACTGACTTGTTTTAAACAAATCCGTTTAATACGCGTTCGTTACTGACTTGTTTTAAACAAATCCGTTTAATACGCGTTCGTTACTGACTTGCTTTAAACAAATCCGTTTAATACGCGTTCGTTACTGACTTGTTTTAAACAAATCCGTTTAATACGCGTTCGTTACTGACTTGCTTTAAACAAATCCGTTTAATACGCGTTCGTTACTGACTTGTTTTAAACAAATCCGTTTAATACGCGTTCGTTACTGACTTGCTTTAAACAAATCCGTTTAATACGCGTTCGTTACTGACTTGTTTTAAACAAATCCGTTTAATACGCGTTCGTTACTGACTTGTTTTAAACAAATCCGTTTAATACGCGTTCGTTACTGACTTGCTTTAAACAAATCCGTTTAATACGCGTTCGTTACTGACTTGCTTTAAACAAATCCGTTTAATACGCGTTCGTTACTGACTTGCTTTAAACAAATCCGTTTAATACGCGTTCGTTACTGACTTGCTTTAAACAAATCCGTTTAATACGCGTTCGTTACTGACTTGCTTTAAACAAATCCGTTTAATACGCGTTCGTTACTGACTTGCTTTAAACAAATCCGTTTAATACGCGTTCGTTACTGACTTGCTTTAAACAAATCCGTTTAATACGCGTTCGTTACTGACTTGCTTTAAACAAATCCGTTTAATACATGAATACTTTGAGCAGTTACTTGTATTTGTTGAATAGTAGGTTACGTAAGTTTGTGTTGGCATAAGCTAGCCCTAAGGCATCTCTATGATCAATCCGATCTGATACCGTGCAACAGTATAACTCCAAATATTGTACTTGAAAGTGTGTTTTTTTTTCTATTTGTAAAATCTGACCGTTACCCGCCTGTACAAGCGGTATCCTGCTGGATAATAAGCATACACTTTGAGCGAAATTATGGTGCGCCTTTCCTATATTCCGTAGGAGCCTAACGGGATTGCAAAGAAATTAAAGTGTCGAAAATCAAACAGATCAGAGTTTTTAATTTCATTGATAAGATCAAACGCAAACAACAAACAACATAAGTTTGCGTATAAACAGTTTCAAAAACACATTTGTATGGTAGGATTTAACAGAGGGTGACATTGTTATTTTCACGCATGGGTTGGTTATTCGTCATTTTCGTAATACGCGGACGTTCAGCCATCAATGTAGCGGGAGATGTGTTCGGGAAGAGAGATGTGTGTTTTTGTTGTCATCATAAGTATCATCACTATGGCAGTTATCATCGTGACCAGGCAATGTTCTGTATGGAGACGCATAGAGCCACAAATGTCTTCATCCTAAGTAACTCAATGAGCACGGTCAAGAAAGTCCCGAGTTGGTTTTATGTGTGTAGACAGTGGCTGGGGTGGCGTCTGTGGCTTAGGGGATAGTGACTCGGTCTATTAACCCTGCCGTTCTGAGTTCGAATCACGCTGCAGAAAGTTTGGTTGCAAATTGTTTCGAGTGGATCTTTACAAAACGACGATGGCACCACCCGTTCAGAAAGCAATGACAAACTGCTGAACGTAGTAATGCCTAGAAAAATCACAAACAGCGTTAAAAGCTGGAGTTTATTAGTTCTGTAAAGGATATGGAATTAACGTTTTAGACAGTGGCTGGACTCTGTTTTAAGTTCGAGACTGCAAAGAGGCGATTTAACAAAGACGGGTATATACCGTATAACATAAGTAATGACACATTAATGATTAAATATGAACATAAACAGTATTCGACGTTTCGACTATAAGCTTTCATCAATATAACAAATAGACATAGCATACTTAATAAACTAAAACATAATTCTAAGGATGTCAAGAAATTGATACTAGCATAAGGACTCCAAGCCCGTGTTACCTCAGATGTGTAGATGTTTGTATATAGCAGGACTGCAAAGAGTCAGTCCCCTTTACTTGTGTACCCATTCATGCCGGAGTCAAAGGAAAGGAAGAGCAAACAAGCTTGCGGGACCGGCAGCGTGGCAATCGGTAGAGCAATGGACATAAGTGATATCCTGAACATCATTAAGGTAATTCAGGCTGTGTCTTGGATTTTACGTCCATGTCCCGACTGCAGAAATTTGAAGTCAAACATAGTGTAGCTAGATTTGAACATAGCACGGGGAGGAGTCGATGTTTCATTAGCTAACACAGGACTAGTCTAGTTTTTTAGTAATTTCTTAATGGTTAAAATATCTTCTAAATAAGGGGTCTAAACACGAAGGAATAACCTCATTACACTGGGTTTACCAATACGGTTAGGTTCCTCTCCGCAGAAATGGCACTCCACCTGCATAGAGTACTGCACAAAGCGTGAACTCTGTAGCCCCATCAACAATTTAACTTGCGCCTGGTAAAAATGCACTCGCAAACAGAACGAATTCGAACCCGCGACTTCAGAACTCAATGCAACGGCTTACCACCTTAGAAAAACAGAGACACCGATTATATTCTGTTCAAAATATGTGTTATGTTCAAAATATCTTTTATTAGCTTTTCTCTTTTATAAGTAACTAGAGCGGTTTCATTGTTAATGTTCAGTTTTTCCATGATTAATATTAGATTTTTCCATGAATGTAACATGACACTGCGATAAAATATGCATGACTACATTTTCTGGATTAACTAAATTATTTTGTTTAGATCAAATATATTCATCTCTAATCTACAACTCAAAAGAAACAAAATTAATGTGCGGTAATATAGACGTATTAACTTGTTCAGAACTATGAACCGATTCTTAAGGCTAAATGTGATTTTAAGAATAAACCTAGTACACTCTACTAAGCACATCGTGAAATGCCTTCAACGATTATTTGTAATGGAGTTAAAAATGTTTCAAAGAAGACTACACGACCTAAGAAATCTACGCTACAAAAGTGCATGTAATACTTTGGTTCAGTCTGTCGTAAACAAAATGTTAAACGCATTGAAGACACTATGGTTGTAAATGATTGATGAATGGATACTAAGAAAGTGCTAAATCTTGTTTGATGTCTGCGTAGTGCAGTGGAACTAGCTGGACTTATGTGTCGTAATATGTTGTTCAGTTTTCAGTACAGTGGAAACAGTAGTAAACCCATGGGTTGGTGGTGTGCCTATGCCCCAACTGGGATTAGAAAGTGTATAAGAGAAAGAGAGAGAGAGATAGAGAGAGAGTCGGTACAATTTGTCTATATGCATCCATTGCTTTGTAGTATGTATCTTTGTCTCAGGTCTTCCTTGATCGCCTTGCAAGTCAGCAATTGTTATGCCATCTATGTAGACTGTACTAAGTAAAAGTTAAACATAAAGAAGCCCTTTTTATACCACGTGGTATATTGGGTGCTACGGTGTTAGACCCGTATTTTTCAGTGACCGTCGGCACACGATGGGTGATGTGGTAAAATCCCGTCCTCCACCTTTACTTTCCAGTGCTTTTCCTGGTGCTAAATTGAGGCTGGGTCGACATGAGAGCAATTACAGTCGGAAAAAACCCCGCGCCAACTGTGTAATAGAACCAGGACTACTAGCCAAAGAAGCGACTTCACTAACAGCAACTCAGACTATACTAGTAAAGATGTATTTCATAGCTTACAATTCCTTCATGAACGTGTTTCCGTGAAGCTTCCTACGACGTTTTCCACGAAGTTGTCCATCTTAATTTGAATTGTTTGTCATGATCCTACTGTTTCATCTACAGTTATTGTTGACAAGATTTAATCCATGTCTTCAGTTTAACTCAATCGTGCTCTGGACAAATGTTTGATTTCATTTTGAGACCTGTCCACAAACTAGTACCACTAATATATCCGTTTCTAATCGAGTATCATGATCCTCTTTAGGGTTCCTGCAGTGATCACACAAAATGATTTGCTACAAACACAGGATTTATTGCGTAGTGTATTAGTCATTTGTAGGAGCAATATTTGTATTAACAAGAAGTATCACTTGTATGTATTTTTCAAACTTCTTTTATTATATGTTTATTATCGGTGCAATTTTCTTATATCTAAGAAGCCTGCTTGCGCCCAGCAACAGTTGGAGGCTATAGGCTCAGCATTTTAAGCTTAATAGAATATCGTTGGTTTACCACATGTGGTAAAGAGAATTTTTCGGAATATTTTAGCCTTTCTTTATATATATATCAGGTCTAAGCCGAATGATTTACTTCATTCCACAGGCTTTTACCCAAAATGGCTCGATCATTCTCGGCAGAAATAGCACGCCACCTGCCGAACCACTTCATTCTTTGTTTCTCGCTATAATTCAAGCAAGGTTCTATCCTAACTTTCTTTCTTATGCTGATGTTGGTGACCGTCTTTTCCGGTGTTGTTGGTAATGTTTTACTGGCATCGCATTTTTAATGTAATTTTTTTGCGACTGTCCTTTGATCATTGTCCATGTTTGGCACTGCTAACACAGAGTAAGAAAGAAAATGCTTTTTATCATCTGTGTTTCAACTGTCAGTGAGATGATTGGGTTTTTTCTATCCAAGGAATCAATATTTTTATTTTTATATTGTTGCCCTGTCGGAAGTACGGCAACAACAAACACGGACGCGATATACTGGAATCAGCAACACTGCAAATGCTGTTACATTACGTGTTACATTGTAACGACACTGACAAACCATCCAGTTCGCTGTTACATTACGTGTTACATTGTAACGCCGACAACACATACATATAATTTGATAAAATACTTTTAATATTTTAGAAATTCCTTGTTCAGTTCTCACTGTGATACTATATAAAAAAAAGTGAATAACTAAATTAACAGCCAACATAGTTCACAAATAATGTGTCAGTGTCTTTTAAAAATGAAGTGCAAGAAGGTAGAAACCATATTTCACTGAACATTTCATAATAAACGCATTGTATAGCGAAACGGTCAACAGTAGTGGAGTTTTCAAGGCACAAAAATAAATTGTGCGTAACTGAAGAATATGGTCTATCAAAATAAGTGGTAGATATATTCAATGAAGGCCCACCTGCCCAGCGTGTTTATAGCGCGTTGGACGACGGGTGACAAGCCCCTTGTGAGTGTGGTTCAATTCCGCGGGCTGGCAGAAACGCCACAGGTTCTCCAGATTTACGGTGTTCGTGGCACGGACCGAAGGGTTACGACGTCCAGGTCACCGAGCCGAAGAGCTGAAAGCTCAAGTGCTTCTGGATATTCAATGAAGAACTTCAAAGATCGAGATCTGTGAAAGACATGATCCACTATAATCCCTAGCACATTCAATCAATGAGAGCTGCGGTAGCGTAGTTGTTAGTGAACTCGCTTCTCAAGGCTGATGGTTCGGGTTCAACTCCCGCATTGGGCGTGGAATTTTTCCCGATAGCGACGGCTCTCAGGTCGACCTAGCCTCAATTGGGTCCCAGACATGCTCTGGTAAAGTAAATGCGGCCAGCGTGATGCTGACCACACCACCCATCGTGTGCCGACGGTCAATGAACGATACAGGCCACTGTATTGCCCTATATACCACGAGGTATGAAAGTGTTCCTTTACTTTTCACTCATTCAATCAAGTGACACGCCTACCGGCGTAGGCGATCATGTCTCTCCACAACTCTCTCTGCTTGGTGTACGTGATCAGCTCTGACGTCGATCTTGTGTTGAACCATGATGTCAGGCCACCCAACATCTTCTCCCTCTGTCTTCCGCGATCTCTTCTTCCCTGAATTTTACCTGTAGTCACCAAATATTCTAAACCTTCTCTTCGCATTATATGCCCGAAGAACCTTGATTGTTGGAGTCTTATTCTTTACATTATCTAGCACATTATCTTTTACTAAAGTGTGTATTACAAATGATTGTCATAGACTGATTACATTACAGTCAGACAGTTGTTCTTTCCATGTTTTACCTTTCCGTTTAATATCAGTCAGAATACAGTCAGAATACAGAATACAGTCAGAATACAGAAAGCCTACCTGTAATTTTTATTTTTGGTTTAAGTTAATCTCGTGTGTTGTCTGTTTCTGTTCCCGGAAATGTTAAAGTACCAGAAATCAGAACATGTTCACCGAACGCCCGGTAATGTTGTTTGTTGGAGATGTCAAAAACAAAACATTGAATGAATGACATGTTGACAGATCGACGTTTGACTAATTCAAACAAATGTGAATAAACAAACTCTACAAGGTTTTAACATAAAAGTGACATCCCTCAAGAAATGAAGAAATCTTTGAAGCGCCCTCAAATACTCGCAGTTATCAGATAGAACATATATTGACAATATCGATTAGTATTCAGCTGTTAAATCAACTTCATCCAGGTTATGTATTACCAATATTTCAATGTATTGATTACATTATTATCATGTGTCTTGTCTAGTGATGTTGATTGTCAATTCATTCTACGTCAATGTGCTTTTTTTTTACAATGTTAATATTTCGATTTGTCAATATTTACATGAACATCTTAGCAGATTTGTACTGATATATTTGTCGATATTTTCATGAACATCTTAGCAGATTTGTACTGATATATTTGTCAATATTTTCATGAACATCTTAGCAGATTTGTACTGATATATTTGTCAATATTTTCATGAACATCTTAGCAGATTTGTACTAATATATTTGTCAATATTTTCATGGACATCTTAGCAGATTTGTACTGATATATTTGTCAATATTTGCATGGACATCTTAGCAGATTTTGTACTGATTTATTTTTTGTCGATATTTTCATGAACATCTTAACAGATTTGTACTGATATATTTGTCGATATTTGCATGGACATCTTAGCAGATTTGTACTGATATATTTTTCGATATTTTCATGATTTACATCTTAAGTCAAGATTTGTACTGATATATTTGTCGATATTTGCATGGACATCTTAGCAGATTTGTACTGATATATTTGTCGATATTTTCATGGACATCTTAGCAGATTTGTACTGATATGTCATCTATATGAATAAAAGAGCATTGTTCAACACAATCTTTCTCCTACGGTAGTATCGTCAAACTGACGTACATCAATGATAGAAACTAGTCACGACGAGTGAGTGCACCTGACGCTGACATCAATGATAGAAGAAAACTAGTCACGACAGAGATGAAGTGCCAAACCTGACTGACATCAATGATGAAGAAACTAGCGACAGAATGACAAACTGATGACATCAAATGATGAGAAAACTAGTCACGCAGAGATGAAGTGCCAAACTGGACGCTGACATCAAATGATAGAAGAAAACTAGTCACGACAGAGATGAAGTGACAAACCTGGACGCTGACATCAAATGATAGAAGAAAACTAGTCACGACAGAGATGAAGTGACAAACCTGGACGCTGACATCAAATGATAGAAGAAAACTAGTCACGCAGAGATGAAGTGCCAAACCTGGACGCTGACATCAATGATAGAAGAAAACTAGTCACGACAGAGATGAAGTGACAAACCTGGACGCTGACATCACATGATAGAAGAAAACTAGTCACGACAGAGATGAAGTGACAAACCTGGACGCTGACATCACATGATAGAAGAAAACTAGTCACGTCAGAGATGAAGTGACAAACCTGGACGCTGACATCACATGATAGAAGAAAACTAGTCACGTCAGAGATGAAGTGACAAACATGGACGCTGACATCACATGATAGAAGAAAACTAGTCACGACAGAGATGAAGTGACAAACCTGGACGCTGACATCACATGATAGAAGAAAACTAGTCACGACAGAGATGAAGTGACAAACCTGGACGCTGACATCACATGATAGAAGAAAACTAGTCACGTCAGAGATGAAGTGACAAACATGGACGCTGACATCACATGATAGAAGAAAACTAGTCACGTCAGAGATGAAGTGACAAACCTGGACGCTGACATCACATGATAGAAGAAAACTAGTCACGTCAGAGATGAAGTGACAAACCTGGACGCTGACATCACATGATAGAAGAAAACTAGTCACGTCAGAGATGAAGTGCCAAACCTGGACGCTGACATCACATGATAGAAGAAAACTAGTCACGTCAGAGATGAAGTGCCAAACCTGGACGCTGACATCAAATGATAGAAGAAAACTAGTCACGTCAGAGATGAAGTGCCAAACCTGGACGCTGACATCAAATGATAGAAGAAAACTAGTCACGTCAGAGATGAAGTGACAAACCTGGACGCTGACATCACATGATAGAAGAAAACTAGTCACGTCAGAGATGAAGTGACAAACCTGGAGTGACATCAATATGATAGAAGAAAACTAGTCACGACAGAGATGAAGTGACAAACCTGGACGCTGACATCACATGATAGAAGAAAACTAGTCACGACAGAGATGAAGTGACAAACCTGGACGCTGACATCACATGATAGAAGAAAACTAGTCACGACAGAGATGAAGTGACAAACCTGGACGCTGACATCAAATGATAGAAGAAAACTAGTCACGTCAGAGATGAAGTGACAAACCTGGACGCTGACATCAAATGATAGAAGAAAACTAGTCACGTCGGAGATGAAGTGCCAAACCTGGACGCTGACATCACATGATAGAAGAAAACTAGTCACGTCAGAGATGAAGTGCCAAACCTGGACGCTGACATCACATGATAGAAGAAAACTAGTCACAACAGAGATGAAGTGACAAACCTGGACGCTGACATCAAATGATAGAAGAAAACTAGTCACGTCAGAGATGAAGTGACAAACCTGGACGCTGACATCAAATGATAGAAGAAAACTAGTCACGTCAGAGATGAAGTGCCAAACCTGGACGCTGACATCAAATGATAGAAGAAAACTAGTCACGTCAGAGATGAAGTGCCAAACCTGGACGCTGACATCACATGATAGAAGAAAACTAGTCACGTCAGAGATGAAGTGACAAACCTGGACGCTGACATCACATGATAGAAGAAAACTAGTCACGTCAGAGATGAAGTGACAAACCTGGACGCTGACATCACATGATAGAAGAAAACTAGTCACGACAGAGATGAAGTGACAAACCTGGACGCTGACATCACATGATAGAAGAAAACTAGTCACGTCAGAGATGAAGTGCAAACCTGACGCTGAATCAATGAAGAAGAAAAGTCACGACAGAGATGAAGTGCAAACCTGGACGCTGACATCATGATGAAAAAACTAGCACGTACAAGTTTGAAGTGAAACCTGACGCTGACATCAATGATAAAGAAAATAGTCAGCAGAGATGAAGTGACAAACCTGGACGCTGACATCACATGATAGAAGAAAACTAGTCACGACAGAGATGAAGTGCCAAACCTGGACGCTGACATCAAATGATAGAAGAAAACTAGTCACGACAGAGATGAAGTGCCAAACCTGGACGCTGACATCAAATGATAGAAGAAAACTAGTCACGACAGAGATGAAGTGACAAACCTGGACGCTGACATCAAATGATAGAAGAAAACTAGTCACAACAGAGATGAAGTGCCAAACCTGGACGCTGACATCATATGATAGAAGAAAACTAGTCACAACAGAGATGAAGTGACAAACCTGGACGCTGACATCAAATGATAGAAGAAAACTAGTCACGTCAGAGATGAAGTGACAAACCTGGACGCTGACATCACATGATAGAAGAAAACTAGTCACGACAGAGATGAAGTGACAAACCTGGACGCTGACATCATATGATAGAAGAAACTAGTCACGCAGAGATGAAGTGACAAACCTGGACGCTGACATCACATGATAGAAGAAAACTAGTCAGGACAGAGATGAAGTGTCAAACCTGGACGCTGACATCAAATGATAGAAGAAAACTAGTCACGACAGAGATGAAATAGTTCGGTCACATAAGTAGATTACGAACAGACAGTGTGCCTCAAAGAGCAATGTTACTCCGATATAGTGGATACAAAGCAAAAGACGGGTCCCGCACAAGGTGGACCTCAGAGATAACAGACGAGACGAAAGACAATGTTTATGAAGCGTATACAAAAGCCAGTTCTAGACCATTCTAGACGAGATTAAAAGACCATTCTATAAATCTCTTCTTATCCTGACGCTGTGAGACAAAACAGAATTGAAGGAAAAAAGAAATGAAAAGATGTCTATAACTATCACGGCTAGTTTTGACCTCAATACTTTTGTTGTTTTCTAGATTTATATGCGTGGTCTAGTGGCTTCTTCAAGTAAATACTTTGATTCTAAGTCTGTACAGTCTACGGCCCAGCTCATCATAAATGGGTACTTCTTCTTCTTCGGCGATATCTGGTCATCCGTTTATAAAATGTGGACCACAAATTTGGGCAAATAGCCTTATGACTGTCACGTTTTCACAAAGATTAGTTTTCAGGTCGACTACGTGTGTGTCCCACATGTTGCGTCTAAGCTCATCCTGGAGATGGCAGACTTGAAGGACATGTCGCAGTGTTTATATTGGTAGAGAGCTGTTTGACCTATTCCTAGTCTATGTAAATGTGTGTTGAGTCTGCATTGTCCAGTACCTATGTAAACTCTAATGACCCCATCTGTTCTGCTGAGATCTTTGAGAAAGTCGTTTCTATAATCATATCCAGCGTTTGTTTTTCAGTCTACTACAGATTTTCTCTTTATGAGATGTTTGACCTCTTGAAAAGACAGTGGTTGGTACATTTGTTATTTGGCACTACCTTCCTTAGCTAAGATATAAGCACTCTCGTTGTCTTCAATGCCGCAGTGAGGTGGAATCCTTTGCAAGTGAATTGCTGCTGTTTTGACATTCGTGAAAATTATCTTTCTTGTGTGCTGTCAATGGATTAATCCTTGATTGATTGATTAATAAGACCATCATCATTGCACTTCGGTGAGTAACCATGTGTGTTCCGAACTCTTTCTTACACAGGACGATCTCAGTTCCACGCTAACTCAGCTCTCAGCTTCAGATGTACACGAACTTCGTAGCACCGTGCGAGAGACCCATTAAGCCTTCCTATCTTGCATAGCTGACACTAAGTATAACATTAATACATTGGCTGTACTAACTACTCATATTTTTGTTAAGATAAGAGTTTGTAACAGTTTGAACTTGTTACGTGTGCTATGAGGTAAAGTTTCTACTTTCGGTTTCACTCTGGTGTCGACTATTTCTCACTAGTTAGTTTTTAAGAGCTTTATGTCAAATTTCAGAGCGTTGCTAGACTCAAGTTCAATTGATTGAGTGCACTTCAGAGCGTTGCTAGATTCATGTTCAATTGATTGTGTGCAATTCAGAGCGTTGCTAGACTCAAGTTCAATTGATTAAGTGCACTCCAGAGCGTTGCTAGATTCACGTTCAATTGATTAAGTGCACTTCAGAGATTGGGTAGTCATTCACCACGACTATAGACATGCTGAAGTTGAACCCTGGACGTACGTAAGTTGAACTCTAGACGTGCGTAAGTTGAACTCTAGACGCGCGTAAGTTGAACTCTAGACGAGCGTAAGTTGAGCTTTGAACTGCGTAAGTTGAACTCTGAACGTGCGTACGTTGAACTCTGGATGTGCGTAAGTTGAACTCTGGACATGTATAAGCTCAAAAGGGTTGATTTCATCTCAATCAGATATGTCTCCAAGTAAGTGTCCAGCAAGTTTTACCACACCGGAGGTTGTGTCGATCATTGGTTTGTTAAACAGAAAATACTACTTTCAGAAAGTTCTGAGAAAATATGTCAAGAAATGTCTGAACGTGCGTGTTTGCGAGCTCTGATATTTTAAACCAAACAGGAGTTCCCTTCGTCCAAAAGGAGCCTTGCATTTATCATTGTATTATAAATACGAGTATATAATCTAAGACAGCACACTGCATTATAAATTCATAATCTAAGACAGCACACTGCACTATAAATATATAATCTAAGACAGCACATTGCATTATAAATTCATATTCTAAGACAACACACTGCACTATAAATATATAATCTAAGACAGCACATTGCATTATAAATTCATAATCTAAGACAACACACTGCACTATAAATCTATAATCTAAGACAACACATTGCACTATAAATATATAATCTAAGACAGAAAAATGCACTATAAATATATAATCTAAGACAGCACATTGCATTATAAATATATAATCTAAGACAACACACTGCACTATAAATATATAATCTAAGACAGCACATTGCATTATAAATTCATAATCTAAGACAGCACACTGCACTATAAATATATAATCTAAGACAGCACATTGCATTATAAATATATAATCTAAGACAGCACATTGCATTATAAATATATAATCTAAGACAGCACATTACATTATAAATATATAATCTAAGACAGCACATTGCATTATAAATATATAATCTAAGACAGCACATTGCATTATAAATTCATAATCTAAGACAACACATTGCACTATAAATATATAATCTAAGACAACACATTGCATTATAAATATATAATCTAAGACATCACACTGCACTATAAATATATAATCTAAGACAGCACATTGCATTATAAATATATAATCTAAGACAACACACTGCACTATAAATATATAATCTAAGACAGCACATTGCATTATAAATTCATAATCTAAGACACACATGCACTATAAATCTATAATCTAAGACAACACATTGCACTATAAATATATAATCTAAGACATAAAATTGCACTATAAATCTATAATCTAAGACAACACATTGCACTATAAATATATATCTAAGACAGAAAATTGCACTATAAATCTATAATCTAAGACAGCACATTGCACTATAAATATATAATCTAAGACAGAAAATTGCACTATAAATCTATAATCTAAGACAACACATTGCACTATAAATATATAATCTAAGACAGAAAATTGCACTATAAATCTATAATCTAAGACAGCACATTGCACTATAAATCTATAATCTAAGACAGCCTTGAGCCATTGTGATATCAACGATTGCTAGATTTGAGAAAAGATAGTCAATACAGCTTTTTTTTAAATACTCGTATCACTATAACAAGTTCTACCAAATGGCAAGTGTTATCTTTTGTTAACAGATGACAAACCATACAGAGAAGGGGGGAGACATCATGCTTTGTATATGCTTTTTATTTTTTTATTTCAGTGTTCAAATCTCCAGGCTAACAACGAAATGTCAAAATTGATCAGTCAAGTAAAAAGCCAAAGTTCATATTAATCTAAAATGTCGATTACCGGTTATATTTTACCCGGGAAGATCACAATATAAATTTCAGATTTGTAGAAAATGATTTCTGGTTAACTGGTTTCAGGGAACCTGAACTGTGCTGGTGACTGGTTATCTTTGTTATATGTACCGAACATCAGCAAATAATAGTTTGTTGCACGAGTTGTTGGCTGTTGTTGTTGTAATAGAGAATATATGACATTACAATCGTCTTCTTTTGTCGTCACACTGCTACCGGGTTGTTGCCCAGTGTCGTGTTTTTCTGTTTTTGTCTTGCGCTGTTCTGGTGGCTTGTGTGATTGTTATCTTTGCTCTTTCACAGGATTCTGCTACGCCATCTAACCATCTTTTCCGTGGTCTTTCTCTTGCCTTCTTTCCCAATGTTCTGTTGTAGAAGACTCTGTATACTGTGGAGTTTGGATGCATTCTTATTAAGTGGCCAAACCACTTCATTCTTTGTTTCTCTATGTAATTCAAGCAAGGTTTTGTGCCAACTTTCTTTCTTATGCTGATGTTAGTGATTCTGCCTTTTCTTGTCATTACAATGAGATACTAAAACACTGACTTTGCAAAACAATCGTAAACTACATAATCCCACTTTAGTAACAGATTGCTGGCGTCTGTGGCCTAGGGGTTAGTGACTCGGTCTATTAACCCCGACGTTCTGAGTTCGAATCCCGCTGCGGACAGTTTGGTTGCAAATTGTTTCGCGTGGATTTTAACAAAAGACGATGGCACCACCCGTTCAGAAAGTAATGGCAAACTACTGAACGTAATAATGCCTAGAAAAATCACAGTGTTAAAAAGCTGGGGTTGATTCGCAAAGTCCAGTAAAGGATAAAGGTTATGCAATTAACATTTAGTAACAGATTAACTGAAATCGTATAAATCCTTGATTAGTTTATATAAAGTTCGTACCGATAATACAGCAGGTAATATTAAACATTATGATACGCAGAGTTTTGAAAAGATCGATTTAGGAATGAAAATTTCAGGAAACATTAGTGTACAACATCAGCACGAAACTCTAAAAATACATAGGTGTAGGCCGCAAAGTATCTGTCTGGCTCAAATTCACTATAAATATTGAAATAAAAAATCTACAATATTTCTACCACTTTGAAAATTACAGCAGGGACCCTCACTGACGCGCAGGAGCTGAGATCTTCGTGTGTCAGAAAAAGTTAGAAACACACATGATTATTCAGTGATGTGCAATGATGATAATGCATTCGATCAATCAACTATTCAATATTGTCTTTGTTTGTCACTTGTACAACACTTTCTTACTTATTCTTAATATTCATCTCACACCTTTATCTCTCTATCTCCATCTCTCTCTCTCTCTCTGTTTTCTCTTTCAAATCACATTATCTACGCCCTTATCGTCCAAGTAAACATGTCTGTAGATTGCTCTGTCTTACTTTCTCTCTATCTCGTATTCTCTATCTGTCACATCCATGATATCACAGACACACATATACACACACAAACACACAATCACAGAACAAGAGATAATGAGAAAACGACGAAGATAAAGAAACACAAAGAGAACACAATATGGATATGCACAGAGAATAAGATGAACACGCATCTCTTAAAAAACAGTTAAAAATAACTAGAGATAGAAACGCACACACACATAGTGGTAGAAACACAAACATACACACACATAATGGTAGAATTCATATAGATCGAGACACACACACACACCCACTCATACATAAGTACAACCTACCTCATATAACGAAAGTATATTGGTTGCATTAACTTGAAAACAAATCACATGAAATTATATATTGATAAAAACACACCGGAAATCAAATATCAGATCACTTCAACCCGCTTTCAAACATCTGATCCTCTCTGGAAGAATGAAACTACTAAGAATGGTTTACATTAAACATAAACATATTAGAAGAAGAGAATTTTAAAATATATATCTCTAAAATAAACTATACCGCAAAAATAATTCTCAAAATAGCGCAAAGGATTTACTATGATGCGCTAAGAATTACCTAAATCACACAAAGGATTTATCCTAATCACTGGGTAATAGTTAAACCTGAACGGTTAATGCAGCAAAAGAAATTATCGTTATAAACACATGCACTGGTTAGCTTAATGGGTGGTCTATTTCTCAGATGTTATCTCAAGTCGCTAATCAGTATCTGCTACAATAAATATCCAATATGGTAAACACAATACTAGTATTGAACGGTATCAGGATGGTGTCCGATATAATGATCCTTTTTGTGTTGATTAATTACGAAATACAATTTAGAATCGAATACATATTATACAATAGTAACGATTATTACGAATAGTAAGCTGCTTTAAGCAAAATTATAAGTTTGACAAATCGCTGCTATTATATAAGAACAACTCGGTGTTAAATTATAAGTTTGACAAATCACAGCTGCTATATAAGAACAACTCAGTGTTAAATATGTTTACAATCACAGCCATTATATAAACAATCAGGTGTTTAAATGATAAGTTTGACAAATCACAGCTGCTATTATATAAGAACAAACTCAGTGTTTAAATATAAGTTTGACAAATCACGCTATTATATAAGAACAACTCAGGTGTTTAAATTATAAGTTTGACAAATCACAGCTGCTATTATATAAGAACAAAACTCAGGTGTTTAAATTATAAGTTTGACAAATCAACTGCTATTATATAAGAACAAAACTCAGGTGTTTAAATATAAGTTTGACAAATCACAGCTGCTATTATATAAGAACAAAACTCAGGTGTTTAAATGATAAGTTTGAAAATCACAGTGCTATTATATAGAACAAACCAGTTTAAAGCTTCAGTGTTTTTCTTGAACGATCTCTGTAGACATAGACCATTGACAAAGCGGCAGAAATATCACCAATGCCCTGAGCAACGTCTCTGAGACATAGACCATTGACAAAGCGAGAGAAATCACCAATGACTTGAGTGCAATGTTAAGAAATAATTTAATACATGGGCAGAAAGAACAAAGCTCTAACAGCGATGTTAGTTGCTAAAAGATACATAAAGAACACGCAGTATTTAAATATATTCGACATACTTAAATGACATGAGTGTCGGAGAGATAATTCTAGAAGGAACCGTGTTTTGAATAATACGAGAAGACCTAAGACGATGGTGTCTAGAAGATAATTAGAAGAACCTGTAAATGAATACGAAGAACTGACGACGTGTGTCTAGAAGATAATCTGAGAAAGACCTGAGGGATTCAATGAAGCTAGACGAAGAAACGAGAAAGACCTAGACGACATAGTTCAGAGAGATAATCTAGAAGAACCGTGTTTTGAAGTGAATACGAGAGAAGACCTAGACGACGAAATAGAGGTAACCTAGACGAAGATAATTCTAGAAGAGAAACCGTGTTTTGAATGAATAGCGAGAGAAAGACCTAGACGACGATGAGTGTCTAGAGAAGATAATTCTAGAAGAACTGATATACGAGAGAAAGACCTAGACGACGAGAAGACTAGAGACGATATTCTAAGAAAGAGACCGTGTTTTGAATGAATAGCGAGAGAAAGACCTAACGACGATGAGTGCAGGATATCTGAAGGAAAGCCGGTTGAATGATGCGGAGACCTGACGACGATGAGTTAGGATTGGACTGTAATGATGCAAAAGACCTAGGACAAGCGACTGAGAAAAGACGATAGAAGACCTAGAGTTACGAGATAAAGAACAGACATTATAAGTAGAAAAAGAATTTAAGACAATTACTTTGAAATAGCACATCATGATTTGAAATGAAATGCCACATTATATAATTAGGGATATTGCATTCTTCTGGTACCATTATAAGTTACATAGGGACTACAAGCAATTTGTTCACACTGGTTCATCCTTGGCAACTCGATCAATCTCTTTTGTGGGATTGAATTCGATGTTTTTCGGCGTTTTTGAAAGATTTCTCTACCATCCAAATGCCTGCATTGCGTTTCTTTGATCATTTGTTAATAGTTGCCAACATACGAGTATGTACATCTTTTATTTCTTAAAACAGTTGTTACTAGTGGTTGACAAAACATTTCTCCGATTTCAACACATCTCTTGAGTTTTTTTCCAGTTAATGTTCATTATTTTTCGCAGTCATCTACTTTCAAATTTACTTTCTATATCTTTAGTCATTTTCAAACTCTCGTTGGCATCGATACAACATTAAAATTGAACATTCGTAAATACATTTTCAAACTATGTAACTTCGAGTTCTATATTTTATTTATACTTGTATAAACATATGTTGCTTTTGTTTATGTTTTTTTTTGGCATTTTTCTATGCAATCAAAATGGCTACCACACATGTGAACTGCTCTATTTATTTAAAAATAATAATTTTTGATTCCCGCCTGAGATATCTGAATTACTTGCCATAGGAGTCTTCACTAAATCTGTTTTCTTGTAGCTTATCTGGAGTCCGTTTGACGTCATGGGTGATAAGTTGTCTGTTTTCTTTGCATATCCATGTTGTTGTTTTAAACTTAACAAAGCAATATCATCTTGAAGTTCTCTGTCTTCCACCCAATCGATGCAAGTTTCGCCTCTGAAACGCTTTCTCATCACCCAGTCAATGGTCACTCTGAATAGTAGCGTAGATAAAGTACAACTTTTCTTTACTTTGATTTCAACCATAAACCAATCGCTTTGACCATCATCAGTGCGCATTGTACACTGTAAACCATTATACACATTTTATATAACGTTTATCAATTTTAGAGATTTACTAGCTAATTTGCCCTAAAGCTTACAGTTTTATTATTGTTGAATGTCCAGCCTATGTTGCTAGCATGTCTTATTCTAAGAATAGAAGTCATTATATGAAGATATTCAAGACATTGCTAATATACATATCCTGGGTCAAAGATTTAAAAAAAAAAAAAAATTTCTTTCCATTCCTTCTGGAAATAGGGCTTTAACAGGGTCGAAGATTCGAATCCGGAATGCGTCGTTCAGTTCACGGGTGCATTTTGTTCCAGGGAACCCTAGAATTGTTGCCGGATCTATGGAATTCGTGCAATACTCTCGACAGGTGGCGTGTCATTTCTGCATAAAGAGACCGAGCGATATGGGGTAAAACCGTGTGCAATGAAGTCAATACTTCGGCTTTAAGCCCTTACCATTTTCCTGGTTATGTGCACAACAGCCAAACAAAGCGCCGCTGGAACTGTGAAGCGCACAGTTCCATGCAAGGATATTTGTAATTTGTTCATGGACTAGTGGATGGCTACTGACATTAAGCTTGAGGATTATATAATGTACATTTAAAAAAAAGTATATTAACTGTTATCGATAATATCGAGTGACAATCGGGAGTGCTGTAGTTACGCAATGCTTATACACGCGCCGCCACTAACTTTAAGTCTACTTAACAACAGCTCTGAGTGAAGGTTGCATTACTGTTCAGCGTTCAATGACCTGTCAATATAACGTTATTCAGACATGCTTAAGTTAGATTAGTTATATGACCTGGTGTAACTAGTTAAGTGAACAATAGTTGATAGTAGTTTATCACTTATCACTGACATTTTTGTTAAAATATTGATATGAAACAATACCAACAAGAGATATGAGAAACAAAATGGTAGTTAATACATAACTGAGGACTCTTGTTAGAACCGATGTCCTGAGCTGAGAACTGTCTCACACATAATCATTCCCCTTCATCAAGTTAGTAGTACTGGCCAAAAAAAAAAACCACTATTACACAGAAGCCCTGTTGTCGAATTTAAAGTCCTCCAAATTATAAAAATAGGCTTGCTACCCAGTTTGTTAGCCTAGGGGATTCTGTCTACCGGGAATTGAAGTAAGAGCACTGTGTGATACGTCACTAGTTATCTGTGTGATACGTCACGCACTGTCTGTGTGATACGTCACGCATTATCTGTGTGATATGTCACGCACTGTCTGTGTGATACGTCACACATTATCTGTGTGATATGTCACGCACTGTCTGTGTGATACGTCACGCATTATCTGTGTGATATGTCACGCACTGTCTGTGTGATACGTCACGCATTATCTGTGTGATATGTCACGCACTGTCTGTGTGACACGTCACGCATTATCTGTGTGATACGTCACGCATTATCTGTGTGAGATGTCACGCACTGTCTGTGTGACACGTCACGCATTATCTGTGTGATACGTCACGCATTATCTGTGTGAGATGTCACGCACTGTCTGTGTGATATGTTGACTCTATAACAGCAACAAAACAAAAGTTAGAATAGACAAATGAATAAACTATAATAATTAAAGTAACAAGGCCAGCAATACATGTAACATTCATGATCACTCAGATGAGTGACATACTTTTCCGGAAATAAGGCACATATGAACTGAACGGAGTGATATAGATTCAAGCCGACAACCGTTAAGACGCAAGCAAACGTCTTTAAGACATGTCTCCACAAGATAGCGGATGGGAAAAGCAGGAATCGATGTCCAGAAGAATCAAGAATAAGATCTGTGGAAGGAAAGTTGAAAGATTGTGGCATGGCATTAGAAACAATTTGGTAGAAAAACGGTAGAACGGTAACAATTGAAATAGTTTGTTGAAGCCTTATGTGTCAAACCAAACATGAAGAGAATACAGATATAAATATATGGAGCCTTAAACAAAGAGGTTATAGATAGATATTGAATCTTCAACGAATAGAATGTAGATATTGAGCCTTCAAAGAAGAGAATGTAGATATTGAGCCTTCAACTAAGAGAATGTAGATAGATATTGAGCCTTCAAAGAAGAGAATGTAGATAGATATTGAGTCTTCAACATGCCGAACATGAAGAGAATACAGATATATATATATATGGAGCCTTAAACAAAGAGGTTATAGATAGATATTGAATCTTCAACGAATAGAATGTAGATATTGAGCCTTCAAAGAAGAGAATGTAGATAGATATTGAGCCTTCAACTAAAAGAATGTAGATAGATATTGAGTATACAACGAAGAGAATGTAGATAGATATTGAGTATACAACGAAGAGAATGTAGATAGATATTGAGCCTACAACGAGAGAATGTGAGTCTACAATGAAGAAAATGTAGATAGATAGTGAGTCTACAATGAAGATAATATAGATAGATATTGAGCCTTCAACGAAGAGAATGTAGATATATATTAAATCTTCAACGAAAAGAATGTAGATATTGAGCCTACAACGAAGATAATGTAGATAAATATTGAGCCTACAACGAAGAGAATCTAGATAGATAGTTAGCCTACAACGAAGAGAATGTAGATAGATATCCTACAACGAAGAGAATGTAGATAGATAGTGAGCCTACAACGATGAGAATGTAGATAAATATTGAGCCTACAACGAAGAGAATCTAGATAAATAGTGAGCCTACAACGAAGAGAATCTAGATAAATATTGAGCCTACAACGAAGAGAATCTAGATAAATATTGAGCCTACAACGATGAGAATCTAGATAAATATTGAGCCTACAACGATGAGAATCTAGATAAATATTGAACCTACAACGAAGAGAATCTAGATAAATATTGAGCCTACAACGAAGAGAATCTAGATAAATATTGAGCCTACAACGAAGAGAATCTAGATAAATATTGAGCCTACAACGATGAGAATGTAGATAAATATTGAATCTTCAACTAAGAGAATGTAGATAAATATTGAATCTTCAACTAAGAGAATGTAGATAAATATTGAATCTTCAACTAAGAGAATGTAGATAAATATTGAATCTTCAACTAAGAGAATGTAGATAAATATTGAATCTTCAACTAAGAGAATGTAGATAAATATTGAATCTTCAACTAAGAGAATGTAGATAAATATTGAATCTTCAACTAAGAGAATGTAGATAAATATTGAATCTTCAACTAAGAGAATGTAGATAAATATTGAATCTTCAACTAAGAGAATGTAGATAAATATTGAATCTTCAACTAAGAGAATGTAGATAAATATTGAATCTTCAACTAAGAGAATGTAGATAAATATTGAATCTTCAACTAAGAGAATGTAGATATATATTGAATCTTCAACTAAGAGAATGTAGATAAATATTGAATCTTCAACTAAGAGAATGTAGATAAATATTGAATCTTCAACTAAGAGAATGTAGATATATATTGAATCTTCAACTAAGAGAATGTAGATAAATATTGAATCTTCAACTAAGAGAATGTAGATAAATATTGAATCTTCAACTAAGAGAATGTAGATAAATATTGAATCTTCAACTAAGAGAATGTAGATAAATATTGAATCTTCAACTAAGAGAATGTAGATAAATATTGAATCTTCAACTAAGAGAATGTAGATAAATATTGAATCTTCAACTAAGAGAATGTAGATATATATTGAGCCCACAACGAAGAGAATGTAGATAAATATTGAATCTTCAACTAAGAGAATGTAGATATATATTGAATCTTCAACTAAGAGAATGTAGATATATATTGAATCTTCAACTAAGAGAATGTAGATAGATAGTGAGCCTACAACGAAGATAATCTAGATAGATAGTGAGCCTACAACGAAGAGAATGTAGATAGATATCCTACAACGAAGAGAATGTAGATAGATAGTGAGCCTACAACGAAGATAATGTAGATAAATATTGAACCTACAACGAAGATAATGTAGATAAATATTTAGCCTTCAACGATGAGAATAAATATCGTATATCAAATCTATATTTTGTTTTTAAACAGTGAAAGTTAAAGCAGTTTTTAAACAACAAAATAGAATAACAACCTAGCAAACACAAAGCTATCAATGAATTGGAATAAGAAAATGTGCACCATCTACACCCATTTGTATTCTACATTGCTATCTATATTAATTTGAAGGCACAATAAACTAGTGTTCATATATTTCACATCAAACCTCATAATGCAAATAACCAGTTTGATATTAAACGATATTTGTTAAAGAATAAAAAGAAAAACATAGAAAAGATGACCGTTGTACATACGAGATTATAACGACCTCGACATCAGTATCGAGCAGTATAAAATCGTGATTAAGCTCTAAATAAAGTGACGAGTCTGATTAGAGCCAGGGAACTCCGCCCACTTAACAAATATTCATGTTTGAGGAGGTGGGGTCCTTTTGCCAGAAGAAACGAATGGAGTAAGGGTAGAATGGAGATAACGTAGTTGGAATTAATAGAAAACAATGAAATTAATTCAGTGATAAGGTTAGAGCAGAACCATGTTTAGATAAAGATTCGAACCAGAGCTGACTTTACTAGATCGTATGAGGATAGAAAGAATAAATAAAGCCTGCTAGAGAATTGATGAGAAGAAGAAGACCACGGAGAAGATGGATTCAGGATGCAACTGATGGTTTGAGCATGATGGCTGCGGTGGCGAGACATCTGGCTAATCAGAAAGAGAAATTCTAAAGGTCTGTTAATATGGCAAAGTTCTGATCAGGACACGATATTTGATTATAATGAGAGAATTGATTATTAAATCAGTGTTGGTGATAACATTGACAACCACGAGGATGGTAGAACAAAGAAACATAGTAAAGAATTGATGAATGAGAGGATGGTAAATTGTCAAAATCTCTGTAGTGAAGGGTATCAGATTTGTAAGTGCAACAGAAGGCCAGTCCCTTAGGATGGCTGTGTCTACACGAATCTCCTGACCGACGGCTAGAGAGTGATTACCGAGATACTGGTACCAGCAATAGTGACAAAAACTTTCTCCATGTTTAAAGTCATGCCACACAGAATCAAGTTGGTTGGTCGTACCAGAAGTGCCCGATTTGGTAAGCTCTTGTAATAGTTGATATTGGTGAGTGACCAATTAGAATAATGATTGAGACAACATATGGGTTAACTATGTAAACAGGATTGTGGTCAGGAAATGTGCAGAATGGTAGAAATAACAATTCCATTGTTATTTGCGTCGACAAACCAGGATGAAAGATTGGTCGTTAAATTATACGAGACACTGACCGATTCACAAACAAAGCTATGTTGCTTTTTTTTGTTGCTTTTAAGATATGGAATTAAAATACCAACTAGCACATTGAGAAACAACAGACTTGGTAACAGAGCTTTATTTTTCAGTCATAAGATTCCTCTTGCGGCTTCTACTTCTCAGCCTTAAGATTTCACTGAAGACCTATATTTCTCATCCTTACGATGGGCTTAACGACCTTTATCTCTCAGCCTTAAGATCCCCATGAAGACCTATATTTCTCATGTTTAAGATGGTAATTGCGACCTATATTTTCTTATCTTAAGATCCCCTGGCGACCTATTTTCTATCTTTAAGATACCCTGAAGTCCTATATTTTCTTATCTTTAAGATACCCCTGAAGTCCTATATTTTCTTATCTTTAAGATACCCCTTAAGTCCTATATTTTCTTATCTTTAAGATCCCCCTGAAGTCCTATATTTTCTTATCTTTAAGATACCCCTGAAGACCTATATTTCTCAGTCTTAAGATCCCCTTGGCGACATATTTTCTCATCTTTAAGATCCACCTGAAGACCTATATTTCTCATCCTTACGAGGGTCTTAACGACCTATATCTCTCAGCCTTAAGATCCCCAACGACTTTTACTTCTCATCCTTAAGATCCCCCTAGCGACATTTATTTCTCAGTCCTAAGATCACCCTGTGTGCGTCTGTAGCTTTGCGGTAGTGGGCTAGATCACAAGCCAAGTGTACCTGGTTGAAACTCCGCGGTTTAGAAGCAAATTCGTTGATTTTTACGAACAGTAAAAATAGACCTCATCTATCAGAAAGCAATGGCAAACTACCGAACGTATAAGTGATGCTTAGAAAATCAGCGACTCGTTTACTGTGGTTGGTGGCGACGTCCAGGAAAGGATATGCTACGATTTGTATTTTTTAAGATTACCATAGCGACCTTTATTTCTCAAACTTAGATCCCCCACCCCTTCCTTTCTTACATCAATCTTTAGTTCTCGGCTGTGATATTCCCACTAGTGACCTATACTTCTCAGTAGTAAAATCCCGCTAGTGACCTATACTTCTCAGCCATAAGATGTCCCTAGTGACCTATACTTCTCAGTAGTAAAATCCCGCTAGTGACCTATACTTCTCAGTAGTAAAATCCCGCTAGTGACCTATACTTCTCAGAGTAAAATCCGCAGTGACCTATACTTCTCAGCCATAAGATGTCCCTAGTGACCTATACTTCTCAGCCATAAGATGTCCCTAGTGACCTATACTTCTCAGTAGTAAGATGCCCCTAGTGACCTATACTTCTCAGTAGTAAGATGCCCCTAGTGACCTATACTTCTCAGTAGTAAGATGCCCCTAGTGACCTATACTTCTCAGTAGTAAGATGCCCCTAGTGACCTATACTTCTCAGTAGTAAGATGCCCCTAGTGACCTATACTTCTCAGCCATAAGATGTCCCTAGTGACCTATACTTCTCAGTAGTAAGATGCCCCTAGTGACCTATACTTCTCAGTAGTAAGATGCCCCTAGTGACCTATACTTCTCAGTAGTAAGATGCCCCTAGTGACCTATACTTCTCAGTAGTAAGATGCCCTAGTGACCTACTTACTCAGTAGTAAGATGCCCCTAGTGACCTATACTTCTCAGTAGTAAGATGCCCCTAGTGACCTATACTTCTCAGCCATAAGATCCCTAAGTGACCTATACTTCTCAGTAGTAAGATGCCCTAGTGACCTATACTTCAGTAGTAAGATGCCCTAGTGACCTATACTTCTCAGTAGTAAGATGCCCCTAGTGACCTATACTTCTCAGTAGTAAGATGCCCCTAGTGACCTATACTTCTCAGTAGTAAGATGCCCCTAGTGACCTATACTTCTCAGTAGTAAGATGCCCCTAGTGACCTATACTTCTCAGTAGTAAGATGCCCCTAGTGACCTATACTTCTCAGTAGTAAGATGCCCCTAGTGACCTATACTTCTCAGTAGTAAGATGCCCCTAGTGACTTATACTACTCAGCCATAAGATGCCCCTAGCGACTATACTTCTCAGCCATAAGATGCCCCTAGCGACCTATACTCAGCTATAAGATCCCCCTAGCAACCTACACTCAGCTATAAGATTCCCCTAGCGACCTACACTCAGCCATAAGATCCCCCTAGCGACTATACTTCTCAGCTATAAGATTCCCCTAGCGACTATACTTCTCAGCTATAAGATTCCCCTAGCGACTATACTTCTCAGCCGTAAGATCACCCTAGCAATATTTGTTTATGAACCTTAAGATTCCCTTAGCGAGCTTCATTTCTTAATCTTCAAGATTCTCATATCAAACATCTAACCAGAAATACAGAGAAAGTAATTCTATTTGCACACCTGCCCTTCTTACTTATTTCATTTTAGTCATCACTGATAAGTTCCTATTATCAAATCCATTATTTAACGTATTTCTCAACATATGAACTGTTGTCCATTTCTCAACATATGAACTGTTGTCCATTTCCCAATCGCAAATACGACTTTTAATCATTGTTTGAAATTTTCCTACAAGGCCCAGATTCAGAATTCTCATTTTTTTCTCGGTTTCTAGGTCGCTGATATCTTCAAATTTTAAAAATAAGATCGCGATTACGGATAAATTGTTGCATATTGCAGCTAGTTTGTTTTCTGTACAAGGACAGATCTGAAGTTTTGAACATCTTTCTCATCAGACAAGATTTGATGTTATCATGGCGTCTACTCGTTAAGGCAAGGGAGGTGTGGGAGTGGGGGTGGGGTTGGGGTTGCTACCCTGGAATTTTTTTAATGTCATCAGGAGATTTTGAGATTGAGAAGTGAGGTTCGCTAGGCAGTATTGAGGCTGAGAAATAAATGTCACTAGGGGATCTTGAGGCTGAGAAATAAATGTCACTAGGGGATCTTGAGGCTGAGAAATAAATGTCACTAGGGGATCTTGAGTCTGAGAAATAAATATCATTAGGGGGTCTTGAGGCTGAGAAATAAATGTCACTAGGGGATCTTGAGGCTGAGAAATAAATGTCACTAGGGGATCTTGAGGCTGAGAAATAAATGTCACTAGGGGATCATGCGGCTGAGAAATAAATGTCACTAGGGATCTTGAGCTGAGAAATAAATGTCACTAGAGGATCTTGAGGCTGAGAAATAAATGTCACTAGGGGATCTTGAGGCTGAGAAATAAATGTCACTAGGGGATCTTGAGGCTGAGAAATAAATGTCACTAGGGGATCTTGAGGCTAAGAAATAAATATCATTAGGGGGTCTTGAGGCTGAGAAATAAATGTCACTAGGGGATCTTGAGGCTGAGAAATAAATGTCACTAGGGGATCTTGAGTCTGAGAAATAAATATCATTAGGGGGTCTTGAGGCTGAGAAATAAATGTCACTAGGGGATCTTGAGGCTGAGAAATAAATGTCACTAGGGGATCTTGAGGCTGAGAAATAAATATCATTAGGGGGTCTTGAGGCTGAGAAATAAATGTCACTAGGGGTCTTGAGCTGAGAATAAATATCATTAGGGGTCTTGAGGCTGAGAAATAAATGTCACTAGGGGTCTTGAGGCTGAGAAATAAATGTCACTAGGGGTCTTGAGTCTTGAGCAAAATATATAGAAGCAGTGTCCTGGGAGTGTTTTTATACAGAAGCAGTGTCCTGGGAGTGTTATTATACAGAAGCAGTGTCCTTGGAGTGTTATTATACAGAAGCAGTGTCCTTGGAGTGTTATTATACAGAAGCAGTGTCCTTGGAGTGTTATTATACAGAAGCAGTGTCCTTGGAGTGTTATTATACAGAAGCAGTGTCCTTGGAGTGTTATTATACAGAAGCAGTGTCCTGGGAGTGTTATTATACAGAAGCAGTGTCCTTGGAGTGTTATTATACAGAAGTGAGTACTGGACAATGACTGGAAACATTATACACAAGCTGAAGATATTTGAAAATAAATGTTCAAGAAGAATCCTGCAAATAATCTGGCGAAACACAATATCAAATCAAGAGCTTTTAAAACGAGAAAACTGTGCATCACTGGCGACCATCATTAAATAGCGAAGATGAAGATAGATTTTGTTATGTATGTCAGTAGACATATTGGCTAAAACAGTTCTCCAATGTACAGCGGATGGGAAAGGAAGGACTAGACGTCGAAAGAAAATATGGAGAAGAACTGTAAAAAGGGAGTTGAAATATGAAATATTGTGGCCTGACATGGGATACATTTGATAGAAATGTGGCAGAACGGCAACAATGGAAATGTCTTGTAGAAACCTTAAGTGTTAAACAGGGAACAAAGTGGATATAGGTAGATACCAATACGTAGTTTACTTCTTAATTCTCTTCCTGAACACAAAAAAGATAAGTCTTGTAGAAGGAATTCCTATGCACTATATTCGTACGCTGCCTTCAGCATAGTTTTCTAAGTGCTAAACATTATTCTTCTTCTATTGCACGTCTTCAGGTTCCATATTCTCCCTCCCTTCCAAGTGATGACCATCCTCGCGAAGATGTCAGTGTTCATTGCGTCAGTGTTTACTACTATAGTCTGTCCATTCATTCGTGAGCACGTTTGAAATTGATTTTCTCGAAAACTACCTGTTGGATCTCATTGATTTTTGCAAGCAGCCTTAGAATATCCATGACGCTAGAGAAATATTTTTTCCAAGAAAATTTGATGTAGTTTGAAATATTTCTTCTTCAGGTTATATTAAAATCAACCTCACCGGATTGTACACAATAGTAACAGATCTACGGTACACAGATGCGTTGTTCTAAAATTACATTATGGTAACATTGAAATATCGTGAGTAAACAACAATTTCACGAATTCGCGTGCACCTAACCCAGTCGACTTTGAAAGCGGAAAGCATATGACGTTATAATTGGGATACCGTTGTATAGTCATAGGTGTATCTCGCTATTTGTATGAAGCTATTGTATCATATTTGTTGGCTTATCAAAACTGACATTGATATCACATTCATAATGAGTCTGAAGTGCACATTTATAACAATGCAGAAGGTTACAGTTTTACTATACCAACACTTCCGTAGGGAATCTAAGAGAGGTCATCTATATTACGATATTCATAACCCTGAGAAACGAACGCAACTGGTGCTTGGTCTGAATAGAGAATCCTTTTCCCGATGGATTAAACAGGACACAAAGTGCACTAATATCAAGCAAGGAAGGAAAAGAACAATTGACGACTTTGACATAGATGTCATAAGACGGGAGCTCTTGAAAATGTTTGCGACAAATCAACTTGTTACTCTCAGGAAACTGAAATTAAAACTGCAATCAGATTGCAGCATAGACATTTCTAAAAGTACTCTATGGAAAATTGTAAGAGCCGCCGGCTTCACCTTCAGAAAACTATAGGCGGCAGGAATATTATTTAGGAAAAACCACATTTAATTGCTGCCCGAAGTAAATACCTGAGGTAGATCCGTGAGCGGCGGAGGCAAAGCTATGATATTGTATATTTGGACGAATCCTGGGTCAATGCTCACCACACCAATGCTAAAGAATGGCAATCAGTAGACGGTGAACAGAAAAGAAAAATACCAAGCAGCAAAGGCCAGCGTATTATACTAACACATGCAGGAAGCAGTGAAGAAGGTCTTGTCCATGACGCTGGACTTATTTTCCAATCAAAAGTACCGACGGTAGGGACTACCACACAGAAATGAATGGACATATTTTCAGGCACTGGATGGAGAAAGATCTACTTCCAATTCTAAATAGACCATCATGCTTGGTAATGGATAATGCATCCTATCACAACGCAGTATCAGTGGAAGACAAAGTACCAACTGCATCAAATACAAAAGATCAAATTAGGACTTGGCTTGCTAAGGAAAATGTTAGCTTCGATGATACATATTTGAAACCCGAGTTGTTGCACCTGGTGAGGATGACAAATAAGACAAAGGTGTTTCATATTGACAAAATCATTGCGGAATACGGCCACACGTCTTTGCGACTACCTCCATATCATGCTCACCTCAATCCGATAGAGCTTGTCTGGGCTAAAGTAAAAGGGCAAGTTGCTGAACAGAACAGGACGTTTAAAATGTGTGATGTTGAAGTTCTGACACGTGAGTCCCTCTCAATGATAGACATGCAGTTCTGGAAGAAGTGTGTTGAACATGTGCTCGAGAGGAAGACGAGTACTGGCACCGAGATGGATTACAATTTGTCCAGCCAGTAACAATTATCAACCTCATGGAATCGTCAGATTCGGGATGATACAAATCATATTTTGATTACAGACTGAGAAATAGCAACGTATACATTTCCATATCCAAATGCGTCTACCATCATACAATTTGTGGTGAAGTTAAGACACCCTGGGGTCTAATGGTGACCGAAGGGAGGACTAACTGTTGCATATTGTATCCAAGTTCACGATTGCACATAAAGGGCAACACACTTAATTACTTGACCTATCAAGTTAATATGGAGATACACCTATGAATAGAATTGACATGGACAAATTCTAGGGATTACTGTAAAATCTAAAATTTGAGCCCCCGTATTTGCAATTGTCATAAAAGATCAAAGGAATTCGCCGATGTGCAAAATCCGTAGCATCTATGAACTACTGGTTAGCTTTATTTTAGCGTCATGGATATTCTAAGGCTGCATGCAAAAATCACTGAGATCCAACAGGTAGTTTTCGAGAAAATCAATTTCAAACGTGCTCACGAATTAATGGACAGACTATAGTAGGCTGAAAAGCTATTATCTATCGTGGCATATCCTTTACAGGACGTAGCCATCAACCACAGTAAACGAGTCGTTGATTTTTCTAGGCACCACTTATACGTTCAGTAGTTTGTCATTGCTTTCTGAACGGTGAGGTCTACTTTACCTTTTGTAAAATCCCACGGAAGCAAATTTGCTTCCAAACCTGTCCACCGCGGAGTTTGAACCAGGTACGCTTGCGTTTGTGATCGAGCTCACTACCGCTTGAGCTACAGACTCTCTCTAAAGCATAGATTCCCAAACATTTCGGTCCACCGCTCACTTTACACAACATAAACTTTGTAACGCCCCCCTCCACATTATAACAGTTTGCCAACGCCCTCCCACATATATGTATGCTCTATTTTCTTGTTGACATAGAAAATTGATACATATTTCTGTAATACATGGTCAATTTTTAAATAATTATATACATAAAATAAAAAATTGATTTTAAAAAATGGATGTTGCAAGACGGGCATAAGATTAATTAAAATGCAGAATTCAAATTTGAAATGATTATTCAATCGCAAAATCAGAAAATAATTGATTTTAAAATATTTATTATTCATTTCTTCTTTAAGGAGCCACCGACCACCAATCGCCTGAACATCCCCTAATTCTTCTCAACCCATTATCTCCCCCCACCACTCCCATAGAAAACTCAGCGCCCACTGGGGCGGTAGCGCCTACTTTAGGAAACGCTACGCTAAAGCTACTGCCCGATCAAATTTGTTTAAATAATTAAAGTAATCGTGTACGAAAAAAATATCAAAATTACATCATGGACTCTAGCTGGTGTTACGGAGTACGTGCAATTCTACAGAGATCTTCATGTATGTGAAAGAAATCGGGGTACACACGGTTATTCACCAAAGTGCAATGATGATGGTTATATCACTCAATCAAACAACTATGGAAACCGTCCCTGTTTTAATCAGTTCATAATCTCAATATTGATCGATGGTGTATTCTATGTATGTAGTACCATACTTCTGTTGTTGCAAATTATGGACACTCTCTGTGCTACCTTTATATATATAGTCTTCAATTACTTAACCTATCTATTCAATTTCTTGTAGTATTTTCACAAACTGTGTTAATTAATATGTATAGTTTCTACTATACTATGTGTATATAGATTCATTTCAGATCGAGTTTTCAGAATCTGAATTTCAACTTATTGTTGCAGTACCTTCATGAGTCGTGTCAGACATACATAGGTGATCACGAAGCTTCATAACTTCATGTCTTGATTGTTATTCCTCAGTGCTGCTGTTTATTTACTCTCTTCATTTGTGTATCCCTATATAAAGTTAGCTATTATCTTGTCTCTTCAGTTCTATACACTTGTGTTTAATGGCTTTTTCTAATATTAAGTCTCGATTATTATTTTCAGTTTCAGTTTGGAATATCTTCATTGCACTTCGAACATGTCCATATAGGCTCCGATCTCATTCTCAATATCTCCAACAGCCAGTGGTGGCTCGTCAGTAAGGGCCAGAGGGGCCGAGCCCCACCAAAAATAATGTGCAACATGTATAAATTAAAATATTACCTAACACAATACCATGATTTTCCAAACAAAAATATGTCTGGCCCCACCAACAAAACTTAGCAAGAGCCGCCACTGCTAACAGCGTACATCAACCTACTGTACCAGTTCGATTTTGATTGATGAGCCTTTGCATACGTCTATTTTAATGCTCTCAACAATCTAAATAAACTTCTTCATCTTCTTCCAACGGTTAATATTTTGTGAATCTTGTCTAGCGATTGCTATTCTGGTTACAAATAATTATGTAACATATTTAACAGCTTTGAACTGTAACCTAACACTCTCAACTGTTAAAGGTGTGCTCTATCTTTATCTGGTCCCTCCTGTACTGACATTCAACGGCTGAGAGCAAGCATAAATCTAACACTAGCATTGTTGGTCAGATCGATGTGCCACACAAATTGTTGTTTTATGTGCAGTGTTCTTATCAAAACGACAAACAAAGAAAGGGGAAGAACATAGATAATCAACTACGTCAGAAAATGTAGTTAGACAGCCATAGTCAAGGAAATAGATAAGAATCAGTAAAAGAGGACACGATTATTGTATGAGTAACTAGACGTCTAGATTTCTTCTCTTCTTATTCTTCTTCAAAGTTTTAGACATCGATTGTACGCTTTTAAAGTAGTTAGTGGTCAGCTGGAGTCTGTATACATCTCCATATAGCGTGTCTGATCAGCTGGAGTGTGTGTACATCTCCACATAGCTTGTCTGGTCAGCTGGAGTCTGTATACATCTCCATATAGAGTGTCTGGTCAGCTGGAGCCTGTGTACATCTCCAAATAGCTTGTCTGATCAGCTGGAGTGTGTGTACATCTCCACATAGCTTGTCTGGTCAGTTGGAGTCTGTATACATCTCTTTTTAGATTTTCTTGGACAGACATGTGTGTTTCTTCTGTTAATTGTATATAGGACACTGTATCAGGATGTGTGTCTCTGTCACCGTGTTTGTGCTACATGTGTATATGTCAGTAGAGCCTATCTTGTAATTGTTAAACAGATAGTACCCGTGTCTAATATGTCCAGGATGTAGCCGGAAAATGATAACATGTGCTATTCTATTTAGTTGGCAGTACGCACTATAGTTTTGTTGACCCAGGTGATTTCTCGCAAATTTGTTCTTGTCGCAGATTTGTATATGTGCTTTCACTCTCTCATATGTCATACTGATATGTCTAGACGATAAAGATATATTTATATTGAATTAATGGGCAAGGGTTGCGGTAAACAAAATCTACTTTCGAAATAGTAAGTTTTATTAGAAAGTATGCCCCCTCCCTTTCCATCACACAGTTGCATTGATATACGTCTTAAATCTTTGAATCCATTTGGTAACATTGGGATCTAGTCGTCTACAACACTCGTACTGCATGTAAACTTCCTATAGTTTACATCGGGGCGACTCGTCATTAAGGGCCAGTGGGGCATGGTCCCACTAAAAATCGAAACGGGGAATACCTTCCCGGCGTAGACAAATAATAGAAAATACTCCAAAAACCATGATTGTTCCGAAAATTTGTGTCTGGCCCCACCAAGAAAAATGACCACGAACCGCCACTGGTTTACATATAAGATATCCACAAGTGACCCCAACTGAAGCATGCCTGCTGTCATTCTACACATGGCATCCCTTGTAAGTACACTCTCTTGTATTTATATTTCCCCAGTATGTCTCTTTGTTTTCTTTGGTACACCTCATCTCATCCTTCTATCCGTTATCCTTCGGCGAACTGCCTTTCACAAGTTGCACCAGTGACTTGAGAGCTAGTTTCACTATTGAAACGTCTCTTCGTTATGATTGAGCATGATGACAATGCTCTTATGGACCGAGCTGTAAACGTACAATGGACTCGATGTGTTTCAAGGGAATTTTATGTTATGTTATGTTATGCTATCGGCGTCATGGCACATTGAGCATTCCCATTCGTGCTCCGTCCTCCGTTGCAGCAGCCATCCCAAAACCCATTTGCTCACCGTACCCATGGGAAGCTGATTAGTATATCTTCTCTATCTACCACGAAGACAACGCTGTCTGGCATGTCCAAACGTAATGCCTAATTCTCGAACACGTTTCAGTGTATGAGACTCGTTCATGTCACATAAATGAGAGCGTACCTCATTGATGATATCGGTTCAGTCCATGCTTCTGCCACCTTGAGTTGGGGCATTGTTTGCATGAAAGTCAGCACGCTCGTTACCCTGAACTCCAGCATGTCCAGGAGTGTACAGCCAAGTCATTTTCTTGAGACGTGATCTCCGAATGATGTTCACCAATTCCACGCGCATACTTCCAGATTCAATCCTTTGAAGCATATTCAAGGAGTCGGATATGATAATCGTATGGGTTACCTGTTGCTCAGCCACCCATGACAGAGCCCTGGAGGCAGCGGTGATCTCCATAGTCATGCTCGATGTCGTTGTCTCGAAAGCGCCGCAGTCCTCATGAAGTGTGCTACCGTTTCGTTGTGCTGAATAAGCTCACGAAGATCGGGTTCCACGTCTGACAGAGCCATCGGTGTAGATGATATCACCTGGATGGGAGTGCTGATCCCCGAGTGCAAGAATCTCCGCATTGACTACGCCCGGGGCCAATTCGCTACTGCAGCGTCCAAGTGTACTGACAACCCTGGTGTAATCAATCACATCCTCTGATATAGGCATCCATTCTGCCCATGCCTAAGCTCGTCTTGCTTCAATGGAATATCTAACTAGAGTGACGCAGCTACAGAAACCTAAGTTGTTCAATTAAAAACAGATTCAGACCTTTATCAATAAATGTCTTTGCTGATGAAGTGTTAGTCAGAACCCTGTTTTTGAAAACGAAATGGACAAGATTTTGTTGAACACATATTCCGAATCAGTTTAGCTAAGATATGTGACATAACTTTGTTTCACATATCGATCTATTTCAGCCCCTAACGAGCAAATTTACCAACCCCGTCTTTTCAGGAGGGAGATAAAAGACATCATACAGAGAAAATCTGCAGTAGACTGGAAGTCAAACAATGGATATGATTATGGAAAAAACCAAAGCAAAACAGACCCGGTCATTATATTTCGCCTATGTACTGGACACTGTAGACCCAACACTTACATAGACTAGAAAAAAAGTCAAACAGCTTTCTGCCAGTGTCAGCAGGTGGAACAGACACCGAAGCATGTCCTGCAAGACTGCCATCTCCTGGGTGAGCTGAGAAGCAACATGTGGCAACACCCAGTCAACCTAAAAATTAAGATTTGAAGAAACCTGACAGACCTGAAGCTGATTGGCTAGTTTGTAGTCCACAGTAAATTAAGCGCATAACCAGAGATCACTGAAGATAAAGAAGAAGAAGAAGAAAAGATCTATTTACTACGATACTTTGGCTAAGACATGACAGAAACTTTTCTAAAGTTTTTCCAAAACATTTCTAACAAGGACAGATGTAAACCTTAGGGACAAACGCTAGATATATGAACATCCAAATAACTATAGTAAGACAAACATCAACAAATGATATCAGTGAAACCAATACGAACAAGTCGTGTATCATTTCACGGTGATGACAGATGTTGAAGATATCCCGCTAAAATATCATGACATGTTATGTCAAATGAAAAGTGTACATCAAAATATTACGACATGACATGTCAGATGAACTGTGTGTACATCAAGTTGACAACACTGTTTGTTCACATCTCATGAATTGATGTCTAATTTCAACATTTCCAAACTTCAACAACACGAGAGTGCTTCAGGACGTCTTCAAACTATTTGTATGCAGACCAACACAATGAGTGAATCCATTCTTCAACTTTTATCTAATGTCATGTTTGTTTAAATTTTTGTGTTTCCCTTTTTTTCAAATTAGGATATGCTTGTCCTGGAATAAGAGCTATCGTTGAGTAAGAGTTGTCGTTCAGTGAAGACTGACTATTCAATTTTGACATTTGGTGAGTCAGAATTAGGACACGTCAACCGATATTTCTACTGCCGATGTTGTCAGGTACTTAACTCAAGGTTCTATTGCGTAATCGCCATTTCTGTCGACAAACCCACTCAAATCAATGGCGACTATAGAACAAGCATGTCGTGTATTTCACAGACTATTTTTCTCAATGCTATATCTTGTTTTTTTTTGTACTTTGTACAACTGCTTTACTTGTTTACGTATTTCTGCTTATCTACATAGTTCTACTGCAGTCTTGTCTTACTTACATCAGTGCTTTGTATAAATTTCGTGGTAAAATTTGTGATAAAGTTACTTCAAATACATTCTAACCAGTTTTATCATATAAGTCTTTTCAATATGATGTATATCATAGATTTCCAAACTTTTTCGGCCCATCGCCCACTTTGCACGACATAAACTTTAACCCCCTCCCCATTATTACAGTTTGCCAACGCCCCCTCCATATATACAGGGTGTTCAACATAAAAGTAGCCCAATTTACAGACTTTTATTAGTCAATTGGGCTACTTTTATCTTGAACACCCTGTATATATATATACATGCTCTATTTTCACTTTGACATAGAAAATTGATATATAGTTCTGTCATTCATGGTCATTTCTCAAATGATTATATACAAGAAATAGGAAATTGATGGGAAAAAATGGATCTGTAAGATGGGCATATAATGAATTAAAATGCAGAATTCAAATTTTTAATGATTATTCAATTGTAAAATCACGATAAATTAACTGCCCCCAAATGCTTCTGAACCCACCATCGCCACCCTGGAAGGCTTCAGCGCCCACAGGGGAGGGCTATACCGCCAACTTTGGGAAACGCTGATGTATATTTGCCATACTCATATGACTTGCCGCATTCACATAAATCTTGCCACATTCACATATATCTTACCACATCCATATACATATTGCCACATTCACATAATCTTGCCAGATTCATACAATCTTCACATCCTATAAATATTGCCACATCCAATAAATCTCGCCAATTCATATAAATCTTGCAGCATTCATATAAACTTACCACATCCATATTAATCTTGCCACATTCATATAAAATCGAACCCCATTCTTACAAATCTTCGAATTTCTTTATACATTTGGTAGCATTTACATAAACATTGCAGCATTTTTACAAAGCATGCCACATTATTATAAATCTCACCACATTCCTATCAAGATTTCCATATTAATAGAAATCTTGCCACATTCACTCAAATCTTGCCAATTTACACAAATCTTGCCCTATCACACAAATCTTGCCACATTCACACAAATCTTGCCACATTCACACAAATCTTGCCACATTCACACAAATCTTGCCACATTCACACAAATCTTGCCACATTACAAATTTTGCAAAATTCGCACATATCTTGCCCTAATCACACAATTATTGCCACATTCACGAAATCTTGCCACATACACACAAATCGTGCCACATTCACACAAATCTTGGCACATTCACACAAATCTTGCCACACTCACATAAATCTTTCCAAATTCACACAAATCTTGCCACATTCACACAAATTTTGCCATATTCACACAATCTTGCTCAAATTCCTCACAAATCTTACAAACATCTTCACACAAAATCTTGCCAATTCACACAAATCTTGCCACATTCACACAAATCTTGCCACAATCACACAAATCTTGCCACATAATCAAACGTACTAACTAACCATAACAATGTCTTCTCTTAGTTACTTTACTTCCCTTAGCTTAACACGCAGATAATGTCCTTCAAACATCTTTATCCAGTTCTGAGGTCTTGTAAAAGTCAATAGAAACCGACATCCTTGATTTGTCAAATTCACTTGACTTACTTTACTTACTTAGACTAATATCTATCTGTTGTTATCATTTGTTTGTCAAAGAATTCAGCAAACATTCCAGAATACAGTAGCTGCTTCTAATGGCATGATAGTACTAAGTCTCTCTATACTTATCACAGTAACGTTGATTTTTCACTTACGTCAAAGCATTATTTAGTCCATATACAAGCGAGAACAATAAAGTATGGACATTTCTACATGACATTGACTACAAGTTTCAAATTGAGATGACGTGTTCAAAGACCAAATTCGGTGTCAACATGGATGTTGGACGTTGTATCTGTTTAACTAACCGAATAAATGATGCAAGCTAACAAAAATATGGAAATATGTATCTCTTCTTCTCTTCCGCATTTACTTCTTTTATAAGTGTTGAGGGAGGGGGCGTAGCCATCTTGTGTGTGCTTGTTTTAAGACACTTTGTAAGCTGATATTCATTTTCGTAAGGCTTGTTCTTGATGTTGTCGCTCCATCTTTTGCTGGTCTTTCTCTTCCTTTGCACTCGTTATACTTTTTCTATGTGGCTCTCTGTGGTAGGCGACACCAGGGATTCTTGTCAGGTATCCAAACCATTTAATCTGTTGTTCTTTTATAAATTGCATGACTGGTTTCACATCTAGTCTACTTCAGATTTCTTCATTTCTAATTTTGTCTCTTATTGTCACACCTGCAGCTCTTCTAAGACACCTCATCTCTGTTGTTATGATTTTCCGCCCATTAGCTGCTGTTATTGACCATGTTTGACACTGCTAACATAGTGTTGGCCAGAAAATCGGACATATTGACGGAAATATGTATTATTAGGTGAAACTATTTATGAGACACTGTCACTAAATTCCCTAAGGGAGAGATGACGTGTGCATGATTCAAGTCATAGTGGTGAATCTACAACACTAACCAGACTGCAAGAATTCTCAATCAAATATGGTGTACCTAGGCAAGAACACTATGCTGATAGCCAAAGAAGAATAGTAAACCAACACAGAACCGGTGCCATTAGTTGCTACACGCTGAGAGACATACTGAGGAGGAGAACGGAGCACTTATGACTAATTGGTTCGACGTGCAGTGATGATGATCTGACGAGTATAACTAAACTCAACTAAAACTGTTTATGGATCGCACACAAAGGCACGTTTTAGAAATAGCTTCTTATCCTGATGCTGTGAGGCAAAACATGATTGAAGAATTGACAGAAGAAAAGGAGAAACCTTATAAGAATGAACTGACAACAAAGAAATACAATTGTAAAAAAATAATAGGTAATTTCTCATAGCAGTTTGCTGTGCTTATTCTTCATGCGTGCTAGATGTGCGGCGCATGCCTTCCATTACCGTTCTCTCCAAACCACTTCCACGTTTAACGTGGCCAAAATATTTAATCTTCCTGGACATGATGTTATTTATGAGTCAATGATTTTTGATATGCAGGTCTTGTAGGATGTCTTTATTTTTTTTTTTCTGTCCAGGATGTTCTAAGAATGTTTCTGTAACACTTAATTTCAAAACTTTCAATTTTGTTCTGTAATATTTATGTTATTGATTGATTGACTGATAGGATCATCATCATTGTACTTTGGTGAGTAACCATGTGTTATCAGTTCTCTTTCTAACATAGGAAGTTCTCAGCTGCAGTGCTCGAACTCCATATCACCGGCGAGGGTCCACGATATAATTTTGAAGACGGTGAAGATATTTGTGTTAGAATTTCATTTTAAAATCTTTTTCTAATGAGTTTTGTCCGAGCAGCGGATCTCCAGCCTGCTCTTCTCGATTTTGAACTGCCAAGGGTTCTTTTACGTGCTCAAATTGAACACGGGACCTACGTTGTATCGTCTGTCTCCGATAGGACTAGGAATTCGATCTCACCTACTCTGACATCAGGGATCTCTGGAGAAAAATCCAGATGGCTCCACGAGGGAGCGAACCTGGTACCGTTTGGCACGAGAGACAAGCACCTAACATCTACGCTACAGAGATCACCCAATGTTTGTGTTCTGGTCCATGGTTTACATCCACATGGAATACGCATGTTTACATCCACATGGAATACGCATGTTTACATCCACATGGAATACGCATGTTTACATCCACATGGAATACGCATGTTTACATCCACATGGAATACGCATGTTTACATCCACATGGAATACGCATGTTTACATCCACATGGAATACGCATGTTTACATCCACATGGAATACGCATGTTTACATCCACATGGAATACGCATGTTTACACCCTGGAAACGCATGTTTACATCAAGGAATATGCATGTTTACTTCCATGGAATACGCATGTTTATACCACATGGAATACGCATGTTACATCCAATGAATCGCATGTTGAATCGACATGGAATAGCATGTTTACATCCACATGGAATACGCATGTTTACATCCACATGGAATACGCATGTTTACATCCACATGGAATACGCATGTTTACATCCACATGGAATACGCATGTTTACATCCACATGGAATACGCATGTTTACATCCACATGCAATACGCATGTTTATATCCACATGGAATACGCATGTTTACATCCACATGCAATACGCATGTTTACATCCACATGGGCATGCGGGTGTTTACGGTAATGAGAGAGCAGACAGGCTTGCATCAACAGCATCGATTGTTGGGGAGTTGAAGATGGATAAGGGGATATTCTTCGGTCTCTTCGCGACTCTCTGTTGGATGAGGACACTAAAATCGATGTTGACTCGATCAAGCGATTTAAGCAGTTTAGAGTTACCTGTTGTTCAAGTCGAACTGGATGCCTGAGAGGCAGAGTCAGAGGTGTGTTTAATCAGCGAGCCAAAGGAACCATCAGTATGCATACTCTTCGATATCTGTTGGGGAGACTGAGCACCTATGGGTCTGCCCGGAGTGCAATGACGTCAGTTTAGTAACCAATAACCAATAACCATCCACATGGAATACGCATGTTTTCCGAAGTCTTACTTTTGTTTCTTTGTTTGTGTCGTGCTAGAGTTTCTTTATACTGGCTACCCTCTGAAATGCCATGGCTTGTAGTAGTATCATGACAGATAAATAAAACAATGAAACTATCATACTAAATTCATAATCATCATCAAGTAGCGTGTCCCTTCGGGAACTTGGCTCCCATTACAGCAGTCTTGAATAGCTCACTGTTCTCTGCAAGTTGACCGGCGTCAGCAGCAGTCATTCTCAGATCGTCAATGACATCTTGCAACCATCATCTTCTATGTCTTCCTATCATTCTTCTTCCAGGCACCATTCCCTCCAAAATTATTTTCTCTAGGCACCCATGTCGTTTGATGTGTCCGAAATATTTCATTTGCCTTGATTTTATACTCTATAATGGTCAACTCTCTTTAATATCAAGCCATTGCAGAACAAGCGTTTGTTACTTTCTTTGTCTATGATATTCTAAGTACTCTTTTGTAGCATTTGCATTCAAAGAAATGAATGATCTTCTCCGCTGTTTTGTCAATAGTCCATGTCTCACAGTCATATGTTGCCAAGGGAAAAACGCAGGCTCTTAAACACTTGATTTTTGTTCTTATTGTCATACTAAATTAAACACAAGAAATAATTTAAAAACAAGGAAAGCAATTTTTACTATACAAAAAGATACATATAGACTCACCTTTCATACTAAATAACGATTGAGGAGTAAAGATGAACGTTGAAATAGTGAATCAGGTACATATAGAAGCCAGATGAGCTTCCATAAAGAGATGTTGCTGTATATATTGTGAATTATGGTTGATAAATGTGTGTACAGATGAATGTTTACATCCAGAAGTTGTGTTTTATATCAACATGTAGTAGGTATCATATGTTCACAACGGAACCAACTGTTGATGTAGACGAAGATTGTATTAGTAGGTTTTTGTTGTTGTTGTCAATGGTTTGTTGTATGTTGGATGTAAGATGAACCAAACATCAAATTTCAAACAGGAAACGTAGTGGACACCGCGAGAGATATGTGACAGCCCTGACAACGTGACCAACAACAATGGCGCATACGATATGAAACCTGATTGGCTGGACACTTTTAACAAGGACACTAGACAACATTAACCGGAAGTACACTCTATTTTGCTGGCCAATGTGAGCTCATTTCATATCATAAAACAATGACGTTTTGTTTGTTTTTTAATTCCAGACATGTCTAGACTGACCTTGAGATATCTTTCTGGCAAATTTTACAGATGTTTTGTCTAAAATTATTCACATTGGCATTTCCCTATCTTAATCGTTCTTCCATAATCAATCTCTCTTCTATCATCAACTTAATCATCTTCTATCATTAACTTAATCATTCTTCTATCATTAACTTAATCATTCTTATATCATTAACATAATCATCTTCTATCATCAACTTAATCATTCTTCTATCATTAACTTAATCATCTTCTATCATCAGCTTAATCATCTTCTATCATTAACTTAATCATTCTTCTATCATTAACTTAATCATGCTTCTATCATTAACATAATCATTCTTCTATCATCAACTTAATCATTCTTCTATCATCAACTTAATCATTCTTCTATCATTAACTTAATCATCTTCTATCATTAACTTAATCATTCTTCTATCATTAACTTAATCATTCTTCTATCATAACTTAATCATCTTCTATCATTAACTTAATCATTCTTCTATCATCAACTTAATCATTCTTTATCATAACTAATCATTCTTCTATCATCAACTTAATCATCTTCTATCATTAACTTAATCATCTTTATCATCAACTAATCATCTTCTATCATTAACTTAATCATTTTCTATCATTAACTTAATCATTCTTCTATCATTAACATAATCATTCTTCTATCATTAACTTAATCATTCTTCTATCATTAACTTAATCATTCTTCTATCATTAACTTAATCATTCTTCTATCATTAATTTAATCATTCTTATATCATTAACTTAATCATTCTTCTATCATTAACATAATCATTCTTCTATCATCAACTTAATCATTCTTCTATCATCAACTTAATCATTCTTCTATCATTAACTTAATCATTCTTCTATCATTAACTTAATCATTCTTCTATCATTAACTTAATCATTCTTCTATCATTAACTTAATCATTATTCTATCATTAACTTAATCATTCTTATATCATCAACTTAATCATTCTTCTATTATTAACTTAATCATTCTTCTATCATCAACTTAATCATCTTCTTTCATTAACTTAATCATTCTTATATCATCAACATAATCATTTTCTATCATCAACTTAATCATTCTTCTATCATTAACTTAATCATTCTTCTATCATTAACTTAATCATTCTTCTATCATTAACTTAATCATTCTTCTATCATTAACTTAATCATTCTTCTATCATAAACTTAATCATTCTTATATCATTAACTTAATCATTCTTCTATCATTAACTTAATCATTCTTATATCATTAACTTAATCATCTTCTATCATTAACTTAATCATCTTCTTTCATTAACTTAATCATCTTTTATCATTAACTTAATCATCTTCTATCATTAACTTAATCATCTTCTATGATTAACTTAATCATTCTTCTTCCTCAATCGAGCGATCAACGTAATCATCTAACAACAATAGAGACTGTACACAAGACATATGAGGAAGACTAGCCATGGTAATTCTAAAAGTAATTAGTATGAAGATCGTGTGGCATAATATATATAGGAATACAAAAGTGTAACCTCCGAGGACAAGCATTTTTTTTTCTTCTGGCGACATGTGAATTCATGGACCATGACACATTCATTAAAGAGGGAAATCAAACCTTTTGAAGTAATGTGCCATAGAAACTCTTACAGCACCCTGGGCAAGGAAGAAGGGGAATCTAGACTTGCTGCAATGTTTGTATAGATACTATGAATCCAGATGACTATCCAGCGTGAGGGTGATGAGACTGAAACCGGGAGTTGCCAGGCATGAACATCTTGCTAAGGGAACAAGATGTTTGATTAATCAACACAGAACTGGAGGGATCAGCCACTTTACGCTATTGGAAATGTTGTAGTGGAGATCTGAGCACATATGGAACTGTGCGGAGTGCAATGATGATGATCCTCACTGATCACTGGACATCTTTAAGAACTGACAATCGATGAACTTTGACGCATCATGTCACGGAAACAGAAATATTTTGGTCACAATAAACGTCACAGTAGCTTAGAAATATCAGTTCTTCTTCTTCTTCCGCTTCTTATCGATCACTTGTTAAACAAATCTTTAATTGTATGTGATCTGAGCATAAGATCGATCGTACCTTGTGCCAGTTATGCGCCTACAAGTAGGCCAGCACATCCGATTTCTGCGAAGCTTTTATTTACTAGGTAGCTTCCGTAGGCCCTACCTTAGTCGCCTCTTACGACATGCCTTGTAGGTCGCAATGTTACTATTCTTTGCTCCTTGTGGGCCCAGCAACACACGGGTGAGAAATATCAATGATGGAGGGCATGATTCCTGAAAGTCGAGGCAGGGGTGACCAAGGCGACGGTGGTAACAAAACATTACAAATATATTGAACACTATTTCAAGGAGACGGGAGAACATGCTAGAGGCCAATATATTTTCAGACAGGATTTTATGAGAGCAACGTTCTGCGAAAGTTTCACGAGTTAGTGAAATCGAACTAGAACAAAGTGTTAGACGAAATTCAATGTACTTGTCATAACAGCTCAAATATATTACAGCATCACTGCACACTATAAGCTCAACGTACACTATAAGCATCACTGCACACTATAAGCTCAACGTACACTATAAGCATCACTGCACACTATAAGCTCAACGTAGTAACGCGCATTGGGTAAAATAACAGAGTGTGGTTTGTAAGTGGTTATTTTAGAGCAGCGATTCCCAAACATTCCCAAACATTCCTAAACATTCCAAACATTCCCAAACATTCCAAACATTCTCAAACATTCAAACATTCCCAAACATTCTCAAACATTCCCAAACATTCCCAAACATTCCCAAACATTCCCAAACATTCTCAAACATTCCCAAACATTCCCAAACATTCCCAAACATTCCCAAACATTCCTAAACATTCCCAAACATTCTCAAACATTCCCAAACATTCCCAAACATTCCCAAACATTCTCAAACATTCCCAAACATTCCCAAACATTCCCAAACATTCCCAAACATTCCCAAACATTCTCAAACATTCCCAAACATTCCCAAACATTCCCAAACATTCCAAACATTCCCAAACATTCTCAAACATTCCCAAACATTCCCAAACATTCCCAAACATTCCCAAACATTCCCAAACATTCTCAAACATTCCCAAACATTCCCAAACATTCCCAAACATTCCAAACATTCCCAAACATTCCAAACATTCCCAAACATTCCCAAACATTCCTAAACATTCCCAAACATTCTCAAACATTCCCAAACATTCCCAAACATTCCCAAACATTCCCAAACATTCCCAAACATTCCCAAACAGAGAGAGAGATAAACTTTTGGATAGACTGACGTCATGGCACGGAAGATCACCAACATCTGAGATGATACCAAACACCAGAGACAGAGATTTATGGAGATCCATGATCGCCTACGTCAACCGGCACGGCACTTAATGATGATTATATTTTAACATCATCATGATGTGCCATGCCGGCTGACGTTGGTTGTCACGGATCTTCGCATACATCTGTTCCAAACACTGACTATCAGTCCGGCTGGTAATATCTTCTAGTTCCAGAAGTTAGGCTTTCTCTTCATAATGGTCTCTATCTAAGGTCTTCTATCTCATCCCCCAATGATTTTATCTGTTGTCACAGTGGGCTACTATTGGTATGTCTATCTAAACCTGGTTGCATTATCTACTGAACAGTCATCAACCTACATTCAGATCTTAGTAACGGGTTGATTTATAAACTGTCAATAGTAGGCGTCAAGTCTTGATGTATGATTAGAACGATATGACATGGACGTTTTCTTCCAATCATATGATCAACCAGACTTAAGAGTGGGTGATATCAGATAACATTTGACCTCTTAAATTGAGTCAGCGATATCTACTAGAACTTACCATTCACATATAAATATCAAATATGATCAAACTTGTTGAGAAAATATGTATGTGAAAAATGTCCAATGATAAAATGATGATCATGTGTGTAGGGAGTGATATAAGGTTGTGGGGAAAGTGCAAGAGGGTGGACAGAGAGAGCTGATGACATAGAAAGATGAACATGGGAAAGAGTGTTACAATTAGGGCGTGTCAGTAGGTCACGCTGACAGGAGTTTGGCAACAGTGCCAATATATAGTCTACATATATTGCCAAGGGTGTTAACTCCTTGATAAAGCAAGGTAAGATAACCAGAAATGTAAATCTTTTGTACGAATTATATGATGAAATACCATCTGAACTAATCCACGCCAGCGGGTAGATTGTAAGAGTTTCGATTGAAGATTAGAATGGCTAGAAAAGTACAGCGTAACAGGCGTATGAGTAGGATCATCACTAAAAATAGAACTGGTACGGGTTAGTCGCTGGACGCTAATGGAGATATACTGACGATAATCGGATCCCGATGCGGAAACGAGTATTTCAGTGCTATATTGAACCAATACTTACATATGGCAGCGTATCATGGACAATGAATAAGCAATCAATAAGATCATTGGGAGCCACAGATATGTGGTTTTACAGAAGAGTCCTGAAAAATTCATGGACAGCAAAGAAAACAAATGAGGTTATAAAACAGGTCTGGACACAAAGGAACCTTATCAAAAGAATAAGAATCAGACAATCAAGGTTCTTCTGGCATATAATGCAAAGAGGAGGTTTTTTTTAGAACATCTGGTAACAACAGGTACAATTCAGGGAAGGAGAGACCGTGGAAGACAGAGAGCTGATGGTGGATGGTCTGACATGGTGGCTCGATAAAAAATCGACGTCAGAACTGACTAACTGTACCAACGAGAGAGAGAGTGTGTGTTGTGGAGAGACATGATCACCTACGCCTGCAGGTATGGCACGTGATTGATTTATTGAGAGGAGCACCTCTGAGCATGTATGTTCGAAGTACAATGATTATATTTTAAACTGAACAGAAATTGATGAAATACTTCCTCCACGTCCAAAGTTGGTTGTAAAGGATTTTTAACTCATGCTTAATCTATGTTCAGAGAGCCGAGTTAGTGTAGTGATTAGTGTTCTTGCTTCGTAGGCGCGTGGTCAGGGGTTCATTTCTAGTGTGGAAGAGGAATTTTTTTCTGAACATTATAGTTCTCATGTCGACCTAGCCTCAGCTGAAACAAGAGTAACAATGGTAAATATAACGGACGTGATATCGACAACTGTCCCATCGTGTGCTAATAGTCAACGAAAAATACGGGCCTATCACAACATTCGCCAACATAACACATTGTATGAAAACGGGTTTCTTTATTTTTCAATCTATGTTAAAAACTTATGTCAAGCCATATAATTGAATTTTAATGCATCTGAAAAGTTAACATAAATTTCATTAGCGAGACCAATCTTCTTCTTCTTCTTCCGTAATCATTCAGAACGTATTTCCTTGTCTTTCAGTACAACGCCATTTATCTTGTACGCAGATTTTTTTAAATGAATGGCATGTGCAGATTTCTTATACAAATGAATTATGCATTATTTGGTTTTGGAAAGATAAACTAATTTATATGGGTTCGGTGAAGTTTATTTCCTGGAAACCGATTACAATAGCAGTTCTCTCACTGACTATGAAACCACAGCCAACTCTAGATAACTAGGCCAGACAACTGACAAGAGGTTTCCTTACCTAGATCAGAAAAGGGGGCGGAAAATATAGATGTTTGATAGAGCACTGCAAGCTTTTTTGCAATTTTACTCAATTCTGTGAGTCTATGGTTATTTATTGGTGAAAATATTCATTATATTGATATTCCTTATTGTTAAACTTAACTTGTTGCATAATATAACTTCGATTTAGCATTTTGTGTTGATTTTAAAATGAATTCGTCTATATACACCACTACTGGAATGCGAGGTCACGTGGTGTACTTGGGAGTCTGATTTTCCATAATTCTTACCTGAGTCCGAAGGCCCATACGTTTATAGTTGGCTCTGATGACACCCACTCTTTCTAGTTTATGTTCTTCTTCAAACGCTCCATACCAACCACGTGTTAACCACTCTGTCTGGTTTGTATGTGATCTGAGTATAAGAGCGATTGTATGTTGTGCCAGTTATGCTCCTACATTTTGCCAGTTATGAACATCCGATTTCTTGCGATGCTTTTTATTCACTAGGATAGCTTCCCTAGGTCCTACATCAGTCGTCTCTTACGATATGCCTTGTAGGTCGCAGTGGTACTATTCTTTGCTTCCTTCCGGCCCCGGCACCAAACGGGCGACTTTAAGATCAATTTTGATATTCCAACTATTTGTGTCTTCGTCAAATGTGTTACATATTTGGCTATAAATAATTGAAAGTAATAATAAATAGTTACAATATAAAATCAGTGGGAAAAAATGAAGTATGAAAATATAACCAATTATTCGGATGCACGTGTCTGATAGGGAATGTTAACCCGAAATAAATGCTTGCAGAAAACGGATGCACCAGGCTGTAAGGCGCATAACATGGTGCAACGACCCTTCACAATGAGGAATGGGATAACGGATTCTACGGTCGCAAAAGTGTCTAGGAGATTTAGCCACGCAGTAAGAATGTCAGACCTACCATCACGAGGGTGACCAAAACTTACTGCGGGAAGAGGTCGGCATAAACGGGGAAGCAGAAATCGTAGGAATTATATCCTACAGAACTGCCCCTAGTATGCAGACTTGAGAAGAAAGAGATGGCCCACTTACACTAGTGCCCAAGACAAATTGTATGACGTAGCTGATAATCTGAGGCAGACGGCTGCCTTTATTAGAGAATCCGAAATCCCATTCTAGTGAGAACGCAGAAGCAGAAGAATAACCAATTATGAATTAAAAATGATAACAAATTTACGAGACAAAATGAAATATTTATTTGTGTGTACATTTTTAAACAAAAAATGAAAACATTACATGCCTTCGTTTCTAATATGAAATCCCGTAAATTAATCTTTTTGTATTTTTTTGTCAACATTTATTTACAATCTTCATTTTTCATTAGCCAAGTTAGAAGACAAAAGTGAAAACATTTTTTTTAAGATTCTAATAAATTTTATTTAAAACGATTTTTTTGACATAACAAATACAGAAATTATGGATTGTCCGTTATAGAAGATATGGTATCTTGTTCATCGTGGACGAAATCCTAAAACGGGTACATGTTGACTAATGTTTACGAGAGTTTTATCAGGCAGAATGCAGTGTAGGCCGTAGTTTAGTCGACTTATTTCTTTATAGATAAACTTTTTATCATCGTCGTTTGAAAAGGTTACCTTAACCTTGACCGTTGAGATTTGCGTAAGACTGGACGTGAATGTCTCCTGGATTTATGCTGTATGATTCCTCTATGTTCTAACGAAACAGCTTTATTAAATTAACCGAATTTAAGGATTCAATACGAAATGTATAAGATTTAAGAAACGGTAGATTAATCAAATACATTTCAATTGAAATTCGTCAAAGCATAAAAATACATGCTTGATTGAACTCATTTGCATAAAGTGTTTAGAGCGCAAAGACTTCATTGCATCATGTTTTACACCATATGGCTCGGTCCCTCTCCGAAGAAATGGCATGCCACCTGCAGAAAGTATTGCACAAATCATGAACTCCGTAGTTCCGGCAACAATCCTAGTCATATACATAATCCACATGAAAATAGTGTGCCCTCTGGTGATGTTCTTAATCCATTCAGATCATTTACCGAAACCGACTACTTTTGTTCTTTACTTAATGTTTCCTCATTGGTCAAATACGGACAATGAAGAAAAACAGTCACAAAAAATAGCTACATGTGAAATGCGGTGTCTTCAAAAGGTTACCTGTAATACAATAAAAGACAGAGTCAGAAACAACAGTCAAAGAGACAGTTGGGACAGAACCCTGATTGAATTACATAGAGAAACAAAGAATGAAGTGATTTCGGTCACATAATAAGAATACAACTAAACTCCACAGTATACAGAGTTTTCTATAACAGAACATCAGCATAGAGGACGAGAGGCACACCAAGAAACAAATGGATAGATGACATCGCAATATCCTGTCAAAAAGCAAGCAAAAATATCTATTACTCAAGCCACTAGAATAGCCTAAGATAAACAGCAGAAAGCCACGACACTGGACAGCAACACAGTAACACTGTGACACTAGAATAGCCTAAGATAAACAGCAGAAAGCCACGACACTGGACAGCAACACGGTAACACTGTGACAATAAAAGCAGAAAGCCACGACACTGGACAGCAACACGGTAACACTGTGACAATAAAAGCAGAAAGCCACGACACTGGACAGCAACACGGTAACACTGTGACAATAAAAGCAGAATAAGAAGACGAATGCTCCCGCAGAGTCAGGGATATATACCTCGTGGGCGTGTCCCCTTATCGAAAACAATGATGAAATATGTTCTATGCCTTGCAGTTAATAACGTGTAGTATTCATTTATTTTACTGGAAAAGTTACAAGTCCACCAGCATATCTCTTCTTCAATCTGCGTTTCACATTTTTGTACGTATCACAACCAACTGAGAGCCATGGTTGCACAGTAGTTAGTGCACTTGATGCTTAGATAAGAGATCTTGGTTCCATCCACAATTGAACAGTAGTTAGTGCACTTGATGCTTAGATAAGAGATCTTGGTTCCATCCACAATTGAACAGTAGTTAGTGCACTTGATGCTTAGATAAGAGATCTTGGTTCCATCCACAATTGAACAGTAGTTAGTGCACTTGATGCTTAGATAAGAGATCTTGGTTCCATCCACAATTGAACAGTAGTTAGTGCACTTGATGCTTAGATAAGAGATCTTGGTTCCATCCACAATTGAACAGTAGTTAGTGCACTTGATGCTTAGATAAGAGATCTTGGTTCCATCCACAATTGAACAGTAGTTAGTGTACTTGATACTTTTATGAGAGATCTTGGTTCCATCCACAATTGGAGTGGAACATTTTCTGACCTCAAAAGGCTCTCAGGTCGACCCAGTCTCATATGGGTACTAAAGAAGCACTGGGAATAAAAGTGACCGGCGTGATATTGTCCACATTATACATAGTGTCTCTCTCTCTCTTCTTCTCTCTTATTTCTCTAAACCACTAGTGGAGCCTATAACCTTAAGTTGTCCTCCACTTTTTTCGGTCTCTGACCGTTTTGTTTACAGCCTCCCATGATAATCTTGCATCCTTCAGTTTCACATGAAGATTCGGTCTTCAGATCTGTTTAAGGCGTCCCCTTTGTTCGCTTTCCCTAAGGGTTCTACTCTAGTGCCTGTCTAATAACATTCGACTGTATCTTACGAAAAGTACGTCCCACCCACCACCATTTTATTAATGCTATTTCTCTATAAACCACTGTGACATTTAATGTGACCAGAATAGTTCACTTTCTGGAACATAATGTTGTTTCTGTGTCAATGTTTCTTGATGTTCAGATCATATAAGATGTCCATATTATTTCTCTTCTATTAGTGCGTTCTAAGAATTTGTATGTTGCACTTTATTTCAAAGGATTAGATTTATCTAAATACTAGAATAATCTAATACTCTAAATTGTAGATCAACTAAATGGGTCTGCTATCCTGGACACGCAAATGTTTATGGTTATGAAAGAGTTGAAAGGTCGATTCTCAAGAACGGTAATGGGAACATTTACTATTGACAAGTTAGAGGGATGCTATAATCACTCAAAGACCTCATGTTGCGTAATTACATAGACAAGAGATCAAGCAGATAATAAACATTACAATTGTTTACAGATGAATGCAGGAGGGGGAGGATGTCTTTGTGATATCATAAGTCTCTCCTGTATGGTAATCTGCGGCCTAAGTATCTCCTGCCTGGAAATGTGATATCCTGAGTCTCTCCTGCCTGGTAATGTGAAAACCTGTGTCTCTCTTGCCTGGTAATGTGCTTTCTGAGTCTCTCCTGCATGGTGATGTCTTTCCTGAGTCTCCCCTGCATGGTGATGTGCTTCCTGAGTCTCTCCTGTCTGTAATGTGCTTCCAGAGTCTCTCCTGTCTGGAAATGTGCTTCCTGAGTCTCTCCTGCTGATAATGTGCTTCCTGAGTCTCTTCTGCTCGGTAATGTGCTGCATGAGTCTCTCCTGTCTGGCAATGTGCTTCCTGGGTATCTCCTGTCTGGAAATGTGCTTCCTGAGTCTCTCCTGCTGATAATGTGCTTCATGAGTCTCTCCTGTCTGGTAATGTACTTCCTAAGTCTCTTCTGCATGGTAATGTGCTTCATAAGTCTCTCCTGTCTGGTAATGTACTTCCTAAGTCTCTTCTGTCTGGTAACGTGCTTCATGTGTCTCTCCTGCATGGTAATGTGCTTCCTGTGTCTCTCCTGTCTGGAAATATGCTTCCTGAGTCTCTTCTGCCTGCTGATATGCTTCCTGAGTCTCTTCTGTCTGGTTATACACAATGGCAGAATGAAAATGCTTTCATGTCAAAACCGCTTTGTCAAAAATAAGAAACAGAAGCCTTTAACTAAGATATCAATTACTATATGGCTGGACTAGGTGTAATATGTATTGTGATTTGAATTCCTAGACGTTGAAGATTGTAACCACCGCTTTGCCGACTATCTCGATGTCTTTCTTTCTTTTGTCCGTCTCTGCGTTTTTGTTGCTAAGCGTAGCAGGTTTAACTGATGATCGGTTTCCGAGATAATGCACTCTCGGTCGCTTGATATGGTGTGGTTTTGCGGAGTTTTAAGATGTCTGTAACTCCATCAACTCATCTTTTCTTGGTCTGCCCCTTCCTCTTGATGATTCCATTTTCAAGTTCTACGCTCTTGCAACTGGTGTATTCGGTTTCATTCAGACCAAGTGGCCAAACCATTTGAGTCTCTGTTTTTCAATAAATCTAATAGCAGGTGTTGTTCCGACTGTTCTTCTAATTTCCTCATTTCTTATATGGTCTCTTCTTGTTTTATTTACTGCTTTCCTCAAGCATCTCATTTCGCATGTGGTAATTTTCCTTTCGTGTTCTTTTGTCAGTGCCCATGTTTGACACTGGTAGCACAGTGTTGGTATGAAGATTACATTTATAATCTGTCTTTTAGACTCCACTGGAATTGCTGAATAACAGATATGTCTCGATGTAATAACATATATTTCTATACGTATATCATTACCTTCATTATTACTGCACTACCCATTACTATATGTGTTATCTAACAACTATATACCTGTTTTATGAAGAGTTCATTTGTTTGTTACGGAAATCGATAACATCTGAGCGCTAACAGACCACTGTTATCTCTACTGTTTTCTTAAATGTTTGTTTCCCATGTTTGAAAAGGGCTTAGGTATAACACATTCTTCTTGCCACAATGTTATCTATTTTCTTTGTCAGATTCGTTCATTTGCAGAATATAACTCAACTTAAACTGTCACATACACAATGAAATGTTAGTATATTAGCTTTTACTAGTCTACTGTTTTCATACTTAGTGACTTCATGAATATGATTCGGAAAGTCAAAACAGGAATGGTGAGACGAATTTAGGTGGAGGGGAACTGGTACAAACAGGGTTCAGAGAAATCACCTTCATTTTTGTCCTTGGTCACACATGAGTCAGTGGTGATGAACGTGATGATAGGATGGCTGACAAGGCTACGATATCAGAAGGAACTTCAATTAACCGAAATGACGTTCTGAACGCATTAAGGGAGTCTTCAGAACAATGGAGTTTCAGGGTTCTGAATCCAAATCGCTGACCAGACTGAGAGAGATGGGTGTCGATAGTACAGCCCGAAAAAAGTCACATACCAAAATTGCAAAAAGATTGATTAATCAACATCGAACTGGCGTGTTGGGTCGCTGAATGCTGTGGGATTTGTTGAGACGGGCTTTTGAGCACCTATGGACATGTCGGGAGTGACATGACGATAGTTTTCATATAACTGCTAACTAGTCTACTTGTTGTGACACAATACGAAAGACTTCTTGTACACACATAAATGCACTTATTAACTCCTACATTCCGACAATACCGTTGAAAAACCGTTCTGGTAGTACTAAATTACGGACCTGCCACCTTCAAGAAACACACCATTGAATAGAAACAAAAGTATTTGCAAAATCTATTTAATGATATTTATGAATAATTCTGTGTTCACATCATTGGAGACCGTCACTAAAATACCAAAATTAAGCTTAATTTGACGTGTATGTTGTATACCAGCAGACGCGTTGACTAGGATATAACAATCAGGCAGGTCAAGTGAAAATGTGCTACAATACAGATCTAGAACATATGTATGCATAATTTATGAAATATTGACAATAGAAGAGCGTCTACCGAGAAGATGAGCAGACAACAGAGAATCAGATCTACAAGAACTGAACAGGAAGAGGAAAAACAAGAAATCAGTAGAAAGATGAAAATAACGATGATGACAATGAAGAGAACGATGAAACTTAATGACGATGAATAACTAATGACAAACAAAATGAATGGGAGTCACCACTAACGAAGTTGATAACATCGCACTTGTTACCACAAACAATATGAATGGGTGTCACCACTAACGAAGTTGATAACATCGCACTTGTTACAACAAACAAAATGAATGGGAGTCACCACTAACGAAGTTGATAACATCGCACTTGTTACAACAAACAAAATGAAAGGGAGTCACCACTAACGAAGTTGATAACATCGCACTTGTTACCACAAACAAAATGAATGGGAGTCACCACTAACGAAGTTGATAACATCGCACTTGTTACAACAAACAAAATGAATGGGAGTCACCACTAACGAAGTTGATAACATCGCACTTGTTACAACAAACAAAATGAATGGGAGTCACCACTAACGAAGTTGATAACATCGCACTTGTTACCACAAATAAAATGAATGGGAGTCACCACTAACGAAGTTGATAACACCGCACTTGTTACAACAAACAAAATGAATGGGAGTCACCACTAACGAAGTTGATAACATCGCACTTGTTACCACAAACAAAATGAATGGGCGTCACCACTAACGAAGTTGATAACATCGCACTTGTTACCACAAACAAAATGAATGGGAGTCACCACTAACGAAGTTGATAACACCGCACTTGTTACAACAAACAAAATGAATGGGAGTCACCACTAACGAAGTTGATAACATCGCACTTGTTACCACAAACAAAATGAATGGGAGTCACCACTAACGAAGTTGATAACATCGCACTTGTTACCACAAACAAAATGAATGGGCGTCACCACTAACGAAGTTGATAACATCGCACTTGTTACCACAAACAAAATGAATGGGAGTCACCACTAACGAAGTTGATAACACCGCACTTGTTACAACAAACAAAATGAATGGGAGTCACCACTAACGAAGTTGATAACATCGCACTTGTTACCACAAACAAAATGAATGGGAGTCATCACTAACGAAGTTGATAACACCGCACTTGTTACAACAAACAAAATGAATGGGAGTCACCACTAACGAAGTTGATAACACCGCACTTGTTACAACAAACAAAATGAATGGGAGTCACCACTAACGAAGTTGATAACATCGCACTTGTTACCACAAACAAAATGAATGGGTGTCACCACTAACGAAGTTGATAACATCGCACTTGTTACAACAAACAAAATGAATGGGAGTCACCACTAACGAAGTTGATAACATCGCACTTGTTACCACAAACAAAATGAATGGGTGTCACCACTAACGAAGTTGATAACATCGCACTTGTTACAACAAACAAAATGAATGGGTGTCACCACTAACGAAGTTGATAACATCGCACTTGTTACCACAAACAAAATGAATGGGAGTCATCACTAACGAAGTTGATAACACCGCACTTGTTACCACAAACAAAATGAATGGGAGTCACCACTAACGAAGTTGATAACATCGCACTTGTTACAACAAACAAAATGAATGGGAGTCACCACTAACGAAGTTGATAACATCGCACTTGTTACCACAAACAAAATGAATGGGAGTCATCACTAACGAAGTTGATTACATCGCACTTGTTACAACAAACAAAATGAATGGGAGTCATCACTAACGTAGTTGATAACATCGCACTTGTTACAACAAACAAAATGAATGGGAGTCACCACTAACGAAGTTGATAACATCGCACTTGTTACAACAAACAAAATGGATGGGAGTCACCACTAACGAAGTTGATAACATCGCACTTGTTACCACAAACAAAATGAATGGGAGTCATTACTAACGAAGTTGATAACATCGCACTTGTTACCACAAACAAAATGAATGGGAGTCATCACTAACGAAGTTGATAACATCGCACTTGTTACCACAAACAAAATGAATGGGAGTCACCACTAACGAAGTTGATAACATGGCACTTGTTACAACAAACAAAATGAATGGGAGTCACCACTAACGAAGTTGATAACATCGCACTTGTTACAACAAACAAAATGAATGGGAGTCACCACTAACGAAGTTGATAACATCGCACTTGTTACCACAAACAAAATGAATGGGAGTCACCACTAACGAAGTTGATAACATCGCACTTGTTACCACAAACAAAATGAATGGGCGTCACCACTAACGAAGTTGATAACATCGCACTTGTTACCACAAACAAAATGAATGGGAGTCACCACTAACGAAGTTGATAACACCGCACTTGTTACAACAAACAAAATGAATGGGAGTCACCACTAACGAAGTTGATAACATCGCACTTGTTACCACAAACAAAATGAATGGGAGTCATCACTAACGAAGTTGATAACACCGCACTTGTTACAACAAACAAAATGAATGGGAGTCACCACTAACGAAGTTGATAACACCGCACTTGTTACAACAAACAAAATGAATGGGAGTCACCACTAACGAAGTTGATAACATCGCACTTGTTACCACAAACAAAATGAATGGGTGTCACCACTAACGAAGTTGATAACATCGCACTTGTTACAACAAACAAAATGAATGGGAGTCACCACTAACGAAGTTGATAACATCGCACTTGTTACCACAAACAAAATGAATGGGTGTCACCACTAACGAAGTTGATAACATCGCACTTGTTACAACAAACAAAATGAATGGGTGTCACCACTAACAAAGTTGATAACATCGCACTTGTTACCACAAACAAAATGAATGGGAGTCATCACTAACGAAGTTGATAACATCGCACTTGTTACAACAAACAAAATGAATGGGTGTCACCACTAACGAAGTTGATAACATCGCACTTGTTACCACAAACAAAATGAATGGGAGTCATTACTAACGAAGTTGATAACATCGCACTTGTTACCACAAACAAAATGAATGGGAGTCATCACTAACGAAGTTGATAACATCGCACTTGTTACCACAAACAAAATGAATGGGAGTCATCACTAACGTAGTTGATAACATCGCACTTGTTACAACAAACAAAATGAATGGGAGTCACCACTAACGAAGTTGATAACATCGCACTTGTTACCACAAACAAAATGAATGGGAGTCACCACTAACGAAGTTGATAACACCGCACTTGTTACAACAAACAAAATGAATGGGAGTCACCACTAACGAAGTTGATAACATCGCACTTGTTACCACAAACAAAATGAATGGGAGTCATCACTAACGAAGTTGATAACACCGCACTTGTTACAACAAACAAAATGAATGGGAGTCACCACTAACGAAGTTGATAACACCGCACTTGTTACAACAAACAAAATGAATGGGAGTCACCACTAACGAAGTTGATAACATCGCACTTGTTACCACAAACAAAATGAATGGGTGTCACCACTAACGAAGTTGATAACATCGCACTTGTTACAACAAACAAAATGAATGGGAGTCACCACTAACGAAGTTGATAACATCGCACTTGTTACCACAAACAAAATGAATGGGTGTCACCACTAACGAAGTTGATAACATCGCACTTGTTACAACAAACAAAATGAATGGGTGTCACCACTAACGAAGTTGATAACATCGCACTTGTTACCACAAACAAAATGAATGGGAGTCATCACTAACGAAGTTGATAACACCGCACTTGTTACCACAAACAAAATGAATGGGAGTCACCACTAACGAAGTTGATAACATCGCACTTGTTACAACAAACAAAATGAATGGGAGTCACCACTAACGAAGTTGATAACATCGCACTTGTTACCACAAACAAAATGAATGGGAGTCATCACTAACGAAGTTGATTACATCGCACTTGTTACAACAAACAAAATGAATGGGAGTCATCACTAACGTAGTTGATAACATCGCACTTGTTACAACAAACAAAATGAATGGGAGTCACCACTAACGAAGTTGATAACATCGCACTTGTTACAACAAACAAAATGGATGGGAGTCACCACTAACGAAGTTGATAACATCGCACTTGTTACCACAAACAAAATGAATGGGAGTCATTACTAACGAAGTTGATAACATCGCACTTGTTACCACAAACAAAATGAATGGGAGTCATCACTAACGAAGTTGATAACATCGCACTTGTTACCACAAACAAAATGAATGGGAGTCACCACTAACGAAGTTGATAACATGGCACTTGTTACAACAAACAAAATGAATGGGAGTCACCACTAACGAAGTTGATAACATCGCACTTGTTACAACAAACAAAATGAATGGGAGTCACCACTAACGAAGTTGATAACATCGCACTTGTTACCACAAACAAAATGAATGGGAGTCACCACTAACGAAGTTGATAACATCGCACTTGTTACCACAAACAAAATGAATGGGCGTCACCACTAACGAAGTTGATAACATCGCACTTGTTACCACAAACAAAATGAATGGGAGTCACCACTAACGAAGTTGATAACACCGCACTTGTTACAACAAACAAAATGAATGGGAGTCACCACTAACGAAGTTGATAACATCGCACTTGTTACCACAAACAAAATGAATGGGAGTCATCACTAACGAAGTTGATAACACCGCACTTGTTACAACAAACAAAATGAATGGGAGTCACCACTAACGAAGTTGATAACACCGCACTTGTTACAACAAACAAAATGAATGGGAGTCACCACTAACGAAGTTGATAACATCGCACTTGTTACCACAAACAAAATGAATGGGTGTCACCACTAACGAAGTTGATAACATCGCACTTGTTACAACAAACAAAATGAATGGGAGTCACCACTAACGAAGTTGATAACATCGCACTTGTTACCACAAACAAAATGAATGGGTGTCACCACTAACGAAGTTGATAACATCGCACTTGTTACAACAAACAAAATGAATGGGTGTCACCACTAACAAAGTTGATAACATCGCACTTGTTACCACAAACAAAATGAATGGGAGTCATCACTAACGAAGTTGATAACATCGCACTTGTTACAACAAACAAAATGAATGGGTGTCACCACTAACGAAGTTGATAACATCGCACTTGTTACCACAAACAAAATGAATGGGAGTCATTACTAACGAAGTTGATAACATCGCACTTGTTACCACAAACAAAATGAATGGGAGTCATCACTAACGAAGTTGATAACATCGCACTTGTTACCACAAACAAAATGAATGGGAGTCATCACTAACGTAGTTGATAACATCGCACTTGTTACAACAAACAAAATGAATGGGAGTCACCACTAACGAAGTTGATAACATCGCACTTGTTACAACAAACAAAATGAATGGGAGTCACCACTAACGAAGTTGATAACATCGCACTTGTTACCACAAACAAAATGAATAGGAGTCATTACTAACGAAGTTGATAACATCGCACTTGTTACCACAAACAAAATGAATGGGAGTCATCACTAACGAAGTTGATAACATCGCACTTGTTACAACAAACAAAATGAATGGGAGTCATCACTAACGAAGTTGATAACATCGCACTTGTGACAACAAACAAAATGAATGGGAGTCATCACTAACGAAGTTGATAACATCGCACTTGTTACAACAAACAAAATGAATGGGTGTCACCACTAACGAAGTTGATAACATCGCACTTGTTACCACAAACAAAATGAATGGGTGTCACCACTAACGAAGTTGATAACATCGCACTTGTTACCACAAACAAAATGAATGGGAGTCACCACTAACGAAGTTGATAACATCGCACTTGTTACCACAAACAAAATGAATGGGTGTCACCACTAACGAAGTTGATAACATCGCACTTGTTACAACAAACAAAATGAATGGGTGTCACCACTAACGAAGTTGATAACATCGCACTTGTTACAACAAACAAAATGAATGGGAGTCACCACTAACGAAGTTGATAACATCGCACTTGTTACCACAAACAAAATGAATGGGTGTCACCACTAATGAAGTTGATAACATCGCACTTGTTACCACAAACAAAATGAATGGGTTTCACCACTAACGAAGTTGATAACATCGCACTTGTTACAACAAACAAAATGAATGGGTGTCACCACTAACGAAGTTGATAACATCGCACTTGTTACCACAAACAAAATGAATGGGAGTCACCACTAACGAAGTTGATAACACCGCACTTGTTACCACAAACAAAATGAATGGGAGTCACCACTAACGAAGTTGATAACATCGCACTTGTTACCACAAACAAAATGAATGGGAGTCACCACTAACGAAGTTGATAACATCGCACTTGTTACCACAAACAAAATGAATGGGTGTCACCACTAACGAAGTTGATAACATCGCACTTGTTACCACAAACAAAATGAATGGGAGTCACCACTAACGAAGTTGATAACATCGCACTTGTTACAACAAACAAAATGAATGAGAGTCACCACTAACGAAGTTGATAACATCGCACTTGTTACCACAAACAAAATGAATGGGAGTCACCACTAACGAAGTTGATAACATCGCACTTGTTACCACAAACAAAATGAATGGGAGTCACCACTAACGAAGTTGATAACATCGCACTTGTTACAACAAACAAAATGAATGAGAGTCACCACTAACGAAGTTGATAACATCGTACTTGTTACAACAAACAAAATGAATGGGTGTCACCACTAACGAAGTTGATAACATCGCACTTGTTACAACAAACAAAATGAATGGGAGTCACCACTAACAAAGTTGATAACATCGCACTTGTTACCACAAACAAAATGAATGGGAGTCACCACTAACGAAGTTGATAACATCGCACTTGTTACAACAAACAAAATGAATGGGAGTCACCACTAACGAAGTTGATAACATCGCACTTGTTACAACAAACAAAATGAATGGGAGTCACCACTAACGAAGTTGATAACACCGCACTTGTTACCACAAACAAAAAATTATCTGTTGAACTGCAATAGACCCCGATCCTTTAACTGTGGATATAAATTACAAGCACCTCTAAAGTCGGAATACGGATAGTCTGAATAGAGAGGACACCACTGATAAGGAAAACAAGCATTCACGTAAAATCAGTAAGAAGCGTCCTATTGTGCGCCATATTAATTGATAGTACTCTACAAACTACAAACATAAAATTATATGGTAAACTGAAGTAAACCCTGATTCTTTACTTGGGGATCTCTAAATTACAAGTACCTCGGAAGTCGGGAAAAAGACTCGTCTGAACAAGTAACACTGGTGACACGGAAAACAAGCCTTCATGTGAAAATCAGTCAGACATGTCATATTAGGTGCCATAGCTACTTCTGAATTAGTAATGGACGGACGGCCCGTGTGGTGCCGGGGCCCGAAAATCAAGCATAGAATAGTACCATTGCCACCTACAAGGCATGTCTTACGAGGCGACTGATGTAGAACCTAGAGAAGCTACCCTAGTAAATAAAAAGCCTCACAGAAATTGGATGTGCTGGCCTACTTGTAGGCGCATAACTGGCACAACGTACAGTCGTTCTTAGGCTCAGATGATATACAAATCACACAGAGTGCTTAACAAGTGGTCGTTATAGAGCGTTCGAAAAAAGAAGAAATAATGGATAGACAAAAACAAAAACAAAACAAAACAAAAACAAAACAAAACAAAAACAAAACAAAACAAAAACAAAACAAAAACAAAACAAAACAGTAAACAAGTAGAATGAATTATATTGACAATAATAAAAACTACGACAGAAAGTAAGGTTTCTTTTCTTTTCGAAACAAAAGACTAACAGTGTCACCCTTGAACCCAAACTGCAAAATTATATGTGATAGAATTTAATGACTGAACAAAAGTTCACCAAACAAGAAATACTATTTCGGTATACAACTAAGATGGCATGCACGTCCGAGTGGTTACCGGGGCCTAACTTTGGGGTGTAAAGAATAGAACCACTGTTACCTACCACGCATGTCGTAGAGGCGACTAAGGAGGTTTGGCTGAAATCAGATGCAAATGTCCTAAACGTGTAGAAGTCTGCGTTTAGGGGCCTACTAAACCAATGTGCAACGTATACACGTTCTTGGCAAAGATCAAACCTATCACAAAGAGTGATTAAAATTGGTCGTAAAGAACGAATGCAAAGAAGAAGAAGATCTCAGAAGTGACCCTTGTATCATCGTCAGAGATGCATACTACTTGTCCCAGGAAAAAAACAAACCAAAAGCGAGTTTGTTCATGGACATCTTGAAAAAGAACAGTAAAATTATAACACTACAACAGCAAGCAAGCACCATACAGAGCATGGTTTAAGATCAAGGCGGGTTGTGGAGAGTTTTTTGCTGCACTCCAAGATACCACCACTTATGATAATCCTTAAGTTCAAAGTCCGTCTTATGTCAACGACGATTAGGAAAGGCATGACAATGAATAATTCGTACTTCAAAAAAAGAATGATAAAGTCATGATGATAAGTCATGATGTTAAGTCATGATGTTAAGTCATATAAATAATACTACAGTTGTTCTTCTTCTTCGAACGCTTCCTATCGATCACTTGTTAAACCACTCTTTGCGATTTGTATGTGATCTGAGTCTAAGAGCGATTGTACTTTGTGCCAGCTATACGCCTAAAAGTACACCAGCACATCCGATTTCTGCAATGCGTTGTATTTACTAGGGCAGCTTCCCTAGGCCTCTACCTCAGTCGTCTCTTACAAAATTCCTTGTAGGTTGCAGTATTACTATTCTTGCTCCCCTTGCGAGCCCCGGCAACGCAGGTGGGAAACTACAATTATAATCGAACTATAACATATCAAATGTTATTATATTTTTTCTACTAAAAATCTGATCTATTTTGTTGTTTTTCATAAACCAGAAACTGCAGCACAGTTTTTGTTTACATATTCTTCACAGTTGAATTCTTCCATTTTCTATTATTTTATTTGTTTGTTTGTTTGTTTGTTGCTGTATAGCATAAATTGTATATATCATTTATTAAGAAAACAAGCACAAGAAAATAGCATGAAAACTCGGTTAATTGTGTGGACAATAGCTAGCTGTACAAAGTTTATATTTACTGACATATCGAGGATTCCTTGATTACACATGGACACTATTTCAGTCAATATAATATTGAATTTGACAGTTTGGAGAGAATGTCATAGCCACAGGGAAGTTCCAGTTCCGAGCTGTCAATTGTGTAAAGACAACATGAATTCTTTAAATATTGAATCTGATCTCGGTTATGTTTGTTGTACTTGTTTACGGAACAATTATGCATTTTTTTTGGTATATTTATTTTAGAAATGTTAATTTACAACAACAAATAAAACAACGATGTTTATGTGTGAGTATGTTTTGATAACGAAATCATATTTGTAGAAGGAGAATAAGTATAGACAGTAAAGTTAGATAGAAAACTAGTTGTAGATAAAAAAAGAACTAGTATGAAGTTGAGAGAATGATAGATACAATGTTAAGAAGTAGTAAGGACGTAAATAAACTTCAATTAAACAGTAATAAGTGAGTATAGAAGTTGTGCGAGTAAGTGAGTAATAGAAGTAAAAGTAGCAGTAGTAGAAGTTGTAAAAGTAGTGAAGCTTGTAGGTAAGTAGAAGTTGTAAAAGTAGTAGTGAGTAGTAGAGTTGTAAAAGTAGTAGCTGTAGTAGTAGAAGTTGTAAAAGTAGGAGTAGTAGTAGTAATAGGTAGTAGGTAGTAGTAAGTAGTGAGTAGTAATAGTGGTAGTAGGGAGTGTAATAGTGTAAGTTGTGTTATCTTATGTTATGTGATCGACGCCATCGTGAAGCTTGATGTGATCAAAGTATCTAATTTTTCTGTATAGTATGTTGTTTTTCAGCCAATTCTCTTTAATATTTAGATGTTTCAGGACATCAGTGTTCTTTCTTTTTTCTGTTCTTGGTATTCGTAGGATCTTTCTGTAGCCTTTAGTTTCGAAGGATTGGATTTTCGTTCTTGTTTTTTAGTAGTAGTAGTAATAGTAATAGTAGTAGTCATTGTAGTAGCAGTGAAAGTAGTAATAGTAGTAGTAGTTGTTCTTGTAATACTAGCAGTAATAGTATATGTGGAACACTGGTGATCAGGAAAAACAAGCTTACGTTCATAAATTAGTCAGAGTTTACAAATTAGTCACCATAACTACGCCTAAATTCTACGCCTACGGAAGAACGTAGACAATATTTCTTTAAATATATTGTTCTTATAGCAACTGCGCCCGTGTGCTGCTGGGCGTGCTAGGGAGAAACGAATAGTAACAATGTGAACTACAGAGTGTTCAAGATAAAAGAAGTCTGTGAATAGAGCTAATCTGGCATATATGTATGGAAATCAGAAGGTTCAGTTATGACGTAATATAGGTCAAGGTTGTGTTGTGTTGTGTAATTGTAGTGCGGGAAGGGGCGATGAACAAATGTGACGTAGGACAAGCTAGTCAGAACCGGTTTAAATAGTAAATATACGAGATGCAATGCGTGCCTGGCAAATTTCTATTTATCACTAGGGCTGCTTTTAAGTTGAACACCCTGTACAAGGAATGTCGTAATAGTGGACTGAGGAAGGGGCCTAGGAAAGCTATCCTAGTAAATAAAAAGCGCCGCAAAGAATAGATGTGCTGGCCTACTTGTAGGCACATAACTGGCACAACGTACAATCGCTTTCAGGCTCAGATCATATACAAATCACAAAGAGTGGTTAACAAGTGGTCGATATAGAGCGAAGAAAATGAAGACAAAGAATATTAACTGAAGAACAGCCGAAAAATGATCATACTTGTGACAAGTTCACGTGTCCCAAATGGTTGAGAATGTTACTAGTCCGGAACGACCTCACACAGTCAGAAAGGATGCAAAGTGTAGACATACTCTTAGGCCAAGATCATAAATCCCGGCGAAACATGGTCTTTAAAGAGAAATGAATACACGCAGGAAGGGAAAGTGTTGGGGAACTGATTGTCAGCGAGACAGACTCATAATATTTCCTTTAGGAAGAAATTTCGGTTGCCCTGTCCTATACGTGTATGGTACCATACACATGTAGGGGCCTACGAACCGAGGTGCAACGTATAATTGTTCTTGGCTCAGGCCAAACATATTACAAAGAGTGATTCAGTTGACCGCAAATAACGCTCGCAAACAAAGTCGATGTAAGGAAACCTACAAATCTGAGGTGGTCAGAGCGGATCAGATCAGATCTAAAGAAAACCGAGGGAAGGCTCCGATGATACTTAATAAATTGGCGTTTTAGTACAAAGATACGTATGTATGGTATCACACAGTTTCGGCTCGTGATCATTTTTGTTGGTGGGACCAGACACATTTTTCCGGATAAATAATGGTTTTTGGTAGCTATATTTTAATTTATAAAATAATAAATACATGTTATAAATTATTATTGTCACCTGGCCCCACTGGCTCTCAATGACGAGCCTTCCACACATAACAAGCAAATTGAATAATCAAATTATAAACACCAACTATTAACTGTATGTCCCTGTTTTATTCTGTAATTCACTTCTAATCTCATTTCTTACTTACTCTATTATTACTCCTAGATCATTTAAGACACTTATCTCCTTCAATTTTCTCATGGACACATAACTCTTTAACATATTCCCGAAGGATGCAAATGATAAAGATCCAGAACACAAAGATAATCAGCCAATCAGCAAGCTTAGCAGCATCCTGAAAATGGGCATACTCAGGCACTTTTCCTGATTTGTTTTTCACTTCAATTTTCATTTCTCACTATCAAATTGGCTTTTCTCAACTTTAACGAAATAGAAACTCATCCCTGACAAGGAAACATTCGTCTATGCATTGTAACCATAACAACTAGTTAAGAAACTAACAATCTATGACGTCATTAAAACGATCTATATGTCCTGACATTTCTTAATGTACCATCAATACATTTTAATAAACACACCTAACGTCCTTGATAATTCATAATTCAACTGTTTTTCCACGTATGTATCTTAATTACTGTGAGCAGTGTACAATCTACAGCTGGCTGTTCTTTTAAAACGTTTGTATTGTTGGACTAGGCAATGTGTGCCGTAAGAAATATGAGTTTGTGGTTCGAATCTGTGTTTGTAGTTTGTTTTTCCGAAGCCCAGGAGCGGTGTACATTGTCTATTTATTGATGATATTCATTCGGCTCCTTGCTTACTTTTCTTAAAACAATTCTTATTCTCCACCTATGCAAATCTTATTCTCCACCTATGCAAACTCTTATTTTCCATCAATGCAAACTTTTATTCTCCACCTATGCTACAAAAAGAATGTTATCCTTGTTATTGTCAATTAAATCTTCTTCAGAATGCAACTCACTTCTACAAATAGTGTAATTGGTTTGATTGATTGAATGATTGATTGATTGGCTGATCAACTGATTAGTTTATTGATCGATTGATTGATAGATTGAAAATGAGAGATTGGATTGATTGGTTGGTGGATTTATTATTTGATTGATTTATTTATTTAACCATTCTCTTTGCACTTTGATGAATAAACATGTGCGGCTCGGATCTTTTTTATTACACTGAAAGATCTCAGCGGCGATGCACGGACAGAGAAGCTACGAGGGTCCCTGGTGTAACTGTGTAAGTGGCAGGCAACAATTTTTCTATGAATTTTATTTGGATCTTTCTAATGTATTTTGTCTGGGCAGTGGCTTTGCAGTTTACTCTTAGCAATGTTCAACTTCCAAATATTATTTTATGTGTTTAACTTGAATGCGGTTCTTGAGTCTGTTTCCGATAGGACTAGGAATTTGATGTCACCTACATTGTGATCAGAGATCGCTGGCAAAATATGATAATCCCTCAACGAAGGAAATTAACCGAGCACCTTTGAATCGAGAGGCGAGTATCTCACCTTCTCGCCACATACATCCCTCCATATAAATTATCTCTCTCTCTCGCGATCGTATATAATTTATCTATAAAACCGTCATCCTTTTTGTTATTCTATCAACTTACAAGTGATCTCAGCGGGAGTATATTAATAGCCGTCCATCGCAAGAGATGATGACAACAATCTAAGACGTGTGCTGCTGCACCTCTCTGGTGTGTGCGGAGGTGACTGTAGAGTTCAATTCTACGTCGCATATGCGAGGGCCTGCTATGCATTTTTGAGGACTGCATTAATTTTGAATGAATTGTTTTTAATGTGCCATTAACTATTTTTGCCAAGACAACAGCTTTTTTAACGTAATTTTGTCAATTTTCAGCTGTCGAGAGTTCTCTTAGGGTGTGACTTTGAACGCAGGACATAAGCTTGATCGTCTGTCTCCGATAGGACTATTGTTTATTACATATGGATTACAGCCTCTTTAAGCTGAGGCACGCCACGTTCAACCAAAGTACGAACCTTGTTTTGGTTATACCTGAACATGTAGGCCAACAAAAATATATATTTCTCTCGTTCCGTTATATGTTACGTAGGGTCTCCAAGTAATTTCCCCATACCGCTCTGTCCTGAGTATCCTCTCAATCTCTTCCATGGAATTGAGTCCTATATTTCTTGCCTCTCTCAGCAAAGTTCGTCTCTGGGTTTCCCTAGGGCGTCATCTCTATCTTGAACCCTTTGCCTCCCATTTCAATGCCTGCTTTGGTAATATAATATCATTTCTTTGTTTTGTTGGTTATATAATGGATTAAAACCTCTTTAAGCCGACACACGCACCTTTCAACCTAATGCGAACCTTTTATTTGTTATATCAGAGCATGTAGGCCAACAAACATGAAAAATAAGAATTTACTCCTTTCCGAAAATTCAAGATAAATTGAAGATCATTTCTTTTCAAGGTTTGCCCAACATATTTACATCTTCTCCTTCGTATAACAGATGTTACTAGTGGTTTATCAGACATTTTTCTGCTTTCATCACTTCTGAAATCGTCCCATTTTTGCTAACAAACAGGAAAAATAAGAATTGACTCCTTTCGGAGAATCTAAATCATCTATGAACTCTATCGCACCTATAGTGATATCATGAATCACTTGAAAATATACCGATTGCTCCACAAGGGATACGAACTGGGTACGTTTAGTGCTTGAAGTGTGTGCCTCAACACTAAAGAGATCCTAAATTTTGCCCTTGATAGGTTGCGATATGTTATCTAATATCTAATGTAGATACACCAGGTTTAAATTTGATGACATTAAATAAAGGTTACTGACCTCAAACATACAGTGATCTCACTAAATTGCAATAAGTTCTCAATACTGTTTAATAAGCAAATTGTTATAGTCAATACAAACAAAATATATGGAACTATGGAAGTTGAGAGCCGCGGTAGCGTAGTTGTTAGTGAACTCGCTTCTCAAGGCTGGTGGTCCGGGTTCAACTCCGCAGTGTGCATGGAATTTTTCCCGACCGCGACGGCTCTCAGGTCGACCCAGCCTCAACTGGGTACCAGACATGCTCTGGGAAAGTAAAGGCGGCCGGCGTGATGCTGACCACATCACCCATCGTGTGCCGACGGTCAATGAATAATACAGGCCTAACACTGTATTGCCCTATATACCACAAGGTATGAAAGGGGTCCTTTAAAGATGGAAGTTATATAGTTTTAAAAGTAGATTACAAGTTTTCAATTCAATGTTGTGCCCATTCTAACATATGCTAGCGACATTTGGAAAGTTGTTAAAGATATAGAAAGTAAATTGAATGCATTTGACAAATAAATGTTGGCGAAAAATAATGAACATAAAATTGAACCACTTCGGAAAATGTGGTGAAATTAGAATATCGAAATAGGGGGAAGACTGCAGTAAAACTTGGTAAATGAAACACGTACAAACAAAGTGAAATTAGTTTGTACTTTCATGGTGAAATTAGAGAAATTTATGGTCAATCATAAGTAGTAACTGTTATAAGAAAGAGAAGAGGGAGATATGTTGGGCATACTCTGAGGAGAAATATTAAAAGGCACAACAGAGGCATTGAACTGTGTGGTAAATGGTTTTTAAAAAATAGGAGAGTCCTAGGGAAACACTGAAACGAACTTAACTGAGGAAAGCGAAAAAAATTGAACTCAATTCCATAGAAGAGACTGAACAAGTTGCTCTGGATAGCGCAGTATGGGTAAATTGCATGCACTTGCAAGCTCTATGTAACTTATAACGTTTAAATGAAGATGAAAAACCGATACAATGTCATACAACAGTAGATATGAAGTTTCAGGTCTTATAGTAAGGACTAGTTATTATCTGTAGTTATACGTTGCAGATAGTTTCATGGATTTGTAACTAGTCGTTACTTCGCAACAAATACTTGTTATTTGTTACTCATTACTTAGCAACAGTTACTTAGTGATTACTGGATCATGCATCTACTGACATGAGTAGTAATCGTTGCTGTCAATCAGAGAGTGGAAATGACTTGCTCCGGCAACCACTAATTGTTGTCCAAGACCAAGACTATTTCACCACCCCCTGGATGTGAAAGGCTGCACACTACTCGGACAATTATACCCATATAGTAAACGCTTGACAGGCAACACTGAATATTTATTTTCGACTGCTCCAGTCGACGTGATATATGATATCACATACACATTCATGCAATTATCTCTGCTTCTTCTTCTTCTTCATCAGCAATCTCTGTCTTGCGCTTAGCTCACAGTGGAGCACAAACTGGGCAGTCAGCTTCAGGTCTGTCAGGTTATCCTAAAGCTTAGTTTTTAGGTCGACTGGGTGTGGCCATATTATACATCTTAGCTCACCCAGGAAAGGACAGTCATTCAGGACATGCTCCTGTGTCTGTTTCACCTTCTGACACTGGCTTCTGGCACTTCCTAATATACGACTTGTCTGTTGAGTCTGCAGTGTCCGGTACGTAGGCGAAATATAATGACCTGGTTTGTTCTACTGCTTTTAGGTCTTTGTGGAAGTCTTTTCCATAATCATATCCAGTGTTTGTCTTCCAGTCTACTGCATATTTTCTCTGTATGAAACTTTTTTCCTCTTGAAATGACATTGTTTTGATAAATTTACTCATTGACACTGCCTTCCTTAGCCAAGACATCGGTACTCTTCTTTCCTGCAATGCCACAGTGAGATGGAATCCAATGAAAGTGAATTTCCTCCTTCTTTGACAGCTGAGCAAATTTTCTTTCTATGTTCTGTACTGTTCTGGCAACGGATTCTCACTCTCTCTTTCTCTCTCTCTCTCTCTTTCTCTCTCTCTTCTCTCCTCTTCATATCTCGCTAATTTATCTTTGAATTTTGAAAACACATTCCAATAGATAAAATATCAATTTCAAAGACAGTAATTCTTCTTCTATACAAACAGATGATCAAATAATTGAGAGATTATCATTAGTAATTATCATCAACAACATTTGCACAGATCGATGATCGAGTTTAAAAAATAAACCACAGAAAACAATATTGGTATTTATTGGAATAAAATAGATTTCCTTGTTTAGTGAAGGTTACTAAAGGGATATCAGTATAGACAATCAACAAGATTTTTTTACTGAAATCTGTTTGAGTATTATATTTATACATAGTTTGCATGTTCTGAAATAGTGGTTGGACAAAAAGATCAGAACTGATTAGCTGCATCGGGGAGAGAGGTGTAGACAGACATGATAGCCTACCCCGGCAGACATGGCACTTGATTGATTGACAAAATGTCTCATCTGAATACAACAACTGAGACATTTAGAAAGCAATGTATTTTGTTGCGAGACTCTCACAATATACCTTTACTCTGTCTAACTCTCTTCTACCCTCCCTTCCTCGCTCTCTATCTCTCTCTTATTTATGTATGGGAGTGTGTGTGTTTGTGTGTTTGGGTGCGTGCATAAATAAGATATTTTCCCAAGCTGTCCACCCTCTCCTCTATCAGAAGTATTTATTACTTTTAGGCTTTCCTTTCTATTTTTCCCATATAAAATCTGTCATTTTCCTCTTGTTGGCAATATCTTTCATAGTTAATCCTTCAACAGCGCCAACAGATAACATTGTCTGGGTCGATTCTGAGATCGGGGCGATGCGACCATAATAACAATTGTAAGTTCAACATCACATCTGCATCTCAAGTACTTCTGTTTCAGTATTACTGGCACTTCCTGGCTGAAACGCATCTGCTCACACACATTGACGTCCATATGTTAAGGCAAGATGGGTAAGGGTGAGGGAAGTGTCTCCCTTCTTCTCTACCCGGAATAATGGCTTTAGATAAAACAGTTTTATGTGAATTTGGTCTTCTACATTTCCGCGTAGCAAACTACCAACCAGTAGCTGCTCGTCATTAAGGGCCACTAGGGCCGGGCCCCACCAAAAATAATGTGTAACGTGTATTTATTATTTTATAAATTAAAACATAACAACCAAAAACCATGAATTTTCCTAAAAATGTATGTCTGCCTCACCAACAAAAATGATCACGAGCCGCCACTGCTACCAACTAAAGATTTTTTTCTACTCATTTGTTCTTCCTTCCTCCGTCCTTGGAAAAAGTATGTTGACGCCCATGTTCACACATATCTTTCCTGCATGAGTCGGTGAACTAGATGAGAATCTCCGCACTCGTTCACGCCTACTTAAATAAATGTTCATGTATTGCTATTGTTCAAGGTGCTAGTTTATTGATTGGATCTTAATGAACTGAAATAAATCAACCTTGATAATTACTAGAAAATATGATGTAGCAATTTATTCTTCTGTATACAAAACCTGATCTAGAAAAGATCATTAGAACAAAAGATCTGATGATATAATATGAGATAAAGAATTGGTGTCAGAGAGACCTGATGTATGTATGGACGGAATATATGCACACCTGTGCTGTCACACCTTGGAAATTATTCATGAGATGATGCAGGTAACATAGCAGACATCAATAATAGAGAATGTAATATATACATATCAAATGAAGAAGGTTTACACTAATGTAAATATAAATTGGCATGTGCAGGGACACGAAATAAGAGGAAGTATGACTACATACGTCTCACAACAAGTATTAGCTATGGGCACATCAAGGACGAAAGTAGTGAAGCGTGAGAGCAATGTTTATAATTTGTTTAAATTACTAACTATTAATTACTATTAAGTTTTATCCATTTTCATCAGATAGTTATGTTTCATGTAATGTCCATTTGAGTGTCTCAAATTGTCTCTTGTTTATTGTTTGTAAGCTTGAAACTTGTTTATCGTCACTGTTATTTTAAAACTGAGTACTTTGTTTTTATGTTACCATAAATTACCATCATGATGATTTAGAAACTATGTTACAATGGACGTTTAGGCTGTGTCGAAGCTAGATGCTGATAACAAATAATATGAAGAAAACTAGTCACGACAGAGATGAAGTGTCTATGCAGAATGCTGGGAGTACCAAGAAGAGACCGGTTTAGAAATGAAGACATCAGGAAAAATGGGTACAACTTCAGTACTAAACTTCATCAAGAAACAACAAATTAACTAGTTCGGCCACATAAGCATATTACGAGCAGACAGTGCATCTCAAAGAGCGATGTTGCTCCGATACAATGGATACAAAAAAAAGGCTGTTAGTTGGGACATTTCTACTCAGAACAAGCCATTGTATGATGAGAACTCCGTCAATGACAATTTCTTGGCAAAAATATATTATCACTGGTAAATGATACAATACGAAAGAAACAAATAAGGACAATTTATTAGAATGCACAAACAGTGAAAATACTTTAACAAAACTGAAAGATATCAATGTAACAAAACATGATGAGTATCAATTATATAAAGATGGAAACATTATTCGTGCAACAGAACATCGATCAGAATGACATATAAAAAAGCAGTTCAGACTGTTAAAAATGTAGACTTGACACATGTTCATTGACAGCAGTTCATAAATCGGTCAACACACACACTGAACAAATAAACAGACATGTATACATAACAATTAATACTAGAACTAATTATCAAAAATACAACTTTTTTTTAAAGTAAACAAACACTTTTTATACCACGTGGTATATAGGGTAATTGGGTAATTGGTAATAGGGTAATGTTAGGCCCGTATTTTTCATTGACACATGATAGATGTTGTGGTCAACATCATTCCGGCCATTTTACCGGTGCTTTTCTGGTAGAAAATTGAGGTTGAGTCGACCTCAGAGAAGTTACGGTCGGAAAAAGTGCCTTGTCCACTGTGGGATTGAACCTGGACCAGTAGTGGAAGAAACGAGTTCACTAACAACTACGACACTGCAGCTCTCCTGATAAATACAACATACAAATAGTAAGTAAACTAACCTGAATCTTTTACAGCACCGTAATTATAGCGAGATGGATGAGGTCCACTCTGGGAGCAGGATCCAGCTTGCTCCCTTCGTTACTGTTAAGATTATTGTCATCTTTCAAACTCAGTAGAGGTTTTTTGTCGTCAGCTGGGAATGATAGAATCACTCAGTGTCTCAAACAAATCAGCTATATATGATGAACATGAAAATCGTGGCATATCTTTTACATGACTTAGCCATCAACAACAGTAAACTAGTCGTCAATTTTCTATGCACCACTTATACGTTCAGTAGTTTGCCTTGCTTTCTGAACGGTGAGGTCTATTTTTGTCGTTCGTACAAATCCACAGAAACTAGTTTGCTTCCAAACGCCCGCCGTGGAGTTTGAACCAGGTACCTTGGTTATGATCGAGCTCGCTATCGCTTAGCTACAGACGCTCACTGTATAGAATGATCAAATAGGCATTGAAATGGGAGGAAAAGTTTCAAGAAGGATTGAACGACCTAATGAAACCCTGAAAATAATTTTACTGAGTGAGGTGAGAAATATCATAGTTTTAAAAATACATGAACATATACCATAGAGATTACAGCATGGGAAGAGAAGTACTAAGAAGCATAGAGTAAACGCTAAAAGCGAGAAACGGAAATGCACATACACAACAAATATAACTATTAAACTTACCTACTACGTCACAACGAATAGTTGCAGAATATGGCGACGAATATCGCCCCTATTTTGATATTCGTCGCCATATTGCGCAACTATTCGTTGTGACGAGAGGTAAGATTTAAAGTTATATTTGTTGTATGTGCATTTCCGTTTCTACCTTCTTTGCGTTTACATTCTTATGCTTTTAGTACTTTCTCTTCCCATGCTTTGTAATTCAGGGTATATGCTGATGTATACCTGAATATTATGCTTCGAGAATACTCTTCTTCTCTTGATATTATCTAGATAGGGCATGCTGCATGTATTCAAGTTATATATTTACTAGATGTTTCATTGTTTGTTTTCTATTTCTAGTTTTTATGGTGTTTGTAAGATTACATTTATCTGTTATTCGTTTATTCCAGATTTGCACTAGGACGTTGGATTTGGTCGTCCATTTGTTTATCAAATTTGATTTGGCTCAACCTGTCTGTTCGTTTGCTTGATAAAGGCCTTGTTGGTCGAAAACGTCTGCTTATCGTCAGTTTAAGACTATGAAACTATAGTACTTTTACGTGTTTAGCGAGAAATATCAGATTCAATTCCTTCGAGGAGACTGAAGTTATCTAGGATAGGGCGCCATGGCGCCATGGATAAATTGCATGCAAACCCTGTGAAAAGATCGCCTGGTGGACGGGGAAATTGGGGTAAAGAATAGAACCATGTTATGCCATGCATATCAGAGCGATAGGTAGATGAAATCGATGACGTCTAAAGATAAGGTCTGTCGTTTAGCTTAATGTCAACTATACAGTTCTGCAAGATCAACATATCACAGAGATTAGTTGGTCAAGAACGAACGCAAAGAAGAAGAAAAGACCTAATGAAACCCTGAAATAATTTCTGAGTGAGCGAAATATCAGATTTACTTCAGGAGACTGAAGTTATCTAGAAAGCTCTGGCCATGGATAAATGTATGCAAACCTGTGAAAATATAACTTACTGAATATAATAATGATTTAATGGCTCCTAGTGTATTCAAATATCAACTGTAAATGACAATAGTATGACTCAGAGTGTCTTTTATTTGCTGTATAGTTGCTTTTTACAAACTTCACGATCCGAAGTACATTGCTGCACTGGTCCTGATGTGTCTCTTCAGGAGTTCAGTTCTGAAACCTGCAATAATTTTTCCTTTCTCCATATTCCATTATTCTTCCTCCTTCCTTCAATCATACTTTCATAGTCAACTCAACGTCGTATCACGTTATATACTCTTGTGCATATTTCAAATCACAGGTAAGCGGTCCTGATATTCATAGCAGCTAAGTTCCAGGAATATCTTGACATTTTACAATTACATCCTATCAATATGTACCAGGTATCACAGTCTTTATAGATTAAGCAACAAGTACCAGGTATCACAGTCTTTATAGATTAAACAACAAGTACCAGGTATCACAGTCTTTATAGATTAAGCAACAAGTACCAGGTATCACAGTCTTTATAGATTAGGCAACAAGTACCAGGTATCACAGTCTTTATAGATTAAGCAACAAGTACCAGGTATCACAGTCTTTATAGATTAAGCAACAAGTACCAGGTATCACAGTCTTTATAGATTGAGTAATATGTACCAGGTAACACAGTCTTTTTTTTTCTTTTTCGATCCAGAAGCACTTGAGCTTTCAGCTCTTCGGCTCGGTGCCATGGACACTGTAACCCTTCGGTTCGGTGCCACGAACACCGTAAATCTGAAGAACCTGTGGTTTTTCTGCCAGCCCGCGGAATTTAACCGCACTCACATGGGGCTTATCACAGTCTTTATAGATTAAGCAATATGTACCAGGTATCACAGCATTTAAATATTGAGCATGGAAAATGTTTAAGACACATACATTTTAATATCTCACAGATGATCATCATCACTTTCATCATCTTCAATATTTCATCACAGACTCTCGTCGGTGCTGTGGAGTTAGTGTACTGTCACTGAGATCGTCTTGTTCAAGAAAGAAATCGTAGCGCCCATGTTTATTCACCGATGTGAGACGATTATGTTCATTTCATTCCATCAATCAACAGATACGCTCTGAAGATTTCAACAAAGAAGATAAAGGGTATTCGCTATCTCGGTTGCGCAAGTTGTGCATACCGATAGGGGCGGCAAGACGGAAAACCACGAGAGAAAACCCAGTAGATACATCAATCAACACAGAACGGAGGTTGTTAGCCTAAACACACTGAAATACATTTTTGGGGAGAAAATAGGAGCAATTATGGACATGTCCGATATGCGATGAAGATAATCCTCAAACGATTGACTGATTGATTGATAGGACCCTCATCATTGCACTTTGGTGAGTAACAATATGTGCTATGATATTTTTCTTACACAGGAAGATCTCAGCTGGAGTGCACGAACTCCATAGCACCGGCGAGGGTGCCCGGGTGTAATTTTGAAAATGGTGAAGATATTTTTTGAAGGAATTTTTTTATTTTAAATCTTTGTTAATGAATGTTTCCCCGGCAGCGGCTTTCCAGATTGCTCTTGTCGATTTTGAACTGCCAAGAGTTCTTTTACATGCTCAAATTAGACACATTACCTACATTTTATCGTCCGTCTCCGATAGGACTACGAACTTGATCTCACATACACTGAGATCAGGGATCACTGGAATAATATCCAGATGGTTCCATGAGGGAGCGAACCTGGTACCTCTGGCACGAGAGACGAGTACCTAGCCTCTACACCACAGAGACTCTAAGACACGAGAGACGAGTACCTAGCCTCTACACCACAGAGACTCTAAGACACGAGAGACGAGTACCTAGCCTCTACACCACAGAGACTCTAAGACACGAGAGACGAGTACCTAGCCTCTACACCACAGAGACTCTAAGACACGAGAGACGAGTACCTAGCCTCTACACCACAGAGACTCTAAGACACGAGAGACGAGAACCTAGCCTCTACACCACAGAGACTCTAAGACACGAGAGACGAGTACCTAGCCTCTACACCACAGAGACTCTAAGACACGAGAGACGAGTACCTAGCCTCTACACCACAGAGACTCTAAGACACGAGAGACGAGTACCTAGCCTCTACACCACAGAGACTCTAAGACACGAGAGACGAGTACCTAGCCTCTACACCACAGAGACTCTAAGACAGAGAGACAGTACCTAGCCTCTACCCAGATACTCTGAATTAACGACTACAGCCTACCCACTAAGACTGCAATATACCAGGTAACAGCATTTAAATATTACACAAGAGCTTAAGACAACGAAATCTCACATGATCTCATCACAGTAGATCTTGACACGATTTCTCGACAGACTCTACGTGCTTGAGAGATTAAGTCACGAGAGTCTAGTCTCAAGCAAACCAGAGACCCAGCTGATACGAGTAAGACGATTACATTTCATTCCATAATCAACAGATACGACCTAGATTTCAACAAGAAGAAACAGTACTCTAGCACTCGAGTGCAAGTTGCTACCCGATACCAGCAGAGACGGAAACCACGAGAGAGAACCTCCGCATACACCACAGAACGAAGATTGTAGACGAAACCAGCCCTAGACCACAGTTGAAGAAATGAGAATTATGGACAGCCAACGAAAGATATCTCAAACGATGATGATTATAAGCCTCATCACCACTGAGCTTAGACACGAAGCGAGTATTTCGTACAAGGAAGATCTCTAAGACACGAACATACCACTCGCACCCAGAGACATTAAAATGGTGAAGTATTTAAGCTTTTACTTTAACTCTGTAACAGAGTTTCAGCGGCTTTACACCAGATGCTCTTACAGAGAGCAGTAGTGCCTTACACCAGAGACTCAAGACACGAGACGTTTTATCTGCCTCTCCACAGAACTAACGACATGACACTGAGATCAGGCTCACCTAATAATAAGATGTTCCACGAGGGGGAACCTACCTTTGGCACGAGAGCATTACCAACCTCTACAACAACATTGAACCAAATCCAGATAACATTGAACAATCAGAGATAATTGCTTGCATTGACATAATGCTAATTGATCTTGATAAAAATTTGAAGTATCGGGTAAAATTACACAAATATACAAAATATACAAAATCAGTCTCTTCTATGGATCTAGACTAGGGAGACAGATAAGAAGTATGTTAAGATGTTTGAATGGAAGAGTATTTAAGAATACGGGGTATTCATAAAAGGATATCATTATCATCAAATAGATTGTCCTAAGCAGAACTTTGCCACCCCAACAGTCCTCCGGAATTTCTGTCTCTCAAAGGCCATATGTCCTGCCTCTGCAGTCGTCATTCTCTGTGGTCTTCCTCTTCTTCTCTTTGCAGGTATGCCTCCTTTCCATGATGGTCTTCCATGAAAGGATAAGTATAGCAATATTAGACTTCAAGAACTAACTGGTCTGGAATAGAGAAAGTGATAAGTTTTCTGTTTTTACACATGCATAAGCGTTACTACCATCAGTAACAACTGTTATAAGAAGGAGAAGATGGAGAAATGTTGGACTCACCTTGAGAAGAAATGATCAATGAATATCAAAGCATAAATTAAAGTGGGAATGCAAATGAGTTCAAGAAAGAGAGGACGTCATATGGAGACCCTGAAACGAACTTGCTGAGAAAGGCAAGAAATTTTGATCTCAGTTCCATGGAGGAGATTGAGCAAGTTGCCCAGGATAGAGTGGTATGGAGAAATTGCTTGCAGCCCCTATGTAACGTATAATGGTGCGAGAGGAATTATTATTAAAAAGGTTACTGCGTTTCCTGGTGTAAGTACATAAAGGGCGGTAATTCACAATATTCTGAGAACAATTGTATAACACGGTTACTTACCCATGATTAGAGGTGTACAATTACTCCCAAGTTTCTCTGGTTTTAGTTCTTGTTTTCAATGCATTTTCTTTCTCTCCAATTTAGCTCCATCAGTACATCACCAACTGCATTTAACCATACCACTGTCACATCTAGGTAAGAGCTGTGAAATTTTGAAAAAAGTTTTTATCAAGCATAAATGGATAACAGTTTACATAACATTACACTGGGACCATTTATGTACTACTAGAACTCTTCGTGTAGTTTTTCCTTTAATGAACGTTGTTCACACCATAATCCATCTGAATAACTCTAGATCTCTAATCAATCCTCACCCCCCACCCTCCTTCATGCTCGTGAATATGGTTTCTTGAATGTCCTGTTGCCACCGTCGCCTTCGTTGTTCTATGCCTCGTCTTTCATAAATTGCAACCTACATTGTTGCTCTCTCTCTCTCTCTCTCTCTCTCAATCATGGTCCGCGGAACAAAACGACCCCGAAAATGTATACCGGCCCCCCAGGTTCGTGGAGCATTACTATATACTCCGACCTCTGAGCTACTTAAAATTAATTTATGGAAAGTACACACACCCTCGGGAAACCCTGAGACGAACTTTGCTGAGAGAGGCGAGAAACATCGGACTCAATTCCATGGAAAAGATTGATCGAGTTGCAAAGGACAGAGCGGTATGGCGAAATTACTTGCAGGTCCTATGTAACGTATAATGGCAGGAGATGAATATATATATACATATATATTATCACATACACACAGACACACCCAAGGCTCCTCTTATTTTTAGATCAACATTAAAAAATTAACATAATAATGAGTTATTAAAAAGTGTCAATTAAAAATGATTTCTTCAAATCTCTCATCTTACAAATAAAGCATATGTGCACACAAAATACTTGTGGTGGTTTAGATGACCAGGAACTGAAGAGATAGATATATTTTTTACGGTCGGCACCTTTCTGAAATCAAAAGAGAGGTGTTGTTTTGTATTTGAATCTAGTAAATTATAATACACAGATATTTCCAGTTATAATTCACAACTGGATTTGGACAGGCTTGCTTGGGAAGTTCAATCACAATCTCATCATCATCAAGGTATGTATCCTTTATAGTACGTTGCTCTTTTTGCAGCGCATCTGAAATTCACTCTGTCTCTAGCTAGTTCACCCACTTCGTCGATGGTCATGTTCATGGTTTCTTTAATATCTTGTAGCCATCTTCTTCTTGGTCGGCCTCTGCCTCTGCGTCCTGGGACCCTGCCCTCCAATATTGTTCTTTCACATCGTGACACTTAATGTGACCAAAGTATCTAATTTTTCTGTATAGTATCTTGTTTATCAGCCAATTCTATTTAACATTTAATTCTTTCAGGACATCAGTGTTCTTTCTTTTTCTGTCCATGGTATTCGTAGGATCTTTCTGTAGCATTTAGTTTCGAAGGACTGGATTTTTCGTTCTTGTTTTTTATGTGTTTACTCAATCTACACATTCTACTCAAACAAAATGTAAGCTGTTCATTTATAAATTATTGTCCATTTCTCTTTTTCTTTCTCTCTCCATCTTTCACTCTCTTTATATTCCCCCCTGCCTCTCTCTCTCTCTCGTTTATTTCCATTCTCTACTTTTCCTCAGTAATACTATTTCTACATAATATTATCTTGTACATACCAACTAATGTATATAAGTGATTGATTAATTGATTGATTGATTTATTTATTGATTGATTGATATGGACATCATCGTTGCAGTCAGTAACCATGTGTACTCCAATCTCTTTCTTACACATGAAGATCTCAACTGCAGTGCACGAACTACATAGCAACAGCGAGGGTCCCTGATGTCATTTTGAAGATGGTGAAGATATTTTATAAGAATTTTATTTTTAATCTTTTTCTTATGAATTTTGCCTGGACTGCAGCTTTCCAGCCTGCTCTTCTCGATTGTGAACTGCCAATGGTTCTTTTACGTGCTCAAATTTAATACGGGACCTACGTTTTATCATCCGTCTCCGATAGGACTAGAAACTTGATCTTACATACACGTAGATCAGGGATTTATGGAAAAATATCCAGATGGCTACACGAGGAGCGAACCTGTTACATTCGGCACGAGAGACGAGCACCAAACCTCTACACTACAGAGACACCTTAGACATATAGAAGGTTTCAATATGTTTCAATTCCTTGACATATATAAGGTTTCAATATGTGAAACTATTCCGTTCTCAGCATTCTCAAATATTTCAGGTTCATTCCTTGACATATAGAAGGTTTCAATATGTGAAACTATTCTGTTCTCAGCATTCTCAAATATTTCAGGTTCATTCCTTGACATATATAAGGTTTCAATATGTGAAACTATTCCGTTCTCAGCATTCTCAAATATTTCAGGTTCATTCCTTGACATATATAAGGTTTCAATATGTGAAACTATTCCGTTCTCAGCATTCTCAAATATTTCAGGTTCATTCCTTGACATATAGAAGGTTTCAATATGTGAAACTATTCCGTTCTCAGCATTCTCAAATATTTCAGGTTCATTCCTTGACATATATAAGGTTTCAATATGTGAAACTATTCCGTTCTCAGCATTCTCAAATATTTCAGGTTCATTCCTTGACATATATAAGGTTTCAATATGTGAAACTATTCCGTTCTCAGCATTCTCAAATATTTCAGGTTCATTCCTTGACATATATAAGGTTTCAATATGTGAAACTATTCCGTTCTCAGCATTCTCAAATATTTCAGGTTCATTCCTTGACATATATAAGGTTTCAATATGTGAAACTATTCCGTTCTCAGCATTCTCAAATATTTCAGGTTCATTCCTTGACATATAGAAGGTTTCAATATGTGAAACTATTCCGTTCTCAGCATTCTCAAATATTTCAGGTTCATTCCTTGACATATATAAGGTTTCAATATGTGAAACTATTCCGTTCTCAGCATTCTCAAATATTTCAGGTTCATTCCTTGACATATAGAAGACCTAAAGGGGTCTAAAGCAGAAGAATTGACTTCACTGCACAAGCTTTTACCCCATATCGCTCGGTTTGGCACACCATCTGCCGAGAAAACTGCACAAATCACGAACTCCGTAGCTACGGCAACAATCCTAGATTTCTCTGGAAAAAATACGCTCGTAAACAGAACGTCACGGTTCCGATTTGAACCGACAATCTTCGGAACGCAAGGCGAGGGCTTTAACCACTTAACCACAGAGATTCCCATATTTAAGGTTTCTCACCTCAGCTTATTTCCCACTAATGCAACCATAAACGTCACCAAAATATTTCACATTCGGAAATGTGATGCTACTTGTGAGCCGGCGCACTCTGATAGTCATGTCTTGTAGGCAATTTATTTGTTCTCCCCTTCTTTGTTCGGCGATTAGAAATGTGTGTACAATGTGTATGATTTTTGAGGAATTGTGCCTGGAAAAAGTATGAGAAGAAGACCTAGAAGACGATGGGTGAAAGATGTCATTGACAATCTGAGAATTGCTGCTGCTGACGCCGGTCAACTTGCAAAGAACAGAGTTTTTCAGGATTGTTGTCATGGAAGCCAAGTTCTGGAAGGGACAAGTTACTTGATGGTGATGGTGAATATGTATGAAATAGTAACCGCTCAGAAGAGAATAAAATATGAACAAGTGTTTGTTTTTGACTACCAGACAACGTGTGACACAGCTCAGCAGTAATTATTAGTATATTTAAGAATGATGTGTCACAACACACTTATATTCAACATATTCTCATACATACATGTATACAACAAACAAAGCAAGGTTCTAAAGCTTGGCAAATTAACGGTAATAATACACACATAATAAATAACACTTAATAAGAATGCTTCCAAACTCCACAGTATACAAAGTCTTCTACAACAGAACATCAGGACAGAAGGCAAAAGGAAGACCACGAAAAGAAGGTTAGAGGGCATAACAGAATCGTGTCAAAGAGCAAAAAATAACAATCGCCCAAGCCACCATAACAGTACAAGAAAAAAAACTTAAAATCAAGACACTGGGCAACAACTCGGTAGTAGTGTGATAACACTGGGCAACAACTCGGTAGTAGTGTGATGACACTGGGCAACAACTCGGTAGTAGTGTGATGACACTGGGCAACAACTCGGTAGTAGTGTGATGACACTGGGCAACAACTCGGTAGTAGTGTGATGACACTGGGCAACAACTCGGTAGTAGTGTGATGACACTGGGCAACAACTCAGTAGTAGTGTGATGACACTGGGTAACAACTCGGTAGTAGTGTGATGACACTGGGCAACAACTCGGTAGTAGTGTGATGACACTGGGAAACAACTCGGTAGTAGTGTGATGACACTGGGCAACAACTCGGTAGTAGTGTGATGACACTGGGCAACAACTCGGTAGTAGTGTGACGACACTGGGCAACAACTCGGTAGTAGTGTGATGGCAAAAGACGAAGAAAATAGAATAGACACAATGTTCAGTAATGCCCATGTTGATTGGTGATTGTGTTTTGCAGTATGGAAATGAGTTTCTAAAATAAATAGGAAGATTTGGCATAAGTTCGTTGAGGGCATATGCCCCAATCGATGTTAAAAAGCATAATAGAGAAATAGAGACAGAGAGATATGTGTATTGGTTCTATTATTTATTATGTAAACTAATTTCGTCTTGTTGGTTAATTTCTTTAACTCACATTGTACATTCAATAATGATATGACTTGATCTTCTTAGTCAAAGAACACCATCATACATCAACTTCATCAACATCTTGTATTGTCTCAAGTTCCAAGTTTGACTACGACCGATTTCCAGCTAATTTTGTTTCTTACCCTGATTGCAATAAAAGTGCTGCACAAAGCACCAACTCTCTAGCTCCAGCAACAATCCGAAGGATCTCCAGAAAAAATACCCATGTGAACTGAATGAGGCGGTCCGGATTCGATCCAACAACCTTCAGAACTAACAGAGAACGATTTAGCCACTTCGGCACAAAGATCCTTAGTGGAGATCTATGATTTTAAACGCCGGATTGCAAGGCACCTGTTGATGATCTTGTTAATGTCGTGTCGACGTGATACATAAGAGATTTCTCGCTACTAAACAAACCTTAGCATTTGTAGGTTCGGTAGTCATATTCTTTCCTTGTTAGTTTTTCGCTCCTAACTCAGTGTATCAGATTTAACCTTGAAGTATAGTTCGACTTCATTGGAAGGTATTTTATAATTGCGATGTCAGCACAAACACTATTAGACTGCACACAACTTCAGGACCATTATAAACTTGATGTTCTGTGACAACCAGTTTTAGAACCACTGTTTTACACTCGTGTAGTAGTTACATGACGAATAACTGACTACACACAATACGCGGTTTAAGAATGTATCAAGTACTTTGTCCTCATTTAGCTTAGACTTCCGGAGAAAATGCAGCTGCACTATATTGCAAACTGACGATTGAGTCATCGACATAAGCGTACATATTGATAAGATTACATCTATCATCAGGGGCGGCTCGTCATTAAGGACCAGTGGGGCCCGGCCCACCAAAAATATTGAGTAACCTGTACTTATTATTTTAGACATTATTTGTTCATAATTATTACTTTCAACGAGCTACCAATTAGCTTTGAAAGTTGATATATAACGCTAAAATATCATACATAATCTGAAATTTGACATTCATAATATTTTACCCCTAATTAGATACGCCCCTGGTCATTAGGGGCCAGTAAGAACCGTCCTACCAAACCAAAAGAATTAACGTGTACTTATTACTTTAGAAATTATTTTTTCGTAATTATTACTTTTAATTTGACACTGATTAGCTTTGACAGTTGAATATATAACACTAAAATATAAATATTATATCAGAATAATATAACAATCCTGTTATTTATATAATATCTCCTTATTAAAATATATATACTGAAGCCTTTAATACTTCAAGCATTGTGTCGTGCACTATTTGGACTAGTTTGGGGCTAGTTTACAAGTGCCTACATTGCGACCTCTGACCTTTGATCGCTATTGCAATGATATTGCCAAAACAATGTCATTTTCATTCGCCGGAATATATATTCATTCTTACGCAGCCAAACTACTTCTCAGATAAACGGGGACTCTAGCTCAAATAGTTCGTTTAATTATCGATTGAATCCCCAATTTTATATAAAAATAGTATCAAATTATAGAAATTAATGCTATTAAATAACAGACCTGCTTATAATAATATTAGTGTTATGGAATTGGCCCTTGCATTAATACATCTACTCTACAGCAACAAATGAAACGACATTCGTGACCTTTGAGCTTGGTTCCCCTGTACGTTCGCTTCCGTGAACTATTACCATTCTTGGATTCTCCGAAAGGAGTTAATTCTTATTTTCATGTTTGTTGGCCTACACGCTCTGATATAACCAATAAAAGGTTCGCCTTAGGTTGAAAGGGGCGTGTCTCGGCTTAAAGAGGCTTTAATCCCTTACTAAACAAACAAACAATGAACAACAGGAGTGACGAATTAAAAAAACCACTCACATATGGACGACTACATACGGAGACATACTGGCAATATGTTTACGATGCCCTGATATTTCCCAAGTTCGTGGTTTGTTGTCATGTGGGCGCCGTATTTTCAATACAAGTTTTAAAAAAAATTCTCTAGGCGCTCCTGTCATTTAATGTGTCCGAAATATTTAATTGTCCTTGATTTTATATTATTTAATAGTCAACTCTCTTTAGTATCAAGCTGTTGCAGAACAGAAGCGTTTGTTCTTGATTTTATATTATTTAATAGTCAACTCTCTTTAGTATTAAGCTGTTGCAGAACAGAAGTGTTTGTTCTTTTCCTAAACGGGGTAATGGGGTCTAACGCACATAGGGACAACGTCGCGCCAGACTGGCACTAACCGAGATCCTACCCACCTCCACGTGGTGACCCTGGAAACAGACAACGGTTCTTATCTGGCTAAGCGCGTAGGATCGAGGAGAGCTACTCTGCTATAAGTAGTGATGCAGACACAGTTACATTTTATGAGATCCGCTCGCAACACAGACAAGCAGAATCCCAAAGTGACTATTAATGCACATCTCTCACGGGTGATGGGAAAAGCTAAACAAATAAACATAAAGATATGAAGGGTGCATCCAGAGAAGAGACTGGGCCCATATCGGCGAAACTCGAGCCACGAGGTGGGAGCTCGAATTGAGTTGCGTGTCATGACAGTATTGAGGCATAGTAAATGTGAGCACGGTGAGAAAACAGATAAACACGGTGAGCAGGCATCAAAGTAGAGCGAACACGCACACGGACGATACACATGGGAGCCCACCGGTGGGGACAGCCATGCACGGTGCTGATGAAAAGGCGTGGCAAACGTAGTGGTGAGCGGACGACCCAATAGTGTAGAAAAACGGGAAAGCCCAGCAGAGGCCTGAATCCAGTGTAAAAGTTCCTACCGAATGGTGATAAACTGTGCACTGTGCACAGTGAGATAGAAATGGATAACATATCGCCCAGTAGAACAATGAGCACAAGTGACGGGAAAAAAGATGGGCCCAGTCGGTGGACGAGGGCACAAGCAGAAATGGGCGAATGGGCACCAAAAAAAAAAACGCGAGGTGGCGAGCGTCGAAGATGGGGTCTCCATCCAGAGAGCAATAACCGCGTTTCCCTCACAGATAACTACTACTGCCTTGTAGTTGATTGGGGGCAATCAAAGGCTAGTGGAGCAAACCGTACACAAAACTGGACGGCAGGCAAACCAAGCAGTCCAAAACAAGACTGCTAAACTGGGCAGATGACGCTCAACAACCCGTGAGGGAAGTTTGTCTAAGGTAGCTACCTAAAAGAAATAGCAACCTGCGCCTTGCAGGTGACAGCCAGAGGCGACGAGAGCGAACCCAGTAAACGCTGGCTAAAACTGGACACATCGTCGAAAGATAAGCACCAGGGCTCCAAATGGCGCTAAAGGTGTGACGAAATACACCATGAATCTAATGAACGCTAATGCTGCATGAATCAGATTTCCACATGAAAGCAGAATTTATGGAAAAATATGGTACATCTGTAGCAGTGAGGTTTTTTATACCAGGAGATAATAAGTAAAGATATATTTCTAGTAAAATGCAAGCAAGGAAGGAATGACCAGGCTATATAATAAAATCTTAGTAAGTCTAGGAGAAGAAAATAATGTACCTAAGAAAATTGAACGCAATTTGAAATGTATTATTCAACGACGTACTGCTTGAAGGGTTGGTATCAACGCATTTTTGAAAATGACGATGAATTTAAGACCGATAGGAAAATTCCATGTTTACTATTTTTATAGAAACATGTTCGAGAAGAATGACTGCAGTCTGGTAAACAAGGGAAGCAAATTATTGGTAGGTTTAAAATAAACGGACCAATGACAATTGTTAAAGTTATAATGCGCGCCTACCAGCCTGGTATAAATACTCGGGGATGGAATTCAGGAGCACAGAGAGAAGAGAGAGAGATAGAGAGATTGAAAACACAGCGAACAAGAGTTGTCGTGCAGGGGCTCGAGCAGAGGACCCTGCGATTATAGAGATCCAGTGGTCATGGAAGATTTAATGGACCAGTAGGGATTTTGGTTCTGGTAGACCTACGTAGATATTTTAGACAGTGTACATTTTCGGTCGAGCCTTGGGATCTCTATAGATATGTTTGATTTGGTGGAATTGTTGTTTTAATTTCATGTAAAATTAGAATGATGAAGTTCTCAGCAAGGTTTGCAGAGAGTGATTAAAATTTGATTAACTTTCATCTGAGATGTTGACATTTGTGAATTGATTTCTGGTGAGAGTGATTTTCTAGATCTTACAGCAGCAGAAAGATAGCTTTTTCAAGAAAACTGCAATCATCTTTAGTCCGGTATAATTACCGGTGGTGCCGTGGCCAAACAGATAGAGATACACAAAAGAGTAATCATCATCATCATCCACTGATACACGTCTCAGCTTTTATGGTTGCCGTGCCCAGAATATTCTTCCAGGACATTCTCATCAGTAGCACACTGCTACGCATTCTACCAAATTAATGGGTGCCGTGTCCAAGACATTCATCATCATCTTCAGGACATTATCCGTCCAATGCTACGCACATTCTAACACATCAGACTAAGCGGTGATCACACCCACGAGAGAGAGAGAGAGAAATAAAGAGAGAGAGAGAGAGAGAGAGAGAGAGAGAAAGGGTGACAACTTCCGGAATAGATAAGAAATAGTAAATACTCCAATAATCCCAATTTTTCCAAAATGTATGCGGAGCCCCACCAAAAAATGACCACGAGCCGCCACTGATGTATAGATAGATGAACAACATAATGAAGAATGTATAGATAGATGAACAACATAATGAAGTATGTATAGATAGATGAACAACATAATGAAGTATGTATAGATAGATTAACAACATAATGAAGAATGTATAGATAGATGAACAACATAATGAAGAATGTATAGATAGACGAACAACATAATGAAGTATGTATAGATAGATGAACAACATAATGAAGTATGTATAGATAGACGAACAACATAATGAAGAATGTATAGATAGACGAACAACATAATGAAGTATGTATAGATAGATGAACAACATAATGAAGTATGTATAGATAGATGAACAACATAATGAAGAATGTATAGATAGATGAACAACATAATGAAGTATGTATAGATAGATAAACAACATAATAAAGTATGTATAGATAGATGAACAACATAATGAAGTATGTATAGATAGATGAACAACATAATAAAGTATGTATAGATAGATGAACAACATAATGAAGAATGTATAGACAGATGAACAACATAATGTAGTGCGGACCCAGCAAGGGAAGCAAAGAATAGTACTACTGCGATCTAAAAGGTATGTCGAAAGAGGCGACTGAGGTACCGGTCTATGGGATCTACCCTAGTAAATAAAAAGCAGCGCAGAAATCGGATGTGCTGGCCTACTTATAGACGCATAACTTGCAGAACGTACAATCACTCTTAGGCTCAGATCGCATACAAATCACACAGAGTGGTTAATACGTGGTTGATATGGAGCGCTCGAAGAAGAAGACACATCTATTCACAATGAAATGGATGTTTGCCAGCAACTTCAAGATGCAGGTGAGAAATCGTTTTTACTTACACCTGTTGCAGGTGAGCGCTTCAATATACTCACACGTCAGCTGCAGGTGAGAGCTTCAATATACCTACACGTTAGCTGCAGGTGAGAGCTTCAATATACGTACACGTTAGCTGCAGGTGAGAGCTTCAATATACCTACACGTCAGCTGCAGGTGAGAGCTTCAATATACCTACACGTCAGCTGCAGGTGAGAGCTTCAATATACCTACACGTCAGCTACAGGTGAGAGCTTCAATATACCTACACGTCAGCTACAGGTGAGAGCTTCAATATACCTACACGTCAGCTGCAGGTGAGAGCTTCAATATACCTACACGCCAGCTGCAGGTGAGAGCTTCAATATACCTACACGTCAGCTGCAGGTGAGAACTTCAATATACCTACACGTCAGCTACAGGTGGAAACATCCATTAATATAGTGGTGCCCGCCAGAGTGGTTACCGAGGGCCCAAATTTGGGGTTAAAGAATAGAACCACTGTTACCTGCCACGCATGTCGTAAGAGGCGAATAAGAGGTTTGGCTGAAATCGGATGCATGTGTCCGCTAGGAAATGCTAACCCAAAACAAATGCTTGCAGAAAACGGATGCACCAGGCCGTAAGGCGCATAACATGGTGCAACGATCCTCACAATGAGGAATGGGATAACGGATTCTACGATCGCCAATCTGTCTCGGAGATTTAGCCACGCAGTAAGAATGTCAGACCTACCATCGCGAGGGTGGCCAAAACATACTGCAGGAAGAGGTCAGCGCAAACGGGGAAGCAGAAATCATAGAATTATATCCTACAGAACTGCCCCCAGTATGCAGACTTGAGAAGAAAGAGGTGGCCACTTACACTAGCGTCCAAGACAAACTATATTGCGTGGTTGATAATCTGAAGCAGACGGCTGCCTTTATTAGAGAATCCGAAATCCCAATCTAGTGAGAACGCAGAAGAAGAAGAATATAGTGGTGCCGAATTGAAGAGATACTTTCACCCGTTCGTTGCCGCGACTTGCAAGGGAAACAAATAATAGTTTCACTGTGACCCACAAGACATGTCGTAAGAGGCGATTTAGGTAGGGGTCTGTAGAAGATTTCCTAGTAAATAATAGTTTCACTGTCAGATCCGCAAGACATGTCGTAAGAGGCGATTTAGGTAGGGGTCTGTAGAAGAGCTATCCTAGCAAATAAAGAGAGTCGCAGAGATCTGATGTGCTGGCCTACCTGTAGGCGCATAACTGGCACAACGTACAATCACGCTTAGGCTCAGATCACATACAAATCACAAAGAGTGGTTAAAAAGTGGTCGATATGGAGCGTTCGAAGAAGAAGAAGCAAGATGCGACTGGGGTAGGGCTTAGGAAGCTACTATAGTAAATAAAAAGCGTCGCAATAATCGGATGTGCTGGCCTACTTGTAGGCACATAACTCGCACAACGTACAATCACTATTAGGCTCAGATCACATACAAATTACAAAGAGTGGCTAACAAGTGGTTGATATGGAGTGTTTGAAGAAGAAGAAGATACGTTAATTTACCAACTCCAGGTTCAAGTGAGAACTGCAGTTTACTGGCTTCTGTTGAAGTGTGAACTGCAGTTTACTGGCTTCTGTTGAAGTGAGAACTGCAGTTTACTGGCTTCTGTTGAAGTGAGAACTGCAGTTTACTGGCTTCTGTTGAAGTGAGAACTGCAGTTTACTGGCTTCCGTTGAAGTGTGAACTGCAGTTTCACACTTCCGTTGAAGTCTGAACTGCAGTTTACTGGCTTCCGTTGAAGTGGAACTGCAGTTTCTAACTTGTTGAAGTGAGAACGTAGCTAACTGGCTTCTGTTGAATGTGAACTGCAGTTTACTGGCTTCTGTTGAAGTGAGAACTGCAGTTTACTGGCTTCCGTTGAAGTGAGAACTGCAGTTTACTGGCTTCTGTTGAAGTGAGAACTGTAGTTTACTGGCTTTCGTTGAAGTGAGAAATTTAGTTTACCTACTCCAGAAGTGAAGATTTGTTTACCAACTAGAGGTTGAAGTGAGACATTTGATCTACCGACTCCAGGTGAAAGTGTGAACTGCAGTTTACTGGCTTTCGTTGAAGTGAGCAATTTAGTTTACCTACTCCAGAAGTGAAAGATTTGTTTTACCAACTAGAGGTTGAAGTGGGAAATTTGATTTCCCAACTCCAGGTTGAAGTGAGAAACTTCCCGGAATAGACAAAAAATAGTAAATAGTCCAAAAACCATGATTTTTTTCACTGATATTTTGTCTGGCCCTACCGAGAAAAATCACCAAGAGCCGCCACTGTCTATCATTATAACAAATTTCGATTTTGTATTCCTTCTTATTCAGTATTTCTTCTTTTTCTTCTTCATGAGACGTTTTCAACGAGACTTCCACGTCTACGTCTTGTGGCTCAATACAACCGTTTGAGAACTGTGTACACAATTTAGTTCACATTTAATGCTATCTGAATCGTGTTAAGTATTGTCAGCATAAAACGAAAGGGGATATAATCGCTCATCATCATCAGGTGCCGTGCAGGCTGGCGTAGGCGATCATGGATTTCTACAAATCTCTGACGTTGGTGTTTGCTATCAACTCAGATGTTGACGCTCTACCGTGCCATGAAGTCAGGCTATCCAAAATTTCCTCTCTCTGTCTTCCTCTGCCTCGTCTACCCTTGATTTTACCGGATGACACAATGTGTTCTAAACCTCCCCTTCTCATCACATGTCCGAAAAATGATAACTGCCTCTTTCTTATATTGATAATACGTTTTCTCTGTGCCTTGATCTCATTCAACACCTCCACATTATTCATTTTAGCACTCCATTGGGTTCTCATCATTCTTCTGTAAAACAACATTTCTGTGGCCCTCAGAAATTTTTCGATCTGTGTGTTCATTGTCCATGACTAGCATCGTATGCCAGTATTGGTTCACATAATCGTTTGACGTGTCAGTATTGGTTCACATAATTGTTTGACGTGTCAGTATTGGTTCACATAATTGTTTGACGTGTCAGTATTGGTTCACATAATTGTTTGACGTGTCAGTATTGGTTCACATAATTGTTTGACGTGTCAGTATTGGTTCACATAATCGATTGATGATGGTTAAGAAAGTTTCGGTTAGGGAAAATAAAACAGTAAATGGTCGTCTGCTACAACTCAACGGCGTATACTGGTCAGTGGCTTATCCTGGTCAATGACGTACCCTGTTGGGAGGCGTATCCTGGTCAGTCGCATATCCTGGACACCGACGAATCATGCAGTCGTGTATAAAGCAGTAGCGTATCCTGGTCAGTGACATATCCTGGTCAACGCCTGGGTTGACAATAACAAAATAGTTTATCTGATGGTGAAAACAAATGAAAGATACTTGAAGTTACTTGATATTGCAGTGGCGTATCAAGCAGTGGTGTATCCTGGTCAGTGACATATCCTGGTCAACGTCTGGGTTGACAATAACAAAATAGTTTATCTGATGGTGAAAACAAATGAAAGATACTTGAAGTTACTTCCAAGATTTCTTCTCTTTACGATTTCCCGATTGCATTTTGTAGTCATCATTTGGACTCAACTCTGTGCGCAAGCGAAGTTTACTAATATGTATCAGGACTATGCAGATCGTACATTTCGTACCTTTCCCAAACCCTCCCCCTTATTTTATATGTTGTAATCAATTGACTTCACTATTTTGTTTGTTTCTACCTTGATTAACACTTTGATTTGATTTTTTTACCCCGATCTAGAAGCACTTGAGCTGAAAGCTCTTCGGCTCGGTGTCATGGACATCGCTAACCCTTCGGCTCGGTGCCACGAACACCGTAAATCTGGGAACCTGTAGCTTTTCTGCCAGTCCGCGAAGTTGAACCCGCACTTACAGAGGACTAGTCACCCGTAGTCCAACGCGCTACGAACACGCTGGGCATGCGGGCAACACCTTGATTAACACCTTGATGTCAAAACGTCGGCTGTTCTTATCTTATGTATTGATTTAAAATTAAGTAAAGGAACCATTTTTATACCCCATGATATATTTGTTAATACAGTGTTAGACCCGTATTTTTATTGACCGCCGGCACACTATAGTTGATGTGGTCAACATCTCGTTGACCGCTTACACTTCTCTGTGCTTTGCTTGACACTCAATTGAAGCTGTATCGAACTGAAAGCCGTTACTGTCGGAAAAAATAAAACGCCCACTTGTAGAACTGGACCACTAGTCTAAGTAGCGAGTTCACTTACAACTACGCTACTGCCGCTCTTATATGTATTGGTTCACCCGCGTGGTGCCGGGGCCCGAAAGGGAAGCAAAGAATACTAGTACTGCGACCTACAAGGCATATCGTAAGAAACGACTGATGTAGAAACTAGGGAAGCTACTCTAGTAAATAAAAAGCATTACAGAAATTGGATGTGCTGGCCTACTTGTAGATGCATAACTGGCACAACGTACAATCGCTTTTAGGCTCAGATCACATACAAATCACAAAGAGTGGTTAACAAGTGGTCGATGTGGGGCGTTCGAAGAAGAAGAAGAATATGTATTGATTTACTGTTTGAAATTGATAGACATATTGATTGATATCTTCTTTGCGTTCGTTCTTTACGACCAATTTTAATCACTCTTTGTGATATGTTTGATCTTTGCCAAGAACGTGTATACGTTGCACATTGGTTTGTAGGCCCCTAAACGCATAAGGCTTCTACGCGTTTAGGACACATGCATCCGATTTCAGCCAAACCTCCTTAGTCGCCTCTTACGACATGCGTGGAAGGTAACAGTGGTTCCATTCTTTACACCCCAAATTTGGGCCCCGGTAACCACTCGGGTAATATTGATTGATATAACCAGAATCATCAATGATAATTATTCATGAATAATCATGGTGTGTTCAAATCTTTTTGTTACACAGGAACAGTGGCGGCTCGTCATTAAGGGATAATGGGGCCGGGCCCCACCAAATAAAAGGTATAACGTGTTTTTATTATTTTATACATTAAAATATGTCCTAACCGAAACCATGATTTTTCAGAAAATTTCTGTCTGGCCCCACCAACAAAAATGATCACGAGCCGCCACTGCACAGGAAGATCACAGTGGTAGTGCAGAAACTATCTAGTAAAGTCGACGGCCCTTGAAACTTACTGTCCTAAGTTTTGTCAACCTGTCAGTTAGTTACCTGGGTTTTTCTTATACATGGTGTTCAAGATAATTGCAGCCCGTGAATGGAGCTAATCTGGCATATATGTATGGAAATGGGAAGGTTCAGTTATGACGTAGTATAGGTCAAGGTTGTGTGACGGTGTGTAATTGTAGTGCGGGAAGCGGCGATGAACAAATGTGACGTAGGACGAGCTAGTCAGAACCGGTTTAAATAGTAAATAAACACAACTCAATTTGTACCTGGCAACTTTCGAATTGTCAATGGGGCTGCAATTATCTTGAACATCCTGTATATCGTTTGAAGTAAACTGGGAACATGAGTTTACTCGAAATGCTTTGATATCTAAGAGCATCACAATGTATAAGACGCTTGTCGCCTGCAATGTTGTGTATTATATAATCGTTAGCCCATGCCCCATTGTAGCCGTTAGCCATGCCACACTGTAGCCGTTAGTTCATGTCACATTGTAGCCGTTAGCTTATGCCACATTGTAGCCGTTAACCAATGCCATATTGTAGCCGTTAGCCCATGCCACATTATAGCCGTTAGCTCATGTCACATTGTAGCCGTTAGTGCATGCCACATTGTAGCGTTAGCTATATCACAGTAGCCGTTAGCCGTGCTACATTGTAGCCGTTAGCCCATGCCACATTGTAGCCGTTAGTTCATGTCCATTGAGCGTTAGCCCATGTCACATTGTAGCTGTTAGCGCATGCCACATTGTGCCGTAGCCCGGTCATTATAGCCGTTAGCCGTGCACATGTAGCTAGCCGTGCCACATTGTAGACGTAGCCGTGCACTTATAGCCTAGCCTCCACATTGTAGCCGTTAGCCCGTACCACATTGTAGCCGTTAACCTATGCTCTGTTACAAATTTGTGTATTGTGGTTTTACGCCCCTTACAGAGCAGCATTTTGTGTCGTTAGTCATGTCCCGTTACAGGTTAGCATAGTGTAGTCGTTAGCTTACGTCCCGTTACAGGTTAGCATAGTGTAGTCGTTAGCTTACGTCCCGTTACAGGGCAGCATAGTGTAATCGTTAGCTTACGTCCCGTTACAGGGCAGCATAGTGTAGTCGTTAGCTTACGTCCCGTTACAGGTTAGCACAGTGTAGTCGTTAGCTTACGTCCCGTTACAGGGCAGCATAGTGTAATGTGCTTACGTCCGTTACAGGCAGCATAGTGTAATCGTTGCTTACGTCCCGTTACAGGGCAGCATAGTGTAATCGTTAGCTTACGTCCCGTTACAGGGCAGCATAGTGTAATCGTTAGCTTATGTCTAGTTAGAAGATGGCAATGAGGAAAGTTGTTGAATATGTTTGCTAAACGAGTAAATGTATCACTAAATAAAACAAGAGAATAAGAGAGAAAACCTTACCAACGAGATGAAAACACAACCACTTTCCAGATATCACATATTTTAAAAGAAGAATATACTTAAGTAACTTATTTGATACTCCATCATGTTAACAGAAGTGATCAAATGTGAACAATATAACCAACAGTATAGACATCTAACAATATGTTTTCTCACGCACATCCGATATGCATGCACGTTATGTGTGTACTTATGCAAATCTGATCTAAAGCATGTGTGTTCGAGATATTATACAATGTTTTCATTATTGGATTATGGTAATGAAGGATAAATAATGATGTAATAGAAAACTATTTCAGCCATTTCTTCTTCTTCTTCTTCTTTACCTTCGCCTCCAAGGAGCATAGGTCCTTAACCAAGGAGACATAGGTCCTTAACCAAGGAGACATAGGTCCTTAACCAGAGACCATAGGTCCTTAACCAAGAGGCATAGGTCCTTAACCAAGGAGACATAGGTCCTTAACCAAGGAGACATAGGGTCTTAACCAGGAGACATAGGTCCTTAACAGGAGACATAGGTCCTTACCCAGGAGACATAGGTCCTTACTACGTCCTTACAGGAGACATAGGTCCTTAACCTAAGGAGACATAGGTCTTACCAAGGAGACATAGGTCCTTAACCAAGGAGACATAGGCTCAACCAAGGAGCATAGGTCCTTAACCAGGAGGCATAGGTCCTTAACCAGCATAGGTCCTTACAAGGAGCATAGGTCTAACCAGGAGCATAGGTCCTTGAACATAGGAGACATAGGTCCTTACAAGGAGACATAGGTCCTTAACAAGAGACATAGGTCCTTAACCAAGGAGACATAGGTCACTTACCAAGGAGACATAGGTCCTTAACAAGAGACATAGTCTTACAAGAGACATAGGTCTTAACTCAGACATAGGTCCTTAACCAGAGACATAGGTCCTTAACCAAGAGACATCTACAAGAGTTCTACCAACGAATGGCAGACATAGGTCCTTCAACCAAGAGCATGGTCAACCAGGAGACATAGGTCTTAACAATGGACATGGTCAAACCAGGAGAATATGGTCCTAACCAAGGAGACATAGGTCTTCAACCAAGGTCTTCATGTCACTTCAACCAAGGAGACATAGGTCCTCAACCAAGGAGACATAGGTCCTCAACCAAGGAGACATAGGTCCTTAACCAAGGAGACATAGGTCCTCAACCAAGGAGACATAGGTCCTCAACCAAGGAGGCATAGGTCCTCAACCAAGGAGACATAGGTCCTCAACCAAGGAGACATAGGTCCTCAACCAAGGAGACATAGGTCCTCAACCAAGGAGACATAGGTCCTTAACCAAGGAGACATAGGTCCTCAACCAAGGAGACATAGGTCCTCAACCAAGGAGACATAGGTCCTCAACCAAGGAGACATAGGTCCTCAACCAAGGAGCATAGGTCCTAACCAAGGAGACATAGGTCCTTCAACCAAGGAGACATAGGTCCTCAACCAAGGAGGCATAGGTCCTTAACCAAGGAGACATAGGTCCTCAACCAAGGAGACATAGGTCCTTAACCAAGGAGACATAGGTCCTTAACCAAGGAGACATAGGTCCTCAACCAAGGAGACATAGGTCCTTAACCAAGGAGACATAGGTCCTTAACCAAGGAGACATAGGTCCTAAACCAAGGAGACATAGGTCCTTAACCAAGGAGACATAGGTCCTAAACCAAGGAGACATAGGTCCTCAACCAAGGAGGCATAGGTCCTCAACCAAGGAGACATAGGTCCTCAACCAAGGAGCATAGTCCTCAACCAAGGAGGCATATGTCCTCAACCAAGGAGACATAGGTCCTCAACCAAGGAGACATATGTCCTCAACCAAGGAGACATAGGTCCTCAACCAAGGAGACATAGATCCTCAACCAAGGAGACATATGTCCTCAACCAAGGAGACATAGGTCCTCAACCAAGGAGACATAGGTCCTCAACCAAGGAGGCATATGTCCTCAACCAAGGAGACATAGGTCCTCAACCAAGGAGACATAGGTCCTCAACCAAGGAGCATAGGTCCTCAACCAAGGAGGCATATGTCCTCAACCAAGGAGACATAGGTCCTCAACCAAGGAGACATAGATCCTCAACCAAGGAGACATAGGTCCTCAACCAAGGAGACATAGGTCCTCAACCAAGGAGACATAGATCCTCAACCAAGGAGCATAGTCCTCAACCAAGGAGACATAGATCCTCAACCAGGAGACATAGTCCTCAACCAAGGAGGCATAGGTCCTCAATCAAGGAGACATAGGTCCTCAACCAAGGCCTTGCAAGCTCTCATGCGCTTGGTTATGGTTTTTATAGCTGAGTTTTTTTACAGGGTGGGATAGCTAATCCCACGTTAAACATCCGCTTTTGATGTACACAGCACGTGGTAGGTAGTAGTGATTCTATTCTTTACCCCTAATGATGGCCCCGGAAACGACACGGACGTCAGATTTGTATTGTCTGTCGTCTTTGACTCTTTATCGGAAAGGGAAGCCCTTATAGGCGCATTCACTGAGATACTCACCGTCTGCGATCAGATCTCATACCGGACATGTATGTACTTACACTTCTACTTATACCAGAGTAGCTCTCCTTCGATCCCTACCCACTTAGCCAGACATTAGTCTGTTACCAGGGCCACCCCATGGAGGTGGGGTAGGGTTTTGGCCAGTGCTAACTCACTGACCATGTCACCACTTATATCCTTACATTATTGCGGGACACATTTATGTTGCTGTGTATGCTTTCATCTGGTATAGCCTTGTTATGTCATATAATTAGAATACTTAATGTGTTATATGTGGAAATCTTAAAGACGACTACGGTGGTGGCAACATCTTAAGAATAATGTATCTATAATTAACAATTGAGTAATTAAATTAATAAAGGGGGCTATGTTGGAGAAGTGGTTAAGACGTTTACTTTGCGTTCTGATCCTTGTCGCGCAATTCGGTTTACAAGTGTATATTTTCCCCGGATAATCCTAGGATAGCTATTGAGTACGTGCTTCGTGCAATCCACTTGACATGGGCGTACCATTTCTGCAGAGGTACCATATCATATGGGGGAAACCCGAAGCAATGAAGTCATTCTTCGTCTTTAAAATACGATGATGGATTTTCCGTTCGTTATATTTGCATACACGTGACTTCTAGTTTTGTAATATTAATACTGACTCGTGACTGGGTGAAACATCCTGGACGTCGACCACATAAGTTATCATAACCTTTAAAACATATAGCTAACAATACATACACACATCATACACACAGACGCGCACACATAGCATAATCTCTACAATCACCCAACAACAGTGAATACAGCTTTATATAAACAAGAGCACACACACACACGAAATCAGCATGGCTGCATATATATATATATATATATATATATATATATATATATAACACACAGCAATCCTTACCTTATTCAAGTATTAAAAAAATTGTCACACTTTCACTTCGAACAACACACGAGCCATAATCTAAAAAAGAACTTACTACACGGCTACTGTGTACAGTCATGAATTAAGTCCCCTGTCACGAAATTTTAACCAGAACTCATTTACTGCTATTATCATATTATTTGAAGACATAATAATTCAGTATGATACAAAACTATATATATAACAATAGACAAACCTAATTTGGTTCCACGTAGCTAGTGACTAGAGTAAGGACACATGAACAAAACAGAAGTAGTGTGTGTTAAAGGAAATGTACACGCATGACTTCAATTGAAATCAGAGAGGTCAAAGTGTGCTTGACAGGGTGTGTTGAGATTGTATAAACGTGTCGCTGGTTGTGATTTGCTCTAATTAACATGTCTAAGTGTTTTAAATATGAATATAAGATGGTATGTGTGTGCGTAGAATGTGTGTACGTGTGTGTATCTGACACTAAAAAAACACTGTCTTTACTGAATGTAATACAGCTTTTAGGGCGGTGTAGGACGGTTGGGAGGGGGAGCGGACATATGCCTGTAGAATTTAATTGCCGCACGGTTGCAACTGTTCAGATTGTGATTTTTCTTTATACCTCCCGACGCCCGTCTGCCCAGCGTGTTCGGAGCGCGTTGGACGACGGGTGGCAAGCTCCCTGTGAGTGCGGGTTCAATTCCGCGGGCTGGCAGAAAAGCCACAGTTTCTCCACATTTACGGTGCTCATGGCACCGAACCGAAGGGTTACGATGTCCATGGCACCGAGCGGAAGACTTGAAAGCTCAAGACCTTCTGGATCGGAAGGGGGAGGGGAATGCCCCCAACAGCAACAAAAACAACTCATTAGTCCCTTACCGGATATTGAACATAAGTCTCTCGAATGAGAAAAGTTATTGATTATTGGTTACTGAACTGACATCACAGCATTCCGGGCACACCCATAGGCGCTCATTCTCCTAAAACAGATTGTGAAGGGTATGCATAATAATGGTACCTGGGCTCGCTGGTTACACCTCTCTCTCTCTCTCAGTTTCTCTCTCTCTCTCTCTCTCTCTCTCTCTGCTCCTCAAGTATCCAGTTCTACTTGTACAATATATAATACCAACTCCCCAAATCGCTCTATTGTTCAACATCTAATTTATTATCCTCATCCAACAGTAGGTCGACAAGAAACTCTTATACATCCTAAACTCCCCAAGAATCGATATGTGATCAAATAAAAACTGATAAGCAAGATAAGGTAGAAGCCAAATAAGACATAAGACTAAATGAAGAGAAACTTGAACAAGTACAAAAAAAAGATAAAGAATTCAAAAACTGAAGCGAAAATTATGAAGTGAATAGGTATATAAACATACTCCATTAGACAAAATGTGACACATGTTAGTATTCACACAGATAATGAACAACAAACAGAGGTCATCAGTTGCTATCTATGTATGTTCATCATGTTTTCTAGTAAAGTTTTTCTTCAAAAGTGCACTGGACAATAACGTCTTCGTCATTGTTGCTATCCAAAGTACACATAAGCCAGAGATAAAACATCTCCACTCAATTCGATCTCGTGCTTTCCTTTTATCTCAAACTTAGTCATATGCATGGCTTTGAGTTCTGCTTCAAAGTTTGCTCCTAAGTCTTCCTTTTGTTCTATGTCCTGAGGTATGACTCTCAAGTTGAACCAGCATCAGTTGGGTACCTGAAAAGCAATGGGAAGTAAAAGTGACCGGTGTGACGTTGACCACATCCCTATCGTGTGCCGCTGGTCAATAAAATATACAGATCTTGCACCATATTTCCTAATACAACTAAAGAAATGCCAAATATTTTCTGTATTATTTACGGCTTCCACTGTATTGCATGTCGTTCTTGCCGTCCCTCTTTTCACTTCCCGAGGACATGTTCAATACATCGCCATCGTCTCCCTTGTATATCTTTATTTATGCCTTCCATAACATGTAGTTCTCGAAGTCTGATGTTGCTAATCTTATCTTCTCAGGTATATCCAGTATCCGTCTAAGACATAATGGCTTGAATCCTCTTCGCAAACTTTCTATTTTAGACAAATTATACACTTAAAAGAAAGCAAAGAGCATCAAACATTGAATAGCAATAGTAAACAAGCGGTATAATAATAATAATAATAATTCCTCTCGTACTGTTATACGTTACATAGGGCCTGCAAGCAATTTCTCCATACCGCTCTATCCTGGGCAACTCGCTCAAAATCCTCCATGGAACTGAGACCGATATGTGTTGCCTCTCTCAGCAAAGTTCGTTTCAGGGTCTGCATAAGTCGTCCTCTCTTTCTTGAACCCTTTCATCCCACTTCAATGCCTGCTTTGATATTCGTTGATCATTTCTCCTCAAGGTGTGCCCAACATATTTCCATCTTCTCTTTCTTATAACAGTTGTCACTAGTGGTTGACCAGACATTTCTCTGATTTCATCACTTCTCCTGAATTCGTTCCATTTTATATTCATTATTTTTCGCAGATATCTATTTTAAAATCCATTCAACTTGCTTTCTTAACTCTTTAGTCATTTTCCAAACAAGCGGTATACAAAAACTAAATTTTGGACAAATAGATATAAGAAAAACTATGAAATTGTGTGTAAAATAGAGATAAAGACTGTCTGGACTGTCAACAATCAAAATAAAGAAAAAACTATGTATATCTGAGCAGGAAAGATTTATTTTGTCGTCACACTGTTACCGGATTGTTGCACAGTGTGGTTGTTCACTGTTTTTGTCTTGCGCTGCTCGAGTGGCTTGTGTGATTGGTTTTTTTTTCTTGTTAATTTTTTGGGGCTTTTTGACAGAATTCTGCTATGGTATATATCCATCTTTTTCGTGATCTTCCTCGCGTCTTCTTTCCTGGTGTTCTGCTGGAAAGACACGTACAATACAGTGATGTTGAAAACAGTGTCGTGGGTGAACCCTTATAAAATAAATCGCACCATACCAAGATGAATAAGAAGAAGAAAAAAAAGTAATATAATTGAAATCCAAACCGGTGGAAAAACATATATCTGCTTTTAAATATAAATATTACAGAAGAGTCCTTCATATATCATAGACAGAGAAGATAACAAATAGATCTATCCAGAAAGAACTCAAAATTAAAGAAAACTAGCTGATGCTACAAATAAGAATGAGAATATTGTAGTATGCTGGAAATATAAAGAGACACGAAGAGAAACTTCCGGAACAAGTACTTAGTGCCTAGTGGCGCCCGTCCCAGTGGATGTTTCGCGAGTTTCCCACGCAGCAGTTATTGGCATCAGACCCCTTATGAGACTTCCGCCAGTGCTGTCATTTAATAATAAACCAGGATTCGTCTTCAAAGTGTAATGCTAGTACAAACGAAATACGGCATACAAAGGGACCCTAAGGCCAAATCTCTTATAATTTCTTGTCCTGTTTAGACAGACAGACAGACACGGGCAGACAGACATGGACAAACAAGCCCAGACAGAGGTGGGCGTACATACAGAAACAAGTGAAAAAACAGACGGACGACGGGCACACAGACCGACAGAAATACAGACACGGAGAGACAATAGACACGAACAGACAAAAAACGGACGGACGAGTGAGCGGGTCGGCGGACGAACGGACGTGTAGGCGGGCGGACAGATAAACAATAGTAAAAATAATAACAAAAAACAAACAATAACATAATAATAATAACAATAATAATAATAATAATAATAATAATAACAATAATAACAAAAACAATAACATAATAATAATAACAATAACAATAATAACAATAATAAGAATGACAATAATAATAATAATAATAACAATACTAACAATAGTAAGAATGACAATAATAATAATAATAATAACAAAAACAATAATAATAATAAAAACAATAATAACAATAATAAGAATGACAATAATAATAATAACAATAATAACAATAATAACAATAACAATAATAACAATAATAATAATGACAATAATAATAATAACAATAATAACAATAATAAGAATGACAATAATAATAATAACAATAATGACAAAACAAATAATAATAATAAATAATAACAATAATAATAATAAAATAATAACAAAAACAATAATAACAATAATAATAATAATAGTAACAATAATAATAACAATAATAAGAATGACAATAATAATAATGACAATAATGACAATAGTAATAACAATAATAATAATAACAATAATAATAACGATAATAATAACAATATTAATAATAATATATAATAATAGCAACAATAATAATAACAATGACAACAATGATAAAAATGAAGGAAAAAATAACAATAATAGTAAAAACAATAATAATAATATGCTCGTCATCACGGGTGATGATGACCACACAATTATCATCCAAGGGAATGTAGTTGCGTTATGTTTGTCTGTGTGTGCGTAGATGACTAGTGAGCCCGATGCGGGTTTGGTTTGTGATGTATGTTTGATGGATGAAATGGTGACTTGCGCGATGAGTTGGTTTAAAGTGAGAAAAAGTTGCGCAGTTCGTTGATCTCACTCTCTCGCCCAATTCCTTCTATGTCAATGTGGCAGGACAAAGTCAAAACGCCTGGAGAAGGATCGGGGTGCAGCGGATGACCAGGGTTCTCTACGCGCCTGGCCGTGCTTACTACGCTCCGCAACACGTTGCGGCAGACGCCGTCTTGCCCGTTGAACAAGAATATGGTTTCTTCCGCACAATCTGCCGAGTCCAGTCTTTGCATGCAGAGTTGGCATACCCTGATTCACCGATTAGTTTAGTACCGAATCGGTTACCCGCGCCTGGTTTAGCCTGTCTATCACAGCCGATTTTCGAGGGGTGGCCGCTGTCGCATGCTGACAATTACTAGGAGCCACAGTCGTGAGCTGGAAGTCAGGTTTGGACCAAAGAGGAATGAGCCCTGAAAAGGACGTGATAGCCATCCTCACCAGAGGTACTACCAATCCCTGACTTTTCAGACCCACCAACATTAATAATAATAATAATAATAATAATAATAATAATAATAATAATAATAATAATAACAATAATAATAATATAATCAAATATTAATAATAATAATATCAAAAATAACAATAATAATAATATCAAAAATATAATAATAATATCAAAAATAACAATAATAATTAATAATAATAATAACAATAATATCAAAATAACAATAATAATAATAATATAAAAATAACAATAATAATAATAATAATAATAATAATAATAATAAAATAATAATAATAATATAAAAAATAAATATAATAATAATAATAATAATAATAAATAATAATATAAAAAATAACAATAATAATGATAATAATAATAATAAAAATAGCAATAAGAATAATAATAATAACAAAATAATAATAACAATAATAATAATGACAATAACAATAATAATAATAATGATATTAGTAATAATAATAATAACAATAATAAAAATAACAACAAATTCCCGTTATATTTTCAGACCTTAAGTTATAAAGTACCTATCACTTCACATTTCTATACCCTAGTGTACCAATATCAGGGCCAATTCCTTTCCTCGTATGGGGAACGTCAAATGTGGGATTGAACCCACGCCCTTCTTTTGTCAGAGTCGATAAGCGAACGCTATATCTAGTTAGCTGATTCCTAACCCGTGCCACTAGTTGCTATAAATAGTATTACACTAACCCGTGCCACTAGTTGCTGTATTACACTAACCGTGCCACTAGTTGCTGTATTACACTAACCCGTGCCACTAGTTGCTGTATTACACTAACCCGTGCCACTTAGTTGCTGTATTACACTAACCGCCAGTTGCTATTACTAACCGTGCCACTTAGTTGCTGTATTACACTAACCCGTGCCACTTAGTTGCTGTATTACACTAACCCATGTGTACCACTGTAGTTGCTGTATTACACTAACCCGTGCCACTTAGTTGCTGTATTACACTAACCCGTGCCACTTAGTTGCTGTATTACACTAACTGCCCTGTGCTGATTCACTACTGCCTGTTGATTACACTAACCCGTGCACTAGTTGCTGTATTACACTAACCGTGCCTAGTTGCTGTATTACACTAACCCGTGCCACATAGTTGCTGTATTACACTAACCCGTGCCACTTAGTTGCTGTATTACACTAACCGTGCCATAGTTGCTGTATTACACTAACCGTCATGTTGCTGTATTACACTAACCCGTGCCATGTTTGATACATACCCGTGCCAGTTGCTGTATTACACTAACCCGTGCACATGTTGTGTATTACACTAACCCGTGCCACTAGTTGCTGTATTACACTAACCGTGCCACTAGTTGCTGTATTACACTAACCCGTGCCACTGTTGCTGTATTACACTAACCCGTGCCACTAGTTGCTGTATTACACTAACCCGTGCCACTAGTTGCTGTATTACACTAACCCGTGCCACATAGTTGCTGTATTACACTAACCCGTGCCACATAGTTGCTGTATTACACTAACCCGTGCCACTAGTTGCTGATTCACAACCGTGCACATAGTTGCTGTATTAACCTAACCTATTGATGTTTTTTATAACATGTTTACAACTAATTAAGAACAAAACCTGTAAATGAGCCAATTTTTTAAATGTTTTTAAACAGTATTCTAATTTGTAATTTTAGTCTATGGTTATTTATTGATAACAAATGTTAATAATATTGATATTCTAATAGTTAAATTTACTTGTAACATGATTGATATAACATTGAATGAGCATATTGTTTTGTTTTAAAATGAATTAGTCTTTATACAACAATACTGGAATGAGTGGAACACGCGACGTTTGGGGTCCTATTTTCTAGAAATTTTACTTGAGCCCGCTGGCCTTATGTTATCGAGGTAACCATGATGCAACCAAGAATTAATCGAAACGATTTAATTTAAAAAATACAGTTTGTTCACGATTTAAAGTTTAGGATTAGGCGAAGAAAATGTACAACTGACGTGTTTCTAAATATATATTTTTAAATATAATGTTTCAAACTTAGGATAAAAGTTTAAAAAAAAAGTAAAGGAACCCTTTCATACCTCGTGGTATATAGGTCAATAAGTGTTAGTCTGTATTTTTCATTGACCGTCGGCACACATGAGTGATGTGGTCAGCATCACGCCGGCCGCCTTTACTTTCCCAGATCATGTCTGGTACCCAGTTGAGGCTGGGTCGACCTGAAAGCCGTCGTGGTCGGGAAAAATTCCACACGCATTGCGGGAGCTGAACCCAGACCACCAGCTTTGCGAAGCGAGTTCACTAACAACTACGCTACAGCGGTTCTCAGAAACTTAGGATACCATCAACAAAATCTGTAACTAATCAATCAATCAATCAATCAAGGGCCATGCCTGCTGGCGTAGACGATCATGTCTCTCCACAACTATCTCTTCTTGGTGCGCTTAATCAGTTCTGATCTCGATCTGTTGTCGAACTACGATTTCAGACCATCCAACATCTTCATCCGTCTTTCACGATCTCTTCTTCCCTGAATGTTATCTGTTGTCTATCGTCTATTCCAAGGTGGAAGATGTAGTTGGCTGTCCTTTCTTGCCATTAATCGTAGGGATGGGAGCTTTAATTTACGTTCTAGTGTTAGATGGGTCGCCCTTGTTGTGTTGTATCCGTGTTTATGTAGTGTGGTCTTGATATTGTCTATCCATCTTTTCTTGGTCTTCCCTTAGCTCTAGTACCTGCTCTCTTTTTATTGTATGCTATTATTGGTGGTTGGTTGTATTTCATTCTCATTAAATGTCCAAACCACTGTATTTGTTGTCTTTCGATATATTCGGTGCATGAAGTTATGCCCACTCTGCTTCTGATGTCCTCATTTCGTAATCTGTCTTTCCTGGTGTCTCCCACTGCCTTCCTCAAGCATTTCATTTCACACGTGGTGAGCTTTCTGTGATGTGTTGCTGTAAGAGACCAAGTTTGGCACTTGTAACAAAGTGTTGGTAGGAAAATACTTTTTATCATCTGTCTTTTCACTTCCATCTTGATCTTTGGGTGCTGTAGCCTGTTGTCACCAAATGTTCTAAACCTTCTCTTCGCTTTATATGCTCAAAGAACCATGATTGCCTGATTCTTATTCTTTTGATATGGTTTCTTTGTGTACATGTCTCTTTCAAAACCTCATCATTTGTTATCTTTGTTGTCCGTGGAATTTTCAGCATTCTTCTGTAAAATACGACATTAACTAATACGACATTAATATCGAAGACATTTGTAATAGCAAATCACATATACAGATTTAAGAAACACTTACATCTACAATATATATGTGTAAAAGCCCCTTCTACTTCTATAAAAAATATCTTAATTTTGAAACAGAGTATCTGTTTGTTTGTTTTAAATTTTTAGCTAACAAATACGATGTTAATATAGAAGACATTTGTAATAGCAAATAAAATATACAAATTTAAGAAACACTTTTCTGTACACAATATATATATATATATATATATATATGTTATAGCGTTACTAACGTTAACAGTCGATAACGTTACTAAAGTTTATTTTTAAAAAAAGGTCACTTCAGTGTCACGTACAATTTTCTCCATTGTGGTATTTTTTTAAATTGTGCTCGCATGACGTATTTTTCTTTCAGGATGTACCATCCATGACATTTTGTGCTGGGTATTTCTAACCCGAAATGTCATTAGTGTGGACAGCCAGAAACAACGTAATTTGTAGGTGGGTGATACCAGGATCAAGTTCTACAGTGCAAGTGGGATTTCTTCCGATCGAAACGGCTCTCAGATCGATCACACCTGATGTGGGCCCCAGAGAAACACATAAGTAAAGGCGACCGGCGTGATGTTGACTGCATCACCTGTCGTGGGCCTTTGATGACAGAAAAAGACAGGCCTAACATCGTATTCGCAAATATACATTATGTTCTAAAAACAAGCTCATTACTATTATTTTAACTGCTTCTTCTTCTTCCAACGTTCTCATATATCAACTTGTATACTTCTAGCGTAGTTGGTGGTAAACCAGAGTCAACATTTGCATAATTACGCATACCTTCGTTCCGTGGCGCATGGTTATCGTTGGCAATAAGAGTACAGACAAGCTGGCTGGCTTTGCCACCATATCAAGGAGTCAATCAACAGATAGAGCTTCCATTTTGAACTCCCTCATATAGTGACCGGAAAGAAGATTTTCATTTAAAACAATCCACGTCAACTACTATATTGCAAGAACTGGGAATGAAAATTGGAGTGGACAGAAAAGAACAGCACAACAGGTATATGAGTAGACTCATCAATCAACATTAAACTGGTATGGTCAGTCGCTAGGGGCTGCTGGAGATATTGTGAAGGAGATCGGAGCACAAATGTACATGTCCGAAGTGAAATGAAGATATTCCAAACTGAAACTGGAGTCTGTATATATCTTTATATTCTTGGACTGACATGAGTGTTGGACAAGTGTGTTGTCTCTGCTTATCGTGTATCGGACGCTCTTGCAGGACAAGTTACGTTAACTAATCAATAAATCAAGTACCATGACTCCTGGCGTAGGTGATCATGTCTCTTCATAACTCTCTATACTTGGTGATGGTAATCAGTTCTGACGTGATGAGCACGGAGACTGGCTCTAATACGAAAACAGCACTGAGATGGACTCCAGAGGGTAAGCGAAAACGTGGAAGACTCAAGGCAACCTGGAGGAAAACGATAGAGCAAGAACTGAAAGAAATGGATCATAGCTGGAACATAATACAGAGGAAGGCCAAGAATAGAGGAGAATGGTGTGCGTTTATTGATATCTCCACAACTCTCTATACTTGGTGATGGTAATAGAGGAGAATGGTGTGCGTTTATTGATATCTCCACAACTCTCTATACTTGGTGATGGTAATAGAGGAGAATGGTGTGCGTTTATTGATATCTCCACAACTCTCTATACTTGGTGATGGTAATAGAGGAGAATGGTGTGCGTTTATTGATATCTCCACAACTCTCTATACTTGGTGATGGTAATAGAGGAGAATGGTGTGCGTTTATTGATATCTCCACAACTCTCTATACTTGGTGATGGTAATAGAGGAGAATGGTGTGCGTTTATTGATATCTCCACAACTCTCTATACTTGGTGATGGTAATAGAGGAGAATGGTGTGCGTTTATTGATATCTCCACAACTCTCTATACTTGGTGATGGTAATAGAGGAGAATGGTGTGCGTTTATTGATATCTCCACAACTCTCTATACTTGGTGATGGTAATAGAGGAGAATGGTGTGCGTTTATTGATATCTCCACAACTCTCTATACTTGGTGATGGTAATAGAGGAGAATGGTGTGCGTTTATTGATATCTCCACAACTCTCTATACTTGGTGATGGTAATAGAGGAGAATGGTGTGCGTTTATTGATATCTCCACAACTCTCTATACTTGGTGATGGTAATAGAGGAGAATGGTGTGCGTTTATTGATATCTCCACAACTCTCTATACTTGGTGATGGTAATAGAGGAGAATGGTGTGCGTTTATTGATATCTCCACAACTATCTATACTTGGTGATGGTAATAGAGGAGAATGGTGTGCGTTTATTGATATCTCCACAACTCTCTATACTTGGTGATGGTAATAGAGGAGAATGGTGTGCGTTTATTGATACCATAAACGTAAGGGCGTAACAGGCTAGAGAGATAGAGAGAGAGAGAGAGATAAAAGAACATCGTATTAATAAAATGTCGGCTGTAACAACGTGCAATGATACATCAGATTGGTTTGACATTACGCAGAGAGTCACACAATGTTGCATTCTGTCTCCTTGAATATTTATCGTATATGCGGAAAACATCATTGGGGAATGTTACAGAAGGTAGCAGAAAAGAACAATACAATCCTTTTACCTTCAAATGAAGATACATGTCTGAACTAAGATATGCTGACACTACAGTGTTACTGTCAACATCTCAAAAAGGGAAGTGCAAGAAAAAAAAAGCAAAAACATAATTTATATTTCAATGGGCAAAAGTAAAATATAATGACAAATAGTAAAACAAATATGACAAAAGATATGTTTTTATTAACAGAGAGAAAATAAAAATTGTGAACAGTTTTGAATACCTCGGTTCTCTACTAACAAGAGACGTAAATAAAAAAGTAAAAGTAAAGGAACCCTTTCATACCTCGTGTATATAGGTCAATACAGTGTTAGGCCTGTATTTTTCATTGACCGTCGTCACACGATGGTTGATGTGGTCAGCATCACGCCGGCCGCCTTTACTTCCCAGAGCATGTCTGGTACCCAATTGAGGCTGGGTCGACCTGAGAGCCGTCGCGGTCGGGAAAAATTCACGCGCACTGCGGGAGTTGAACCCGGACCACCAGCCTTGAGAAGCGAGTTCACTAACAACTACGCTACCGCGGCTCTCAGACGTAAATGGGATGAAGGAAATTAAATAAATAACAAACATGACTTTTTAAAAGAAACTGAAACTAAAACAGAATGGATTGAAACTGATAGGAAAACAAAAATCAAAATAATAAGAGTATGCATATTTCCAGTGACAACCCATGGATGTGAAGCATGGACATTTAACGTTCTTTCTTTTGTTCTTTGCTTTTTGCCGTTGGCGTGCAGCAATGACGTTTAACCAGGAAATGAAAAAACGACATATACAGTGTATATGCTTTTGAATATAATTCTTACAGAAGAGACATCCGTATACCATGGATAGAGAAGAGAGCAAATAGATCTATCCAGAAAGAACTCAAATCAAAGACAACTGGCTAATCCTGCAAAAAAAAAGAAAATGGAAGGGTTTTGGACAAACAAAGAAACACGAATGGTTGGAAAATATCATTATGGAAAGGAGCATCCCAGCAAAGAGGAAAGAGGAAGACCGTGGAGAAGATGGATTCCATGTGTAACTAATGATATGGGCATGACAACTGCAGATGCGGGACATCTGAATATTTACTTTATCTGTGCGATTCCTGACATCTCATTTATAGCACACTTGAGGTATTCGAGTCTTTCAAATACCATTTGTCTTGTTACACTTCAATTGTTACACAGTGTCACAATAATATTATTCCCTTTCGTACATTTTCCTAGTAGTTACACTTTTGATAATACTTGTAGTCACATGTTCCTTATTGTTTTAGTTTTTATCTTGTTTACGTAGTGTGTCCACTTTTTGTGAATCCTTTTATCAGAGACACTTTTTTACCTTGTTATCAGAGAATGAAGTTCTTCAAATACAACTCCTCAAAAGCGTAAAGAAGATAACAAATATACGGCATTATCACGTAGGCTGTATATTTTTTGAGAAAACTCAATGTCCTTTATCTAATGTTTTCAAATTACTTATCTTTCTTTTCAAGTACTTCCCTGTAGTCACAATGTTGGCTCATTTGATATAGATAGTTATAGAAATTCTAAGCTTATCAAGAAACAAGTACGTGCATAAAAGTATAGGTAAATTTTAAAATGAAATTATATATGCTGAAAGACAACGCAATAAATTTGATTTTAAATTACGGTTAATAGAAATAAATACCGTTTTTTTATCATTATAATATTGTGGTAGTTTCAATATAAGTGGGTAATACAATGATATTCCCAGTGGCAACGTATGGGTGTGAAGCATGGACATTTAATAAAGCAGTGGAAAAACATATATGTGATTTCGAATATACGTGTTACAGAAGAGTCCTACGTATATCATGGACAGAGAAGAGAACAAATATATCTATCCAGAGAGAACTCAAAATCAAAGAAATCTGGCTGATGCTACAAATAAGAAAGAGAAAATTGAGATATTTTGGACATATAAAAAGACATGAAGGGCTGAGAAGACCATCATGGAAGGAGGCATACCGGCAAAGAGAAGAAGAGGAAGACCACGGAGAAGATGGATTCAGGATGTAACTGATGGTTTGAACATGACGCCTGCTGAGGCAGGACATCTGGCCTATGAGAGAGAAATTCTGGAGGACTGTTGGGGTGGCAAAGTTCTGCTCAGGACAAGCTATTTGATGATGACTACAATGGTATTGCTATTATTAACACCAAAAAATGGATAAGTAGCAATGTCTGAATGGTTCATTGTCTACATAAACAGAACAAGTTGAAGATTATTCATATTTCAACTTCAACCCGGATACGACATTTAATTTCTTCTCATCTAATGTTTCATAAAACCCATCTCTCATAAATTGTAATATTTGTAATCTTAATTACAATCATGAGAGCCGTGGTAACGTAGATGTTAGTGAACTCGTTTCACAAGGCTGGTGGTTCAGATTCAACTCCGGGTTCGTGGAATTTTTCCCGACCGCGACGGCTCTCAGGTCAACCTAGCCTCAACTGGGTACCAGACATGCTCTGGGAAAGTAAAGGCGGCCGGTGTGATGCTGCCCACATCACCCATCGTGTGCCGACGGTCAATGAAAATACAGGCCTAACACTGTATTGCCCTATATACCACAAGTATGAAAGGGTTCCTTTACTTTACTTAACTTTAATTACAATCATTTATATATATGTTCCTTGTGTACCGTTAAATAAATAAACAGTATACAAATATTTGTTTACCGTATGCATTGTTTCTGGTGCTTCCCTTTGTGTTTGTATAACTCTTTATTCCTTTGTGTCAAATATACTTGAAACTTCTATGCATAATTTGTACATGTATGTTATATGTATATGCGTTTGTGTATGTATGCTATTGTTACATCTCTTAAATACAAACATAATAAGTTAATCGCTTGAGTTTGTGCAAGTAATGTTCGATCGAAACTGATCTGATTTTGTCTGTGTTCTGTAGTCGACACCGTTTAATAAAGATACAACTACGTAATGCTCTTCTTTTCTTTTTTTTTTTGCAGAGCTAGCAGACTGTGCTCTGAAAAACGCTCGTCTGCAGGACTAGGCAATAGGTGTCATTAGTAATATAGATTTATGGATCGAATCCTGTGTTTGGAAAATTATGTTTTTCGGAGGGTCTTAACACTTGTTAAAGTGTCACTACAGTCTGTAGTACCGCTTTTTAAGCCGGTGTGGGACAGGTGGGACGAGAACCTGAGGAATGTAATGGCCGCACAGCTAGTGCAGTCGCCGCGAAGCGATTCAGGTTAGGATTTTTTATTTATGTCCACAACAGAAAAAATCCTTGGCCTTACCGTGAATTGAACTTGGGTATCCGTATGTAAACAGCGCTCTAATTCATTCGACCAGATGATCCTCAGTTCCAATACTTGTTTACACTCTATTTATTTACCATATTCATTGGCCCCGGTGCTTCTCTTGGGGTACTTAACCCTTTCGCTGCTATGCACGTATATATACGGTGTTCCAGTAGACTGCTAAAGCCGTATAAATGCGTATTTTATTTTCTGTCGTCTGTGGGCTAACGACGTGTTATTACGGAAATAGTATTCAGCACAGGAAGAGTGTAAGAGTAAAGTATTCAGCACAGGAGAGTGTGCGTAGTAAGTATTCAGCACAGAGTGACACATTTTCGGAAAGTATTTAGCAGCTAAAGGGTTAAGACTACTATTTACTTGTTTCAGATATACTTGAAGTTACTCTGAAAATGTGTGCATGTGTGTTATATGGGTATACTTGTGTGTATGTGTACTTTTGTGCTCGTATCGTTTGTACAAATATAATAAGCTTATCGTATGTGTTTGTGCAAGCACTATTCGATCGATTCAGACCTAATATATCTGTGTTCTGTAGTCGTCTCCTTCTTCTTTTGTGGTCACACTGTTACCGGGTTATTGCCCATTGTCGTGGTTTCCTGTTTTTGTCCTGCGCTGTTAAAGTGGCTTGGTTGATTGCAATTTATTTTACTTTTTTGATAGGACTATCTTATTCCCAGAGACAATAGACATGAATACCCTGTCCATATATTCGTCTTCTTCGAGCACTCTATATCGACCACTTGTTAATCACTCTGTGTGATGTGTATGTGATCCGAGTCTAAGAGCGATTGTACGTTGTGTCAGCTATGCGCCTATAAATAGGCCAGCACATTCGATTTCTGCGGCGCTTTTTATTTACTAGGATAGCTTCCTTAACTAGGCCCCTACCTGAGTCGCCTCTTTCGAGATTTCTTGTAGGTTGCAGCGTCACCATTCTTTGCTTCCCTTGCGAGAACCAGCAACACAGGACGAGAATGATCTAAGACAACGCATGATCATTGACACTGGTCCAGTTTTGACTGTCGTTACTGTTTGTAATACCGCTATTTAGGGCAGTATTGGACAGGGAGGACATGAGTCTGTGAAATGTAATGCTGCATGGCTGGAGCAGTGACTGTGAAACTGTTTAGGTTATGATTTTTGTCTTTATGCCCCTGAAATTAAAAAAAATATATGGCATTACCGGGGTCTTCCTTCTTCTTCTTCGAACGCTCCATATCGACCACTTGTCAACCACCTCTGTGTGATTTGTATGTGATCTGAGCCTAAGCGCGATTGCACGTTGTGCCAGTTATGCGCCTACAAGTAGACCAGCACATCCAATTTATGCGCTGCTTTTTATTTACTAAGGTAGCATTCCTATGAACTACATTAGTCGCTTCTTACGACATGAATTGTAGGTCGTAGTGGTACTATTCTTTGCTTCCCTTGCGGGTCCCGGCACTATACGGGCGTATGGGTCTTCCGAATGGGAGCCGGCGCTCTAATCCATTCGGTCAGATGCGCTACTGACGCTGTTTGATTGTTAGATATCACAGTAGATAGTACCTTCCATCTTTCATTATCTTAAGTATGTAAACTTAGTCTGATATGCACCAGTAACTTAATACATGAATATTATTATCTGGTTAAACCACGCGTCAGAGAAAGTGTTATCTATACGTTCTAGAATGAAGACACATTTTCTAGGAAAAGTTAATTTTATCTTTGACATGTATAAAACAGGCTACTGTGGGACACAACAGTTTAGAAATACGTGCAAACAACAGTGTGTTGTATGCGTTTACAATCTGCCAAAATACTAACTACTAATTCAATATAAGATGTGCTTCTTTTTATCGTAGTAAAAAGGTATGTTTACTGTGTTTTGAAGAATAAAAAATTATGTTACTTATCATGTTCTTTCATAATCATAGACAGTGGCGGCTCGTCATTAGGGACTAGTGGGTCCGGGCCCCACCAAAAATAATGTGAAACGTGTATTTATTATTTTATAAATTAAAATATAACCTAACCCAAAACCATGTTTTGTCCAAAATAATTTGTCTGGCCCACAAACAAAAGTGATCACGAGCCGCCACTGATCATAGGGTATATAATATTAGCACATTTATTATCAAAAACAATATTGTTATTTTCTTATTTGAAAGATCCAAAGTTTTTCTGTTACAGGTGAATAACATTGTCACTTCACCATGTACACTCCCTCAATCAACATCCCTGAAAAATCTTATTCTGCTGTAGGGAAAAGGTGGGTGCGATCCGTTTCTTGTTTTAAAAAAAGAAATATTTAACTTAAGTATGTCAGTTTATTAATTTTAATTATTATAAAACTGTAAATTATTGTGTACGTTTTATGTGTTTAAATATTATAAATTTTTGATTAAGACTTCAATTTGTGCATCAATATATTTAATTCTTTGATTACAGACTTCCAATTTGTGCATCAATATATTTCTAATTCTTTGATTACAGACTTCCAATTTATGCATCAATATATTTCTAATTCTTTGAATTAAGGAATAATAATAAATATCATATATTTCTTTCGTACCGTTATACGTATCATAGGGCCTGCAAGTAATTTCTCTATACCGCTCTGTCCTTTGCAACTCTCTCAGTCTCTTACAAGGAATTGAGTCCGATATTTCTTGCCTCTCTCAGCATAATTCGTCTCATCTCATGTTTTCCCTAGGACGTCTCTCTCTCTTTCTTTGAACCATTTACCTCCCATTTTCCCTTGCCTACTTTGATATTCTTTGATCATTTTTTCCCAAAGTATTTTTACCCAACATATCTCCATCTTCTCCTACTTCTAACAGTTGTTACTACTGGTTGACTAGGAATTAAGGAATACAATTTGATTATTCTAAGCTGCTCTAAATCTACATTGTTCGATATTATATATTTCATAAGGCAATGCGTCTGTACTTCTATTTAGATTATTGTTTTGCTTTCCTCTCACAAACGACTCTAACATAAGGTTTCTAGTTATCAGTTATATGAGGACTATCATCATAGCACTTCGGATATGTCCATAGGTGCTCCGATCTCCGCCTCAGCAAATTCACCAGCGTCCAGCGGCCCAACACTCCAGTTCGATGTTGATTAATCAATCTGCTTGTATATTTAGTATGTCGTTCTTTCGGGCTTCATCAATATTGACACCCATCTCACTCAATCTGGTCAGCGAGTGGGATTCACAGCCCTGAAACTCCTCTTTCGGAAGGACTCTCTCAATGCGTGAAGAATATCATTTCGATCCATGGCAGCGCCCTCTGATATTGTAGCCAAGCCAGCCAATCTATCAGCTCGTTCATTACCCCTAACTCGTGCGTGCCCAGGGACAAAAATAAAGGTTATTTCTCTGATCATTGTCTGTACCAGTACCTCCACCCAGTTGCGTCTCACCATTCCTGATTCGACTTTACGAATCATGCTCATGGAGTCACTGAGTATGAAAACACGAGAGTAGTTGTGAGATGCCAACCGCCTCCGTAACCGCCCGAACCTCCATTGGTCAAACTACTTGTGGTTGTTGCGTAGACCTCACTGGCCTCTTATTATTTTTCCTCCTGAGCGTGCTGAAAAGCCCACGCACAGCGTTGTTGGCGAATGACTGAACCATCGGTGTAAATAACCACATTGTGTATTCTAGTTATAAGAATGGTAAATGACTAGATAAGCATCACCAACAAACTACTTGATTCTGAAATAAACAGCAGATGTTCAATATCAGTTGAATGAAAAGTTGTCTTTGTGTATCTGGTGACGAATTTTCTTATTTTAACAGAACAGCTTCACACCAATATACAAGGTATTTACAAAGTCTCTGTGCAGTGACATTTACGCCCGGGCGGTACTAAGTCATGAGAAATGCGGTTTTCAAAGACGCCTACAAAATTATAACATATATTGTTAATATTCATCTAGATCAGCGTTTCACACAGTGGGCGGTACGCACCCCCACAACCCCAACTGGGCGCTGAAACGTTCTAGGGGGCGATAGTGGGTTCAGAAGAATTTTGGGGTGTTCATGCGATTAGGTGTCGGTGGCTCCTTAAAGAAGAAATTAATCGTCAATATTTTTATATAAATTATTTTCACGATTTTGCATTGAATAGCCATTTCAAATTCTGAAATCATTATTAAATCATTTGAATTCTGCATTTAAATTCATCTTATACACGTCTTACACGATCCATTTTTAAATCAATTTTCTATTTCATGCATATAATCATTTGAAAATTGACCTTGTATGACAGAAATATATATTAATTTTCTATGTCAAAGAGAACTAGAGCATGTATAGATATGTGTATGGGGGAGGGGGAGCACTTGGCAAACTGTTAAAATGTTGGGGGGGTTACAAAGTTTATGTTGTGCAAAGTGGGCGGTGGGCCGAAAATTTTGGGAATCTATGATCAAGATACTACTGCTCTTGGCTGCTTGTATTCGGTATAGTAACTGTGAACACGATTTACGAGTGTGGAAATGTCAGCACATATTGTCGAATTACTTCTTCCGAATATTTGCCACCATTACGAAAGACATATTATACCAAAAATAACCTGTTTTCAATAGTTAACGCCATTTCCTTTCAGCAATGAAATCGTGAATATAACAAAGGCTTATTGTGTACTGCTGCATACAGGATTATGGAACTCAGAATATCATAACGTAAATTTCCATGAATCGTGACTAATTACTCAAACGTTTTCAAAATTCACTGCGCAGCGACTTTATAAACACCCTGTAGCAACACATATGAAAGGACAAGCGATATATCGGTACATCTGCACACATGTTGATTAATTGATTGATTAATTGAATGATTGATTGATTGATTGATTGATATGACCATCATCATTGCACTTCGGTGATTAATCATGTGTTATCTGATCTCTTTCTTACACAGGAAGATCTCAACGGCGCATATATGATTCAATGCGTTATGATGGCTACATATATTGATATCGCCGATAGCCGATAGCGAAGTCGATAGCACGCTGCGCTAATGATTTTGAGGTGTGGAAATTCCAGGGTTCAAAACCAGCTTAGTCAAACATTCTTGGTGTGCACATTGTAAGCAGTTGGACTACAGGAGACCCTGATCCTTTTATTTGGGGATCTAAAGTACAAGTACAAAGTACAAGTACCTCTGAAGTCGTAGTAACAATCACCTGAATGGTGAGAAATACTGGTGATAAGTAAGGAAAGCCTTCACGCAAATATCAGTCAGAGGCATCAAACGAGACGGTCTAAATTTATAGCGGGTAAGCAATTAAAAACTCGATATTAAAACATTTAGAACGTGTACACCAATCTAAGACACCACAAAAGGACTCCCATCTTGTAGAAAACTAGAATACTTTCAAATTATGTTCAGTGTAAATAAAAAAATGAAATGTATTTATTTAAAAATGCACAGGTGTGTCTTTCATATGCTAATTTCTAGACGAACAACGATAAAACAGTGATAGCTTAGTTTTTTTAAACAGTAGTAAATTTAATATAAGCTTAACACAAAGGTGTTTAAATTCGCTGTATAATATATTCTTAAAATGCTTAGCCACCCACATGAGGTTATTGTATTGCAGTGGTGGCAGGGTGGGATTGTCAGGAGGAAAGATGAGGCGGCATGTCTTATTGACAGCTATGCCGACTGAAACATCGTTTTTGACATAGTTACTGAAGCCGGACATGTCAAAATAGAGAGGTCAGACTAGACGTGGCCTCCTGGTCCTCCAAGCTGGGCGTTGTGCGATGGGCTAACTCGTGGCTTCCGATAACATACGGCCGGTGGACTCAGGTAAATATTCTAGGAAATAAGACGACAACTGTCGCGTGATCCTCGCATTCCAGTGTTGTTTTATATTAACATTATTTTTGAAACAACACGACATGCTAAATCAAGGTTATCGCCCGAGTGGTTACCGGGGCCCAAATTTGGGGTGTAAAGAATAGAACCACTGTTACCTGCCACGCATGTCGTAAGGGGCGACTAAGGAGGTTTGGCTGAAATCGGATGCACGTGTCCTAAATGTGTAGAAGTCTATGCGTTTAGGGCCTACCAAACCAAGGTGCAACGTATACACGTTCTTGGCAAAGATCAAACATATCACAAAGAGTGATTAAAATTGGTGGTAAAGAACGAACGCAAAGAAGAAGAAGAAGAAATCAAGGTTATATTATGTTACATGTTAAGTTTAAAGTTAAGGAATATTAGTATTATTAACATTTTTTCATCAATAAATAACCAAGAACAAATAGAAATGAGTAAAATTTCAAAAAAATACAGTTTTCTATCAAACATATACAAAAACCAACCCCCACTAAACAGGAATTTTCGATTTCTTGTATGAACTAGCCGGCCTTTTGAGGCCGGGAGCCAAGGGCTAACTACACGTCCATTTATAAAAATGACGCAGTTACAGAAACTAGAAAAGAAAACCTTAAGATGACCGAGATCGGGAGGATCTGGTATATCCTGCAAATAAGCACAAGTCTAGTGTCACTAGATAAGCACTTGAGTGAAACCCGCTAGAGAAAGGGAAAAGATTACGTTCTAAACAGACCTAGAGACGGAGTATTCTTGAAGAAATGTGCGATTTTGGACTATCCTGATATACCATATAGAAACATGTCAGAGACCTGGAAAAGTGGACAGCTACTATTGAGTCCATCTGCTCCTCGAGGAACGAAGAGGAATAATCAATTAAACTGTTTAAAGCGTTCACTAGAATTATACATTTAGTTCAGTTGTTTTTTCTTCTGCGTTCTCACTAGAATTAGACATTTAGTTCAGTTGTTTTTTCTTCTGCGTTCTCACTAGAATTAGACATTTAGTTCAGTTGTTTTTTCTTCTGCGTTCTCACTAGAATTAGACATTTAGTTCAGTTGTTTTTTCTTCTGCGTTCTCACTAGAATTAGACATTTAGTACAGTTGTTTTTTCTTCTGCGTTCTCACTAGAATTAGACATTTAGTTCAGTTGTTTTTTCTTCTGCATTTTCACTAGATTGGGATTTCGGATTCTCTTATAAAGGCAGCTGTCTGCCTCAGATTATCAGCCACGCCATACAGTTTGTCTTGGACGCTGGTGTAAGTGGACCACCTCTTTCTTCTCAAGTCTGCATACTGGGGCATTTCTGTAGGATATAATTCCTATGATTTCTGCTTCCCGTTTGTGTCGACCTCTTCGCGCAGTAAGTTTTGGCCACCTTCATGATTTTAGGTCTGACATTCTTACTGTGCAGCTAAATCTCCGAGGCAGATTGGCGACCGTGGAATCCGTTATCCCATTCCTCATTGTGAGGGTCGTTGCACCATATTATGCGCCTTACGGCCTGGTGCATCCGTTTTCTGCAAGCATTTGTTTCGGGTTAGCATTCCCTAGCGGACACGTGCATCCGATTTCAACCAAACCTCCTTGTTCGCCTCTTACGACATGCATGGCTGGTAACGTTGGTTCCATTCTTTACACCCCAAATTAGGGCCCGGGTAACCACTCGAGCGGTTCACTTGTTTAAAGATTGGTGAACTCACAATAAAATATTCCATGGAGTCAAGACTTCTTCTTCCAACGTTTTCAGACATCGATTTGTATACTTCTAAAATAGTTCAGACATCGATTTGTATACTTCTAAAATAGTTCAGACATCGATTTGTAATTTCTAAAGTAGTTCAGACATCGATTGTATACTTCAAAATAGTTCAGACATCGATTTGTATATTCTAAATAGTTCAGACATCGATTTGTATACTTCTAAAGTAGTTCAGACATCGATTTGTATACTTCTAAAATAGTTCAGACATCGATTTGTATACTTCTAAAATAGTTCAGACATCGATTTGTATACTTCTAAAATAGTTCAGACATCGACTTGTATGCTTTAAAGTAGTTCAGACATCGATTTGTATACTTCTAAAGTAGTTCAGACATCGACTTGTATACTTCTAAAGTAGTTCAGACATCGATTTGTATACTTCTAAAGTAGTTCAGACATCGACTTGTATACTTCTAAAATAGTTCAGACATCGACTTGTATACTTCTAAAGTAGTTCAGACATCGATTTGTATACTTCTAAAGTAGTTCAGACATCGATTTGTATACTTCTAAAATAGTTCAGACATCGATTTGTATACTTCTAAAATAGTTCAGACATCGATTTGTATACTTCTAAAATAGTTCAGACATCGACTTGTATACTTCTAGAATAGTTCAGACATCGACTTGTATACTTCTAGAATAGTTCAGACATCGACTTGTATACTTCTAAAGTAGTTCAGACATCGATTTGTATACTTCTAAAATAGTTCAGACATCGACTTGTATACTTCTAAAATAGTTCAGACATCGACTTGTATACTTCTAAAATAGTTCAGACATCGACTTGTATACTTCTAAAATAGTTCAGACATCGACTTGTATACTTCTAAAATAGTTCAGACATCGACTTGTATACTTCTAAAATAGTTCAGACATCGATTTGTATACTTCTAAAATAGTTCAGACATCGATTTGTATACTTCTAGAATAGTTAGAGGTCAACTGGAGTATGTGTACATTTCTATATATCTTGTCCTGCACTTACATGCGGTTTGACAATGTGTTTTTCTCTATTCATTATATGTTGAACACGACTGGTTTACTAAAATAAGGTAATGAGTTGAGTTGTTCAAAATAGGTTCATTAAAACTAGGTAATGAGTTGAGTTGTTCAAAATATGTTCATTACAACTAGGTAATAAGTTGAGTTGTTGAAGACAGGTACATTAACATTAGGTAATGAGTTGAATTGTTTTCACAACTGAACAACTCCATAGTTATGGCTGATCTACTACAGTTATCTTTGCTAAACTTAACATTTTTGTTGTGAGAAGTTACTATAGCTTTGAATAATCTTTGATGAAATCCCACATATGTGGTGCCGGTAGCGGCAAGCGAAGCAAAGAATAGTACAAAAATACAATCGTAAGATGTAATAGGGACTCTGTTCTACTCTCTAAATAAAAGTGTTAGCAGAAATCGGCACGATGGGTCATTGTAGGCGCATAACGACACACGTACCTTTGCTTTGGCCAGATCATACAGATCACAAAGTGTTAACAAGTGATCGACTGAAGCGTCGAAAAGAAATGTCAACAAACTAAATCATCCCGTTAAAACATCGCAGGCGAGCCTGAAACTTAAAGATACTTGAGCTGCACGTATCGAGCAACGACTGATCCATTTGCCATATTTCATAAATTAATTTTCTTTGTAGCTAAATACAAACTAGACATGTTACCGCTTGAAACGTGGACAGAATGAAGACATATGTACTCTAGCCGGCTGCACTAGACAAACTCCTCATTGTAAAATTAGAGATATGCAACGCCTCCTGTTTCTGCGCTAATCGCCTACTCTAGTACAAGCCTGAGCATATATACATATTACCACAGAGTAGAAACGCCCATTACACAAGAATACTAATTTTTACTAGATTAATACTGACGAAATACTTAAAAACAAAGTACTGTAGTTTTAAAAAATACAAAAACAATAAGGATACACAGCAACGTTTCGACCAAAAGGCCTTTATCAAGCAAAGGAAACAACAGAAGTGAATTTCTTACTTCTTACACGAACAGAACATATAGAATATTTCGCTATTGTTACATAGTTTTACTGCAGTCTTCCTTATATAGATTAATACTAGAAATGTGCTTAACACCAACGGCAAATGATAATAGATCATATGCTAAAGTTGCTTCCGTGACAAAAGGGACAGTATTAATTCTGATAGAAGAAACTGACAAACTTCCCAAAGTCATCATTACTTTTTGTAATAGATGTAGATAATGGTGAGATGAGATAACAGATAAATATCTTTATAAGTTTATTTTAGATAACGTTAGGATTATGATCAAGACAGGAATGGTGAGACGAAACTGTGTGAAGGTACTGGTATAGACAAAGTTCAAAGAAATCTCCTTCATTTTTGTCACTGGGCACGCAGGAGTCAGGGGTAATGAGCGAGCTTGTAGATTGGCTGGCATGGCTACTATATCAGAGGGAGTTGCCATGAACCGAAATAACATTCTTAACGCATTGAGTGAGTCTTTTCGAGCAGAAAAGTTTCGGGATTGTGAGTCACACTCGCTGACCAGACTGAGAGAGATGTGTGTCAATATTGACACCGACTGAAAAGAACGACATACCAAATATGCAAAGAGATTGATTAATCAACATCGAACTGGCATGTTGGGCCACTGGACGCTGCTTGATTTGTTGAGGCGGAGATCGAAACACATGTGGACATCTCCGGAGTACTATTATGTGGGTACGTACGTGGTTATTTTGTATATACATCATTAAAAACAGGGCTGATGTTTTAAAAAACATCGTTAGAGAGCGGAATGGAGCATGCAGAATAACTAGTTCTACTTAACTTGACGTATTCCTCTCTGCTCCTCGTAGAGCAAAGGGCCTCAACAGTTGTTCATCAATTTTTACGGTCTCTGACTGTTTTTTTTAATGGTCTTCCAGAATAGTCCAGCACCTTTTAGCCGCGTGAGAATTTAGGATGAAGCTGTTTCTCCTACAATCTAATGGTTCTCTGAAACTGTTTACTAGATCAAATATTGTATCAGAATGTGTCTATATTTCATCTAATGGCTCTCTGAGACTGTTTACTAGATCAAATATTGTATCAGAATGTGTCTATGTTTCATCTAATGGCTCTCTGAGACTGTTTACTAGATTAAATATTGTATCAGAATGTGTCTATGTTTCAGCTAATGGCTCTCTGAGACTGTTTACTAGATCAAATATTGTATCAGAATGTGTCTATATTTCATCTAATGGCTCTCTGAGACTGTTTACTAGATCAAATATTGTATCAGAATGTGTCTATGTTTCAGAAGTTTCAAATTGACAGATTTCGGTATGAGTAGATTATCTGCTGCTTTTCAATGCTTCCAACATCTATAGATTTACAATGATATACTATTCTGGATGTGCAGATGTTCGGGATAATGTGAGAGCAGACATGCTTGCACAAACATCGCTTCTATAGTCCGCTCAACAACTCATACACACAGTCCAATGCGAATTGTAGCAAAACCATCAATTTCCCAGTAGCGAAACTTTGCACCCAACCTTAGTATTATACCGACGTAAATGTCTGATGGAAGAAATTGCTATAGGAAACCTGGATTTTTTATCATAATGGTTTCCTTTGATGTTGGCGGCATAGTTGACTAGTCTGAAACGAAATTTTAGATTTACAGTAAACGCACACATATGACATTTGATGACAAGTATCATGCAAAGGCGTATCATCTCATCGTATACATGGGGGTCAATGTTGGTACTTGCAATAGTCATGAAATAAACAAGAAATGTAGACGGTTGTATTATTGTTTTTAAATAACTTACATTACTGTTAAAGTTAGCTGCCATGTCATAATGCCATCCCCTTTCACGTCCAGGCTTGGGACTGGCAATGGCAGAGCTACTTGGAGATGTTCTTTTCAAATCGCAACTTCTTCGTTACGATGTACGTGTGTTAACATATATGGTAGGGAGGTATCACTATAATAAAATATCTCTTTTCTCTGGTTCTTGTATACTGTAGTACAGATGACCCATATGTGCCTCTTTGCGGAAATGCGCGTGTAGCATTAATGATACTTTTGCATTGTAACTTCAAACTCATTAGAAATGTTATATCAATGTCTGTTTGAGAAGTCAACAATATGACCCAATAGCTTCGTACTAATTTCGATATACATCTTTAACTAAAAGTCTGTGTCGCACGTATGACGTTATTTGTTTACCACAGTCAATCTCGAGTCGATTTGGTGCACGGGACATGCAAGAATTGTTCAAAAAACCATGGGATTCGTCCTGAATATTTCTATTTTTGTCATCAATGCATTAAATGTTTGTAAACATTAGTTTTCTTCAACTGTGCCAATGGAAGCGTTAAATATATAGCACAAAGAAGGAAACTTCTAGATGGTATGATTGCTTGAATGGCAAAAATATTTTGTAACGTTGGGAACATGTGTAGTTCACATGCACGTTTTCAAGTTATTTAATCAATTGTTTACAAAGATACACATTTTTATCTCTAGGCATGACAAGTTTATCGGACTATAATATCTAAGTCCCTGAGGTTTAAGGGGACAACTAGCATCGAAAAATGTAATAGTTTCTTCTTCTTCCACTCTATATCAACCACTTGTTAACTACTCTGTGCGATTTGTATGTAATCTGAGCCTAAGAGCGATTGTACGCCGTGCCAGTTATGCACCTAGAAGTAGGCCAGCACATATGATTTTTGCAACGCTTTTTATTTACTAGTGCACTTCCCTAGGTCCTACATTAGTCACCTCTTACGATATGCCTTGTAGGTCGCAGTGGTACTATTCTTTGCTTTCCTTGCGTGCCCCGGTTCCACATAGGCGGACATGTGATAGGTTTAATCCCTGAGTCAAATATTGAACTGTGGTTATTGTAGGTCCGTATTGCTCTAGCATTTCTACAAAGTTTTTATTCGTCATTAGTCTCTCTCGCTCGTCAGACTTATTACAATGATTCAGATCACAGGGCACGCGATCTATAATAATTTCGTTGAAATCATGTTATGATAAAATGAAAGCAATGAACAACAAATGATATAATTCGTGTGCGTTTCAAACAAATAACTAAACTGAAATCCCAAACGAAGCGTGTAGTAAAGCTAGTTATTATAAATATGAAATTTGTTGTGATTACGAGATTGTTTTAGAAATGAGAAACATCACTGAAATTAATTTCTACTGTGACTAATACAAGAAGCATTACAGTAAATTTGATTTATCGAAAGATAAATGATTAATGACAATAATATAACAGAAAGTCAACATGCAACTTTTTAATGATCCCATAAATAACGATAGTATAAGTCACGAAGGAAGAACTAGATCTGATATTACAAGTAGACTGAATAAGTCACGAAGTGTCTGCATGACCCTTCAGACAGTCTGGAAATCAAACTAATACAGCATCAGAACCTAGATTACTATATACCGTAGATATATGTTATCAACTTTACTAAACGGATCAGAATTTTGCAGATAATATTTAATTCACGTCCATACAATTTGTCTGCAAATTTACAGTGTCTGACCCAAAACAAATCTATCAAGAACATCTTACACTGTGTCAACACGAAATAAATATCAATCAGAAATACTGTGAAATGGAATGAACATGTGAAGTATGAATATCATGATCTAGAAGATACGATGAAATGGAAAGAACATGTGAAATAACATATCATATCTAGAAACGACTGAGATGGAACAGTAGAATAAACAGTATCAGACTGGAAGATACATGAAATGAAAGAACTGAAAAAATATCATGACTAGAGAACGATGAATGAAGAGAACATGTGCATTAATTCTGATCTAGAAGATAATAAATGGAATCAGCACGTAATAAAATATGATCTAGAAGATACGATGAAATGGAATATATATGTACACGCAGAATCTAAGATTCGTACAAGCTGTCTTTGTCAAGATAAGAACGAAAAGAATACGTTTTTAATGAACAGGAACGTACTCGATTTTTACCATTACTTGACGCAAGCTATAGCATTAACCACAGTAGTGATAGACAGATATAGCAAGCACACCACACGCCGCTGTAGTACATTGAGCACATTTTTTCTGTTTGAACTAAACCTTCCAGGTTGTATAGCAGATATTCTTCTTCTTCTGCGAACGCCCCATTATCGACCACTTGTTAAACCACTCTTTGTGGTTTGTATGTGGTATGAGTCTAAGAGCGATTGTACGTTGTACCAGTTATGCGCCCAGTGGCGGCTCGTCATTAAGGGTCAGAGGGCCGGGCCCCATCAAAAATAATATGTAACGTGTATTTATTATTTAATAAATTAAAATATAACCTAACCCACAGCTATGATTTTCCCGAAAATTTGTGTCTGGCCCCACCAATAAAAACGATCACGAGCCGCCACTGTGTGCGCCTATGGGCGCCTAGGCCAGCACAATATAGCAGATATAAAAAGCTGTATATATATTTATATATTTTGCTTTTTCCTGATGAAGAAATCAACGTACAAATAGGTAGTGCAGCTACTGCATTCGGCAAACTATCAAAGCGAACGTGGGACAGAACAAAATTAACATTGCAGACGAAGATTCAGTTCTATCGAGCCTGTGTAATTAACTCGTTACTATATGGTAGAGAAATATAGACAGCTTTCTTAACATGAGTGGAGACTTAACATATTTCACTCTTATTGTTTTCTTATGTCGTCCCATGATAATCCAGTTATTCCCAATTATGTCTTCCTTCTTATGTCGTCCCATGATAATCCAGTTATCCCCTATTATATCTTCCTACTTATGTCTTCCCATGATAATCCAGTATTTTTCAGTTTCTCAAGAAAACTGCGTTCCTATGATTGTTTAGGAGTCATTTTTTCCGTTTTCCCTGCGGGTTCTGCTCAAGTGCCTATCTGGTGACACCTAAACGGTGTCTTCCACAAGGTATATCCCAAACCCCTCCCCATTTCTCTCCTTCCCAATTGTTTTATAACCACTGCTTTTGCTTGAATAGTTTCCTATACCCCGTTTTGGTCCCCATTACCCCTTCCCCCTTAATCATGTTCTGCTTCATGCAGTCTTACGTTTATTGTAGGCTGTTGAACAGTATCCTGTTGGCATTTCTTCGCCGTTCTTGTTCAGGTAAGTATCAAAATATATATATCTAATAAATTATTTAATTTTGGCTCTATTACGATTTTTAATTGCTAGTTATTTTTGTCTGTTATCTCTATATCAATATTCTTTTCTTGTTCATTTTGAAACATAAGACTTTCACAAAATAGTGTCATTGTTGCTGTTCTGTTGCCTTTATACCAATAGGTTTCCATATCAGGTCACATTCTTTCAACTCTCTTTCCGCAGATCTTGTCCATGTTTTATTCAACGTTCAGGCCTTCTTTTTCCATACGCTATCCATCGAAGATATTTGCTAGCCAATACCAATACTGACATGGGATATACATCTCATCTGTTATGCTAATTTATATTGTGAGTTGCCAAGGCTCGTAAGGGGAGTATAGAATAGTAATAGTACGAACTACAAGACCGTAAGAATCAACTGAGGTTGAAGCTTAGTTAAGTTACCCTATTATATAAAAAGTATCGCAGGAATCGGATGTTCTGGCCTACTTGTAGGCGCAGAACTGGTACGGGGCCATCCATAAATTATGTCAACAAAATAGGGGGTCTGGAAAAGTTTGACAATTGTTGACATGGGGAGGGGGCAAGATAAATTGATGTCAACAATGTCATTTTTATTTTAACCGGATTGAGCTCTTTCCAAGGAAGTTATAGTCTTTTGGCATCAATGCATCATATTATTATGTGTTTATCTTCAATGTAGACTGCTGACAGATTAACCACATATGGTATTATTCTGAATATGTTTAACGGATGACTGCATGGTCTTCTATTATTAATAATGCTATTATATATTTAATAGAAGTCCATGGAATGCTGACACTATAAATTCACAGACTGCTCTAAGCCACAGACAGATTACTGAGTCTATGAAACTTGAGAGCTCTTTAATATAAGACATATGTTTTAATATGAAATTAAAGATTCTTCCATATGATCTATATTGTCCTTCCATTCAGTCGTCGTTGGTTGAACGAATTTGCAAAATCTGTCACCTCTATGTTGCTTCACAAGTCATGTTGAAGAAGCATGTTCAACTGCGCCGACAACGTGATCTTGGACCTGGGCAATTAGCATATGCACCTCCTCAACCACAACGTATTCGGCCAGTGCAAGTGGCTGCAAAAGGGCACATAGAACTGATGGCATTTATTGCTCATAGAGAGATGTTAAGCGCAGAATGGTTAGACGAAGATGATGTAGACTTGTCTGATATGTTGGTTCCAGAAGGTGACATCAATGATAAATCAGCGACAATGCCAATTGTAACAATAGAGGAACATTTGGCTTCTCCGTGGGAAGATGATAGAAGATAGAAAAATTTGAAAAACTGACGGCAAAATAGGCCTATAAAGTAGTCTGTTTATAAATTCAAAGTTTAGTCAATTTGAAATATGTTAAACAATGTAAAAAGTGTAATATAATTAATTAATAATTTGTGTAGACCTTTTATTTTATTTCTGCATTAATATTTAAGTACTAAGCGAGTCGTATAAAATACGGTTCGTCTGTTTGGGGTCAAATATTGCCTAAAAGTTGTTGACATAATTTATGGATGGCCCTACAACGTAAATCGCTCTTAGGCTTGATCACATACAAACCACAAGAGTGGTTAACAAGTGGTCAATATGAAGCGTTTGAAGAAGAAGAAATATGTAACTTGGTGTACTTTTTCTGTCCATGACATATTACATTGTTTTTCTGTCCATGACATATTACATTGTTTTTCTGTCCATGACATATTACATTGTTTTTCTTTATTTGTGTATATCTAACGATGTATTATAACATAATTGTACAGTCATATCACCACCGCTCCCTCCTCACATTTATATCCTTATATGTGTTTGTTTTGCTATCCCTAGATCAGGGCGGCTCGCCATTGAGGGTCAGTGGGGCCCCACCAATAATCGAAAGGAGAATAATTTCCCGGAATAGACAAATAATAGTAAATACTCCAAAAACCATGATTTTTCCAAAATTTGTGTCTGGCCCCACCAAGAAAACTGACCACGCGCCGCCACTGCCCTAGATAAAGACGTTTTTCTCCACACATCGACTTTGAATATCTAGCATCATCTAATAGCCTGTCCTTAGCACACACTTGTCTCAATAACAGTCTTTCGGCGTTTATATCTCTTATCGGCTAGAAGTCCCGCCTCTGTTGCCACCATGCTAAAATCACCTTTCACATCGAGCATTCATATTCTCCACCGCCTTCCTCTTCTCCTCTTTGCCGGAATGTCTTGTTCCATAATGATCTTTTCCAATCGTTCATGTTTTTGTTTATGTCACAAATAGTTTACTTTACTCATTCTCATTTGTAGAAATCTGTTATTTCTCGCTGAGTTTGAGTTCCTTCTTGATTGATATATTTGTTCTCTTCTCTGTCCATGGTAGACGCAAGACACTTGTGTAACACTTATATTCAATAGCGCATATATGCTTTTCCCCTGCGTTGTTAATTGTCAATGGTTCACTCCTACACATTTCTACTTGGAATATGGATGCTCTTAGCATTCTGATCTGTGTTTTCCTTTTAGTTCCATTCCATACTGTTGTTAATTGTTTAAGTTTGTGTAAGGATATGTTTAAGTTTGTGTAAGGATATGTTTAAGTTTGTGTAAGGATATGTTTAAGTTTGTGTAAGGATATGTTTAAGTTTGTGTAAGGATATGTTTAAGTTTGTGTAAGGATATGTTTAAGTTTGTGTAAGGATATGTTTAAGTTTGTGTAAGGATATGTTTGTTCCCCTTTATTTCGTTCGCTCACTATGAATTCAGGAGATGTCATGGCGACTAATATTGCATCAGATTTTTGGCGTGAAGGTTTGCTTTCTTTATCACTAGTTGCCCCTGGTCATTCAGTAAGCCTTACTCCAACTTCAGATGTTGTTCTTCTTTTGATTTCATTCATTTTCTTTCCATTTCTTGTTACCAATCAACTGAGATATTTCCATCTCTTGTTACCAATCAACTTAGATATTTCTATCTCTTGTTACCAATCAACTGAGATATTTCCATCTCTTGTTAGCAATCAACTGAGATATTTCCATCTCTTGTTACCAATCAACTGAGATTTTTCCATTTTTTTAGCTATTATCAACTGATATTTCCATCTCTTGTTAGCAATCAACTGAGATATTTCCATCTCTTGTTACCAATCAACTGAGATATTTCCATCTCTTGTTACCAATCAACTGAGATATTTCCATCTCTTGTTACCAATCAACTGAGATATTTCCATCTCTTGTTACCAATCAACTGAGATATTTCCATCTCTTGTTACCAATCAACTGAGATATTTCCATCTCTTGTTACCAATCAACTGAGATATTTCCATCTCTTGTTAGCAATCAACTGAGATATTCGCTTGTATTTATACTTATTGTCAAACTGAATTTCCCTTCCATTTGTTAATTATAATGTGTCATTATTCATTACCCTATTTATATCATTTGTTTAGTTTTAGAAATCAAATCAGAACTATTTATAATATCCTTTATTCTAGAGTTGAATAAAAGCTTTAATGGTGGTTTGTTAAAAGACATCAAGGTGATCGTCTAATCTTGTTGACATGTTGGTACGTTCAACTTTAGTTACGAAACTGTATATACCTTCACGCATGAGAGCACACATAAACACCGACATTGTTAATGAGAAAGTACTACTTGAAAGTACATTATTATTTACGTTAATTACTTGAAAAAGTTTCAAAAACAGATTTACAACTAGCTTAATATATATCAGTTCTCAGTTATCTGAGGACTATCATCATAGCACTCTGGACATATCCGTAGGTGCTCCGATTCCTGCCTCAACAAATCCAACAGCTTCCAGCGGTCCAACACTCTAGTGGTTCAGCACTGCCAGTCTCTAAGCTATGGAAGCGTTATCACAAGCAATTGCGGTATGTTAGTACTTAGGAGTTGTCAGAGCATTTCACTGAAAATCGCTCGGTAGTTTCCGTCTTTCGTGCTGGTCACCGGATTCTAAATGTTGATTAATTAATCTTTTTGTATATTTGGTATACCGTTCTTTTCGAGCTATACCAATATCGACACCCATCTCTCTCAATCTGGTCAGCGACTTGGATTCAAAAACCTGAAACTCCTGGTTTCGAAAAGACTCTCAGAGCGTTAAGAATGTCATTTTGGTCCATTGTAGCCCCTTCTGATATTGTAGCCATGCCAGCAATCTATCAGCTCGTTCATTACCACTGACTCCTGCTAGCCCAGGGATATAAATGAAGGTTGTTTCTCTTAACCTTGTCGGTACAAGTACCTCCACCCAGTTTCGTCTCACCATTTCTGTTTCGACTTAACGAATCATACTCATGGAGTCACTGAGTATAAAAAAACGAGCTAAATATATACCTCATTGTTGAAAAGTTCGTCCACAAATTCACCCATTCGTTAGAACGTTCATAATACTCTCTTCTTCGAATGCTTAATATCGATCATGAGTTAACCACGCTATGGGATTTGTATGTGATCAGAGCCTAAGAGTGATTGTATGTTGTGTTAGTTATGCACCTACTAGTAGGCCAGCATATCCGATTAATGCGATGTTTTTTATTTACAATAGTAGCTGTGCTAGGTCCTACATCATTCGTCTCTAACGACATGCCTTGTAGCTCGCAGTGTTACATCATTCGTCTCTAACGACATGCCTTGTAGGTCGCAGTGTTACATCATTCGTCTCTAACGACATGCCTTGTAGGTCGCAGTGTTACATCATTCGTCTCTAACGACATGCCTTGTAGGTCGCAGTGTTACATCATTCGTCTCTAACGACATGCCTTGTAGGTCGCAGTGTTACATCATTCGTCTCTAACGACATGCCTTGTAGGTCGCAGTGTTACATCATTCGTCTCTAACGACATGCCTTGTAGGTCGCAGTGTTACATCATTCGTCTCTAACGACATGCCTTGTAGGTCGCAGTGTTACATCATTCGTCTCTAACGACATGCCTTGTAGGTCGCAGTGTTACATCATTCGTCTCTAACGACATGCCTTGTAGGTCGCAGTGTTACATCATTCGTCTCTAACGACATGCCTTGTAGGTCGCAGTGTTACATCATTCGTCTCTAACGACATGCCTTGTAGGTCGCAGTGTTACATCATTCGTCTCTAACGACATGCCTTGTAGGTCGCAGTGTTACATCATTCGTCTCTAACGACATGCCTTTTAGGTCGCAGTGTTACATCATTCGTCTCTAACGACATGCCTTGTAGGTCGCAGTGTTACATCATTCGTCTCTAACGACATGCCTTCTAGGTCGCAGTGTTACATCATTCGTCTCTAACGACATGCCTTGTAGGTCGCAGTGTTACATCATTCGTCTCTAACGACATGCCGTGTAGGTCGCAGTGTTACATCATTCGTCTCTAACGACATGCCTTGTAGGTCGCAGTGTTACATCATTCGTCTCTAACGACATGCCTTGTAGGTCGCAGTGTTACATCATTCGTCTCTAACGACATGCCTTTTAGGTCGCAGTGTTACATCATTCGTCTCTAACGACATGCCTTGTAGGTCGCAGTGTTACATCATTCGTCTCTAACGACATGCCTTGTAGGTCGCAGTGTTACATCATTCGTCTCTAACGACATGCCTTGTAGGTCGCAGTGTTACATCATTCGTCTCTAACGACATGCCTTGTAGGTCGCAGTGGTACATCATTCGTCTCTAACGACATGCCTTGTAGGTCGCAGTGTTACACATATCGTCCTAAGCATGCTTTAGGTCGCAGTGTTACATCATTCGTCTCTAACGACATGCCTTGTAGGTCACAGTGGTACTGTTCTTTGCTTCCCTTGCGGACCCCATCACTACTTGGGCGGTTCATAATTCAGCAACATTTATTTCCATCTATAAATCCTTCTATAAATCCTTCTATAAATCCTTCTATAAATCCTTCTATAAATCCTTCTATAAATCCTTCTATAAATCCTTCTATAAATCTTCTATAAATCTTCTTTTAAATCCTTCTATAAATCCTTCTATAAATCCTTCTATAAATCCTTCTATAAATCCTTCTATAAATCCTTCTATAAATCTTCTAATCTTATAAATCCTTCTATAAATCCTTCATAAATCTTTCATAAATCTATAAATCCTTCATAAATCCTTAATCAAAAAACCTTCTAAATCTATAAATCCACCTGTACATTCGCCAATGAATCCATGTATCATCAACAGCCGTGCTGGCTGGCGTAGATGATCTTAGATCTCCACAATTCTCTGTCCCTAGTATTTGCTATCATTTCAGATGTTGTTGTTATTCCGTGCCATGAAGTCAGGCTGTCTATTACTTTCTCTCTCTGTCTTCTTCTGTCTCGTCTCCCTTTGATTTGACCGGTTGCCACAATGTGTTCTATACCTCCTTCTCATCACAATCCGAAAAATGATGAACGCCTCTTTCGCCAACCATCCTCATTCCATCAAATCCACCCGAACATCAAACCACTCATCCATCCAGCTACACGTTCTGAAATCTTTATATCCATTCTTCAGTCTATCTGTCTGCCTTTCTGTCTCTCCGTCTTTCTTAATTCTTATTAATATTATTATTGTTTAATATGTGCGATTTCATTTAGTTACGCACACACACACACACTTTTAGACACATAAGTGGATCTACTGTCCTAGACATGCGGGTGTTCCAGGCGATAAAAGAACGTACAAGTTTCATCAACAGCATTGATCCTTGTGGAGTTGAGGATGAATAATTGTGATCTTCTTCTTCTTCTTTGCGTTCGTTCTTTACGACCAATTTTAATCACTTTTGTGATATGTTTGATCTTTGCCAAGAACGTGTATACGTTGCACATTGGTTTGGTAGGCCCCTAAACGCATAGAATTCTACACTTTTAGGACACATGCATCCGATTTCAACCAAACCTCTTAGTCGCCTCTTACGACATGCATGGCAGGTAACAGTGGTTCTATTCTTTACACCCCACATTTGGGCCCCGGTAACCACTCGGGCGAATAATGGTGATATTCTTCGGTCTTTTCCCAACCGCATGTTGAATGAGGACACTAAAATTGAATTTGAATATATTCAACGATTAACCTAGTTTGAAATTACACATTATACAAGTAGAACTGGATGCGTGAGGGACAGAGTGGAGTGAGTGTAACCAGTTAGCTACCAGAACCATCAGCACGCATAGTCCTCGACATCTACTGGGGAGACTGAGTTTATATATGTCTGCCCGGAGTGTTATAACGTCGGTCCGATAACCAATAGCACACATATTCATATGTGTGTATGCGTATGTATATATATTCTTGTTATTCTTGCTGCAAATCATATTCTGGATCATCATAAAGGGGATGAAAAAGGTAGTTAAAATATGACAAACGTGGATCTCTGACACCTTCAGATAGGGTAGTTGTACCAGTGGCCACATTTTTAATATAAGATACATGGGTTTTAGACGAGCTTCAGATATGGTATATGCACCAGTGGCCACATTTTTAATATAAGATACATGGGTTTTAGACGAGCTTCAGATATGGTATATGCACCAGTGCATTTTAATATAGTATAGGGTTTTTCAATTAAAAGGGAAAAGATGTTAAATAGACAGGGTTTGACACTTCAGATAGGTAATGCACCAGTGGCCACATTTTTAATATAAGATACATGGGTTTTAGACGAGCTTCAGATATGGTATATGCACCAGTGGCCACATTTTTAATATAAGATACATGGGATTTAGACGAGCTTCAGATAGGGTAGTTGCACCAGTGATTGAATATAGTTGGCTTTTCAATTAAAAGGGAAAAGATGTTAAATAGGAGGACACATACTCATTTTAAGTAACTGCACACCTATCTCGCTATATTATCAGGCTACGCCACTGCTTCAGACATGGTAGATGCACCAGAGATCACATTTTTAGTATGAAACATGTCTTCAAGAAAAGCAGAAAACACAGTTCTCTTTAGGAAATGAGGGATATTATAATATTCTGGGAAGCTAGGGCATTCATAACTAGCAAAGGGAAAAATTAGTTTGCGTAAAAAGCATTGAAATTTATTCTATTGATACCAAATGAAGCAAGTTGTAAAACTACGTCAAAGCATTTTCTGGAGCCATTTGTAATAAAATAGTACGCTCCAATAAATATTCGATCCTTATTCTCCATTCGTTCTTGGAAAAAAAGGCAATGGGAATGCCCCGTAAACATTTGCAGAACGAATGGTATCTTCTTCTTCGCGTTCGTTCTTTATAACCAAGTTGAATCACTCTTTGTGATATGCTTGATCTTTGCCAAGAACGTGAATACGTTGCACATTGGTTTGGTAGCCCCCTAAACGCATAGCTCTACACTTTAGGACACATGCATGAGATTTCAGCCAAACCTCCTTAATCGCCTCTTACGACATGCGTGGCAGGTAACAATGGTTCTATTCTTTACACCCCAAATTTAGGCTCCGGTAACCACTCGGGCGACGAAGGGTATGAAATATCTTTATACACCACTCTGACATGTAAACATCATGTTTTATTTTAACTTAGGGTATGTAATGTATTTATAAAAGTTGGGAGAGAAATGGAGAGTGGCCTTGATATGAGTGCTTGTAAAACGTTTATTATCTGGCCTATGCTCCATAAGGTTGAAGGCAGAAGAAGAGAAGAAGACAATCTGTATTAATCACATTCGAATATGACCATTTAAACATCACGTTTTAGTTTTATTTTGGATAAATATCTTATACTAGAATTTTCGATGTAGGAAGACTGCAGTAAAATTATGTATAACGATGGCGAAACACGTAAAAACAAAGTACTGTAGTTTTACAAAAATACAAAATCTATTGGTATTGTTATTGGATTGTTATTGGTATTGTTATTGGTATTGTTATTGGTAATGTTATTGTTATTGGTATTGTTATTGGTATTGTTATTGGTATTGTTATTGTTATTGTTATTGGTATTGTTATTGGTATTGTTATTGGTATTGTTATTGGTATTGTTATTGGTATTGTTATTGGTATTGTTATTGGTATTGTTATTGGTATTGTTATTGTTATTGTTATTGGTATTGTTATTGTTATTGTTATTGGTATTGTTATTGGTATTGTTATTGGTATTGTTATTGGTATTGTTATTGGTATTGTTATTGTTATTGTTATTGGTATTGTTATTGGTATTGTTATTGGTATTGTTATTGGTATTGTTATTGGTATTGTTATTGGTATTGTTATTGGTATTGTTATTGGTATTGTTATTGGTATTGTTATTGGTATTGTCCTTGTTTTTGTATTTTGTAAAACTGCATTACTTTGTTTTTACTCGTTTCGTCTATACTAGAATGTACGAATTTACGTTCATACTGTGCAACTATAATATAGCAATGTACGAATTTACGTTCATACTGTGCAACTATAATATAGCAATGTACGAATTTACGATCATACTGTGCAACTATAATATAGCAATGTACGAATTTACGATCATACTGTGCAACTATAATATAGCAATGTACGAATTTACGTTCATACTGTGCAACTATAATATAGCAATGTACGAATTTACGTTCATACTGTGCAACTATAATATAGCAATGTACGAATTTACGTTCATACTGTGCAACTATAATATAGCAATGTACGAATTTACGTTCATACTGTGCAACTATAATATAGGAATGTCTTCTTCTTCTTGGAACGCTCCATGCCGATCACTTGTTAAAATCTCTTTGTGATTTGTATGTGATCCGAGCATAAGAGCGATTGCACTATGTGCCAGTTATGAGCCTACAAGTAGCACATCCGTTTTCTGCGACGCTTTTTATTTACTAGGTAGCTTTTAAGCCCCTATCTCAGTCGCCTCTTACGACATGTCTTGTAGATCGCAGTGTTACTATTCTTTGCTCCCAATGCTAACCCCGGTAACACACGAGCGCAATTATAATATAAGCATGCCGGTTCAAAATATTCAAGAACGATTAAACCGTAAACTTCATTCGTTCATTAGCAGAGAAATCACTAAAGTTATATGCATAACACACACATTCCCAAAACTATTAATAAGCCTGTAAAAGATTCAAGTGGGTAGTCATTTACTGGTAGGATCAGATCTTCAGCACATTTTAAAGCATGATTGTTTAACTTTCATAACAATAATTCTTCAATCAAACTACGACCTGTCTCATTTTAAACACTGAGCTCGGCGATATGTGAATAAATAGAAGCTGTGTTAGGAATCAGAAGGTGAAAGTTCACAATGATAGCAGTTAACATATGTGTGTATATTGGATTGTGTTATACCATTTTTCCACGGTTTCTCTGCGAGTTTAGTGTTAATTTATTGTTGAAGATCAGTGCATCATAACGAATAGCACAGCGGGTAGAGCACTTGCTTCACATAGTCGGTGGTTCCAGATTCGAAATCTGTCCTTTGACTGCGTTGTCTTTTAAGTCGACAGTCTCAATTGAGCATGAGAGAAACTCTAGGAAAGTAAAGACGGTTGACGTGATATTGACAACATTCTTCATCGTGAACCGCTGGACAAATATAAATATAGCTTTTCTTCTTTCTTCTTCTTCGAATGCTTCATATTTACCACTTGTTAAACCACTCTTTGTGGTTTGTATGTGATCGGAGTCAAAGAGCGATTGTACGTTGTGTCAGTTATGCTCCTATAACTAGGCCAGCATATCCTATTTCTGTGACGCTTTTTATTTATTAGGGTAGCTTTCCTAGGCTCCTGCCTTAGTCGCCTCTTACGACATGCATTGTAGGTCGCCGTGTTACTATTCTTTGCTCCCCTTGCGAGCCCCGGCAATGCAGGGCGAAAATACGGGTTTAACACCGTATCTTAACTATAAAACTGATTGTCTGTGTGCGTGTGTCACATGGAGAACTTGAAAATATTCAATTCTGGAGTCTTTAATGTGTGATAGTTTATTCCTGCAGAAAAGTGTAGGCCAGCGTGATTATTTCAACTCATTACCTGCCTTCTTTACCGAGTTATGAGTTAGTTAAGTTGGTTTAAAAAGTGTATTCATTTTACAGCATGTTGAGTCAGCCAATACAATAGGTATTTGAGCTTTCGCAGCTGTAAACGATAAAAACGCAGTTATATCACTTGTGAACGGGGAATATCAATTAAAAAATAGGATCAAAATTATTTGCTTATCAAAACACACGAAACAAGTGTAGTTTTCCACTTTTTTACCATCAAACAAATAGCAATTACTTTTTCATCTTTTTTTCAATTAATTGTAATGGAACATACAATTTAAAAAATATAAAAACAATCGTTTACATACCGTGAGGTATAATTTTGACACGTTATTCTAATGAACATAGATATTAATAAAAGACGTCATGAAATGTACACAAGCAATTTAACCAGTGATCTACTCATGTATAGTCCATAAACGTGTTGTGTCTTGCAGGTAGACCACAAACTTCGATTCTCAAGTTCTGTAGTCAATCAGTGTAAGGTAACACATTAGTGTTTTGCTGGATTACACATTAGTCAGTTGCGCTTCTCTATTCATCATCAAGTTTTCTTTTATAGAACAATCTTTCTTATTCAGTCTTCAGTCGTATAAAGACATCTATCGTCATCATACCAGTATCTTTACTAATATTATGATTGTTGATCCAGGTTCACTACCAGTTTTCTAGTGTAGTGTACAAGTCTTGATTTTTTCAGGACAGAAATTATTGATTGTTTTGTGAAAGAAGTTCTTGATTGATTTATGAAACACGTTTCGGAGCTCGCGATATCCATGCCACTGCCATCCGATCATGCTCCTCTGATATTCCTATGCTTCTTAGTACTTTCTCTTCTCATGCTCCATATTATATATATATATATGTGTTTCTATTGTTTATCATCTTTTTTCTACTTTGACTTTTTTGCATCTATTTCGTTATTCGTTTTTAGTCACAGAGTTTCATTTTAGGGCAGATAGAAATTTATTGTCAGATTCTATATGTTCTGTGCTGTGTAAGAAGTGAAGAAATTCATTTCTGTGATATCCTTTGCTTGATAAAGGCCTTTTGGTCGAAACGTTGCTGTGTATCGTTACTGTTTTGTATTTTGTAAAACTATAGTACTTTCGCTTACGTTTCGCATTGCTACTAGTTTACTCAAGTCTTCCCTTATATTGGTTTAGAAAAGGAGTTCTTGGCTGATTTGGTTTAACAGTTCTTAGTTGATTTTAACAGAGTTATTGTTTGTTTTGTGAATGAAGTTATTGTTTGTTTTGTAAATGAAGTTCTTGTTTGTTTTGTGAATGAAGTTCTAGTTTGTTTTGTGAATGAAGTTATTGTTTGTTTTGTGAATGAAGTTATTGTTTGTTTTGTGAATGAAGTTATTGTTTGTTTTGTAAATGAAGTTCTTGTTTGTTTTGTGAATGAAGTTCTAGTTTGTTTTGTGAATGAAGTTATTGTTTGTTTTGTGAATGAAGTTCTAGTTTGTTTTGTGAATGAAGTTATTGTTTGTTTTGTGAATGAAGTTCTTGTTTGTTTTGTGAATGAAGTTATTGTTTGTTTTGTGAATGAAGTTCTTGTTTGTTTTGTGAATGAAGTTCTTGTTTGTTTGTGAATAAGTTCTTGATCGATTTGTGAAAAGTTCTTGTTTGGAAAAATGGTTCTTAATTGATTGGGGACAGAAGTTTTGATCGACCCAGGCAGAAATTCTTGATTAATCCAAGCGAAGTTCTTGATTTATCCAAGACAGAAGTTCTTGATTGATCCAAGACAGAAGTTCTTGATTTATCCAAGACAGAAGTTCTTGGCTGAAAATTGTATTTCGTCATAAAAGGTTGGTGTGTTTTGTTTTGACAAGTTTTGAGAAAATACAGAAACTAATATAACTGAAGGCTAAAGAGAGCAAGTCGTGATGGATTAAACACTCTTCAATAAGGAGCTAAAAAACATAGCCAGATAAGAATTTGAATGAAACCAACAAGGAAAGAAAGGAGATAGGACACAAAAACTACTGTGGAAGATGTCAAAACGAATGTAATCTCAGCAGCAAAACTAGAGAAAATGGGTCAAAATAGAATTAGGTGAAGAGGGACAATTGTCGCCCTATGTTTCTGTGACGTATTGGTTAGTGCACTCGCTATGTAGACACGTAGTCTGAGGCTCAATTCCACAGTGGGAGTGGCATTTTCATTGTAATGGCTCTCAGGTCGATTCAACCTCAATTGGGTGTACCATAGAAACACTGGTTTGTAAAGTCAATCGACGTGATCTTGACCACATCACCCATCGTGTGCAGATGGTCAAAAACAAATGTGGGCTTAACAACGTATTTCCCAATATGCCTCGTGGTATGAAATCATTTTCCTTTGCTTTTTCTTCATCTGAAACTGTAATTATTAAAATACTGATAAAGTGTTTGGATCAATTGTATCAGTATGTTCTATTTAAAACAATTAATTGAAAAACAAATTTAAATGTTAACGATAAGCTGCAACCCTATGATTCATAGAGAACTGAGCGGTATAAGTGAAGATAAAGACACAAGACCTTAGACGTCATCAACATTTTTCTAGGAAGTGGCAAAATAAAACCTGATTTGCATAAAACTGTTTTATCAATAACACATTTTCCAGAAGGTGGCACGTACCCCATTTTGCTTTAACATATTGACACCTATGCACAAGACATGAAATGCTGCAAGTGACCGCGTATTCAATTGCACTTTCTACAAGGACACATGTATCACAGGCAACCACTGTAAGATTTTTGAAACCGGAGAGTATATAACACGGACACCAGCACTAGACAAAATGTGCTCTGTGTACACTTAATGCAAACCAGGAAATAAATGTGTCGGCGAAAACAGTTAAAAGTCGACGGTTGTACGTTTGAGTACAATAACTTCATTTACTTAACAATGAAGAGCAATAGGTAGGGAAATCATTGTGAAAATAATTTCAAGTAAATTATATTTATTTGCTATCTTAACATATAAAAGATATATATATATATATATATAATAGCTAATTATAGTAATATTAAAAGGACGAAGTTTTCGTTTTGTAAACATTGCTTAACTTGTTAGAAAACGTTTCGTATATTTTTTGATCAGTGGCATTCCAAGTTGAATATAAATCGTGTGTGTACATTTAGTTAATTTATCTTGTGGACGTGTGTTGCCGAAGCTTCAGGGGGAGCAAAGAATAGTAACACTGCGACCCACAAGGCATGTCGTAAGAGGCGACTGAGGTAGGGTCCTAGGAAAGCTACCGTAGTAAATAAAAAGCGTCGCAGAAATCAGATAAGCTGGCCTACTTGTAGGCGCATAACTGGCACAACTTACAATTGCTCTTAGGCTTGGATCACATACAAATCACAAAGAGTGGTTAACAAGTGGCCGACATGAAGCGTTTGAAAAAGAAGTTAGTTTAGCGACGAAATTATGTACCTATTATAAATCATTATATGGTTTATATTTGATACATTCATTATAAACTGTAAGTTTATAGTTTACATGATTTGTTAAATTCATTAATAGTTTAGTTTTAGTGTATTTTATGTTTCCATTTATTCAATATAAGAAGTATTTTTATAGTGATATATTTATCCAATTTAAATCGTATTTATGGCATATTTTTATAGTGATATGTTTATCCAATTTAAATCGTATTTATGGCATATTTTTATAGTGATATATTTATCCAATTTAAATCGTATTTATGGCGTATATTTTGATTCTCGCTTCTGGTTTTTGTTTTTATTTCTCGTAATTTTTTCAGACCTTTGGGTTTGTACTCACTTCACTTCACATTTCTATACCTTAGTGTGAAAGTAGGTTGGAGGGTCACTTTCTTTAGATGGCATGTGGGATTGAACTCACGAACCTCTTGTGTCCGAGTTCATATGTGAAAGCTTATGCATTACGCTAATCCACCATCACCTTCGATTCATTTTTAATAACTAATTATCAAGTTTATTTGCTAGCTTTATTTATATTAAGTTGTAAAGTGTTAAGTGTATAATTTGATTCCATCTACTCCTCATAGATTTTACCTTTATAACTCTTATAGTTTATACTAGATTCCATTTATAAGAAAATAACATTTCCCGTAGCCTTCTCATACTTTAGAGTATGGCATCCCTGTAACTTCCTATTTCTAGACCCTAGTGTGCGGGAGGTAGGAGTGCCAATTCATTTCATCATGTGTGGATCATCGTGTGAAGGATTGAACCCACAACCCTCTTGTGTTCGATTCGATAGGAGAATGTCTACGCATTACGCTAATCCGTTATTTCATCATCATCATCAAATAGCTTGTCCTGAGCAGAACTTTACCACCCCAACAGTCCTTCGGAGTTTCTCTCTCTCATAGGCAAGATGTCCCGCATCTGCAGCCGTCATTCTCAAACCATCAGTTACATCTTGAATCCATCTTCTCCGTGGTCTTCCTATTCTCCTCTTTGCCGGGATGCCTCCTTCCATAATGGTCTTCTCCAGCCCTTCGTGTTTCCTTATGTGTTCAAAATACTTCAATTTTCTCATTTTTATTTGTAGCATAAGCCAGTTTTCTTTGGTTTTGAGTTCTTTCTGGATATATATATATATATATGTTTTCTTCTTTGTCTATGATATAATGAGGACTCTTATGTAACACTTATATTCAAAAGCACTTATATGTTTATACGTGAATCCGTCATTTACTAAGTATAAATCGTGATTGTTGATTTATTCACTTCACTAACTATAAATCGCCAGCACGTGGTTTATCATTGATTCAAGATATACGTTTCTAATTTTGTATTTATATTATATATATGTTATCACTATTATTGTTTACATTCTTCTCTGCCAGGTTTACGAATGGTTTACCGCCTTATTAAGCGTAGAAAAGAATTATTTATTCGATTCTGCCAGCTAAGATTTATATTGCCAAAACTCCAGAGATTTGACTGACTTGAAATACTAAAAATATTCACAATGTAAGTAGAACTGACATCTGTATCCTTGATTTTTGAACTGTTAATTAGAGCAATGTCTTATTAGGTTAAGTCGTTACTAATACTTATACTGTGTGTTGGCATGGATCAAGTCGTTACTAATATTTATACTCTGTGTTGGCATGGATCAAGTCGTTACTAATATTTATACTCTGTGTTGGCATGAATCAAGTCGTTACTAATATTTATACTGTGTGTTGGCATGGATCAAGTCGTTACTAATATTTATACTCTGTGTTGGCATGGATCAAGTCGTTACTAATATTTATACTCTGTGTTGGCATGGATCAAGTCGTTACTAATATTTATACTGTGTGTTGGCATGGATCAAGTCGTTACTAATATTTATACTCTGTGTTGGCATGGATCAAGTCGTTACTAATACTTATACTGTGTGTTGGCATGGATCAAGTCGTTACTAATATTTATACTCTGTGTTGGCATGGATCAAGTCGTTACTAATATTTATACAGTGTGTTGGCATGGATCAAGTCGTTACTAATATTTATACTGTGTGTTGGCATGGATCAAGTCGTTACTAATATTTATACTGTGTGTTGGCATGGATCAAGTCGTTACTAATATTTATACTGTGTGTTGGCATGGATCAAGTCGTTACTAATATTTATACTCTGTGTTGGCATGGATCAAGTTGTTACTAATATTTATACTGTGTGTTGGCATGGATCAAGTCGTTACTAATATTTATACTCTGTGTTGGCATGGACTCAGTCGTTACTAATATTTATACTTGTGTTGGCATGGATTAAGTCATTACTAATATTTATACTGTGTGTGGATGACTCAGCTTACCATCTTTATATTCTGTGTTGGCATGAATAAGTCGTTATAATATTTATACTGTGCATGATAAGCTTAATCCACTTTATACCTTGTTGGCATGATCTCGTTACTAATATTTATACGTGTTTTGGCATATTGTCGTTACTATATTTATATTGTTGGATAATTTGTTACTAATATTATATTGTGTTGGCATGACAGTCTTACTAATTTATACTGTGTTCATGGACAAGTCTTATAATATTTATACTAGTTCCATTTGCATGATCAGTCAAAATTTATACTGTTTGCATGATAAGTCTTACAATATTTATACTTGTGTTGGCATGGATCCTTGTACTATATTTATACTGTGTGTTGGATTGATAAGTGTTACTAATATTTATCTGTGTGGCATGGATCAAGTCGTTACTAATATTTATACTGTTTTGTTGGATGGATTAAGTCATACTTATTTATCTGTGTTTGGCATGGATCAGTCGTTACTAAATTTATACTTGTCTGGCATGAATCAAGTCGTTACTACATATTTATACCTGTTGGCAGGATAAAGTCTTACTCATATTTATACGTGTCTGGCATGGACACGTCGTTACTAAAATTTATACTGTGTGTTGGCATGGATGAAGTCGTTACTATTTTATCTCTGTGTTGGCATGGATCAAGTCGTTAGTAATATTTATACTTCGTGTTCTATGGTCAATCGTTACTTCTCATTTATACTGTGTGTGGCATGGATCAAGTCGTTCTTATTTATACTCTGTGTTGCTGGATCAATTTAGTAATATTTATCTGTGTGTTGCATGATCAATGCGTTACTATATTTATACTCTGTGTTGGCAGGATAAGCCGTTAGTAATTTTATACGTGATGTGCATGATCAAGTCGTTAAATCATTTATACTTTAGTTGGCATGGACAAGTCGTTACTAATATGCTATACTGGTTTGGCATGGATCAAGTCGTTACTAATTTTATACTGTGTTTATGATATAGTCGTTACTATTATTTATACTTTTCTGGACAGTCTTACAATGTTATACTGCTGTTGGCATGGATCAAGTCGTTACTAATATTTATACTGTGTTGGCATGATAAGTTACTAATATTTCAAAACTCGTGTTGGACTGGATCAATCTTACAATATTTATACGTGTAGTGGCTGACATCACTAGTTAACTCTTGTTGGCATGGACAGTCGTTACAATTTATACAGTGTGTTATAGGATCAAGTCGTTACTAATATTTATACTCGTGTTGGCATGGATTAAGTCGTTACTAATATTTATACTCTGTGTTGGCATGGATCAAGTCGTTACTAATATTTATACTGTGTGTTGGCATGGATCAAGTCGTTACTAATATTTATACTTGTATTGGCATGGATAAGTCGTTAGTAATATTTATACTGTGTGTTGGCATGGATCAAGTCGTTACTAATATTTATACTGTTTGTACATGATAAGTCGTTACTAACATTTATACTGTTTAGGTAGAATAGAGGGACTGAGATGGTATGATAAGATTATGAACGAGGAACTCAGAGAAAGAACAAAGCAGATACCAATGGAGAAGGAGCAAAGGAAAAGACGCTTGCCATGGATAGAACACACATTGAGAAGACCGACCGGAAGCATTGCAAGACATGTAATGTTTTGAACCCGCAGGAAAAGATGAGTAGGGAAGGACCTAGACATATCTAGAGAAGAGAGCTGGAGATAGATGAAACGTGGATAGAATTGGAAGGCATGGCAAGAGAAAGAAAGAGCTGGAAGAAGTTTGTTGAAGACCTGTGTCCCGTTGGGAGCTGAATGGTGAAGAAGAAGAACAGCATGTCGCTCTTCTTTCTTATGGTCCTACTGTTTGTGACTTCTTTCAGTGTTGCAAAAAACACTGTTTATGAAGCGCACACAAAAACCCCTTCTAGAAATCTCTTCTTATTCTGACGCTGTGAGAACAAAACAGGGTTAGAGAAAAGAGAAGAAGAAGAAAGAAATTGTAGCAGATAGGATGAAGATATAGTTTTCTGGACATTGCGAGATGTGTGTGACTTGATATACTGTACATGGCGTAGAGTTATGGGCCCGTCTCTCGTTCAAAGGTACTAGGTTCGCTCTCTCGTGGAGTCATCTGGATATTTTTTGCAGAAATCCCTGATCTCTGTGTAGATGAGCTCATAGTTCATAGTTCTATCGGAGATATAAAATAAAATGTAGGTTTCGGGTTTAATTTTATCACACAAAAGAACCCTTGGCAGTTTAAAATCGAGATGAGCAGGCTGGAAAGCCACCGCCTGGGCAAAATTTATTAGAAAAGATAAAAAGTAAATTCCTACAAAAATATCCACTAACTTCAAAATTATATCGGGATCCTCGCCGGTGCTACGGAGTTCGTGCACTGCCGCTAAGATCTTCCTGTGTAAGAAATAGATCGGAGCACACATGGTTACTCATCGAAGTGCAATGATGATGATCCTTTCAATCAATCAGTTCAATCAATCAGTTCAATCAAGAGTGTTTAATTAAATTATTTAGTTTTTGTTTAATTTCTTCCACTCATATTTTTCTAGATTGAAAGTCTTGTAGACTGATGTTCTCATTGAGTCTGTTCTTGCTGCAGACTAGTTAATATTCTTCTTCTTTTGTTGTCATACTGTTTCCAAGTTAGTGCCCAGTGTCGTGGTTTTCTGTTTTTGTCTTCGCTGCTCCAGTGGCTTGGGTGATAGTTTTTGTTTGTTTTTACAGGATTCTGATATGTTATCTAACCACCTTTTCGTTGTCTTCCTCTCGCCTGCTTAAATTAATATGGCATCCTGACTAAATGTCCTAACCTTCCAGTTCTTGCATGTGACATAATATTGGTGACTGGTGTTGTCCGAATGACTTCAAAAACGGTGTTCCGTTCTCTGCTTGCAGATAGGTCGTTATCATTAGGATTCAGGATATCAACGTATTTGTAGACCTCACTTTTAATGTTCCCTGTGACCCCTTTCTTTAACCTTCTTCTCGATCAACTTCTGCTAAGCAACTACTCCGGTATGTGTCATAAACAGGGCGGTGCCCTTGAGGTCTTCACCAGTCCCCAGTAGTCTTCATAAAGGGTTGTTTCTGTTGGCCAGATTTCCATTCTTGCGCTGCTCACTCAGGCTGGGACAGTCTTTCAGATATTCGCTGCTGATCATCAGCAGGTGAGGCAGCCAATTCCCGAGACCCATTCTAGGAGGTATAAATTTCCATTTGGTTTTTACAGTTTTAAAAACATACGGACGTTGTTGCTTGAACGGTTGTTTTGGATTTGATTTCTTCTATCTAATGTATCTGTTTTATCAATTCCGAGCGTATAGTTATTTCAACGGCTATGCAATTATAACCAGTGTTTGTTGAAAGTTCAAATTTACAATGTCTACCATCAGCTAGAGCTTGAACGGCACACATTTAACCCTTTGAAAGTTCAGATTTACAATGTCTACCATCAGCTAGAGCTTGAACGGCAGACATTTAACCCTTTCACTCGGTAATTTTGGTCATCTCTGAACTCACTTATATTGCAATATATGCTAAATTAGCCAAGATACTGGCTTTGTGTCATTTCAAAAATACTGACAGCCAGCATATCGGTTCCGAAAAGGCAAATGGGTTAATCTGCAAATGTCGTTATGGTTTGTGCTTTCCGTCGAAAAAAACGACATTCAGAAGGTACAGAACTTCTGTCAGCGCATACGTAACAGCTGCATAAGTTGAAGTATATATATTCGTGCACACATTAAACAGCACGGCATATATGTGTGTATATTGAATGTAAACAATATAACCTTCTTTGATGGTGGTTTTAAATGCAGATATACCCTTACACACATGTACTTATTCTTGAAGGCAAACATAAATGTTTCCCCTTGATTCGCTTACAAGGTTGACACGCTCCGAGCGTTTTAGCTATTTCATCTATTAATTTTAGGATGCTATCATTCAATCTGTAAGTGTAGTTCAAGATATAATCTTTTCATTGTTCTCTTGGTAACAGGACACAATAGAGTTTGCTTCACCTAGTTTGTTCTGTGCTGAATCATATCGTTTGTTGTTGGTGTTATGACATAGTCAGGAGTCAAACTGAGCTGGACTTATAATCCGTAACTGTTGTCATCCGTGTTGGTGTTGTCCACAAAGTCGACCACGAAGTCGTCTCTCCGGGATGCATGTCTGTGCAATTTGTATGAAGTAGCTGAGTTGCCCAAGCAACAACTACCCCCTCAAGACTATTCTAAGAGAGTCCAGAGAAGTGCAAGCACGACGTCTGGTATCTGTTTGGTTGCAGGAACTGCCGATAGGGCATTATCTAATGCATGTCCGCTTTAGGGGGCTCCACTCCTGATATTTTACTTGGGTTCCCCCCAATAGCTTTTACCTCTCCCGTGGCACTTACGATGCAGTCAGGCTATTTGCCCATATCTGGGAGGCTGCTTTGCCTCTCCCGTGGCACCTACGATGCAGTCAGGCTATTTGCCCATATCTGGGAGGCTGTTTTGCCTCTTCCGTGGCACCTACGATGCAGTCGGACTATTTGCCCATATATGGGAGTCTGGTTCTTGGATATCAGGTTAAATTCACTAATGTCACAATTCCTTTGGAGAGGGGGGAGGAGGAGCAGAGGTCTAGATCTCTGAGATTATTTTGTCGGATTTACACCCCATGCGGCTAGAAAGTATTGTGAAATATATATAAATATGCTGGAAAACTCAATGACCTCTCACCTTGCCAACAACACACTTGACAGAGAAAGTATAAAGAAAAATACAATAAATCTAGAATCAAATATGCAGAAATTGATCAACCAGAATTTTACAGCTGATGACGTCATTTATTGACAAGGGTGTGTCCTTTATTCATTATTCATGCGGCGTATTGATTTTCAAAGCTTATTGCAGCAGGAGAATTGTCACACAAGAATCGTAACTACGGAAGTTATGTTTGTGACAAAGGCAATGCTCTAAACGACGACATCATCCATGTCTGCATTCTCAGTGATGCAATTACATTGCTCAGGAAGTTTCGTGCGGGTTGTGTTGGGTTGGGTTGGGGAAGGGTTGTGTACGTTGTCAACAAACACACAAAATAAGAATTACTTCCTTATATGGTTAATACAAGTTTTTAATGAAATAAAATATTACGCTCATTAAGTTAATTTCTTCTGGCTGACTATATATGAACGTCTTGTATTTGTGAAATATGAATGCGGTGAATTTATTGTATTTGTGAAATAATAATGTGGTGAATTTATTGTATTTGTGAAATAATAATGTGGTGAATTTATTGTATTTGTGAATAATAATGTGATGAATTTATTGTATTTATGGAATATGAATGTGGTGAATTTATTGTATTTGTGAAATAATAATGTGGTGAATTTATTGTATTTATGGAATATGAATGTGGTGAATTTATTGTATTTATGGAATATGAATGTGGTGAATTTATTGTATTTATGGAATATGAATGTGGTGAATTTATTGTATTTATGGAATATGAATGTGGTGAATTTATTGTATTTTTAAAATATATGTGTTGTGAATTTATTGTATTTGTGAAATATGAATGTAGTGAATTTATTGTATTTATAAAATATGTAAGTGGTGAATTTAATGTATTTATAAAATATATAAGTGGTGAATTTATTGTATTTGTGAAATATATAAGTGGTGAATTTATTGTACTTTTGATGATATGTATGTGGTGTATTAATAGTACTTATTAAATATGTATGTTGTAAATTTATCATACTAGTGAAATATTTAGATTATTACTTGTTATACTACTTAAATATTAATATATCAATTAATCCTACTTGTGTGAAATATTCAATTTGTAAACTTACTGTACTTGTATTAATATATTCAATTTGCAAACTTACTGTACTTGTATTAATATATTCAATTTGTAAACTTACTGTACTTGTATTAATATATTCAATTTGCAAACTTACTGTACTTGTATTAATATATTCAATTTGTAAACTTACTGTACTTGTATTAATATATTCAATTTGCAAACTTACTGTACTTGTATTAATATATTCAATTTGTAAACTTACTGTACTTGTATTAATATATTCAATTTGCAAACTTACTGTACTTGTATTAATATATTCAATTTGTAAACATACTGTCTTCTTCTTCTCTTCCACCATTTACTTCTTTATAGAAGTGTTGGGGGTGAAACGTAGTGATCTTGTGTGTGCTTGTTCTTCTCTTCCACCATTTACTTCTTTATAGAAGTGTTGGGGGTGAAACGTAGTGATCTTGTGTGTGCTTGTTCTTCTCTTCCACCATTTACTTCTTTATAGAAGTGTTGGGGTGAAACGTAGTGATCTTGTGTGTGCTTTTTTTAAGGAACTTTGTAAGCTGATATTCATGTTCGTAAGGCTGTTCTTGATGCCGTCGCTCCATCTTTGCAGGGTCTTCCTCTAGCCTTGTACTCATTATACTTTTCTGTGTGGCTCTCTGTGGTAGGCGATACCAGGGCATTCTGGTCAGGTGTCCAAACCATTTAATCTGTTGTTCTTTTATGAATTGCATAACTGGTTTCACATCCAGTCTCCGATTTTTTCATTTCTAATTTTGTCTCTTATTGTCACACCTGCAGCTCTTCTAAGACACCTCATTTCTGTCGTTATGATTTTCCGCTAATTAGCTGCTGTTATTGGCCATGTTTGACACTGGTAACATAGTGTTGGCCAGAAAATCGTTCTTATGAGATTTGCTTTAGTTGTTAGCGGTATCTCTTTGTGTGACAACAGTGGTGTTAACTGTCCCAGTACTTGGTTAGCTTTTGTGCAACGATTGCTGATTTCGCTATCGATACTTCCATCTGCTGTGAAAATTGCTCCTAAGTATTTGGCCTCAATTGTTTGTTTTATGTCTACGTTCTGGAGTTTTATTGCAACTTAGTGTACTTGTATAATATTAATATGATGAACTTCTAAAGAGCTTACGCTTGCTTTGACAATTATCGTGGCGACAAAACTAAAACTCACACACTGAGAAGACCCTATGACAGCATTACCACACAGGCCCTCCAATGGAACCTCTAAGGTAGTAGAGGTAAGGAAAGACACAGGAACACCTGGAGGCGGAAGTTGGAGATAGAATGCAATAAAGTGGAGAGATAGTGCAGAGATCTGGAAAAGATGGTCTTGGATAGGAGGGCATGGAAGGCCTTGGTTGCGGACCAATGCCTCCCTAGGGGCGAAGGGTGATGAGGAAGAAGAAGAAACTAAAACTAAAGTTAGTTATTGAATTGAACATTTAGAATTGAAAGATATTACATAATTTAATTATTTTTTTTAAGGAAAACTCGATCACTGATCCTGATGTACCTTATCGGTTGCCTTACTAGAGCAGTAACACCTTGCTTAATAACAGATGATACTTGTGAATTCTGGCTTGAAATACAGTTTCGTATGACCATGATGAATGACAGAGTTGCTGTTTATCCAGCAAATGGGTTGCTGTATAGCTTTGATGTCATGAACATAACTGAAGCGACTCCAGTCGATCTCAGCAACGTAATATCAGCTGATGGTTGGGAAAAACCACGATTGGTCATTGTAGCCAATGGGACAATGCCTGGACCACCTATTGAGGTATGTGATTGTTGCTTCATCGTTTTTTTATTTTGATTTTGGTACAGACTAACAAATCACTAAATGTACGACATTTCTTGTGATGTCCTCTATGGCAGTAAATAAAAACTACCTCCATCATACTCTGTCTGCGGCCAATTTTCTCGGTGTGCCTCAAGTTTGATTTATACTGTGCTCCTTCGTCTACACTGTTTTTCCCCATGTTGTCTTCTGTCTGCCTTTCTTCCGCTTTCCCTCGAGAGTCCACTACATGGTTGTCCTTCTGATGTTTTCTGTAGCTCATCTGTGTACATGTCCTATACAGTTCCATTGTCTGTCTTTTATTCAATGTGTGAACATCTAAAGTCGGAGTATCGCTAGCCTGAATTGCAAGGGACGGTGTTGATGAGCAAAGCAAGCCTTAACGCAAAAGTAAGTCGGTGGCTCATAGTTACGCGTAACTACGTCTGAACTCATATCGACCAAACGGGGGGGATGCATTTATTTGGTACGATCTATTGTGAATTCCTTGTTGGTGTTTTCGTTGACCAATTTCTTTAACGGGTTGCATGAAATTATGAATCTAAATATTTCCTAAATTGTTGCTGTTTACAGTTCCCATCCATACAAGAGTAATGAGAGTACACACTTATTACATATTCTGAATTTGCTTTATATGTTGTGCTAAAAGATCTGGCAAACACTTAACAACAAAGTACCATACTGTAGTTTTACAAAGTACAAAAGCAATGATAATACACAGCTGTGTACTTTTATTTTTTTTCAAATTGTAAAACTACAGTAATTTGTTTTTTCGTATTTTGCGTTGCTACAATAGTTATACTGTAATCTTCCCTTATATCGCAATTAAGATATTCAAGTCTTGTTTAGATTAAAAATAAAACAATTATGATGCTTATTGCTTTGTTAAATTCTCTAACGTATCCATATTTTTATTAAATACTTTTCATGAGTGAGTAACGTGGGGTTCAACTCAATGTAAGAAACGTGTGATTCATTCTCTTCGCGATTAAGTTTCGATTGCGTTTTACTATAGAAATATGTGATCTGAAAAATTAGTTATTGATCAGAACTGTGCTTGTGCAAGATGATTATATATTTATAACCAATTACACATACACATTCCTACCCTTTATCCATACTTTCCTACTCCATTAGTATGTATACCCTTCGACATCTGTTAGGAGAGGGGGATGAGCACATATGGGACTGCCCGAAGTTCAGTAAACAATAACCAATAACATCATATCTGTCAATTCATATCAAATATTAAGTAGATACGCACTAATCTCGTTCCCTCTCTCTCTCTCTTTCTCTCTCTCTCTCTGCCTTTTTTTAACCCGGATTGGGGAATAGGCCCTCAACCAACTCATGCCAAGTCCTCCTATCTCTAGTTATCTACTGCATCTCCCTCCAGCTCTTTTTTATATTGTTGTTCTCTGCCTCCAAATCTCGTCTCCATGTATTTCTCGGCCTCCCCTTCTTTCGCTGTCCCTGTGGGCTGCAGGAAAAGACCCTTCTTGTTATATTTCCCTTAGGTTTTCGCAAAGAGTGTCCTATCCAGCGCCAGTGACTTTTTTTACCTCTTGGTCCACTGGAATCTGTCTTGTTCTCTCCATACGTTCCTCATTTGTGACCCTATCATAGCGAAACACGTACAAACAAAGTACTATAGTTTTACAAAATACAGAAACAGTGACAATAAACAGCAACGTTATAGTACTTTGTTTGTACGTGTTTCGCTATTTACCAAGTTTTACTGCAGTCTTCCCTCTATTTCGATAATTGACCCTATCATACCATCTCAGTCCCTCTATTTTGCGAAGACACCAGTTGTTGAATGTTTGCAGTTTATGTGTTACTGTTTTAGTAGTTCTCCATGTTTCTGACCCATACAGCAGAACAGCTTTAAAATTAGAGTTAGATATCCTAAATTTTGTTCTAGATTTGATTTCTTTAGACTTCCATATGTTTCCCAGTGCAATGAAAGCTCTTCTTGCCTTCTGTATTCTTATTTTGATATCTCAATCTGTTCCACCCTCTTTGTCTACATTGCTGCCCAAATATGTGTATGATTGTACCTCTTGAAGTGGGATTTCACCGAGAGAGATCGAGTTATCATTTGCTTGGTTAATTCTCATTATCTTTGTCCATCCCTTATGGATGTTTATTCCTAAGAAACACACTCTAATGTAGTTTTATAAATGACAGGTGTTCGAAGGACAAAATGTAATTGTGCACGTCAAGAATTTGTTGCACAGTGATTCTGTAACCATCCACTGGCATGGTCTGCACCAGCGTGAAACTCCTTGGATGGATGGAGTGGCTTTCGTTACACAGGTAATATATAAAGATTACATTTCCGCACAGTTAACCCAACATGATGACAATGTTGATACACCCAATATTGCACCCAATTTCTCGGTAAATTTTGTTGTTACTCCAAACAAGTTTATAATGGACTACTATTCACTGCCTTGTGTTCTTATTCAAAATTCAGACCCAGTGTTTTTAAAAACAAAACACAATCTGTCATACACGAATCTAAAAATGGGCCTGAATATGAACGACTGACTTCATTGTATAGAGTTTCTCCAAATGACTCGATCATTCTCCGCAGAAATTGCACTACGACTTGCCATAGTATTGCACACCACTTGCCGATAGTATTGCACATCACTTGCCGATAGTATTGCACACCACTGACCAATAGTATTGCACACCACTTGCCGACAGTATTGCACACACCGCCGACAGTATTGCACATTGCCGACAGTATTGCACAAGCATGGTTCCGTTGCTCCAGTAGCAATCCTAAGGTTTCAGTAAAAATGTGCTTTCGTGAAGCGAACGGAGCAGTTCGTATTCAAATTTCATAATGCAATGCAAGCTGCTTAACCCCCTTCGCTACAGAGAAGTAGGAGGTAGCCTTCAAATAGGCTTATTTATAACATATAAAATAGGTCGTTCGTTCCTGGTTTGAAAATCCACCTGAGACAATAGGACTGGTTGTTACAAGGACAATAGATCTAGAACGACTCTAAATTATGCAAAAACATTTAAGAGTCGTTCTAAAAGTCGAAAAATTTGAACTACAAATGAAGTTGTAGAGAAAATCCAGACATGTAATATATGACTACCTGATTAATGGCATTTAACATAGCAGATAAACTTGACAAATAATGACATTTAACATAGCAGATAAACTTGACAAATAATGACATTTAACATAGCAGATAAACTTGACAATTAATGATATTTAACGTAGCAGATAAACGACAAATAACGATTGATTCTGCTATAAGATAACAGCAGCAGTACCCCGGCTGGTTCCACTCTAAAACAAATTATTCAGTTTGATTGCCCTGCAAACAGCCTCAAGAAAGTACGCGTATTCATCATACAATAGTTTGTCCTGAGCAGAACTTTGCCACTTTAACAGTCCTTCGACATTGTTCTCTCCCTTAGTTCAGGTGCCCAGCCTTTACTACAGTCATGTGCAAATCGTCAATCACATCCTGAATCCATCTTCATCGTGTACTGAGCACCTATGTGTCTGTCCGAAGTGATATGACGTTGGTTCAATAACCAACAGCGAATAATTATTTGCCGGGATGCGTCCTTCTAGTGTGGTCTTTTCCAACACTACATATCTTTGTATATGTCCAAAATACTTTAATAGTCTCATCGCATTTTAGTAGCATCAGCCAGTTTTCTTTGATATTAAGTTTCTTCTGGATAGATATATTTGTTCTCTTTTCTGTCCAAACAAAGAACTCTTCTCCTTCTTTTTCTTTGTGTTCGTTCTTTACGACCAATTTTAATCACTCTTTGTGATATGTTTGATCTTTGTCAAGAATGTGTATACGTTGCACATTGGTTTGGTAGGCCCCTAAATGCATAAACTTCTACACGTTTAGGACACGTGAATCCAATTTCAGCCAAAGAACTATTCTGTGACACTTATATTCAAAAGCATATATTTGCTTTTCCCATCCCTTGTTAAATGTCTGTTCTTTACTCTCATATATCGGAAAACAGTGAATACAACATCAGAACTTAACTTCATCAAGAAACAACAAATTTAATTGTCCGGCCACATAAGCAGACAGTGCACCTCAAAGAGCAATGTTACTCCGATACAGTGGATACAAAGCAAAAGACCGTCCACGCAAACGGTGGACCCAGAGATAACAGAGGCGACGAAAAACGTTGTTTATGAAGCACATACAAAAGCCCGTTCTAGAAATCTCTAATTTGGGAAATAAAGAAAAGAAGGAGAAAAAATCGTTGCCACTGGGAGTAAGCATGCTCTTAGTATAAGTGTTCACTATTTTTCATATATAATACAATAAATAATATGTAGATATTACTAATATTACTGTCCTTGCACAATAAACTCCTAATTCTCGACTTGGCGCACAATGTCATGAGTTGTGAAAACTATTACTAATAAGAAATCTAGTTGAATCGTTCATAAGTGTTCCGATCTTATCATCAATATGTACGTCAGCAGGCACCTATTAATAATTCGTGTCCGGTGTTGGTTAATAAAAAAATCGTTGACATTCTGATATCGTGTGTATAGCAACACTACAACTGACTCCAAGATCCTGCAGTTAGAATACGTGCGTAGAACTCAAGTATAAGCCACTTCAATCTATCTGACCTGTCTCCATAATGGTGTTGAGGACATCAACCCTGTCCGTTGCTCTACTGAGAATGAATTTCGAACTATTCAAATAGACTGATTATGAGGAAATGTCATACAAGAATTTGAAAGACAGAAGAAGAAGAAAGTTGGTAGAGGAGATGAAATGTCGGAGTTTAATCAAAATTTTTTTAATCCTCTCTCTCTCTCTTTTCTTCTCTCTTTCTCTCCCTCTTTCTCTCTCTCTCTCTCTGTTGTGTATTTTTAACCTTAGTAGGCGTATAGATCCTCAAGCACTTTATGCTGTCTTCGTATTCGGATGCTATCCAGTCAATAGCCTTATTTCTAACATTGATAATGTATGTATGAGAGAGAGAGAGAGAGAGAGAGAGAGAGAGAGAGACTTGCAAGAATCAACGTATCTACACAGAATGTACTAGTAGTATATGTTGAGGTTGATGATGACGATTATGATGATGATGATGATGACAATGATGATAACAAGGACGATAATGATGATGATGGCAGCATACACATCTATTTGCATATTTAGCAACCATGTAATATGCAAATGAAGCATGTGTTCAAAATGTTAACGCCCTAACCACAAAAAACATTAAAATCTGAAAATAAAATGATCATTTTCCTACCTGGTTAACACCTTTTATCTAACCCAGCTTCAGGTAACAGACAATAACTGATCAAGTTTCAGTACGTCTACGCAAGAAATACTTACATTTAACATTTGTAATTGCGAAGACAGTGTTAAGATTATACACCTGGACATTTTTAAACACTTCAGACAGCACCGAAGTTGTACCGGTATAATATTTGCACTCTGACAGATAATAGAAAGAACAATAGAATATAACCAAGAACTACTTGTTGCATTTATAAGCCAAGAAAAAGCTGTCGACCTGGAAGATAAACTTCTTCTTCTTCTTCCAACGTATCATATCGATCACTTATTAACCACTCTGTATGATTTGTATGTCATCTGATCATCGATTAAATGACACATATACTCAACTGGCGAAACATGTAAAAACAAAGTACTGTACATTTGGGAAAAAAAACAATAACAATATATAGCAACGTTTCGAACAAAAGCCGTTACCAAGCAAAGAATCATATATTCAATTGGTTTTTTTACCGTTGTAAATATCTTTGTCAAATTTTATAAGTAGTGTGCTGTGAATTTCGTCACTCCTGTTGTATATTTTGCTTGATAAAGGCCTTTTAGTCGAAACGTTGCTGTGTATTGTCATTGTTTTTGTATTTTGCAAAACTACAGTACTTTGTTATTACGTGTTTGCCATTCTACATAGTTTTACTGCAGTCTCCATCTATATTTATATTCAATTGTACACATTTATCTCTATACACAGAATGAGACTTATCAATACGATCGTCATCCCAACTTTGTGCTAGCAGTGTCAAAAGTTGACACTTATGGAAATCGAAAAAAAAAGTAAAATTACATCAGAAATGAAATGCCTGCGAAAAATAGCGGAAGTAACAAGGAGAGATATAATCAAAAACTAGACTATTAGAAACTTGATGTGAACAACACTAATGCAAGAGCATTTTAAAAAAACAACAAACCAAATTGTTCGGCCATGTTGGGTCACGATTACCGTGCAACTGATTTGATTGATTATTATTGGTTTATGTTAGAGCCATCTTGAAATGATGCAAAATCGTTCCAATCAAAAGGTCGAGCTAAGAAATTAGAGGAGGTGTGCAATACTCTAATTAGTACGATACGCAGATTTCTGACTCAGAGTACTCCTTTCGTCATAAACCGAAACTGAAAACCCACAGATGAATAGAGCTAACAGTAAGATATACAACTCTTAGAGTTGATTGATTGATTGATTGATTGATTGATTGATTGATTGATTGATTGATTGATTGATTGATTGATGAATGTTACTTGCTAGAACTCTTCGCATAAACTGAACGCTGAAAGCACAAGATGAATAGACAATAGATAGATATACATTCTTAAGTTGCCTAACAAAATGTCAGTTAATCTCTTACATATTCTCATTTCTTCCAGTGTCCCATTTCACCAGGTGAGTCGTTCACATACAGGTTCAAGGCGGACCCATCAGGTACATTTTGGTACCATTCTCACATTGGATCACAGTTATCTATGGGTTTGTTGGGACCACTAATCGTCAGGGAGAAAGTTCCGCCTTCGATAGAAGAATTCACAATGATGTTGCAGGTAAATTTGATTTTAGTCAATTAAGTGATGACATTACATGTAGATTTTGTTTTAGTTAATTAAGTGATGATCAATGTACATGTAGATTTTGTTTTAGTTTAATCAAGTGATGACATTACATGTAGATTTTGTTTTAGTCAATATTGACATTACATGTGATTGTTTAGTTAATCATGAGACATTACATGTAGATTTTGTTTTAGTCAATTAAACGTTGACATTACAGATAGATTTTGTTTTAGTCAATCAAGTGATGATATTACATGAATAGTATTTTGCTTAATTTTAGTCAATCAAGTGATGATATTACATGTAATTTTGTTTTAGTCAATTAAACGTTGACATTACAGATAGATTTTGTTTTAGTCAATTAGATGATGAGTTATAGGAGGAGTAATTTGATTGAGGTACCAATTAGGTGATGATGTTACAGAATTGACTGAAACAAAACATATGAGTGTAAAGAATGAACATTCAACAAGACAATAAGAAAACATATATGTGCTTTTGAATATAAGTGTTACAGAAAAGTATTATGTACAGAGCAGAGAACAAATAAATTTATCTAGAATGACCTCAAAATCAAAGAAAACTGACGGATGATACAAATAAGAATGAGAAAATTGAAGTATTCTGGACATATAATAGGACACGAAGGGTTGGAGAAGACCATTACGGAAGGTGCCATCCCTGCAAAGAGAAGAAGAGGAAGACCACGGAGAAGATGGATTCAAGATGTAACTGATGGTTTGAGCATGAGGGTTAGAGAGACGGAACATCTGACCTATGAGAAAGAGAAATTCCGAAGGACTGTTATGGTGGCAATGTTCTACTCAGAACAACTTATTGTATGATAGCGTACTGTTTTATTTAATACAAAATTTATATTTCATGTTGTTGGTATGTTTAAGGTCGATTTTGTAATAATTAGTTTAAGATTGATAGTACGCCTATGTGCTTTATTTATTTGTTTGTTTGTTTCGTTCGTTCTTTCGTTCTTTACGACCAATTTAATCATTCATTATTGTGATATATAATTGATCTTGGACAACTGCGACTGTAACGTTGTGCCCCCGTTAGACCCCTACTAGTGTTGGACAGGCGCATCTGAAAAATTATTGTTCGGCTTAAGGAAATGTTTTTATATGTCTTGGTAACTGTCAAAGATTTTCCTTCCCTTCGCATGTATGATTTTCTTTAATTATCCGTGTATCGTCGTATATTTGGGCGTGTATCTACGCCAAATAACCTTTTGTACTTTGCAACCTTTCTGACTGAGTGCGGCGTTTCTTTTGCATGATAAGCATTTTCTTATGATAAGCATTTTTAATGATCTTTTAACGCCGTAAATTTGGGCTGATCTACACCAAAGAGCATTTACTACTGTGCAACTTTTCTGACTGGGTGAGGTCGTTTCGGATAGTAAATTCTCAACCCTACTAGGGCTAGTCATTGGAACTGTCACTTTTCGGCTGCTTCGTGTTTTCATTACAAATGTACTGATCTATATATGACACAGTTGATGATACAGGTAGATAGTGTGTCCTAGTAGATCTCTGTGACGTGGAGGTAATGTGCTTGCCTCTCACTCCAATGGTACTCTCTTCGTTTCTAACTTAGAATGATCGAGATATTTTCCAGAGACCTCTCATCTCAATGTAGGTGAGATCGAGTTCCTTGTCATATCGGAGATGGACGATAAACGTATGAGAAAATTCATAAAAGTTAAAATTCCTTTTACAAAATGTCATCGTGGACCCTTGCCTATGCTACGTAGCTCGTGTACTGCCGCTGAGATCTTCCGTGTAAAAAGAGATCCGAAAACGCATGGTTATTCACTAAAATGTATTCATGATTGTCCTAACAATCACTCAACGTCTCACAAATGTCTACGAAAAGTAGGCGTAGCTTGTAATACATTATAAATTAATTTTACATATATACCTTAATTTAGTTCATTAGAGGTTGATGTTCAAGATTGGATTTTGTTTCATTTAGAAAGAGATTTACCTTAGATTTTAATTTGATTTTAAAAGCAAAATACTATTGTTGCACTTAAATTTAGCGTCAGTTTTGTTTTTAGAAAATAATGTTGCAATTACATTTAGGACAACAACAAAAGTAAAGTTAGGTGTGCAGTTATATTTCAGTTTAATCAGTATCGGACTGGCCAGATTGCAGGTTGTCTGATGACGAGTGGATCTATATAAAGTGAGCTGGACTTAGGCTGAAAATGTTAGATAGATTACAATAGTATTTATGTATGCAACTAAAATGTACTTTGTATTACCATTTTAATAAAGATTTAATCATTCATTTTTTCTAGTATAATAATAATGTTAAAAACAAATCATAAAAAACTAAACATTTTGAACAGGGCTTAAAATACAATTCGTTGCATATCCTTCACAAGACGTAGCCATCAACCACAGTTAACGAGTCGTTGATTTTCTAGGCATCACTTAAACGTTCAGTAGTTTGCCATTGCTTTCTGAACAGTGATGTCTTTTTTTACCTTACGTAAAATCCCACGGAAACGAATTTGCTTCCAAATTTGCCAGCAGCGGAGTTTGAACCCGGTACACTTGGGTTAGGATCGAACTCACTACAGCTTAAGCTACTGACGCCCACTTAATAGGTTTATGACTCTATAATAATAGGTTTATGACTCTATAATAATAGGTTTATGACTCTATAATAATAGGTTTATGACCCTATAATAATAGGTTTATGACTCTATAATAATAGGTTTATGACTCTGTAATAATAGGTTTATGACTCTATAATAATAGCTATAATAATAGGTTTATGACTCTATAATAATAGGTTTATGACTCTATAATAATAGGTTTATGACCCTATAATAATAGGTTATGACTATAATAATAGGTTTATGACCCTATAATAATAGGTGGGGTTTTATTTTAGTTGTATCCTATGCCACTTTTTTCCTGGCAACCAATATCTTTAGAGACAATACACCAATGGTTGTAGTTAATGTTATCTTCATTGTTGTCGTTATACTTTAGTATAGGGAGATGTCTAAATTGTGTTTCCATTCAAATAAAGTCTGGCATTATACGAGCCATCTGGTCGAACGGATTAGAGCGTGGCTCCCATGCTGGAGACCCGTGTTCAATTCATGGTAAGGCCAGTGATTTTTTTTTCTGTTGTAGGCATAAATGAAAATTCCTACCTGAACAGCTTCGCAGCGACTGCACTAGCCATACGGTCATTAAATTGTTCAGACTCTCGTCGCACCTGTCCTACACCGCGCTAAATAGCAATACTACATACGACAGTTTTTTTGGTGTGTTTTTTTTTATTATACCAGCTAAAAATAATTAGTTCTGTCTGTACAGTCCGTGTCACAAATCTAGCCAAATATAAATAAGCATTTGACTGGATCAGTTACAAAATAGACACATTAGAAATCTGGCATGAACGACGGTAAACAAGTATGTCGCCAATACTTTCTGTTAAATTGTGAATCAAGCGTTGAACCAACATTCAAAATTTATATATGTCTTGCAGGACTGGAACCATGACTTTGATGGAGACATGATCCATCTTAAAATGTTATTAGGTAATTACGAAAATCGAAGAAAAATATCGCCAACAGGCTCCTTGGAAGGGGGATTATTCAGGTAAACTTGTTGTATTTTACTTGTATGGGTTATGTGAGCTTGATAACAGAAGACTTCCTTAACTCGGAGTATACGCACACTAAAGACACATTTTTAAGTGTTGTTTAGAATACAGTTTTTTTTAGGAGTATGCTCTAACAACATCTATTCTATGTTTCTTATGTAAACTACTGAAATTCTATTGAATATATATGTATATATGGCTGTGCAGAGTTAAAATTTTATTTTGCCAATTCAACTAATGTATTCTACAAAGAATTATTATAATAATAATTCTCTGGTACCGTTATACGTTACATAGGTCCTACAAGTAATTTCTCCATACCGCTCTATCCAGGGCAGCTCGTTCAATCTCCTCCATGGAACTGAGACCGATATTTCTTGCCTCTCTCAGCCAATTTCTATTCAGGGTCTCCTTAGGTCGACCTCCCTTTCTAGAACCATTTGCATCCCACTTCAATACCTGCTTTGATATACTTTGATCATTTCTTCTCAAGGTGTGTCCAACATATCTCCATCTTCTCCTTCTATAACATTTGTTACTAGTTGTTGACCTGACATTTCTCTAATTAAAAAAAACCAACTTAGTAAATAATATTCTCCCTATTGTTGCTATCATCAATTTTTGTTTCACTTCCAATAAGTTGCAGGATTTGATTTCACAATCTGTTGTTTTCTTGTAACTGTTGCTGTTCAGTGTCATGGAGTTATCTTTCTTGTAGATATTTCTGCTGCGTCTGGTTAACTTTTTGTTGTCTGGCAGCACGGAGTCTCATCTGATTTCTGTCTTCTGAAATATTACCCAACAATGATGCTACTTTTAAGGGATCTCTGGCGTAGAGGTTAGTTGCTCGCCAAGCGTACCAAAGGTACTCGGTTTGTTCCCTCGTAGAGTCATGGGAATATGTTTTCTGAGATCCCTGATCTCAAGTGAAGGTGATATCGATTTCTTAGTCCTATCGGAGACGGACGATAAAACGTAGGTCCAGTGTTCAAGTTGAGCACGTAAAAGAACATTTGGAAGTTCAAATTCGAGAAGACCAGGCTGTCCTGGCAACATTCATTAGAAATATATATTTTTTAAATTTAATTCCTACAAAATATTTTTTATTATCTAAATTACATCAGGAACCCTTGCCAATGCTACGGAGTTTGTGCACTGCAGCTGAGATCTTCTTGTGTAAGAAAGAGATTGGGGCACACATGGTTACTCACTGACGTGCAATGATGATGGTTCTATCAATAAATAAATCAATTCTCTGATTTCAACACTTCTCCTGAATTCGTTCCATTTTATGTTCATTATTTTTCTCAGACATCTATTTTCAAATGAATTCAACTTACTTTCTATATCTTTAGTCATTTTCCAACTCTCGCTGACATAACAAAGAATTATACATAGATCATTTTCACGTTCACTAGTACTGGATCCACTCGTTGTGGCACTTCCTGGTAGGGCCCTATAACTGTATTTCTGTTTAAAGTGTTGGTTCTTCTTTTTGCGTTCTCACTAGATTGGGATTTCGGATTTTCTAATAAATCCACCGTCGGTCTCAGGTTATCACCCACGCCATAAGGTTTGTCTTGGGCGCTGGTGTATGTCCTCTTTCCTCTCACGTCTGCATACTGGGGGCAGTTATGTGGGGTATGCAATGTTGTCATACTCTTCAAGCCACAGGAGCACAGGTCACTGGCGCCTATTTTAAATTTAGTGTACATGTGGTGTCTCTTTCTGTTGTGACCCGTCCGGAGGCTAAGTATGACAGTCTCCCTTCTACCTGGACAATTGCTAATATCTAAGTGTTGGTTAGTGATGTGGCTCATCGGAAAATTGGTACAACCAGAATGTTTGTTCGGGTGGCTTGTTGTACTGCAGAAGTTAAAAATCAAGCATATAAACATATTATTCTGACGCGGCGGTAAGGTGCTCGCCTCTAGTTCTAAAGGTACTCAGCTTGTTCCTCACGGGGAGCATTCAGGATATTTTTTTCAGAGATCTCTAATCACAATGTAGGTGAGAGTGAGATAGAATTCCTAGCACGGTCGGAGACAGACGATAAAACGCATGTCCCGTAATTAAAGTTGAGCGAGCATATAACAGTAATCTTTGCAGTTGAAAATAAGTAAGGGTAGGTAAAATTCATTTAATTGTTATTTTTTTTTAAATTTCTGCAAATATTTTCACCATCATAAAAAAATTAAAATTAAGTGAACTCAACAGTTAAGATCTCCCTGTGTAAGTGAGAGATCAACACGAACAGGCTTATTAATCGAAGTACAATGATGACGATCCCATCAATCAATCACTCAATCAATCAACATATTATGTATTTAATTTTATTACTACAGTACTTCTCCTTTACTACTGAAATTGCTATCATCATCGGGGGACTGCCTAGAGTAGTTGATAGTAGCTCGGCCTGCTAGCTGTGAGACGCCTCATAGCTCGGGTTCGAACCTACTGTCCGGCATTTGTTCGAGTCCCTGGTCTTACTCAGGACGATAACGTGAGTACCTCTGAAGTCGGAAAAATCTGCCTGTATGGCGAGGAATACTAATTACGAGTACATTGAGCACACGGCTGCCAGTGTAAGTAATTTACAATGTGCACGCTGCTGCCATTGTAAGAAATTGGAAAAAAGGATTTTCACGCAAAAATCAGTTTCAGAGATGAAATTTCGTCTGAGTTGAAAGCGGACGAAAAAAAAAAAAAGCTATCATCATCATCATGTATCATGTCGCTTGCATAACGTCGCTTTCAACACAGTCTGCCTGAAAAACTCTGTCTTTAGCGTGTTCTCCAGCCTCTTCTAACTTAATGTTCAAGGTTTCTTTGATGTTCTGTTGCCACCTTTTGCCACCTTCATCTTGGTCGTCTGCCAGAAACCATGCCCTCCATTACTGTTCTCTCCAAACCACTGTGTCGCTTAACATGTCCGAAATACTTCATTTTCTGGTACATGAAATTGTTTATGAGCCAATGCTCCAGTTTAACATGCCAAATACTTCATTTTCTGGTACATGAAGTTGTTTATAGCCAATGCTAGTTTAACATGGCCGAAATACTTCATTTTCTGGTACATGAAGTTGTTTATGAGCCAATGCTCCAGTTTAACATGGCCGAAATACTTCATTTTCTGGTACATGAAGTTGTTTATGAGCCAATGCTCCACGATATGTAAAAATTGACATAATAAATTAAAAAATCAAAGTAAGGATGTTCTTATAGATATTATTTTTTTTTTAATTTAATTTTCTGTTACTTCTCCAGCATGTTTCCATTCCAGTCTGGTTTAATTAATGGTCGAGGAAGGTTCTTTGACGCTAATGGCACTCATAATGAAGCACCTCTCACTATTTATACAGTCGAAGAATCAAAATCATACAGGTAAGCTAACAAACATAGTTTGTTCATGATTTATTGAGATTTTTTAATGTGCTCGTTAGGAAAAAATAACAAACATATTTCTATCCACCTTTTGTTTCCTCATGTTTGCCTGCTATGAACGCAGACAAAGCAATCGCGATAAATATGGCATATCTTACTGAATTTTGTGTGAAGACCTACCTTCCTTATCCCAGTATCCCTCGCCATTCAGGTAAGCCTACTCCGACTTCAGAGGTACTTGTAAGTTAGATCCACAAGTAAAGGATCAGAGTCTCCTGTAATCGAATCATGCACTGCTTGCACACTTACAATATTTAGCCAAGCTGGTCTGGAACAGTGGAATTTCTGCGACAGATGATCACTATCGCCTAGTGTTCTCAACTTCGCTATCGGTGACACCCAACATCCATTTATCCATTAGAACTTAGAATTGAAGAAATGTGGTTTTTCCCGAAATTCGGATGTGCCTGTAATACACGCCACACGAGCCTACCGGGGGGCGAAACGTACACACGTTCTGGTGTACACCACACATATCACAAAGAGTGGTTAACTGGATTGATAAGACCGAATACAAATAAACAATAACAATAGATCCCAACCGAGAGGTATGTACACATACTTTGAATTCGCAGGAGATATAGACAAACATAAGTTGCTCAACGGGAAACTTACTTGCAGCGCATTGCGCCAAGTTTAAATTTACATTTTCCATATGAAATTGGTTTTGTTGAATTTGTATTTCAATTGAATTTAAAGAACAACACTCCATTATTTTTTTAATTTTTTTAATTTCTTTGCGGTCGTTTGAGATTTTGTTACCTAAGAGTTTACTATATGTACAAATATTGTTTCGTCCATGTTACCCTTGTATATCTATCTATCTATCTATCTATTTATTTATATATATTGCTTATTCCTGTTGTGTCTTTCAGCGTATGCTAAGAGTTCTGGAAAGTACCCTCGAGTGCGCCTCGTATATAGTGTTTCCTACAGCCTCTGATAATTCCGAGGTCCATTGTTTCCCTTTTGTTGCTCGTTTGTTACCCTTTTGTTGAACGACTACTCCGGTGCTATATTGAACCAATACTTATGTATGGCAGCTAATTATGGACAATGAACAAACAATCAATAAGATGACTGGAAGCTACAGAGATGTCGTTTTAGAGACGAATACTGAAAATGTTATGGACAGAGAAGAAAACAAATGATGAGGTTTTACATCAGGCCTGCACACAAAGAAACCTTATCAAAAGAATAAGTATCCGACAATCAAGGTTTTTCAGACATATAATGCGAAGAGAAGGTTTAGAGCATTTGGTGACAACTGGTAAAATTTAGGGAAGGAGAGATCGTGGAAGACAGATGGAGAAGATCTTGGATGGTCGGACATCGTGGCTCGACAAAAGATTGACGTCAGAATTGATTGACTGCACCTAGGAGAAAGAGTTGTGGAATGACATGATCGCCTACGCCGGCAGCCATGACACTTGAATGATTGAATCTCTCGGCCTTTCAACTTCCTCAGGTCATCTATTATAATCGTTAACGTAAACTGTACTTATAGTAGCTATAAGTACTTATAGCATCTTTTCTACTGTTAAATTTAATGATTTACTTCCACTTTCTTTATGTCTAGATTCCGAGTGATAGGAGCAGGTAGTCTGTATCCATTCAGGGTCTCAATTGATGAGCATACAATCAAACTCGTGGAGACAGATGGGTATGTCAATTATTTCAGTAATAAATTAGTTCTGTAATAATCCACTCAGTTGTTTCATGGTTAAATCAAGATCGAACTGGTACGGTCAGTCGCTGGACGCTGTTGGAGATATTGCGAAGGAGATCGGAGCACCTATGGATATGTCCGGAGTGCAATGAAGATATTCCAAACTCAAACTGAATCAGCTTTTTTGTATGTTAATCAACTGTTTAATATGTTAATCATCCTGTTCTACTTGCAAATCATCTGTTCAACATGTTGATCAGTTGTTTCATATATAAATCAGCTGTTCTACGTGCACATCATCTGTTCAACATGCACATCATCTGTTCAACATGTAAGTCATCTGTTCAACATGTAAATCAGTTGTTTCATATATAAATCAGCTGTTTAGTGTGTAAATAAAGTATCAAATGCGTACACCATCAGGTTAATGTGTAAATGACCTGTTTTATATGTAGGTCATATGTTTAATATGATATATGTTTCATTATAAATTGGTTGTTTAATATGTCAATCAGCTTTTTTATGTGTAGGCCAGAAGTTGACAATGTTATCGTGCTGTTTCATTTGTAAACCAGGTGTTTACGTCAGTTTCATTTTTTATCAAACCATCCAACACCTTCTCCCTCTGTCTTGTACGATCTCTCCTTCCCTGAATTTTACCTGTTGTCACCAAATGTTCTAAGCCTCCTTTTTGCATTATATGCCCGAAGAGCCTTGATTGTCTGATTCGAATTCTTTTGATAAGGTTTCTTTGTGTGCAGGCCTGATTTAAAACCTCATCATTTTGTTTTCTTCTCTGTCCATGGAATTTTCAGCATTCTTCTGTAAAACGACATCTATGTAGCTTCCAATTATCTTATTGATTACTTGTTCATTGTTCATGATTATTATATCTTTATTATTATAAATAAACTGAATATTATTACAGGTATACCATTCAACCTGTTTTCGTGGAGTCCTTCATTATAAACCCAGGTGAGAGATATGATTTTGAGATTACAGCCAACCAGTCTATAGCCAGCTATTGGATACGAGCTCAAACTCTGGAGATTAATGTGCAGAATCATATAGCTTTGGCCATTCTGAAATACGAGGGTGCAACTGATCAGGAACCAACAACGACAAAGAAAACATGCTCTAATAGTGATAGGTCAGTTTATTTGGAACGGTGTTTGTCTAGCTTCAATGTAACAATGGCTTGTTTTACTACAAACTGATCACTTTAGTAATGTCTTGTGTTATATTTTGCTACAAACTGATCACTTTAGTAATATCTTGTGTTATATTTTTCTACAAACTGATCACTTTAGTAATGTCTTGTGTTATATTTTGCTACAAACTGATCACTTTAGTAATGTCTTGTGTTATATTTTACTACAAACTGATCACTTTAGTAATGTCTTGTGTTATATTTTGCTACAAACTGATCACTTTAGTAATGTCTTGTGTTATATTTTGCTACAAACTGATCACTTTAGTAATATCTTGTGTTATATTTTGCTACAAACTGATCACTTTAGTAATGTCTTGTGTTATATTTTGCTACAAACTGATCACTTTAGTAATGTCTTGTGTTATATTTTGCTACAAACTGATCACTTTAGTAATGTCTTGTGTTATATTTTGATACAAACTGATCACTTTAGTAATATCTTGTGTTATATTTTGCTACAAACTGATCACTTTAGTAATGTCTTGTGTTATATTTTACTACAAACTGATCACTTTAGTAATGTCTTGTGTTATATTTTGCTACAAACTGATCACTTTAGTAATGTCTTGTGTTATATTTTGCTACAAACTGATCACTTTAGTAATGTATCTTGTGTTATATTTTGTTACAAACGATCACTTTAGTAATGTATATTGTGTCATGTTTTGCAACAAACTGATCACTTTAGTAATATCCTTCATTATGTTTTGCTACACACTGACCACTATTAAAATCTTTCAGTTTGTTTTCAAGCTCATGTAAGTAATATATAATTGTATTCATATTTAGTTTCATCAGCATCTGTCCCGTCTTGAATTATCTTATATAACCGTTCTTTTTTTAAAAAAATACTAATAATTCGCGTCGCATGTACGCCGGACGCAATTAGCATACATTTCACTTTTCAAATCTAGCAATAAAACATGTGTCGGTTGTGAGTTAAATTCATATACACGACATCACACTGCTGTAAAAAGGAATCACCCCTACTTACTCCTGCATATTTGAATATTTAAATGGGGTCAAAGGCGCAAGGAAGCGGCGCGAAAGGATTAGGGAGATGGCTCACTAATCCCCTGCTCTCACTTCCACGTGGTTACCCTGGTAACAGACGGTGGTTTCGGTCTGGCCAAGAGGGTAGGTGCTGTGGGACAGCTACTCTGGGGCAAGTAGAGACGCAAAAATAGTCATGCTTGATGGGATCCGCTTGCAACTCGACGAGCGAACTCCCAGAGTGGCTATTAATGCTCGCCTCTCCCGAGAGATGGGAAAAACTAGAATGATGATACATGTGGAACCTTGTGGGGCGGAGCTCGGAGCCCACGCATTCTCTCTCTTGATGCACTTCTCTTGAGCCGATGAGCATGCCGGGTGATGAATTCCGCCTACATGTCCGCAAGATTGTCTACATGGGTCAAATGTCTAGCCCTATCAAAAACGAATCAAAAACCATCGAAGGGACGTTTACCCACGTGTGGGAGCTCAAGCATGCTCCCTCTTGAGGCACTACTCTAGAGCCGATGAGCATGCTGGGAGTCGAGTTTAGTTGCAAGTGGGCGAAACTCGGATTTTGACCCCTCGAAGTCGGACAGCGCAGAGGGAATTGACGGAAATGGTGAGGTAGGAACCAGGCAGAGCGAGCGAGCATACGGACGTTGCAAGAGTGGCACCACATGGGGCGAAACCCGTGACTCCATCTCATGGATGGGGGACCGGGTTGAGTCCTGAAGGTGACAGTCCAGGCAAACGTGTGCACGACATGGAAGGCACGAAAAATGTGAGCACGGAAAAGTCGATGGTGACAGGGCATCAAGGGAGAGCTAGCACGCACGCTGGCAAAAGTCATAGTGGTCCCCATCGAGGAACAGGCCGGCACGGCAAGAGGGTGAGCGTCCCACCCCCATGAGTAGAACAACTGGAAAGCCCAGCAGAGGCAAAACCAGTGCAAGCACGGTAGCGGCAAGCGCGGCAGCGGCAAGCAGGGTGCACGTCCCACCCAAATGTACAGAGCAACTGGAAAACCCAGCAGAGGTAAAGTCAGTGCGCGTTCTCGCCCGCAGGGAACTACTGCTGCCTTGTAATTGATTGGGGACAATCAGGCTAGCGGAGCAAACCGCAAACAAGCCTGAACGGACGGCAAACCAAGGTGTTCATTAAAACGACCGGTTTTGCTGGGCAGATGGCGTTCATAAACCCGGGAGGGCAGGCCAAGGGTCGCTGCCCTGAAATAAAATGGCAAGCCACTGCCTTGTGGGTTCGGCTGGGGACAGCGTACGGAAAGCGTACCGCAACCAAACGCTGACTGAAATCGAACACCCCACACAAGGATAAGCAACTGTGCTCCAATAGGTGCTGAAGGTTGGTGAATGTACATTACGTTCTTATGTTTGGCTGTTTATACATCACAATAAGAATGATAAAAACTAGCCTTTAACGATCGCGAGAGAGAGAGAATATTTAAATGTGAAATGACAGACATGTCACACCCTAAGGTCTGCACAGGCTCGTGACATTTTCATTTCATTCATAAACGTCGGTCACATTACGAAAAATAGTAACGTTGACGTGATACGCACATTAAGCGCACCGATCTGCATGAATTTTATTTGATTCAGTGCGAGTGGCGCACTTGATGCCATGTGTTATATTTTATAACTGATTGAAATACAGAACCTAAATTTTTTTAATGGCAAAATGTTTAAAATTTGGATAAAACTGAATGGAAAAAAAGTAATGAATTATATTAAAGTTCTTTATTTACTACTGTCATTACTGACGAGCTTTCACCTAGCTAGAACATATATATATATATATATATATATATATATATATATATATATATATATATACCTTCCGTTTTATTAAAGATTCTCTGGTATTCAAATAGTAATAAATATATCCTTCGCTTTTGTTATTCTGATCTCGAAGACATTACGAGTTTGCACTCGTTTCACGGTGTCAGACAGTTAAGTTTGTACCTTCCGTCCCATTTTACACCTGACTGTGTAATTGGACAGAGCAGATTTCTAAACCTTTCACTCAAATCCCCCCAAAAAGTTGCTATCATTTTGGTTTTGTGAGCAATATAACGAGTTGGACAGTTTTTCTTCTTTAGAGAGAATTGGACTGTGACATTGAATGTCCATCATTAATGATACTCATAGTAATATACATTATAACGAAACTTTTGTCTTTATCTGAGTTATCAACATTATCTTAAATCTGATCTTCTAATAGACAGCGTAGACTGCAACAAAAATGAAGATAGTTTAGACTGTAATAAAAATGAAGACCGCGTAGACTGCGATAAGAATGAAGACGGTTTAGGCTGTAATAAAATGAAGACAGTTTACACTTTAGACTGCAATAAAAATGAAGACAGTTTAGACTGTAATAGAATGAAGACGGTTTAGACTGCAATAAAATGAAGACAGTTTAGACTGCAATAAAATGAAGACAGTTTAGACTGTAATAAAATGAAGACAGTTTAGACTAATAAAATGGACAGTTTAGACTAATAAAATGAAGACAGTTTAGACTGCAATAAAATGAAGACAGTTTAGACTGTAATAAAATGAAGACAGTTTAGGCTGCAATAAAATGAAGACAGTTTAGACTGTAATAAAATGATCACTAAATGTAAAAATATATGCGCAAGGCGTCATGTGACTGCATTCTTGCTTTTTTTTTTTTTTTTTTTTTTCGAGGTTTAATTTTATTTGCGCATTAATAATGCTTGCTAAATATCTTTACTTTCTACTTCTTCTTCTTCTTTGCGTTCGTTCTTTACGACTAATTTTAATCACTCTTTGTGATATGTTTGATCTTGGCCAAGAACGTGTATACGTTGCACATTGGTTTGGCAGGTCCCTAAACGCATAGACTTCTACAAGTTTAGGACACGTGCATCCGATTTCAGCCAAACCTCCTTGGTCGCCTCTTACGACATGCGTGACAGGTAACAGTGGTTCTATTCTTTACACCCCAAATTTGGGCCCCGGTAACCACTCGGGCGATCTTTTCTTTCAAAACTAGTCTCTTTTGTTGTTCTTTACAAAACTAATGTATTTCTTATTTTGTTAAACTTTCTTTATTCCTATTAGTTCTGTTTACTGTTGATAATATTGGTTAGACCTCGTTCATAAACTTTTATTATGTTAACTATTTGATTAATCTTAATTGCTTTGTACTTGATAGTTGGTTCACCTCAAAAATATTTATTAGAAATGATAAAATCATTAATATGAACAAACCAATGCTCAACAAATATTAAATATGTCGAGATAATCGTTCAACTATTGTTTGCTGATGAAGATATTGATAGTTCTATCTTCTCTAGCAAATATCATTACTTCAGTTTTGTCTATGTTGATTGATTGATATGACAATCATTATTTCCCTTCGGTGAGTAACCATGTGTGCTCCGATCTCTTTCTTACACATGAAGATCTCGGTGGCAGTGCACGAACACCGTAGCACCGTCGAGGGTTATTGGTGTAATTTTGAAGATAGTGAAAACATTGTGTATGAATTGTTATTTTTTATTTTTCTATTTTGATTTTCATGTTGCCGTCAGCGCATTAAAGACTGTACTGTTAAATGTTTCAGATGTCTAGTAGTGAATTGCCCATTCTCTTACTACCCAGACGGCACATTCACAGACTGCAAACAAATAGGTGACCTCAAATCTTTATATGATAGTAGCACTCCTGGTACTAACAGCGGAGATTCTGAAAACATAAATGACATTTTTCTGAACTTTGCCTTCCCGGGAACAACATGGACTCCAGCATCAGTGAATGGAATTCAATTTCAGGTTTATATTTTTTTTAAACATTATTCAAATAACGGCCTGATGTTGACCATTTTCCACCCCCTCCCTCCCATCGTGTATCGTTGGTCAAAGAGTAATATAGTTCAGACATTATATTCATAATAATACTTTAAAATAGTAAGACATTATATTCCATAATAGTCACATAGAATAATATAGTACTGACATTATTTTCATAATAACCTAGAATAATATACTAGATATATTCATAATAAGAAGAATCATACCGGGTTTTGCATCTGGGCGAATGGGTTAGAGCGCGGCTCCCATTGCGGGAGACCCATGTTCAATTCACGGTAAGGCTAAGGTTTTTTTTCTGTCGTGGGCAAAAAAGAAAAATCCTACACCTGAACAGCTTTGTGGCGACTGTACTAGCCATGCGGTCATTAAATTCCTAAGGCTCGAGTCCCACTTGTCCTACCCTGCCCTAAAAAGCGGTACTACAAGCAGTAATGACAGTTCAGTTGTTACAAATTTGATGTAATTACATAATTTTTTTCGCCAATGCCAGCTCCAAGCCCAGATAAAAATGGAGGAGGAATTGTGCGTTAGGCCAGCTACATCATCACACGAAATTTTAAGAAAGGATGACACCGGTAAACAGACCAGCCGCCAGATGGTACACGGTGCACCTAATGTTTCTCATGAGAGCTGCTTTATGGAACTCAGCAACCTGACTCGTGCATTACTTGACTCAAAGAGATATCACTTTTCTCTTTGCTGAGAGAGGCAAGAAATATCGGACTAAATTCCATGGAAGAGATCGAGCGAGTTGTTCATGACAGAGCGGTATTGAGGAATTACTTGCAGGCCCTATTTAACGTATAATGGTACGAAGGAATATATACATATAATCAGTGGCGGCTCGTCATTAAGGGCCAGAGGGGCCGGCCCCACCAAAAATAATGCGTAACGTGCATTTATTTAATAAATTAAATTATAGCCTAACCCAAAACCATGATTTTCCCGAAAATCTGTGTCTGGCCCCACCAACAAAAACGATCACGAACCGCCACTGCATATAATTGTCAGCAGTGTCATGTCTTCTTGTGATGATCTGAATATTTGAATTGCCTAATTGTCAGTCATTTATTAAATCGTTGCTCATTAGTAATTATTTATATTTCTTTATTCAGCTTCGTTAAATAGGCACACTTTTTTAATACATCTACGTCTCAAATGCTTCAGTCTCATCTATCTGTCTGTCCACTGTTCTTGTCTCTTCATCATGAACAGCGAGAGAGAGAGACATGTGTATATATAGTGTGTATGTATGTGCGTATGTATTTGTGTATGTGTAAATGGATAGGTAGGTAGATATAAATGTGAGAAGGACCTGACAACTAATAGTTTTATTTATCATTTATTTACATGAAATGAAAATCCTGGCATATCCTTTACAGAACGTCGCCACCAACCACAGTAAACGAGTCGTTGATTTTCTAGCTACCACTTATACGTTCAGTAGTTTATCATTACTTTCTGAACAGTGTAGTCTGTTTTTACCGTTCGTAAAAATTCACGGGAACCAATTTGCTTTAAAACTGTCCACCACGGAGTTTAAACTAGGTGTTTTAGGATTGTGGTTTATTTTCTTAGACAATGAAACTTCTCTCGTGCTGTTGCATATATATATTTGGTCATTTTATTTTTGTCTTATTTCTAACGTCTAATTTCAGCATCTAATTTACCCTATGTTTACTTTCAGACTCCCACCGTGTCAGCACTTACACAACCTCAAGAAGTCAATACTATATGTGATCCTACAGAATGTGGAGAGGAGAAAGTTTGCAAGTGTACATATACTCTTAACCTGGAGGTACGTTTCTCAAAGCTGATATTGTCGATAATATTACAAGTTTACTTGTTTGATAATGGGACAAGTCCTTCTCCCTAGGTGAGCCAATGCCCCGTTAGCTTTTGACCTTACGGTCAAAGTTTCCAGTCTACACCGCTAGGAGGTGGGGTTGACTTGCGTTTTCTGAGGGTCATCAGCAGGTTATTAATTTTTACTTTTCGTCCCTCCTAAGAAGATCCCGATCCCAACTCTGCTGAATGAAAGGCCAGACCAGAGCCGACTATAAACTTATTGGGCCTTAGGATTCAGGTACGAATTATTGGAAATCAGACCACAACTACACCACGTGACCTCACATTCCAGTATTGATGTATATAGACGAATTCATTTTAAAATCAACACAAAATGCTAACTCGAAGTTATATTATGCAACAATTTAAGTTTAACAATAAGGAATATCGATATTATGAATATTTTTCACAATAAATAACCATAGACTCACAGAATTGAGTAAAATTGCAAATAGCTTGCAGTGTTCTATCAAACATCTGTAATTTCCAGATCCCTTTTCTGATCTAGGTCAGGGAATCCCCGGTCAGTTGTCTGACCTAGTTATCTAGAATTTGCTGTGGCCAGGCTCAGTAAAGTAATATTCAAAGTTAAGAAATGATTATTAGCATGAGCTGTGAAAGACAAAATATGTAAATATAGAGCAGAAAACAGCAGAACAAATTAGGCAAATATGCAAATACAAAGCAGAAAACAGCAGAATAAATTAGGCAAATATGCAAAAACAGAAAGTGAGAAAATGAAAATCGTGGCATATTCTTTACAGGGCGTCGTCCTTAACCACAGTAAATGGTTATTGATTTTCTAGGCACCACTTATACGTTCAGTAGTTTCCCATTGCTTTCTGGATGGTGAGAACTATTTTTACCATTCTAAAAATTCACGGGAACAAATTTGCTTCCAAACTGCCGCCGCGCTGTTTGAACCAGGTACTCTTGGGTTGTGATCAAGCTCACTACCGCTAAGCCAAGACACCCGCAGAAAACAGCCGAAAATAGTCACACATGGAATACAGACTCCCAGAAAACAGCAGAAAAAATAGTCACACATGCAAATGCTGGAATACAGACACCCCGAAACAGCGAAAAATGAGTCACACATGCAAATGCTAATACAAACACCGCAAAACAGCAGAAACAATGAGTCACACATGCAAATGCTGGAATACAGACACCCGCAGAAAACAGCAGAAACAATGAGTCACACATGCAAATGCTGGAACACAGACACCAGCAGAAAACAGCAGAAACAATTAGTCACACATGCAAATGCTGGAACACAGACACCAGCAGAAAACAGCAGAAACAATTAGTCACACATGCAAATGCTGGAACACAGACACACGCAGAAAACAGCAGAAACAATTAGTCACACATGCAAATGCTGGAATAGAACATGTAACAGTCTGATAAATTGTGTTGGTCTCAAAAGGATTGTCGGCTGTAACCAGGTAGAAGCAAGGACGTGCCTTTATTATGCTGCTGCATATGTACGGAGAAGACTAAAGACTTCACCCTGATGTTTTAGCATGACCAGTGACATGAATGCTAGACATCAATTAAAGAAGGAAGAAAGATCTAACAGGTACCTTTAACAAACAAGATGCCACCTAAACTCATAGCAGGAGATTTCTCTTCGCTCACGATGTCAAAGTTCTGCTGGGATAATCTTTATGTTGACTTGTATGCTTAGTGACTTCTACCATATGTTTATCTTCTCTTTCATTTCTTTTATAGAAGTGTTGTAGGGTTAGTGATTGTGTGGTTTCTTGTTTAAGGCACTTTGTAAGCTGTATTTATTGTAACTGTTTTGTGAGTCGCTCCATCTTTGCGTGGTCTTTTACTAGATATTATTAGCCTAGTTCAATAGAAAATTGTCTTGACTTATAGCATTTAAGTTGGTTTTATAATTCGATTTCTAGTGGAATATAGTTGTTAATGTTTAAAGTCTTCAGTTTTCATTGAGTTTTGTACATAGATTTGTATATTTGATGTTATTATCATGAAATGAGGTTTAGTAATGGGGCATCAGTAGAAAAAGTGAGTGTAACTTGTTGAGCTTCATCAAGAAACAAAAATTAAAATGTCGGCATAGCACATTTACCACAGCCTTAAAGAATAATGCTACTTCATTACAGTGTATGTAGATGAAGTGCCAGGGCCAAATGATGGACTCGAGATAATAGGGCGAAGAAAGACACTATTTATGAAGCGAACACAAGGGCTTTCTATAAACTTTGTTGATCTGAGTTGTATGCAACAGGATAGGAGAAGAAAAGAAAAAGACTGTAGCTAGGTGTTTTTTCTGAGGTCACAGGAGAGTTATGAGCTGTCACATGCCGTCATTCACACGATTTCACTCAATAATTCAACGTAAAATGTTCAATGATATTAATTGTATTGCAAGTTCTAGATTGTTGTCTGTGTTTCTCTAAGGATAACAAATGTACCAGATGGTCTTTTCAACATGGTGGTGGTAGGCTGGCTCATCTATTCCATGTTGGATTCATTCCATGTATTGAAGATTGGCTTCTAACGTATGACAACTCAGTGTATTTGGTTTATACATCAAACATTTGAAATCTAGGTAAAATTTGTATATAAGGATTAAAATAATAAGTAACTCCTACCTTGTAGTAGCGTAGTTATTTTAGTGAGCTAGTTTCTATGCTTAGTGAGTGGTGCATTCTTCGTGAGCGTAATTTTATATGTAAGTTTAGTGACTGAGTCAATTGGGTTCGAAAAGACCAGGAAGTAGCGGACGGTGTAATGTTGACTATCCCCATCAATTTGCCGACGGTCAATGAAATACGGTCCAAACAGCCTCATTCACTAACTCAACGCGTATAAAAGAATTTCTTAGTTTTTGTTTTAATTGCCTACTTACATAGCAACATCGCAAGCAAATTACAACTATGATGGCAAACAACATAACAATAATACACGCCTAAAAATCGTAATCTAGCTGAAACCAGCTAACCAGCTAAACCAGCTAACCAAGCTAAATCCAACAACCAGCAAACCATCTAACAGCTAAAACAAAGATATATAACAATAGCCATCCATCACAAACAGATGACAAAGTCTATGATGAATGTTCATCAGGCGTTGGTGAGAAACATGAAATGACTACATTCAAAAAACAAAACCACATGTAGATTTCCACCTTGAATGTAGATGTAGAACGTATATAAGTAACTGACTACTACCCTGACTGCAGTAAACACATAACAAAACTACAGGTAAATTAGTACCCTGATTAAAACTATACAACTTGTCATTGTATACAGCGACAACTGGTAAACATGGCCAATGGGAGGGAACCAAGAAATAATCTCAAGATTTGCACCATTAATATCTGTGAAATCAGACAAAAATCACAAGACCTCGTTGTAGGAATAAAAAAAAATGGAAAAAGTAAGCAAAATTATGTTTATTAGACACACGAACCAAGGGACAAGGTTGCAAAAACTACTTCTAGACTACACTAACTTATACTCAGGGTGTACAAGAACGAAAGTGACAAGCATGGCATTGGATTTATCATAGACCCAACTAAAGATAAATCAGTACTAAGCATAGATTATATCTCCGAAAGAATCATAACAGTCACGATAAGAGAAAGCTGGGAAAACATCATATATGTTCAAATTTACCCGCCTTATATTGCTGCTAACAATCATGATGAAATACAACCGATTTCATATATCTTGGACGCTATCATCCATGGCAAAGGAGATGGATGTAACATTAAAAGTCGACTGAGTAAGACACGAAGTAAATTCATGACCCTTCAGTCGGACTGAAAATCAGTTCAATACAGCATCAGAACTAAGATTAATATATATCACGACTGTGTGCTATCGGATCTTTATCAGAACTTTATCGATCAGAATGTTGGAGAATGGCAGAACAAGCAATATCCAAACTCTCCTAATTCCATACAACTTATCTACGAAAGATCTTACGCGTGATATTGTCAACTACAATCTTTAACCAAGAACTACTTGCACAGTGTCAACAAGATAATATGAGCACCATCATCGAAAAGAGACGTTGGAGATAGATCAGACATGTGATACGCATGGAAACTAACTCTGTTACGAAAACTACACTGAGATGAACACCAGAAGGTAAAAGAAAACTCAACTCCAAGACGACCTGGAAGAAAACAGTAGAACAAGAACTGAAAGAAATGAATCAATGCTAGAGCACAATATAGAAACAGGCAAGAACAGAGAACAATTGTGTGCATTTGTTGCTGTCCTAAACGTCAGGGTGCACAGGCTAGAGGAGAGAGAAATTTCAATGTAAGATGTAGTGGAACTGGCTATAATGTCATGAGACTTTAACTGGGCTATGCCCGCGTGCCCACCGTGTTCGTAGTGCGTTGGACTACGGGTGACTAGTCCTCTGTAAGTGCGGGTTCAACTCTGCGGACTGGCAGAAAAGCTACAGGTTCCCCAGATTTACGGTGTTCGTGGCACCGAGCCGAAGGGTTACGATGTCCATGACACCGAGTCGAAGAGCTTTCAGCTCAAGTGCTTCTGGATCGGGGGAACTGGGCTATAATAAGAACGATACTCAACAAAGGGCATGATATATATAGTGAAATCGACACCACACATCATTACTTTTTAAATTATTTTTTCATCTTACCATGCTGACTGCAATCATCTTTATTTTCTCATTTTATGTTATTCCTATTTATATCGAAAATTGTACATCTTGTATTGTATTTCGTTTCATTAGGACAGGTTGGTAGCGATAATCTTGACATTGATTGTCATGGAAACCCAAATAGAACAAAAAGTTTCTGTAATTCTGCAAGTTGGGCTAACAAAACATGGGGAGGTAATAACATTCCTGGACTGGAGCTGAAGTCACCTGTTAAAAAAGATACAATTATAGTTCCGACAGGAGGGTAAGTTAAAAATGATGACCAGAACTGCAAATCCATTTTTGTCATTTAAAATTGAAATCGTATTATTATTTTTATAGGGGACTGAAATTCTTTTCGTTTTCATTTATCCTAGCCCTGAATTGCTGATAGGGTCTACTGTTGATATTATCTATTGTTGATAGTGCCTATTGTTGATAGTATCTATTGTTGATAGTGTCTATTGTTGATAGTGTGTATTGTTGACATGGTCTATTACTGATAGGGTCTAGAGGCGAAGGATTGATTTCATTGCACCAGGTTTCCCATATATCTCCATCCCACTCGACAGACAATAATGTTCCACCTGCCGAGAGTGTTGCACACTGAACGAATTATGTAGCTACATCAAAAATCGTAGGGATCCCAGAAAAAATTACTCGAGCGACTCAGTCTGGATTCGAACCTTCAACATTCAGAACGTCTAGCAAATCACTTAACCACTCTGCCATAGGTACTCCGGTACACTATATGTAACAAAGAAACACCATACTAACATGTGTAGATACTGCTGAATGGAACAAAGAAACACCATACTAACATGTGTAGATACTGCTGAATGGAACTGAGTTGAATAAGAAGGAGTTCGAACAATATCCTGAATATTATTGATATCTAAGCCCATTAAAGTCATTCCTCTTCTTTGCGTTCGATCTTTACGACCAATTTTAATCACTCTTTGTGATATGTTTGATCTTTGCCAAGAACGTGTATACGTTGCACATTGGTTTGGTAGGCCCTAAACGCATAGACTTCTACACGTTTAGGATATGTGCATCTGATTGCTGCCAAACCTCCTTAGTCGCCTCTTGCGACATGCGTGGCAGGTAACAGTGGTTCTATTCTTTACACCCGAAATTTGGGCCCCGGTAACCACTCGGGCGTTAAAGTCATTAATATATAAGCCCTATAAAGTCGTTAATATCTAAGCCTTTTAGTGTTATCTGGGACTCATAAAGTCATTTATATTCAAAACACTTGAAGTCATTAATATCTAAACCCCTTGAAGTCCTTAATATCTAAACCCCTTGAAGTCATTAATATCCAAACCCCTTGAAGTCATTAATATCCAAACCCTTGAAGTCATTAATATCCAAACCCTTTGAAGTCACTAATATCTAAACCTCTTGAAGTCATTAATATCTAAACCCCTTGAAGTCATTAATATCTAAACCCCTTGAAGTCATTAATATCCAAACCCCTTGAAGTCATTAATATCCAAACCTCTTGAAGTCATTAATATCTAAACCGTTTGAAGTCGTTGACATATGTACCCCGATATATATATAGTTATTGATTGTGCAGAAACATTATCCATTTCACTCTCTGCAACAAATTATTATCTCAAATTTTCAATTTCAGTTCTTACATATTTATGTCCTTTTTGTACATAAGTAAATTTCTTGAGCATGTTCATCATCATCATTTGTTCTACGCATATCTTGTTTGTGTATTGTGAGCATTGATTGATTGATTGAAAGATCTCAGCTGTAGTGCACGAACTCCGTAGCACCGGCGAGGGTACCCGGTGTAATTTTGAAGATGGTTAACATATGTTTTGTAGGAATTTTTATTTTTAATCTTTTCTAATGAATTTCGCCTGCGCAGCGGCATTCCATCCTGCTCTTCTCGAGTTTGAACTGCCAAGGGTTCTTTTACATGCTCAAATTAAACTTGGGACTTACGTTTTATCGTCCGTCTTCAATAGGACTAGGCACTCGTTCTCTGGAAAAATATCCAGATGGCTCCACGAGGAAGCAAACCTGGTATCTTTGACACTAGAGACGAGCAGCTAATCTCTACGCCACAGACACCCCACAAATTTCTCTTGCATATTGTTTGCATATATTTCTCTAACATATTCCTTACTTGTTAGAATCGATGTTAATACATATACAGTCACTACACTTAAGAACTGCTACACTTAGAGTTACTACACATAGAGTTACTACACTTAGAGTTACTACACATAGAGTTACTACACTAGGTTACTACACATAGAGTTACTACACTTAGAGTTACTACACTTAGAGTTACTACACATAGAGTTACTACACATAGAGTTACTACACATAGAGTTACTACACATAGAGTTACTACACTTAGAGTTACTACACATAGAGTTACTACACATAGAGTTACTACACTTAGAGTTACTACACATGAGTTACACACTTAGAGTTACTACATAGAGTTACTACACTTAGAGTTACTACACATAGAGTTACTACCCTTAGAGTTACTACAGTTAGAGTTACTACCCATAGAGTTACTACACTTAGAGTTACTACACTTAGAGTTACTACACTTATAGTTAGTACACTTAGAGTTACTACCCTTAGAGTTACTACCCTTAGAGTTACTACCCTTAGAGTTACTACACTTAGAGTTACTACCCTTAGAGTTAGTACACTCATATCTGCTCATGCCGTTAAACTTGCTGAAAGTTGCAGCAACTTGCACAGTATGTCCCAGCTAAGATTTCGATTTTTCTTTCCTGACTCTAAAAAGTTGGAAAAAATCTTGTCTCAGCGGAATAGCTATTGCAAAGTAGCTCCAACAAATGCTTCAAATCTTCTTCTACTTCAAAAATGTTTACCAATTGTCAATATCTGAGTGAATATGAAATAGAGTCTGTACTGGAAAATTATCAACACTTACTCTCTTTGTAATTGAAGGATAATCATCATCATCAAATAGCTTGACCTGAGCAGAACTGTATCACCTTAACAGTCCTTCAGAATTTCTCTGTCCCGTAGGCCAGATGTTCCGCCTCTGCAGCGGTCATGCTCAAACCATCAGTTACATCCTGAATCTATCTTCTCCGTTGTCTTTCTCTTCTCCACTTTGCCGGGATGCCTCCTTCCATGATGGTCTTCTCCAGCCTTTCGTGTCTTTTTATATGTCCAAAATACTTAAATTTTCTCTTTCCTATTTGTAGCATCAGCCAGTTTTCTTTGATTTTGAGTTCTTTCTGTATAGATCTATTTGTTCTCTCCTCTGTCCAAGATATACGGAGGACTCTCCTGTAACACATATATTCAAAAGCACATATATGTTTTTCCACTGCCTTTTAAATGTCCATGCTTCACACCCATATATTGCCCTGGGAATATGCATACTCTTAGTATTCTGCTCTTTATTTTCCTATCTGTTCCATTCGGTACTGTTGTTAGTTGTTTAATATTTTGTAAAGCCATGTTTGTTCTTATTTTAATTGCATGTAATCGCACAAAAATTGTCATTTGACAGATATGCTGTGGTACGAATACAAGCGGACAATCCTGGCGTATGGTTCATGCATTGCCATATTGAACTTCATAGCAGTGATGGGATGGCTGTGATGTTAAATGAGTCTTTCTCAAATCAGAAACCCTCTCCTGCTGGCTTTCCGAGATGTGGTAGCTTTAACTATGACGGTAAAACAGCGCCACAGTACGATAAGAGAAACAGAAGTGACGGTATGAATAAATTATAACTATTCTATTTTTTTTTTACATTCTTTAACAGCTTAACAGCTTGTCAATGGGAAGAAATCTTTCAAATTTTGTGCCAGTGCTGACTAACTCTATTCTTGTATAAGAAGTTATTGTTGTATAATATATTTTTAGCATTCATAACAGCCATATCTCCAGATACTATTTTAGCTTTGAAATGCTGGACATTCGGGAATGACGGGAAATTAAAGAGCAGATAAACTAGCTGGAACGGCATTAATTTCAAGTTTGAGAAGTATGGACAACAGATCATCAAGTATCATGTCCCTTGTGGAAGGTTGCTTTCATCACAGCCCGCCTGAAAAATTGTTTCTATAAAGTTCTCCTGCCTCCTCCAGCGTTATGTTCAATGTTACCAATATCAACTGGTACAGTGAGCGTTGGAGCAATGAGATGGTGGTTACATTGAAGGACAGAGCATGTATGGATTTGTCAAGTCTTTGATGATGTTGATTTAAAAAACAAACTTATTAGCTAATTTTCTCAGATAAGTTCTTCTTGTCGACCAAGCTTATCAATGTAGCCACGACCTTCTCTATAACTGACCTTATGGCCGCGATCTAGCTTAGAAACGTATCTGGTACTTTGATACAATTTCACCGGATACTCGAGTATTCGACTTGACCTTATACCATATCGTGATTATTTTTACATTTCCTTGCTGAATGTAAAATCCCTTGGTCTTGTAGATAAACAACTACTATTTTTGTCGTTAACCAATGTTAACAAAGACAAGAAATCCATTTAGAGGCGGGCGGAAGTAGTGATGTTGACCTAGTAATGTTCCGTGAACTAGATCTGATCGTTCACTCTTTAACTTGGCTCGCTTAAGAGCCAAGACAAAAACGACGGAAATTCTTCTCAAGGACCTCCTTTTCGCTGACGATGCAGTCTTAGTCGCCCACAGTGAGACTACACTGCAATGCCTAATCAATAATTTGTCAAAGGCATGCGACCTATTTTCTCTGACTATAAGTGTCTCCAAAACAGTTGTACTATGTCAAGGAGGTAACACAACAAATATCACTTTAAATGATAACCATCTAATGGTAACCAGTTCAAAAATTCTGCTATCTTGGGTCCATGGTCACTGCCAGCCTTTCTCTTGATGAAGAAATCAACGCTCGTATAGGGAGTGCGGCTACTACATTTGGCAAACTATCAAAGCGAGCGTGGGACAACACAAAACTGACATTACAGACGAAGATTCAAATATATCGAGCCTGTGTAATTAGTTCTTTACTATATGGCTCAGAAACATGGACAACCTACTCAAAACAGGAGAGGAGACTTAACATCTTTCACCTTCGATGTCTCCACAAGATTATGAACATCAGGTAGTACGACAAGATAACCAACTCTGAAGTACTGCAACGTGCAAATCTGCCTTCCATCATGGACATGCTCAGCAGTAGACGACTAAGATGATTGGGGCATGTGAGAAGAATGGAAACTTGTCGAATGCCAAAACAAATGTTGTTCTGTGAACTTTCGGAGGGGAAGAAGCACCAGGGCAGACCACTGCTCAGATATAAAGATGTTTGCAAAGCCTCAATGTAAAACTTTTCTATAGGTCCCAGCACATGGGAAAAACTAGGTGATGACAGAGTTGTGTGGCAAACCAAATTGCGAAAAGGCGCAGAGTCTTTTGAGAAGAGACTTATGTATGAGCTGAATGACGAGAGAGAAAAGCGAAAACTCAGAAGTTGTCACGGTAAAACACTTACCAATTGACCGTCTGTAAAGACGAAAATGCCATATATATAACGTTCCGTGACCTAGGTAAAGTCGAATACTCGAGTATCCGGTGAAATTGTATCAAAGTATCATCGTTGTTGATGTTGTCCTCTGTTTCATTTCAGGATCTAGCCATGAATTAGAACTTATATATTTATATATGAATTATGAATTTGCACTTATAGAACTTGTATTTTTTCATATATTCACTAATAATCAGGGACATTTTTCTGCTATGCCAACACACAATCCTTAATATTTTTTTTCTTTTCTAATTATTACTTTCCATTGTATTGTTACCAATTCTTTTTTTTTTTTAACATGTGTTTTAAAGTAGTCACAAAATAGGTGAGACTGCAGTAAAACTATTTGATTAGCAAAACACGTAATCACAAAGTACTGTAGTTTTACAAATTACAAAAACAATGACAAAATACAGCAACGTTTCGACCAACAAGGCCGTTATCAAGCAAACGAACAACAGGAGTGACAAATTTAAAAAACAAATGGACGACTAAATACAAACGTTTCTAATGAAAATCTTGAAATAAAAACGAATAACGAAATAAATGTAACACAAAAACACACATAAAAACTAGAAATAGAACGGAAGAGAAACAATGCAAAATCTAGTAAATATATAACTTGAATACATGCAACATATACCCATATATATTACAAGGCATGGGAAGAGAAAATACTAAGAAGCATAGGAATGTAAAACGTTGAGCCCACGTGGTCGCAAGGTACCATACAAAGAAATCAACCGATTCTCCAGAGCAAATCGACTGCGATCATCCGAGGAACGTGATCGAATGGCTGTGACCTGGACAACGTGAGCTCCTAAATGGCCAGTATCATTAAAATGGGTGGCTACAGGGGTCACAGAGCATTGGCGTATGTCGCGCAAGTGTTGGGCGAATCGGTCACTGAGCCCCCGTTAGCCCTCTACAAGTGTAGGGCAAGCACATCCGACATTTTCGGCCTAATGAAATGATTCAGCTCGTCTCGCCTGACAATCCCTTACATTTTCGGTCTTTTTGCATCGTATGTTCAACACTCTTTAATAATCTTTTATCGCCGTATATTTGGGCTTGGATTTATATGTTGCAACTTTTCTGCCGTATATTTGGGCTTGAATTTATGCCAAAGGGCATTATATATGTTGCAACTTTTCTGACTCAGCCGTTTCAAGACACGTGTCTGCACTTGGAAATTTGCAAAATTACGCTGTATTTTCCTTTATGATGTGAAACAATGGGCTGGGGCTGAGCACAAATAAACAAGAAAGGTCATTTCATTAGGCTCTAAAAACACAGCTTTATGTTTTGCGCGCGCCAACATCACACGCCCAGTTATTTCAGGGACGGCAGTTTTTATCAGGCTGCTAGAATGCAACTTCATAATTTGCTTTCGTTCAACATTATCGAAATTAGTTGTTCCAGCCAGGGCAGTTTCGTTAAGCACAAGAGTACAGCTTCAGGTGGTTTTGCGCTCGGCCAACCTTATCTTACCAGTTCATCTGCGCTTGGTCTCCGCTACATAGTTTACTGCAGTCTTCCCTTGTGTCGCCATGACATGCTACATCGATCTCAACGAGTCTTGTCGAGAGCGGGCAATTATAGTGCAATCATTGACTCTATGGGACAAGAGTTTGCACTTACAGACGGTTTGTACCATTTACGTACTCCTAACATTTGTTTTGCATTTATGCAAATGTTTTCCATCACTACACATCTACCAGGAGCAACATGCAGGTGGTTCACTCTTAGATTCTGCTCGTTTTTGTTGCGAGTAGATCTCATAAGTAACGTGCCTGGGCGTACTGCTACCTATAACAGAGTATCTCTCTCTTGATCTCCATCCACAGCCGTACAAGAGCCATTGTCTGTTTTCAGGGCCACCACGAGGTGGTGTGGTAGGGTCTTGATCAGTACCAGCTCACCGACCCTGACGCATTGTTGTCACTTTGCTTCATTTCACTTACCTTACGGTCCGTTTTTCCTTGTGACAGTACTGGGAACATTAGAGTGCACTTCCTTGATAGTTGGGACATTCAGTTCATTTCCTTGTGATAGTACTGATGACGTTAGAGTTAATTTTCTTTGTGATAGTACTGAGGACATTATAGTTCATTTCAACTTATGATAGTACTGAGGACATTATAGTTCCTTTCTCTTTGTTATAGTACTGAGGACATTACAGTTCATTTCTCCTTGTGATAGTACTGAGGACATTATAGTTCATTTCTCCTTGTGATAGTACTGAGGACATTAGCAGTTATTTCTCCTTGTGATAGTACTGAGGACATTATAGTTCATTTCAACTTATGATAGTACTGAGGACATTATAGTTCCTTTCTCTTTGTTATAGTACTGAGGACATTACAGTTCATTTCTCCTTGTGATAGTACTGAGGACATTATAGTTTATTTCTCCTTGTGATAGTACTGAGGACGTTAGAGTTAATTTTTCTTTGTGATAGTACTGAGGACATTATAGTTCATTCCCCTTTGATAGTACTGAGGACATTATAGTTTCCTTCTTCCTTGTGATAAGTATTTGAGACGTTAAGTTAATCTTTTTTTGTGATAGTACTGAGCATTATAGTATTTCTCCTTGTGATAGTACTGAGGACGTTAGAGTTAATTTTTCTTTGTGATAGTACTGAGGACATTATAGTTCATTTCTCCTTGTGATAGTACTGAGAACATTAGAGTTCATTTCTCTTTGTGATAGTACTGAGGACATTAGAGTTCATTTCTCCTTGTGATAGTACTGAGGACATTAGAGTTCATTTATTTTTGTGATAGTAGTGGGGACATTAGAGTTCATTTCTCCTTGTGATAGTACTGATGACATTATAGTTCATTTTCTCATGGTATAATACTGAAGACATAAGAGTTCACTTTCCATGTGGAGAAAATTCTCCCTCAACAAGTCTTCTTGGGATAATATTTATAATTCAAGTTTTTCCAAATCATATTTTTTTAAATATCAGTACAGCCACTGCTATATAAACATAACTCAAATTTGTTTGTAGATTTCAAAATTCCTTATTTCATAATTAATGCTAGACCGTACAGCCTACTCCAGACATGAGAGGAGACTTTCACCTTCGATGTCTCCGCAAGATAATGAACATCGGGTGGTACGACAAAATAACCAGCTCTGAAGTACTGCAATGTGTAATTTGCCTTCCATCATGGGCATGCTCAGCAGTAGAAGACTAAGATAGCCACGGCATACGAAAAGAATGGACAATAGCCGCATACCCCAACAGGTGTTGTTCTGTGAACTTTCTGAAGGGAAGAGGCTTCAATACAGATCACAGCTCAGATATAAGAATGTCTGCAAGGCCTCAATGAATAACTTTTTATCAGTCTCAACAAATGGGAAAAAATAGTTGATGACCGAAATATGTGGAAATATTGTTACTGTTTGTAAAAATCCACGGGAACAAATTTGCTTCTAAACTGCCCGCAGCGGAGTTTGAACCGGTACACTTGGTTGTGACCGAGATCACTACCTCTTAGCCATATAGCTCCAAAATTGTGACATCCTGTAAAGGATGGGCCACGATTGTTATTTTTCCAAGCGAAACAACAGAACTGAGAAGGTTGACGAGTAGATTGTCGACAAAAGAGGCATCATCAATGCTCTAAGAGAAAACCGTGGCCCCTGGCAACATATGTTATCGGAGGCCACAGAGAAAACATACGCTATGAAGATTTCAACGAAGATAAAGGGTATTCTGATCTCGGTTGCGCAAGTTATGCGTACCGATAGGCGCGGCAAGACGGGAAAACCACGAAAGAATCCCTAGTAGATACATCAACCAACACAGAACAGGAGTCGTTAGTCTAAACGCATTGAAATACATGCTTGGAGATCGGAGCAATTATGGACATGGTATATGAAAATGATCCTCAAATGAACAATGTGGAAAGCAACAATACGCAAAGGTGTAAAGATACTTAAGGATGAGCTGAAAGGCAAGAGAGACAAGCGCAAACTCAGAAGTTGTCACAGTAAAACACTTGTCAATTGACCTGTCTGTAAAGATTAAAAAGGCCATAACAAAAATAACTAGACATTAGAAATTATTGATATTACTTAAGATAGAGATACATTTTGATGTTTATCTATCGATCTATCATTATGATATTTCCCTTTTTCACTCTAGAAGAATCTGGAACAATCACTGCAACTTGTCGTCTGGCTGGAAGATATGTCTATGCATAATTCTATTCTAATAGTCATCATCAAATAGCTTGTCTTGAGCAGAACTTTGCCACCCCAACAGTCCTTCGAATTTCTCTCCCCATAGGTCTCTGCAGCCTTTATGTTCAAACCATCAGTTACATCCTGAATCCATCTTCTCCGTGGTCTTCCTCTTCTTCTCTTTGCCGGTATGCATCCTTCCATGATGGTCTACAACCCTTCGTGTTCTTTTAAATGTCTAAAATACCTCAATTTTCTCTTTCTTATTTGTTACATCAGCCAGTTTTTCTTTGATTTTAAGTTCTTTCTGGATTTGTTCTATTTGTTCTCTTCTCTGTCAATATTATACAAAGGACTCTTCTGTAACACTTATATTCAAAAGCAAATGTATGTTTTTCCACTGCTTTACTAAATGTCCATGTTTCACACACATACGTTGCCACTGTAATTCTAATAGTAGCTGTTTCTATAATAATTTATTGTATACTGTAGGTCTTTTAAAACTGTGTTGTGGTTTCCAATTCTCTTGAACATTTTCACGGCTCTCATGAATTAGACATGAGTTTCATAATGATATCCAATTTCTTACATTTGTGTGTTCCTTTCTCTGAAAGGTTATTTCTAAAGTTGGTTGGTTCAAAGTAGTACCAAAATGTTGGTGTTTTCATATATAGATTTGTAAAGAGACAACCATTTGAGAACAAAATAATTTAAATGTATAAGCGAAACAACACCGCTGAGAAGCGTGGCCAGTTGATTGTCGACTAGCAGACCGTTTAAGTTTGTTTAGTAGCAGTCACTACCTCCACAAAGTGTTACAAGTTTGCTGCTCATTATTGTAAAGTTATTTAAACCTTTCAAAACCCTACTATGCCCCTGAGAACCGATACTCACAATTTGATAACCGCTGTATTATGTAAGGTTGATAGTCTCATATTATGAGAATATTAGGAATGCCATTAGAATCATACCCTGCATCCAACAAATTGAAAGACAAAAATAAATGAGGTTTGACCACATAATGAGAATGGAACTGGATCTATTACTATCACGCGCCTATAACAACAGACAACTGGTCTCAGGGCCTGAGGAAGACCAAGAGCCAAATGGATAAATATTATCACAAAGATCCTGTGACACAATGGACTAGCAGCCACAGATGCAACGTAGCTGCGTCAAGGAAATAAAGATACGACTCCCCACATTTCACAGCAGATGTGAATATGATAAGAAAAGATAGTCACACACAAACACAATAATAAAACTGTATACATTTACCGTATATTTGCCCAGGGCACATGTGTAGGTTCTAGGTCCCTTTCAGCAACAGTGTCAACAACAGAGCACTTTACACATTAACTCTTTCGACGATTCTGAATTGTCTTCAACTCAGAAAGTTCATGTACTGTTTAGAGCTGGATGTTTGAAAAATCAACTATTTTACAAACTGAACACTGCCTATTAACTCAAAGTGTACCACAAACCACATGATAAACCATTTGGACAGTACAAATTTTCCGACAAGTCATTTCACGTTCCAAAGTGTTTCATTTAACAAAATTATTCACAAGATTCATTTTATGCTTTATATATACTTTATATATATGCTTTATGCTTATGCTTCATATATATATATATATGCTTTATGCTTATGCTTCATATATATATATATATGCTTTATGTATACTTCATATATATATATATAGCTTTATGCTTATGCTTCATATATATATATATATGCTTTATGCTTATGCTCATATATATATAATATATGCTTTATGTTATATCATATATATATATATATGCTTTATGCTATGCTTCATATATATATATATATGCTTTATGCTTATGCTTCATATATATATATGCTTTATCTGGTATATGAAACATTACTCTAATGCTCCACTGAAAATTGTACACTAAAAGCCAGCGCTTAAAAAGAGGTTTTAGTATGTGTATAGTAAGAGTTTAAGTGTTACAGAAGAGTTCTTCGTATATCTTGGACAGAGAAGAGAACAAATAGATCTATCCAAGAAGAACTCAAAATCAAAGAAAACTGGCTGATGCTACAAATAAGAAAGAGAAAATTGAGATATTTTGGGCATATAAAAAGACATGAAGGGCTGGTGAAGACCATCATGGAAGGAGGCATACCAGCAAAGAGAAGAAGAGGAAGACCACAGAGAAGATGGATTCAGGATATAACTGATGGTTTGAACATACGGTTGCAGGATCAGGAAATCTGGCCTATGAGAGAGAGAAATTCCAGAGGACTGTTGTGGTGGCAAAGTTCTGCTCAGGTCAAGCTATTTGATGATGATAATAGTAAGAGTTACTAGTCACAACAGAGATAAAGTGTCTAAGTAAGAGTTACTAGTCACAACAGAGATAAAGTGTCTAAGTAAGAGTTACTAGTCACAACAGAGATAAAGTGTCTAAGTAAGAGTTACTAGTCACAACAGAGATAAAGTGTCTAAGTAAGAGTTACTAGTCACAACAGAGATAAAGTGTCTAAGTAAGAGTTACTAGTCACGAAAGAGATAAAGTGTCTAAGTAAGAGTTACTAGTCACAACAGAGATAAAGTGTCTAAGTAAGAGTTACTAGTCACGACAGAGATAAAGTGTCTAAGTAAGAGTTACTAGTCACGACAGAGATAAAGTGTCTAAGTAAGAGTTACTAGTCACAACAGAGATAAAGTGTCTAAGTAAGAGTTACTAGTCACAACAGAGATAAAGTGTCTAAGTAAGAGTTACTAGTCACGACAGAGATAAAGTGTCTAAGTAAGAGTTACTAGTCACAACAGAGATAAAGTGTCTAAGTAAGAGTTACTAGTCACGACAGAGATAAAGTGTCTAAGTAAGAGTTACTAGTCACAACAGAGATAAAGTGTCTAAGTAAGAGTTACTAGTCACGAAAGAGATAAAGTGTCTAAGTAAGAGTTACTAGTCACAACAGAGATAAAGTGTCTAAGTAAGAGTTACTAGTCACGACAGAGATAAAGTGTCTAAGTAAGAGTTACTAGTCACAACAGAGATAAAGAGTCTAAGTAAGAGTTACTAGTCATGACAGAGATAAAGTGTCTAAGTAAGATTTACTAGTCACGACAGAGATAAAGTGTCTACACAAAATGCTGGGAGTAGCAAGAAGAGACCAGTTTAGAAACGAAAATATCAGGAAAAAAGTGGGTACAACATCAGTACTGAACTTCATCAAGAATAACACATTAAATGGTTCAGTCACATAAGCAGTCTACCAACAGACAGTGCATCTCAAAGAGCAATCTTACTTCGATACAGTGGATATAAAGCAAAGGCCAGCCTCTCAAAATGTGAACCTCAGAGATAACAGAGGCGCGAAAGACACTGTTTATGAATCGCACATAAAAGCCAGTTCTAGAAATCTCTTCTTACTCTGAAGCTGTGAGGCAAATCAGGACTAGAAAAGAGAAAGAAAGACACGGCGCATAGAGAGGCTCGCTTTATGTGTCTCCTTTTTCGACCTGACGCTGAAAGGCAAAACAGGATTAGAAATATATAGATAGTAAGAGTTAACTTATTCTGTACTGTCACAGTTATTTTTGTCTGTAAATTACATTCTATTTGAAAGACGCTTTGGGGGGACGAAAATTTGAGAACAATGATGAGATTAAAGAAGCGGTGCGTTCTTGGATGAAGGGACAACCAAAAAAAATTTTTCTGGCAGAATAAAGAAGTTGGTGCAATGGTGTGAGAGGTACATTCAAAAGGAGGGTAGTTATGTAGAAAAAGGACATATTATTTGTACCTCTATATGAATTATGTATCTAGAAAAGTTTAATTTTTCCCTTACTTAATGAATCACCCTCGTATCTTTACCATCTTAAAAATTGCATTGGGGGCCCTCGCCTGTGCATCAGAGTTTGTATACTGCAACTGAGATCTTCCTGTGTAAGAAAGAGATCGGAGCACACATGGTTAGTCACCGAAGTGCAATGATGATGGTCCAATCAATCAATTAATAATCCTGCTTTGCCTCACAGCGTCAAGAAGAGATTTCTAGAACAAGCTTTTGTGTGCACTTCATAAATAGAGTTTTTCACTGCCTCTTTTATCTCTGAAGTCCACCTTTTGGTGGACAGACTTTTGCTTTGTATCCACTGTATCAGAGTAACATTGCTCTTTGAGGCATACCTTCTGTTCATAATCTGCTTATGTGGCCGAAAAATTTATTTTGTTGTTTCCTGGTGAAATTCTGCACTGATGTTGTACCCACTTTTTTCCTAATGTCTTCATTTCTAAACCAGTTCAATCTTGATTCTCCCAACATTCTGCATAAACACTTCATATCTGTCATGACAAGTTTTCTTATATCATTTGATCTCAGCGTCCAGGTTTGTCACTGATAGCATAATGTTCTTCTCTATGCACAACTATTAATTATTTATCTCTCATAAGATTTAATATGAATCAATAAATTCTATTCTTTTCTTGCAAATAAGAGATGATAATATCCACATAAGACTTGCATTAATTATGTAGTATTATTGTAAACATACATTATATCATACGATAACACATTGGTTAGGGCTCTAGCTTTCTGGAGATCTTGGTACCATCCCTAGTTGAAGTGGGAGTTTTTCGACCTCAAACGGCTTTCAAATGGACCCAGGCTCAACAGAGCACTATAGTCTGTCCATTAATTTGTGAGCACGGTTGACATTGATTTTCTCGAAAATTGCCTGTTGGATATCAGTGATTTTTGCATGCAGCCTTAGAATATCCATGACGCTAAAATAAAGCTAACCAGTAGTCCATAGATGCTACGGATTTTGCACATCGGCGAATTCCTTTGATCTTTTATGACAATTGCAAATACAGGGGCTCAAATTTTAGATTTTACAGTAATCCCTAGAATTTGTCCATGTCAATTCTATTCATAGGTGTATCTCCATATTAACTTGATAGGTCAAGTAATTAAGTGTGTTGCCCTTTATGTGCAATCGTGAACTTGGATACAATATGCAACAGTTAGTCCTCCCTTCGGTCACCATTAGACCCCAGGGTGTCTTAACTTCACAACAAATTGTATGATGGTAGACGCATTTGGATATGGAAATGTATACGTTGCTATTTCTCAGTCTGTAATCAAAATATGATTTGTATCATCCCGAATCTGACGATTCCATGAGGTTGATAATTGTTACTGGCTGGACAAATTGTAATCCATCTCGGTGCCAGTACTCGTCTTCCTCTCGGAGCACATGTTCAACTTCAACATCACACATTTAAAACGTCCTGTTCTGTTCGGCAACTTGCCCTTTTACTTTAGCCCAGACAAGCTCTATCGGATTGAGGTGATCATGATATGGAGGTAGTCGCAAAGACGTGTGGCCGTATTCCGCAATTATTTTGTCAATATGAAACACCTTTGTCTTATTTGTCATCCTCACCAGGTGCAACAACTCGGGTTTCAAATATGTATCATCGAAGCTGACATTTTCCTTAGCAAGCCAAGTCCTAATTTGATCTTTTGTATTTGATGCAGTTGGTACTTTGTCTTCCGCTGATACTGCGTTGTGATAGGATGCATTATCCATTACCAAGCATGATGGTCTGTTTAGAATTGGAAGTAGATCTTTCTCCATCCAGTGCCTGAAAATATGTCCATTCATTTCTGTGTGGTAGTCCCTACCGTCGGTACTTTTGATTGGAAAATAAGTCCAGCGTCATGGACAAGACCTTCTTCACTGCTTCCTGCATGTGTTAGTATAATACGCTGGCCTTTGCTGCTTGGTATTTTTCTTTCTGTTCACCGTCTACTGATTGCCATTCTTTAGCATTGGTGTGGTGAGCATTGACCCAGGATTCGTCCAAATATACAATATCATAGCCTTGCCTCCGCCGCTCGCGGATCTGCCTCAGGTATTTACTTCGGGCAGCAATTAAATGTGGCTTTTCACAAAAAATATTCCTGCCGCCTATAGTTTTTCTGAAGGTGAAGCGGCGGCTCTTACAATTTTCCATAGAGTACTTTTAGAAATGTCTATGCTGCAATCTGATTGCAGTTTTAATTTCAGTTTCCTGAGAGTAACAAGTTGATTTGTCGCAAACATTTTCAAGAGCTCCCGTCTTATGACATCTATGTCAAAGTCGTCAATTGTTCTTTTCCTTCCTTGCTTGACATTAGTGCACTTTGTATCCTGTTTAATCCATCGGGAAAAGGATTCTCTATTCAGACCAAGCGCCAGTTGCGTTCGTTTCTCAGGGTTATGAATATCGCAATATAGATGACCTCTTAGATTCCCTACGGAAGTGTTGGTATAGTAAAACTGTAACCTTCTGCATTGTTATAAATGTGCACTTCAGACTCATTATGAATTTGATATCAATGTCAGTTTTGATAAGCCAACAAATATGATACAATAGTTTCATACAAATAGCGAGATACACCTATAACTATACAACGGTATCCCAATTATAACGTCATATGCTTTCCGCTTTCAAAGTCGACTGGGTTAGGTGCACGGGAATTCGTGAAATTGTTGTTTACTCACGATATTTCAATGTTACCATAATGTATTTTAGAACAACGCGTCTGTGTACCGTAGATCTGTTACTATTGTGTACAATCCGGTGAGGTTGATTTTAATATAACCTGAAGAAGAAATATTTCAAACTACATCAAATTTTCTTGGAAAAAAATATTTTTCTAGCGTCATGGATATTCTAAGGCTGCTTGCAAAAATCACTGAGATCCAACAGGTAGTTTTCGAGAAAATCAATTTCAAACGTGCTCACGAATTAATGGACAGACTTATAGAACAACTATGGGAAGTAAAAGCAGTCGGTGTGATTATGACCTCATTATCCATAATACGCTTCCCTAGAGGCAAAAATACAGAGTGAAAAATTGACTGGAGGGGAAAATGCAGAGTGAAAAATTGACTGGTGGGTAAAATACAAAGTGAAAAATTGCCTGGAGGAGAAAATACAGAGTGGAAAATTGCCTGGAGGGAAACATACAGAGTGAAAAATTGACTGGAGGGGAAAATACAGAATGAAAAATTGACTGGTGAGGAAAATACAGAGTGAAAATTGCCTGGAGACGAAAATACCGATACACATCCCAAAATGGTTGAAAATTTTTCTTATCCGGAATGCCCTCACTGCATCAGTAAAAGTGACCAAGCATACACATGCTCTTTGGCTCAGATCATAAGCATGCTGCGTTGAATGGTAGAAAAGTGATCAATAAAGAGTGAATGACTTTCCCGTGAAACGTAGTCCCGCTCTAGTCGCAAACTACAGAGACACCAAAAAGTGGTTAACTCGGTTGATAAGAATGAACAAACAAACAGCAATGATGTGCTAATGACTACCAAATGTTCAAACTTGACATGATATTTCCAATTATCAGAATAGTATGAGAACACGATTTGTAACCTGCCGTCCTCTATACTTAATTGATAATGGACAACGTTTTTTCTTCTTTTATTTCAGATGATTTTGGCATAAAACTGTTCTTGATTATTCTTGGGTCTATCATTGCTGTGCTTATTGTTATATTAATTACTGCCTATTGGATACACTGGATAGCTAAATATTATCGGAAATCAGTAATGAGAAATAATGATGACGGTGGACATAAAAATAATGTTGAACGTGGACATTTAAATGCCTCATACAGAGCAAATTAATCAAATATTTCTTATTAAAATATGTATAAAATATGAGTTTAGTTTGTGTTGCTGTTTTCAGTGTGTCTCCCTTTACTCCGCTCCCAGTGAAGCATACAGTCTTAACAGTTGTTCATCACTTTTCCCGGTCTCTTGCTATTTGCTTCATGTCTTCCCAGGATAGTTCAGTATTCATCATTACCTCAATCAGACATATAAAACGAGATATAAAATATGATGCAAAGCCACTGTCCGAACAAAATTACTTTTAAAAATTGTAATAAAATTCCGACAAAAATGTTCATCATCTTCAAAATTACATCAGGAACCATCGTAGATGTTACAGAGTTTGTTCACTGCAGCTGAGATCTTCCTGTCCAAGAAAGAGATCAAAGCACACATGGTTATTCCCCAAAGTGCAAAGATGAAGGCCCAATCAATCAATGAATTAATTTAAAACCAGTATGATTGTTAACATACTCACTTTAACTCCTACCATAAGTCAGTTTTGACTGTATCTCATATTACCAACCAGATCTGACACCATGCTACAGTATAACTTTGTAGATGTGTTACTATGAAATTGGGTTTTCTGTTTGTAAAGTCCAGAATTGGCACCTGGAATGTTCGCAAGATGTTTGAAACTAGGAAGACAGCACATGTGGCACAGGAAATGAAGGCCATCCCAGGACTGGGTGAAACCAGATGGACAAATGTAGGACATACTAGACTAACAATGGGGAAAACAAACAATAATGTACTCCAGAAGAGAGTAGGAAGATGCACCACACAAGGAAGGAATAGCATTGATGTTGGCATAACAAGCACCAAAAGGCATTAATCGAATGGGCGCTGTTAGGACCAAGAATGATCTGAGCAGCTTTCAAGGCCTCAAATGCTACAATTCAACTGAACATAGTCCAATGCTATGCCTCAAAAAATAATAGCAAAGAACAAATAAAGAGTTCTATAACAAATTACAGAGTGTATTAGTCAAGTTTAAAATCAAGGACCTTACTATCTTGATAGGGTTAGGGATATAATGCTAAAATAGGTATAAACAACTGGGGATTCAAGGAAACTATGGGAAAACATGGACTGGAGGAGATAAACGAAAATTGAGAGATGTTCGTGAATCTTTGCACAGCAAACCAGTTGGTAATAGGAGACAGTCTGTTTTAACACAAAAGAATCAACACAGCTACGTGGATATCACCAGATCACAGGACAAAAAAACCAGATCGGCCACATCTGCATTACAGGGAAGTTAAGAAGATCACTTTATGATGTAAAAGCCTATAGAGGAGCAGATGTGGCCTCTGATCACCATCTTGTAACAGCTAAGGTGAGAATGAAACTGAAGAGATTCATGATGACCACACATAGTAGCGGGGTACGATACAATGTGGGACATCTTAAGGAACAGGAAAAAAAGGATATATTTTGTGTCACGATTTCCAACAGATTCGAGGCCCTAGAAGAAGTAGATGAAGGAAGTATCAAAGACTACTGGTTCAAGATTAAAGAAGCCTGGACTAGCACATGTGAGACGACCCTTAGAAAACGATGTATCACCACAAGGAATGGCTATCAGAATCAACATTAGATAAGATAAAGGTGAGAAGAGGCAGAAAGGTCGACCCCTGTAATAGCAGAATAAGATCAGCAAAGACCATAGCATCATGAGACTGGCTCTCCGATAGAAACCCCAGGGTAATAGAGATAAGGGAAGACCCAGGAACATTTGGAGATGGGAGTTGGAGACGGAATGCAAAAAATGGGACGAGAGTGAAGAGATCTGGAAAAGATAGTCTTGGAAAGGTGAGTTTGAAAGACCTTGGATGTGGATCTATGCCTACCTTGGGGTGAAGAAGAAAATTGTTTATTTTCCAATTCGGTAATGAATCTGTTAATATACAAATCCAGCTTAATACAGTGGAGTCCACTTAAGTCAAACGCTGATTAGACGAATTTCGCTTAAGTCAGCATTAGCTTAGTCCCTGCTATTTTCCTTCTTTATCATTGCATTGTATCATCATATCATTAAAAGTTATGTTAAGTCAAATTCTGATAACTCGAATATTTGGATTATTTGAATCTAAAAATGAATACCGACTATATACATGTTGATGTTTAAGCCGAACTGTTCATTATCACACACAAAAAAACCAAAGAAGACAAAGGGTATTCTCTATCTCGGTTGCGCAAGTTATGCATATCGATAGGTGCGGCAAGATGGGAAAACCACTAGAGAAACCCCACTAGAGAGAGATGTGGAGACAATTAATGGACATGTAGCCTGATGAAGATGAATAATCCTCAAATTAACACACAAAAAAACAAATAAATTATTTATGAAATAATTATTTAACGTAAAATATCGCAATCGATGATATCTCCCTACATACCAACAATTGCTGCTGGCGGTCGAAAGCTTACTAATTTAACTTTAACAAACAAAGATTGAGCTATTTATTTGTTAACTTATTGTGTTTCCTAAGTGGTACAATTGTTGTACTCAGTGGTACTGTATGGTATTAGTGTACATTCTCTACTATGTGTGCTATCTGGATAAGTAGAATTCATGATAAGTGGAACAATTTCCTTAGTCCCTATCTGGTTAAGTAGAATTCATGATAAGTGGAACAATTTCCTTAGATCCCTGTGACTTTTTCTAATACAGACTCCACTGTACCATGTTGATCTTCTCTATGAACACTATTGATCATTTATCTCTGATAAGATTTGATACAAATGAATGTAGTCTATTCTTTTCTTCCAAATAAGAGATGATAAGATCCACATAAGACTTGCAATAATTATGTAGTATTATTGCAAATATACATAATATCAATATTGGAGAGGGGCTCGGGAGAGCTAAAGGCTAGGGGAATAAACCCTGATCAAAATATCACTACTGCCTTGTGGGTCAGCACAGTACTGCAGAAGGCTAGAGGAGTAAACCTTGACCACAAATCCGGAGGGGGGGACCCTAAGGCAGTTGATGGTTAAGTGTGTATTCTTTGCCATCTTCTGGCATCTCCTGCAAACCCTGCTTGATTCCAAACGTATAGACTTTGTCTTTCCTTTGGATGAAACAGTAGGATAGAGAGGGGGTTTGTGCACAATGGGCAAGGCACATTCTCCATATCAGCTGCCCAGGCTAGGCACAAAGAGAGACGACACTTCAGCTTTGCTTTCGGCTCAGGCACAAAGCAAAATTTACATAGAAACAGGACAAATAAACCTCTTAGATTTGGCACATGGAACGTAAGGACCATGTGTCCCGGACTTGTTAACCTAGACCCAACGAAAACAAAAGAAATAACATAATATCATTCGATAATGTATTGGTTAGTGCTCTAGCTTCCTGGAGATCTTGGTTCCATCCCTAGTTGAAGTGGGAGTTTTCCTACATCAAATGGTTTTCAAGTGGACCCAGGTTCAACAAGGTACTAGAACAAATATGGGAAGTAAAAGCAGCCAGTGTGATTATGGCCTCATTATCCATGATACGATTCCCTGGAGAGAAATACAGAATGAAAAAATGCAGAAGGTGAAAAAAACTAGTACACGTCCCAAAATGGTTGACAATTTTTCTTATCCAGAACAACCTCACTGCATCAGTAAAAGTGATAAAACATAAACATGCTCTTTGGCTCAGAACATAAACATGCTACATTGAATGGTAGAGAAGTGCTCAATAAAGAGTGAATGATTTTCAATGCAAGAAAGAACAGAAGATGTCTGGGACTGTCATGCTAGACAAACATCAAGCAACACTTTCGGCTGAAATTATGATGTGCCTGTCCTACATTCCATAAGGACCTAACTAATGTGAAACATACTCCAACTCTAGACACAAACCACAGAGACACCAAAAAGTGGTTAACTCGGTTGATAAGAACCAACACAAACCAGCAGACTTTTAGGAACTTTTTGTTTGACTATATCTTGTGTGTTGGGTGAGAGGTGAAGAATTTCATCTCTCTTGTATCCTTTGCTTGATAGAGACCTTTTGGTTGAAATGTTGTCGTGTATTGTTATTGTTTTTGTAAAACTACAGTACTTTGTTTTTATGTGTTCGTGATTATCAGAATAGTATAAGAACAAGCTTTTAACCTGCTGTCCTCTATACTTAATTGATAATGGATACTCATATCAGCATTTTTTTTCTTCTTTTATTTCAGATGTTTACGACAAAAAGCTGTTCTGGATTGTTGTTGGAAGTCTCATTGGTGTGATTATTGTTATATCAAGTGTTGCTTATTGGAAACTACGGAGAGTTAAGTTACATGGGAAATCAGTAATGAGAACTACTGAGGGTGGACATTTGAATTTATCATTCAGAGCAAACTAATAAATATTTGTTATTAAAATATGTACAAAATATGATTTCATTTTTGTGTTATGTTGCTTTTTTTTTCAATATGTCTCTTTTATTTTCTCTTCTCCTTGTGATGCATAAGGTCTCAACAGTTGTTCCCACCTTCCCAGTCTCTGGTTGTTTGCTTTATGGCTTCCCACCATATCCAGTCTCTTTTTTGCCTTTAAGGCTCCATTTCAGTCTTGTTATTTGCTTTATGGCTTCCAGTCTCTGGTTGTTTGCTTTATGGCTTCCAGTCTCTGGTTGTTTGCTTTATGGCTTCCCAGTCTCTGGTTGTTGCTTTATGCTTCAGTCTCTGGTTGTTTGCTTTATGGCTTCCCAGTCTCTGGTTGTTTGCTTATGCTTCAGTCTCTGGTTGTTTGCTTTATGGCTTCAGTCTCTGTTGTTTGCTTTATGGCCAGTCTCTGGTTGTTTGCTTTATGGCTTCCCAGTCTCTGGTTGTTTGCTTTATGGCTTCCCAGTCTCTGGTTGTTTGCTTTATGGCTTCCCAGTCTCTGGTTGTTTGCTTTATGGCTTCCCAGTCTCTGGTTGTTTGCTTTATGGCTTCCCACCTTTCCCAGTCTCTGGTTGTTTGCTTTATGGCTTCCCAGGATAGTCCAGCATCCTTCATTTCCTCAAGAAGAACTACATCAGCAGTTAAATTGCTATAAAATATATGCTGCAGTGTTGCTGTCCAGACAAAATTACTTAAAGAGATTTAAATAAAATTGTGATAAAATGTTTTATCTTCGAAATTACCTTGGTAACTCTCGCAATTGCTACGGAGTTCATGCACTGCAGCTGAGATCTTCCTTTTCCTCCTCATACACCTGTTGTGCTGTTCTCTTCTGGCCAATCCAATCTTCAATCCCAGCTCTTGCAATCAAGTAGTTAGCGTGGATTGATGTAAGGGAAAATCTTGTGTGTGGCCACATTCTATGAGGGCGTTCAAAGTGTCAGGTCTATCCATTGGCTGGCCAACTGATATGGTGACAGAGCCAGCCAGCCTGTGCCTGGAACAAAAATAAGTGTAATTGACTGCTGTATCATTGGGAAGCACAGAAAGAGATCTCTGGTGCCCGAGCAGTCCAACCCTGGCTCTTGTCCCACATAGGAAGACAATCCACAGGCACCTCAGTTCTTCATTGCTATGTTTACATGGCAATGAACTGAAAAGCAACAGCCAAAGCGCCGCTGGATCATTGAAGAAGAAGAAGTAGTAGGTGGCAAATGGTATGAATGTTAGAAGTTTCCATTGCCAGTGGTTATAGAAGCATTTTATTTCAAACATTGTCCATTTCAACCTCCTCTTGATGCTAAATCACTTTTGTCTAAGCATTGCACATTTTGCATTTCTTTTATAAAATAGTGTTTACTAGTATTCTCTAATACTCTTACTTACTATTTTATAAGTCTGACCATTTTATATAGTGGAAAAAAATTATCATTTTATTAATATTGCAAAGTTATTGATCACAATTTGACTGCTCAATCAACGTCAAGAACAAAACAAACTATATCAATTATCTTCTAGGTCCAAGAGATAGATATTCTGTTTTGGCTTTACCAAATTCTGATTTCAGTTAACTGACGGTCGCCTGTATGAACAGTGGATCTGCCACCACATTTGTGTAAATATCATCCGTTATTGATGTCCAGGTGGTTCCACCATCTTTACTAATGACATAGGCAAGGCCATTGTTAGATATACCATAGAGAAATCCTGTAGCAGAGTTGATCCCAGTAACGACAGCAACACGAGGGCTCAGTTCTGTGTGGAAGTTAAGGACATTTGTGAGAGGAATAAATATGTATCTCTTGTGTCTATTTTGTAATAGATACTTTAGTTAAACAAATAGAATTAACACAAAATAGGTGACTAAAAATGACTCAAGATATAGAAAGTAAGTTGAATGCATTTGAAAATAGATCTTCTTCTTCTTTGAGTTCATTCTTTACGACCAATTTTAATCACTCTTTGTGATATGTTTGATCTTTGCCAAGAACGTTGCAAGAATGTGTATACGTTGCACATTGGTTTGGTAGGCCCCTAAATGCATAGACTTCTACACATTTAGGACATGTGCATCCGATTTCAGCCAAACCTCCTCAGTCGCCTCTTACAACATGTGTGGCAGGTAACAGTGGTTCTATTCTTTACACCCCAAATTTGGGCCCTGTAACCACTCGGGCGTGAAAATAGATGTCAGTGAAAAATAATGAACATAAAATGGGACGAATTCAGGAGAAGTTATAAAATCAGAGAAATGTCTGGTCAACCACTAGTGACAGCTGTTAAAAGAAGTAGAAGATGGAGATTTTTCTTAATAAGAGCAACAAAACATTATTTAATGTCAACAAAACAATATGTATTAATCATATATTTTTGGAGAAAAATATTAATCTTAAATTGAGACAAAGGAACGTGACTCAAAAAGACGCTGTGAGGCAAACAGGATGTGAGAAAAGAAAGAAAGAAAGATATGCATATTTTATGAATAAATATGTAAATTAACAAGACATACTTATTATTGCAACGGTTTGCAATTAAAACAATTATAGAAGATAATGCATTGATGATGAGGTGTTGTTTATATTGATGGGTCTGTGCATATCACTGTGAGAAGTCAGGCTGGGGTTTCTTTGCTAGCTTGCATGGTAGGGAATGTTGCAGAGCAAAAAGGAGCATACAGGACAACTACCTTCAGTATGATTATGGAGGTTGAGGCTGTTATTGCTGCCCTCAATTGGCTCTCTAGGAATCTGTTTACTGAAACCGTTGTTGTTGCTGACTCTCAGTCAATGCTTCGGAAGATCCAGAATAGCAGGTTGTGGTAAGAGTGGATGTTATCTATAGAGGTTTCCAACCTCCAGAGGCATACATGCATCTACTGTCCTTGGCATGCGAGTGTTCGTAGCAACAAGAGAGTAGACAGGCTTGCATCGAAAGCTTCAAATTGTTTGTGAGTTTAGGATGGATAAGGGGGATATTCTTCGGTCTCTTGGAGACCTAGTGTTGGATGAGGACACAAAAATTAATTTTTAATAAATCCAGCGATTTAAGGAGTTTGTAATTACATGTTGTACATGTAGAGTTGGATGCTTGAGGGTAGAGATGAGTGTGTTTAACCAGTGAGTCACAGGAGCCATCGTATGCATACCCTTTAGCATCTGTTGGGGTGGACTGAGCACCTATGGGTCTGTCCTTAGTGCTTTGATGTCAGTTCAGTCACCAATACCATACACATCATTATACATGTCATCATAGAGGACATCATGAATGTCATCATATACATGATACCTCAAAAAGCTATCGCACATCAAATATAATAGCACAAACACTGAAAAACATACCCAGGAACTTAGGGGGAGATGTGGACAGAATCTTGTAACAGGAGACACCAGTGGCACTGCCTCTATGGACAAAATACATTATATGAATCTAGTCAGTCGCACTTATCTTCATTTTTGTCTCAATACAGCAGTTTTATCGAAACAGCTATACAGAATACAATGAATACCATCATAAATTATAAGATGCAGAACAGAAATACAGAGAAGAAAAGTACAGGTCAAAGCTGCATTCCAGAAAATGAGAAACATTATATGCAAAAGGTCACTGTCAATTGAGGTCAGAATGGAAGTTATTCAGTGCTATATAGAACCAATATTAACATACGGATGCGAGTCATGAACGGTAAACAAACAGATTTTTTAAAACTCTGGAGGCCACAGAGATGCGGTTTCATAGAAGATTAATTAGAATCCAATGGACTGCTAAAATGAAGAATGTGGAGGTGCTGAATGAAGCCAAGATACAGAGAAAACTAATTGTCAATATAAGAAAGAGGCAGTCATCTTTTTTTTTTGACATTTGATGAGAAAGGGAGGTTTAGAACTCATTGTGACAACCGATCAAATCAAAGGGAGACGAGACAAAGGAAGACGAGAGAGAGGAAGACAGAGAGAGAAAATATTAGACAGCCTGTTTACACAAAAGCCTGTGCTATAAATCTCTTCTTGTACTGACAATGTGATGCAAAACAGAATTGTAGAAAAGAAAGAAAGAATGATTAAGTGTAAAATCACACATGTTGCACTGTTATGCATCTTGTGATTGTGTTGCCATTTTAGATAATCTCTGCCAACATGTTTTCACATGTTTTTGTCAAAAACCACACTTTGCTTATAAAATGGCATCAAATGACTCACATTACTGTTCTGATGAAGACTATAAGTGTTAGTTCTTTATAGGCTGCTTACTAGACCTCTACATCATTTTCTATTTATTTTATTTATTATTTATTAATTTGTGTCTTCAAAATATGGAAATATTTACAAGTTACAAATTTCCTGATTACTCCCCTATAGATTGTCCAAGCAATTTGATTTTTGAATATATTGTGTAAATATGAATGTACTAAGAGCTATTGAGAATGTACTAGAGACTATTGTATAGAATGTACTAGACTGTGTTAATAGTTTTCATGATATATTGCATACCTTTATTTTTCCTTCTTTGTGGCTGTATAATTATTTGAAATTTGTAGAAAAATATATTTTTAGCATCACCAAAATTAGGACACTGATATCACAAATTACATCACACTGATATTAAAACCACCTATCTTGATAGTCTGGTCAATTAGCATTCCAACCATATATAATATGCATATTTTCAATGCAAAGGATTGTATATGTCTGCTAGTAATAGAGCAGGTAATCAAAAAAACCTCAAAAACCCATGAATGTTTAAGAGTTAAATACACTTATATATCCAACATAGAATATTTTTTGTTTGTTTTTTATTAGAAGATTAAATCCCTTAGCCGAATCACGCCTTTCACCTAAGGCGAACCTTTATTGCGTTTATGCAGAGTTAGGCCAAATAACATGAAATAAAAGAATCAACTGTTTCAGAGAATACAATGTAATAGAATATTTAATTTGTTACCGTCTCATATGAAATGAATCACAGCGAATAGGCTCACAAAGATTCGTTTTTGGCAGATACATCAAGTCTTCGAAACCTGTAAACACAAGAACATAAAGGATTTCGGATATAAATTTCATGCAACTTTTTCTGACATACTACAATCTGACTGTGATTTTTTTCTTCTGTATTAGTTTATCCTTATCTTAATGAAAATTTTTTTTTGGCTGCAATGTTGTCTCCCTTTACTCATCTCCCTTTACTTGTCTCCCTTTACACACTGGCATTTTACTCTGAGGTTTATTTTGTTTAATAATTCCTTTATCTATAACTATCCAGTTTGCCTGCATCATGCTCATGTAAACAGAATTAAAATATTATCACAAATGGCATCAGAGAAGATGTAACAATGCGGAGACTATTACTGACCTTCCTTGTATGACACACAGCGCCATTGTTCTTCACAAGGTGCACAAGCTTGAGGTCTGACTGGTCCGCACTGACAGGCATCTGCCACGCAACATGCACAGTTTGTAAGTTTGGAATCATGAGTACATGTACATTTGCTAGAGTTTGTCCATGTGAATCGCTTTGCTGGAAAGATTGGGAGTATTCATGTATAACATGTTATGTGTATGAATGTATATATGATTACAATGGTGGTATGATGATAGTTTAATAGATTATTGATTTCTGAACCGACATCATTGCACTCTAGGCAGACCCATAGGTGCTCAGCCTCTCCCAACAGATGTAGAAGTATATGCATACTGATGGTTCCTGTGACTCGATGGATAAACACTCCTCACACTGCCACTCAGTTCTACTTGTACAATGGGTAACTCCACACTCTTTAAATTTCTGGATCGATTCAACATCTATTTTGTTATAAGAGTATTTCTTAAATTTACATTCTTATAAGCAATGACCAATAACCAGTATAAATATCACTAGCTTTACTGCCCAGCGTTGTATCGAATATGTGTGAATTTGTTTCTGATCATAGCGGATCCCAGGTCGACTCAGCATGAATTTGGTACTAGAGAAAAACTGGGAAGTAAAAGTGGCCTTCGTGATGTTGACCACATCACTGACCATGTTCTGTGAGTCAAACAAACATACAGGTCTAAACCTGCATTTAATAATATACCTTATGTTATGATAATGGTTTTACTTTCCTTTTTGTTTAGAAATTGTATGTTTCCTTATATTTTTATCTAAAAGAAATTGATGTTTGCGTGACAGAAATAATTGGAAAACTAAATTTGACTTGTTAGTTTTGATAAGCAACGAAATTTTGATCTGATATTTTAATTGATATTCCCGGTTCACAAATGGTGCAAACTATGTTTTTTCCACTAATCATAATTCTTACAACAAGCTCGACATAATTTTTACAACAAACTGAAGATGAAATTCTTACAACAAACTAGTCATAATTCTTACAACAAACTAGTCATAATTCTTACAACAAACTAGTCATAATTCTTACAACAAACTGAAGATGAAATTCTTACAACAAACTAGTCATAATTCTTACAACAAACTAGTCATAATTCTTACAACAAACTAGTCATAATTCTTACAACAAACTAGTCATAATTCTTACAACAAACTAGTCATAATTCTTACAACAAACTGAAGTTAAAATTCTTACAACAAAATTAAATGAAATTCTTACAACAAACTGGAAAGATAAAACTCCTTACAACAAACTGAAGATGAAATTCTTACAACAAATTCTATCGACGTCAACAGACAGGTAACCAGTGTTGGATAATATGTCTCTCACGTTGCCCCAACGGTCACTACAGACAGCTTCTACTGTCACAATTCGGTTTGTGGCCATCAGAATATTAACGCTGGAAAGGTCAAGATCCAAAGTCACTCCTAAGGTAAACGGATCGCTAAACGTCAAGCGAGCAATCTGTGATATGAGAAGAGAAATATGGAAAAGATATCATTTTGTATTGATATGCACATTTGTAAACGTAGCACAGTATTATAGTGCCATAGGGATGTGAAATATCAGATACCTCACGGTAGTAAGTTCATTAAAGCAAAGAGACGGTTTAGAACATTTGGTAACAACAGGTAAAATTCAGGGAATGAGATATCGTGGAAGATAGAGGGAGAAGAAGTTGGATGGTCTGACATCATGGTTCCACAAAAGATTGACGTCAGAACTGATTACATGCACCAAGCAGAGAGAGTTGTGGAGAAACATGATCACCTACGCTAGCATGGCACTTGATTGATTAAGTTCTAACATTTTAAAGTGGGGAGATCGGTTCTCTTTCTCACTAACTTGCTCATTTCATAACTCAACCAGCAAAGTTCTCATTCTTTGAGTTGGCTCGAGTGTGTCCATGATTTTTCCAGTTTTCAAAATAAAATTAAGCAGTTCAATCATGTGATTATTCCAGCACTAGTTGTAAGTCGGAATTGTGAGCAATAATAAACTCTTATGTTGTGGATTGTACATCCTGTTTTATGAACCACAGTATTGAAGAATGACATTAAGAGATGCAGGCAGACTGTCTACCTTCCACCACTTATGTCTGCACAGAATTAAGAGAATATTCTGGTCAGAAAGAATATCTAACAGCAGCAGGCTTATTCAACCAATTAAGCAAAAAAAATCAAATAAATGCCATCATAAAATAAAAGAGATGAAGATGTATTGATTATGAATCCAGCTATGCCAGCAAAGACAGCTCTCACATCAGCAGTCAGTGTCAATGCAACCTATAGATTGATTGATTGATTGGTTTATATGATTATCATATACACTGTAGTAACATGTGTGCTAGATCTTTCTACGAAGTGCAGTCCGAATGTAACCAGCGAGGGCTGATGTAAGCGTGAAATTTGTATCGAGATCTTATTTACATATTTAATACAACAGGAAGTTGCAGTGCACTGAACTCCGTATTTGCACCATTGTCAAGGGTCCTGTACTGTACGTATGTACTGATGAGAACAAGATGAAGTATATATTTTGTATGAATTTTATTTGTAATATTTTCTAATGAATTTTACCAGGGCAGCGGTATTCCAGCCTGCACTTCTCAATTTTGAACTGTCAAGGGTTCTTTTAAGTGCTCAACATGAATACGTGACCTACGTTTTATCGTCCATCTGCAATAGAACAAGAAACTTGATCTCACCTACACTGAGATCAGGGATCTCTAGAAAAATATCTTTATGGCTCCACAAGAGAACGAACCAAGTACCTTTGGCATGAAAGCTGAGCACCTAACCTATATATTACAGAAACCCCCTCTTATAGACTACTTATAAACAGATGAAACACACAAGTTCTTTCTCTCTAGTCAGTGTTGAAACTGTCACAGGCTTGAGAGGCAGATCGCAAACAAAATACATGTTCAAAACGATTGTGCATTTATATGAAGAATTGTAACTAAGAAAAGCAAAAATAAATCAGCTTAAATAGATGATAAAAGTATGCAAATGTGATACCTCAGCTGTAACGATGTTCATATCTTGTCTCACTGTAATAGTATTTTCCAGTGGTACTGTGAATACTTTCTTCCTCATTGTCATGTAGTCTGGTAGGTAAACATTCACAGAAACATTGTACGCAGTGCCGGTGGATGCCTTGCTGTGGCGTACCAACACCTGTAGGACAGCTGTGGAACTAATGAACACTCATAATCAGCAGACACCACATTAACCAAAATTTTATCATCAACAGATGAGAATTCTTCTTAAAGTTGGTTGGCTATTGATAATGATAGAACAACAAAAAAGTGAAGTATTCTGGTTATATAAAATGTAGTGAAGATTTGGAGATAAGACAATCTTGAAAGAGTATATACCTAGAAAAGGAAGGGGAACACCAAGAAGACGATGGGTGTAAGATGTGATTGACAAATTGCATAGGAATGTATCAGTGTACCTTGTAAATGATATGTTGTGTTATGCGATCTACGTCATGGCACATTAGGCATTCCCTTGCGTGCTCTGTCCTCCGCTGCAGCAGCCATCCCAAAGTCAATTTGCTCACCATACCCATGAGAAGTTGATTAGTATACCTTCTCTCTCTACCACCAAGACGACACTGTCTGGTATGTCCAAACTTAACTCCTAATTCTCGAACTCGTTCCAGTGTCTGAGACTCGCTCATCTCACATAAATGAGAACGTACCGCATTTATGACATCGGCTCTGTCCATACTTCTGCCTGCTTGAATCGGTGCATTGTTTGCAAGAAAGTCTGCACACTCGTTACCCTGCACTCCAGCATGTCCCGGTGTGTACAGCCAAGTTATTTTCTTGAGATGTGATCTCTGAATGCTGTCCACCCAAATGATAGAAACATTGTAAGGAATGGGAGAAAGTGTCTTAAGGGGCATTATATTATATTCCTCTCATACTGTTATATCTTGCATATGAGTTGCAAGAAATTTCTCAATATGGCTCTATTCTGGGCAACTCGTTCAATTTTTTCTAGGGAAATTCTTCTTCTTCTTCAGCGATCTCTGGTCATGCGCAATTTACTTGGACCACAACTGGGCAGACAGCTTCAGGTCTGTCAGGTTTCCCAAAGCTTAGTTTTCAGGTCGACTGGGTGTGGCCACAGTTGCTCCAGCTCAACAGAGAGGACAGTCTTGCAGGATATCGGTGTCTGTCGCCACCTGCAGAGCGTTTGACTTATTCAGTCTGATATGTTTGTTGAGTCTGCAGTGTCGTCGTGATATGACTGGTCTTTTCTAGTCTAGAGTCTTCATAATCATATCAGGTTGTCTTCTTTCTAGGGAAATGAGTATGATATTTTCACCTCACTCAATAAAGTTCGTTTCAGAGTTTCCCTGGGGTGTCCTTTCTTTCTTGAATACAGTGCCTCCCACTTCAATGGCTGCTTTGTGATCCTTAATTCATTTCTTCTCAGAGTATGCCAACATATTTCAATCTTCTCTATCTTATAATAGTTGTTACTAGTGGTCAACCAGACATTTCTCTGATTTCATAACTTCTGAATTTGGCCCATTTTTATGTTCATTATTTTTCGCCAAAATCAATTTTTTAAATGCATTCAGCTTACATGCTACTCAATAAATGAATATTCCAACCACTGATATCACAATAAGTAAGGTATTATATTAAATATTGAATAACTATTAATAAACTCACTTTCCATTGTAAGCACATTCCTTCGTCTGCTGCATCTGCACTTCTAGATCTGGCGAACTAACTTTCGGTGCCGAGATGTTGACTTCAACTGATCCTACCCAGATCAAATTTCCACTGAAGCTCACGCCCATTTCCACAGGCCATTTGTCTCCGCTCTATGATATATAGCATACACAATACAATATTTTTATATTGCCTATTCTTACATTACAACAAAAAACAACATGGATGGTTCTACTATATTGTATCATCATCAACTTTGTCATCCCTTCCATCTACTTCTATCTAAGCGCTAAATGACTTCTTCAAATCTGATCATATTTTAGTAGTTGTTTTGTGGTAGTATGTGTGGCTTAATGATTGATCTAATCATCCTTTTATTCTGGTGATAGGTGACTGGTACATCTGGTTGCTCTTCTGCAACACCTTCCTTAACCAATTGGTGTACTGTCCCATTTCCTGGTATACCACAGTGAGATGGTATCCCCTGCAAGATGACCTTGTCTCGGTTGCCCAGTTCTGACAGTAAGGTCTGTAGACCTGACAATTTTCTGAATTGAAATGCTTGGAGTGCTGATCTATCAAAAATACCACAGGTTGTGAATCAAGTTTGGTGTTTAACAGTTTCTCATTTGTCATCTTGATTGCTTGAATGTCTGCATCATACTCACAGTTATGACAGAAATTCCATGTTGGTTCAAAGATCGTATTTCTAACAATGTTTGGATATTCTATGTACACTCCTACTCTTTCGTTCTGTACTTCTTCTTCTTCTTCTTTGCGTTTGTTCTTTACGACCAATTTTAATCACTCTTTGTGATATGTTTGATATTTGCCAAGAACGAGTATACGTTGCACATTGGTTTGGTAGACCCCTAAACACATAGACTTCTACACGTTTAGGACATGTGCATCATATTTCAGCCAAACCTCTTTAGTCGCCTCTTACGACATGCGTGGCAGGTAACAGTGGTTCTATTCTTAACACCCAAATTTGGGCCCCGTAACCACTCGGCGGTTCTGTACTTCATTTCTGCTAACCTATCCATGTATATCTGGACAAAGAGATCTTTGGGGTATTCTCATTAAGGAAACTGAAATTGACTTATATGAACTGAAATTATACTACTTAGGTAGCATGTGAATGTGTTAATGATAACGAGATGAAACATAAAATAATATATGCAGAAGATAGAATGAAATATGGAAAGAAAGATAAAAATACCTCCAACTCGCTGTAATCTTCCACCCGGACTGTAAAGTCTGAAGCAACTGTGACCTCTGATGAATTAGCATCAATAGGTATATTAGGTAACTTCATGACAGCCATATTGTTTTGATATGAACCAAGAGTTGACTCTTTTGTTACAGAGACATTCTCCAACAAGAACATTGTATCTGGCGTAGTTCCTGAAGTATCATTAGTAGAAATCTGAAATTAAAATTATATTTTTTAACTAGTTATTCAGGATCAGAACATCTGTGTAAATGGATCTGTCTTTCTTCTTGAGATGGAATTATCTGGGAAAGTACAATCATTCAGTCACTTCTCTGTGAAGTTTAAACTTTTGAATGAAGTATAACCATCCAGATACTTCTCTGTGAAGTTTGACCATCATGTCACTTCTCTGTGAAGTTTGACCATCATGCCACTTCTCTGTGAAGTTACAACTTTTGAATGAACTATAACCATCCAGACACTTCTCTGTGAAGTTTCAACTTTTGAATGAACTATAACCATCCAGATACTTCTCTGTGAAGTTTGACCATCATGCCACTTCTCTGTGAAGTTTACAACTTTTGTGAATTGAACTATAACCATCCAGACACTTCTCTGTGAAGTTTAAACTTTTGAATGAACTATAACCATCCAGATACTTCTCTGTGAAGTTTGACCATCATGTCACTTCTCTGTGAAGTTTGACCATCATGCCACTTCTCTGTGAAATTACAACTTTTGAATGAACTATAACCATCCAGACACTTCTCTGTGAAGTTTAAACTTTTGAATGAACTATAACCATCCAGATCCCTTTCTCTGTGAAGTTTGACCATCATGCCACTTCTCTGTGAAGTTACAACTTTTGAAAATGAACTTTTAACTAACCATCCAGATACTTCTCTGTGAAGTTTAACCATCATGTCACTTTTTCTGTGAAGTTACAACTTTTTTGAAATGGTGAAGTCTCCACATCTCGATTTAAAAATATGTGTACTACAATTTCAGCAAATTCAGTCTACAAACGATTTCCAAGTATCATTATTAAGCCCATCTATAATCTAGTACAACTGAAAATTTCGTTTCTATTCATTGATAAATTAAATCTGTAGAAGTTTCGGTCAGAAAAATCAAAACCTTGTGAGTAGATCCCAAAGCAGATCACAGTAGTAATAGTTGTATTAGCAGTAGTAGTAGAAGTAGTAGAAGTGATTAAGAAGCAGTGGAAGTAGCAGTAATAGTAATAGTAACAGTAGAAGTAATAGTTAATGACACAGTAGTTAAAGTAGTAGTAGTAATTCTAGTATCAGTGGTATGGGTTAGTTGTATTAGTAAAGTAGTGATACTAGTAGTAGTAGTGGTGGTGGTAGTGGTAGTAGTTAAAATAGTAGTAGCAGTGGTAGAGATAGCAGTAGTAGTTAAAATAATAGTTTCAGTAGTGGTAATAGTAGTAATAGCAGAGGTGGTGGTGGTAGTGGTGGTGTTGGTGATGGTAGCAGTAGTAGTAATTATGTAGTATGCATCAATCAATAAACACTGAAAACATTTACCAACAATTTCTGTACTGTTAATCGGACTTCCTTTGAAGTTGTCTCTGGCGATGTGTACACATGGACAACACAGTCTAGCACATCATGGGTTGACTGAACTGTTATCTGTCCAGTAAAGAGTCCCATAATTGGTTGTGTCATTGGGGACAGGGCCTCAGTCGTAACCTGCGGAATTGGTACAATGTAGTACTTAGAGACGAGTGTACTAGTAGATGTTTCGCGGGTTGCCAATGCGACAGTTATGGTCATCATACCTCTAATGAGACTTCCGCCAGTGATGTCATCTAAGGGTAAATAAATAAGGGTAACATGAACTTTCAGTTTAAAAGTATAGTAGTAGTAGAAACGGGTAGTTATGTATGTAGGTAGGTAAGTAGGAAGGAAGGTGCATGTATGTATGTAGGTGGGTGGGGTAGGTAGATGAGGTAGATATGTAGGTAGATAGGTAAAAATTCAGTCATGCATGCACACACTAATATAAACACACAATTAAAACTTGGAGGGTTCGATCATATCTAAGAATCAATGCAAACAAGGAACATCCTCTCCATGAAGAACTCATTAAGGAGAAAGGGTGTAGACTCAAGAGAGGCAGATCATGGCTGAGTCAGGCGGAAGATACGCTTGGAAAAATATGTGATCCTTCTGGAATTGAAACAGGAGAGGAATGGATTGCTGTGCCACCTCAATTTCAGACTGCTTTCACTGTTATTACATCTATTAAGAAAAACTGCAAACAAAATAATCTATCACTGATTAACCTCTTGAATGACATCATCAATGATACAGATGTGGTTATTTACACTGATGGTTCAATCATTCGCCAACAACGCTGTGCGTGGGCTTTTTCAGCATGCTCAGGAGAAAAAATAATAAGAGAGGCCAGTGGGGCCTACGCAACAACCACAAGTAGTTTGACAATGGAGGTTCGGGCGGTTACGGAGGCGGTGAACTGGTGGCATCTCACAATTACTCTCGTGTTTTCATACTCAGTGACTCCATGAGCATGCTTCGTAAAGTCGAATCAGGAATGGTGAGACGCAACTGGGTGGAGGTACTGGTACAGACAATGATCAGAGAAATTACATTCATTTTTGTCCCTGGGCATGCAGGAGTTAGGGGTAATGAATGAGCTGATAGATTGGCTGGCTTGGCTACAATATCAGAGGAGCTGCCATGGATCAAAATGACATTCTTCACGCATTGAGAGTCTTTCCGAACAGAGGAGTTTCAGGGCTGTGAATCCACTCGCTGACCAGATTGAAAGAGATGGGTGTCAATATTGTTGCAGCCGAAAAGAACGATAGTACTAAATATGCAAAGAGATTGATTAATCAACATCGAACTGGCGTGTTGGGTCACTGGTTGCTGCTGGAGTTGCTGAGACGAAGATCGGAGCACCTATGGACATGTCCGGTGCTATGATGATAGTCCTCATATAACTGATAACTGATAAGCACACACCTACAGATGCACATAATCACGTCAGATGTATACATACATACATGCATGTCTTGATACACACATGCATGCTAACATGCACACATGGAACAAACATACAGAACACATACACAGACTAGACTAACACATGTACAAGTATGTCAAGATTAACAAACAGTTACAGTTCTACTGTAAAGGATACATCATCGTACCATAGTTATCAGTTATCAGAAGGAAGAAAAGGAAAATGAAGATGTCAGCTTACCAACTATTGACATTCTGAAGTTGCCATTGAAAGTCCATTCCCCCAGGTCTAGGCCTCCGGTTATGTTCAAAAGGTAAGCTAAATAACTCTTATCTCTGTTTATGGGTATGGATACTGTTTCCGTTACATCCTACATGGTGGATGATAATAATTATGATATATTAGACGTTAGGTAGGACATGTTGGCCTCCCCAATCATATCCGGTTCCATGCTACAATTTAACAAAGTAGATGTGGTATTATAAAGAAGTGCTTATGTCAGTAAAATCATATTAGCAACCCATCTGTACAAATGCCTATCCTAATGGAAATATTCCCTCAGGTCATCAGTGTTTGGGTTAGGGGCAACAAACCAAATCTATCAAATGTCTTAGTTACATAAACAACAGTAAATCAAAATAGTTTTATATAACTAATAGTACATTATAGGTCGATTAAGAACTAAACAATAGATGCAGTCCGAGGACTTTTGAAGTATGAGTCGAGCATTGTATCACAAAAAAGACTCTCGCTTTATATATGATAATGGGCTACTATTGGTTATTGGTTACTGAACTGACATCACAGAACTCCGAATAGACCCATAGATGCTCAGTCTCCGGAAAAGAGTGATAAAGTAGGGGTCAAATGTTAAGAAATCAGCAAAGAATAGCTCAGCAGAATGCTCCATATTTTATCAACTGGTATAACATTTAAGAAATTCATTACAACAGACCTTTCAGGTGTAGATAATATTTGACTTAATCTAATTTATGTGTAGAAGTGTTACAATAATTGATCTAATCTAATTTATGTCCAGAGTATTACAATAATTGACATCTCTCTCTCTCGTATCACCGCCCAGGCCGATGTACCAGACTCTTCGATATCTGTTGGGGAGACTGAGCACCTATGGATCTGCCAGGAGTGCAATGACGTCAGTTTAGTAACCAATAACCAATAACCAGACCTTCCCATAAATTCTATTCATGTGAAAATCTGATTTATGCAGCCTTAGCATTGGTGTGTTTTATGTCACATCTGCAGCACCATTTAGAGCTCTGGTGCTTATCCTTTGACGATGTGTCCAGCTTCAGCCAGCTTTTCCTCAGTTTGCTCTCCGTTCTGTAGCCATCTAGTGTTTTTATGGTGTGGGTAGCTAGCCCACGCCTAACCTCCTAGTTGCCTCTTACGACATGTGTGGCAATTAACAGTGGTTCCATTCCTTACACCCCAATTTGGGCCCCGGTAACCACTCGGGTGATATTTGATCTAATTTAGTTTATGTCTAGAAGTGTTGCAATATTTGATCTGATCTAATTTATGTCTAGAGTGTTGCAATATTTGATATAATCTAATTTATGTTAAATTTTGTAACAAATCAAGGTTGAATAGTGACCTCTAAATAAATTGGAACAAAGAAGGGTCTATTAATGACACCAGTATATTATTATATTATGGTAAAGCATATATATGATCTGCACAAATATTTTAACAAACTTTCATCATTCTAAAAAATAAAGACAGTAATCATTTCTCATGAATGTTATGTGAAAAAGGTTTGTTGCACGTTCACATGGTATGTGACATCCAATAAAATCAACAGGGCACACAGCAGAGAACAAAAAAGAAAGACAATTCTGGAAAATCTAAATTTAGAAAACGGAAAAATGTAGTATCTAAACTCATAGTCAGAATTCAGAAAAGATGTTTGTCAAGATCTATTATTGCCCATTTCAGTTGGCATTGTACTTGATGAAAACAGCAGCCCCCGGTAATATAAGGCTGAATAGTTTAGCCAACAAATCGGAAATTCCTGTTAGATGGTGGCTGGTTTTTGTATATGTTTGATAGAACACTGTACCTTTTTGCATTTGAATGAATTCTATACGTTCATGGTTATTTATTGGTGAAACATGTTAATAATACTGATATTCCTTAGCTTTAAACTTAACTTGTAACATATATCCTGATTAGCATTCTGTGTTGTTTTTAAATGAATTAGTCATATACAACACTGGAATGTGAGGGTCATCGACAGTTGTGGTCATAATTCTGAATTTTACCTGAGCCTGCTGCATATGTTTATCAGAGCATGATGAAAACATACTGGTAAAGTTTAAAATTATTCATGTTTTTATGAACCTATAAAAATATTTTATCTGATAAAGTATCTTCAACAATATCTAAGATATTTTAGTTTGATAATTAATTTGCTTTTCGACCCACAACGGATTTGTCAATACTTACCAACTGTGAAGAACCCTTCGTATACATATAGTTGCCAGCACTGTCTGATAGCAGCAATTAACTTCCTGGATTTGAGTTTCGTTTGGAACTATCGAAATGAAGACAAATAGAGATGGGTCTTATTTGGGGACTTTGTTCACTTAATTATATTACTTTCAACAAAACTAAACTATGAATGCATTAATAATTTGAAAATATGTTTAGTGGAGAGAAAGAATGTATTATTTTACAAGAATAATGGTAATAATGACCGAAGTCACAAAAGCAGCGCAAACAAAACGAACTGGGCAGAACTAGGTAAAGTTTGACGCCAAAAGAAGAAGAAGAATGGTAATAACTGCGTTATTTATAATATTACTAATACCAGACAGCTGCTGATGACATCTATACAACAATAGCATCAACTTACAGCAAGAAGGACAACTGATCTGTTGACTGGTTTGAGGCCCACTCCAAGGTAATTCTTCCATCATAGAGAAAAAAAGAGCCTTATAATACAAACCTTATCAAAGTGAAACCTGAAAGTACTGCAGACAGCAAGGAACAGGTTTAGGAAAATGTGTTGACAAATATTGGCTGCAGCTCTGTACACATATACAATCTTGTGCAGACACGGACAATTAAAGAGGAATGAATCTTCTTCTTTGTCGTCACACATGCTACCGAGTTGTTGCCAGTGTCGTGGTTTTCTGTTTTTGTCTTGCGCTGTTCTGGTGGCTTGGGTGATTGTTATATTTGCTCTTTCACGGGATTCTGCTATGCCATCTACCATCTTTTTCGTGGTCTTCCTCTCGCCTTCTTTCCTGATGTTCTGTAGTAGAAGACTGTATACTGTGGATTTTGGATGCATTCTTATTAAGTGGCCAAATAAGAATGCATCCAAACCACTTCATTCTTTGTTTCTCAATTCAGGCAAGGTTCTGTGCCAACTTACTTTCTTATGCTGATGTTAGTGATCGTCTTTTCTGGTGTTGTTGGTAACTTTTTACAGGCACCGCATTTCACATGTAGTTATTTTGCGACTGCCTTGCTCATTGTCAATGTCATGTTTTGCTATGGTAATAGTAGTGGGGTAGCGGGTAGAGTAAACCTCTATCAAAGGAGATGTAAGCGCCTCCTTCCTGCGCTAGTCTCGGGACACCTTTGGGCAAGGTGAAGTACCTGTTTAGCACCACTACCCCACCCCGGCAGATCAGTGGAAGCCATGGGAGCAGGTGTGGATGAGTGGGGCAGCCGACAGAGTGTCAATGGTTATGGTCTCAAAACTCGCGACGGTAGGCAGAGGATCTATGTAATCAGTGGCGGCTCGTGATCATGTTTGCTGGTGGGGCCAGACACAATATTTTGGAAAAATCATGGATTTGGGTTGTTATTTTTCAATTTATAAAGTAATAAATACACGTTACACATTATTTGTGGTGGGGCCCGGCCCCACTGGCCCTAATGACGAGCCCTCTGTATGTAATAGAGACAATGGTTACGGTCATGGACCAGTATGGTCATTGCCAGGAAGGTAAGCAATGGCAGACTACCTTCCAAGACAATGCCTCGAAAACCCCAACAATAATATGGAATACAACATAATAGGAGAGAAATTCCGGAGGACTGTTGGGGTGGAAAGTTCTGCTCAGGACAAGCTATTTGATGAATACAAAGTAGGTATGAAAATGCTGTTGATCCTCTGTTGTTTAGCTGTTAGTGAGATTTTTAGGTGCTGTAACAATAGGGCTAGCTGGTAGGTTACAGCATTTGCTTTTTACACTCTAGCCTCTATCTCGTCTTCCATCTTCTGTAAATATGCTTCCTAAGTATTTCTTCTTCTTTGCGTTCGTTCTTTACGACCAATTTTAATCATTTTTTGTGATATGTTTGATCTTTGCCAAGAACGTGTATAATACGTTGCACATTGAGATTAGTAGCCCCTAAACCATAGACTTCTACACGTTTAGGACAATGCATCGATTTCAGCCAAACCTCCTTAGTCGCCTCTTACGACATGTATGGCAGGTAACAGTGGTTCTATTCTTTACACCCCAAATTTGGGCACCGGTAACCACTCAGGCGGCCTAAGTATTTGAATTCTTGTACTTGGCTGATTGTAGATCAAGAGGAATGAATGAAAACGTAAATCAAGCTGTCGGTCCAACATGAAACAAAATAGCACATAGGAGAATCATAAAGTATCCTGAGAAACAAATGGATCGCAGAATGGAGCAATGCACAGAACTATAGTCAAAAAAAGAACTGAACATATGTCTACAATGTTCTCTCTGCATCGCCAAGCATGTATGTTGTAACTTAGTGAAGTTTTGAATATTATCAGCTCAGGCAAAGCACTGAAATAATATGATAATTAATCGGAAATAACACAATGTGCCAAAGAAACAGTAACCACTGAACTGCTTATTAAACTGAACGGCTTATAGATTGCTTTGTAACTGTGTGCAGAGACTGCACGTTTACTATTAGCCTAAAAAAACCAAAGAGGATAACATTGGATTCTAGTGCACCCATGTCAGTCAGAATATCAAACTATGAACAAAGGTTACCCCCTTAGATGTATTCATGGCATTACCATATATTGACTTCTCTGGTGACTGTATTACGCTTCGAGCATGCAAGTTGGTTTGAATTCCCCCCTGGGGTCAAAGGTGAATGAGGGGGTGTGCCAGGATTAGTGAGCCGGCACTAATCAAGACCCTGCCCCTTACCTCCACGTGGTGACCCTGGAAACAGACTCAGGTTCTGGTCTGGCTAAGGGGGCAGGGATCGGGGAGAACCACAAGAGGTGGTAGTAGTGCAAGCAAGGAAAAACAATGCAGGGGCCGAAAATCCCTGAACAAGCACGCATCTCTTGGCCGATGTCCGATAAAATATGTCCGAATTCAAAAGTACGATTCAGCAGCTTACGAGCGTCCGCGTAAAAAACAGTGGTGGAAGTGCAGTTCAGTAAACAGCTTGAAATATCTTCATTGCACTCCGGACATGTCCGATAGATTGCCCATCTCTTCGAATATCCAACAGCGATCAGCGACTGACCGAAACTCTATTTTGATGTATAGAGCAATCGTATAGCTGCTGACGATATTCTTGCAACACCAATCTTAAGCTCGAGTCTCACACTAGTAGTTGACGTGGATTGGTTCAGATGAAGGTACTCTGCGCCACGCTCATGAGGGCTCAGATATCAGCTCTGTCCATTGGCTGCCTCTGATATAGTGGCAGAGTCAGCCAGCTGTCCCTCTCGTTCGCCTTTACGAACGCCTCTGGCCCCGGAACAAGACACCCATGTGCCCCGGAACAAAGACAAGTGTAATTCTGCAAATTGTTGACGCCTGCAGTGATTCAGTCCATTGCCTGCGCACCGAACCGGCCTCCCCATTTCGGATCATACTCAATGAGTCACTCAGAATGCACGCATGAGTGTAGTTTTGTGACTCTAGCCAGAGTAGCGCATTGGTCACCGCCAGTACCTCCATTGTCATGCTGCTTGTTGTCATACTAAATGCACCACTGGCTTCCTTGGCCATTCTGCCACATGAGCTTGCAGAGAAGGCCCATACAGACTTTTCGTGACGAACTACCGATCCATCCGGTGTTCCGGTGGAAGTGCAAACACGGAAAAGCAAAGCAGAGGCTGGAAATCCTAAACAACGCACACATTTTCTGGCCGAAGTCCGATAAAATATGCCCAATCTCAAGAAAGAGCACGAAACAGCAGAGTACGAGCGTTTGAGAACAAAAAGTGGTGGTAGTGCAAACTCGGAAAAGCAGTGCAAGGGTCGGAGATCCCTGAACAACGCACACATTTCCTGGCCGAAGTCCGATAAAATATGTTCGAACTCAAGAAAGAGCACGAAACAGCAGAGTACGAGCGTCCGAGAACGAAAACTTCTCTAGAGTAAATAAATGTTGGTCGTATCAACCTTCCAGCAGATAGGAAAGGCTGCATGCGAAGGTGATGAGACGTGCATCCTGAACGAATCGAAGCTCGAGCCACGAGCGCAAGTTGGGCAGCGTGCCGTGGCACTCCCAGTGCACGGTAAATGTGTTACATCAGGTGACGGTGGCACAAGGGAAGACTGCAAAAATCTCTGTTCATGAGGCCAAGCGCGGACTAAGATATTGGGTAGAGTTGGCCGAGCGTAAAACCCAAAGTTACGTTCTAGCGCTTTACGAACTGCCCTCCCTGAGACAGTCGGGCAGGGTACGATTGTTCACGCAATTAACATCCCCGGAAATATCTGGGCTGGTGATGACCGGCGAGTGCTAAATCTAAAGTTGCACTGATAGCGCTGATTGAAATGACCCATACATTAAGATGAGCGGGGCCTCAGCCCAGGGTTTCCCGGATCAAATGAAACGACAGAGCAAATGCAAATTGCCTAGTGCCAACCCGAGCGTCCATAAAGTGTCCCAGGACTCTATTCTCTTCGTAGAGAACCACTGCTGCCTTTGTAGTTTTGGTTGGTGACAATCAAAGGCTAGCGGAGTAAACCGCAAACAAAACTGGACGGTAGGCAAACCAAGCAGTCCATTAACAAAACAGGTAAAGCTGGGCGGATGACGCTCATCAGCCGGGAGGGCAGGTCGTCTAAGGGTCGCTGTCCTGAAAGAAAACCACAACCCGCTGCCTTGTGGTTTGGCTGGGGACAGCCAAAGGCTAACGGAGATTGAACCCAGTAAACGTTGGTTGAAATCGGACACACGGCCGAAAGACAGGCAACTGAGCTCCAATTGACACTGAACGTTGTGTAAAGAATCTCGATATGGTGCTACGCCTGTGGAGATCCGTCGGGTAGGACGAGTGCCGGGCCACATGCCTCGAAGGGCACGATTTTTTGCTACGACGGTCCCCGTCCTCCAACTCGGCAAAGCAGCGAGCGAGGCCCACGGGAAAAGCTACTGGTTCAATACGGCAAAGTACTGGCCAGCGACGATTAAACATTGTCCCAAAGGAATGCCGAAGGTATTCATCACAAAAAGCAAGCACTTGCAATAAGACTTGCAAAAGACGAAATTGATGTTGCGTGCATACAAGAGACCCACCTAAATGCACAACATAGATTCGAGATCAGAGGTTACCAAACCTTCAGACTAGACCGAGAAGGGACACAAGGGTGGAGTCCTCATCCGCAGCAGAGATCATAGGCGCCCTAATTACATGTGAAGAAATGCAGATTCTTCTGTATAACTTAACTGCCCAAGTGACATCTCACTGTCACTCGATGCAATGAGTATCAATGATACAGCATGCATGGTGGTCGGCGATTTCAAGAGCTACTCAAAAGATGGGGCTACTCGAAACGAACAGCAGAGGGTAGAAATGGAAGACTGGGAGAAGAGAACAACCTGTTCCTCATCAATTCCCCAGACGACCCACCAACCTTCTACTCGAGAAGGTGGCATACGACTAGCACCCCGAATTTGCCTTCGCAACAAGTGACCTCTCCACAAAAACATTACGAACGGTCACAAAGCAACTCGGAGATAGTGACCACTGGTCCGTCAAACTCCAAGTAGACCTAAAATTTGTACCTAAGCCCAAAATGTGGTTGCCACGGTGGAACTACAAAAAAGCAAATTGGAAACAGTACGGGCACTGACAGATGCCAATGTTGAGCGGATCAACATGCATGAAAAAACACATGCAATCCGTGGAAAGGGAACTCTCACAAGCAATCCTGAAAGCGGCACGGGAAACCATTCCTAGAGGCGCACGGAAGGATTACAAGCCATACTGGACAGCAGAGGTTCAGAAGCTTGAAAACGACCTTGAATTGGCAAGGAGTGAGGCTGAACAGGCACAGTCAGTAACTACCAATACTGCTTACAAGGCGGTAGCAGTAAGGTTCAAGCGTGAGGTCAAACGATCAGCACGACAGAGTTGGGTTGATAAGACCGAATCCCTGAACCTTGGTAGGGACGGCCATAAATTGTGGAAGTTAGCAAAAGCACTGAGTGATGAAAACACCAGCCGACCCCCAATAGTCTTTGAACATGATAAAAAGATGTTCTCGGGAAGGAAGCCGCAAACATTCTAATGCAAAAATATGCCGAAGTCAGCAGAGTAAGCATCGAAAGGGCTTTATACTACTATTATTCTTCTTCTTCTTCTTTTGTCGTCACACTGCTACCGGGTTGTTGCCCAGTGTCGTGGTTTTCTGTTTTTGTCTTGCGCTGTTCTGGTGGCTTGTGTGATTGTTATCTTTGCTCTTTCACAGGATGCTGCCACGCCATCTAACCATCTTTTCCGTGGTCTTCCTCTTGCCTTCTTTCCCGATGTTCTGTTGTAGAAGACTCTGTATACTGTGGAGTTGGATGCATTCTTATTAAGTGGCCAAACCACTTCATTCTTTGTTTATCAATGTAATTCAAGCACGGTTTTGTGCCAACTTTCTTTCTTATGCTGATGTTGGTGATTCTATCTTTTCTTGTGTTGTTGGTAACTTTTCTCAGGCAACGCATTTCACATGTAGTTATTTTTGTGACTGCGCTTTGCTCAATGTCCATGTTTGGCTCTGACTACTATTATTACAGGATTAATAGGAAAAAGTGGACAATGAACAAGACACGTGCACAGAAAATAGCAACATGCGAAATGAGATGACTCCGCAAAGTCACCAGCAACCCAAGAATCGATAGAGTTACAAATATCAGCATCAGAGAAAAGGTTGGAACAAGACCGTGCTTCAACTATATAGCGCAACAGAGAATGAAGTGGTTTGGTCACTTAGTAAGAATGCGAACAGACCAAACTGTCTATGAAGCTTTTCACAACAGAATATCAGGAAGGAAGGCGAGAGAGAAGACAGGGAAAAGGTGGATAGATAACTAGTTGAATTCTGCCAGGGGACTAAGAAAACCATCACACAAGTCACCAGAGAAACGCAAGACAAATACATAAAACCACGACACTGGGTTAACAACCCGTAATATTGGGCTGACAAAGAAGAAGAATACGAAAAGAGGAAGCCATTAACAGTAGATTTCGAACATGGCACATATGAGGAGTCATCTGTTCATCGTATCAAATATCTATCTATTTATTCTCTAGTCATGTTTTGCCTTTCAGCTTCAGGTCTAAAAAGGAAACACCTGGAGCGAACCTCTCTATGCACCTTGTATTTTGCAAATATAAGTAGGTTTAATGAATGAATGCGGCACAGACAGACTAAAATTATGTTACAAATGTGTTGCAGGTATTGGAAACAAAGAAAAACATGTGGTGTCACTGATCTGATAAAATTTAAGTATAAGCTTTTTGAAAAATGCTAACAGTAGTAAAAAGCCTCCAACTGATAACCACTTTCTTTAAGTATATTAAAGTTCAAATCTAGCAGCAAACGGTAAAGAAACTAAAGATGTTTTGTTATGTTATGTTATGCAATCGACGTCACGGCACATTGGGCATTCCCATTCATACTCTGTCCTCCGCTGCAGCAGCCATCCCAAGTCCATTTGCTCACCGTACCCATGAGAAGTTGATTACTATATCTTCTCTCTCTGCACAAAGACGAGACTGTCTGGCATGTCCAAACGTAACGCCTAATTCTTGAACTCGTTCCAGTGTCTGAGACTTGCCCATGTCACATAATTGAGAGCGTACAGCATTGATTATATCAGCTCCGTTCATATTTCCGCCCGTTTGAGTCGGGGTATTGTTTGCAAGAAAGTCAGCACGCTCGTTGTCCTGCAGTCCAGCATGTCCAGGTGTGCACAGCCAAGTCATTTTCTTGAGATGTGATCTCCGAATGCTGTCCACCCATTCTTCACGCATACTTCCAGATTCAATCATTTGAAGCATATTCATCGAAACTAAAGATGATGATAATGATGAATAATACGATTAGTTTGGAAAACTTATTTTAAAGGCAACCAGGTAATTAAATGTTTCTGATTATGTCTTTCCACATTTAATTAGACAATTCTTATCTCAAAGGTAATACGGCTGTTTCTCCTTACCTTTCACAACGGTATGTATGATTACTTCCAATGTCTATTTTTGTTTTCCAATAAAAGTTAGTCCTCATCTTGACCGATTTCAGTTTTCAATCTATAATCATTTCTTAGAACTGCGTTTGTTCCAGTGCTGTAACAATACAAAACTAAGCACAGTGTGCCCTTTCTTTATCTCTCTCTGTATTTCACTATGTTCAACCTGATATACCCAGAATCTGACCGAGTCCAAGTATACACTACACATTTGTCAAGCGGACATATTTCATTTAGGTGTAGCACCTACACAATGTATTTGCTTCCTTACAAAGGTAAATCTTGAAATAATTTGTGACAAGTAAAATATCATGTATTTTTGTATGCGCTAAACCAGAACATTATTTTGCTACCTTATAGCACTTTTAAATAATTTCAAATTTGCATTGGTCAACTATAAACTATTCAAAGGTTGGGGTAAACCCGCAAAAACGCGCCATAATTTCATGCGCTAAGCGTGTTCCGTCTATTTCATCTATTGAACAAATGTTTAACAATTGGTAATAAGAAAAAAAGTTAATTCAACAATATTCATAGCTACTAAGGATGTAAGTCTTAGTGAAAACGATAGTTATCTATTACGAGATTTATATGATATATTGTTGTTTTATTAATCGAACCGAGACATAATTTGCATATTCATTACCGAATTGCAAAACGATGAGGCCGAAATAATTTTTTTTAAGCATTTCAGATCAGTCCACAATGTAGAATCGATAGCTTTGCTTTAGATAAAAACCGGATATTGGATCAGAATGGGTTGATGTAAATCTTACTCCCCACCATTTTATGTGACAGTAAACTTATCAGAAACAATATTAAATATATATTTATTTCCCACTTTAAAACTCACAAATATTTGTTTTCAATCATACCTCCGTCTAGAACTTACTTCTAGTGTATCTCCAGCAATCGAGATCAACAACCGTTGGTTTTTCTGTGGCAGATCTATTTTTACATTGAATGTGAAGAAGATACTGTCACCGGCAGACACTAGTAACATGTCAGTTGTATTTTCCATGTTAAGTACACCACTCACTGCATGAAGAAAATTATTTGTAATTATCAACGTAATGCATTACCGTTGTAATTATCAACGTAATGCAAAGCAAAAGGCCGGCCACGCAAAAGATGGACCTCAGGGATAACAGAGGCGACGAAAGAGACTATCTATGAAGCGCATACTAGGGCTTGTTTTAGAAATCTCTTCCTGACCTGACGCTGTGAGGCAAACAGGATTCGAGAACAGAAAGAAAGAAAGAAAGAAAGCAAGAAAGAAAGAAAGAAAGCAAGAAAGCATTATCTTCTTCTTCTTCACCTTTGAACTCCCAATGGAGCACAGGTCTTCAACACACTTCTTCCAGCTCTTCCTCTCTCTTGCCATCCCTTCTAATCCATACCATGTTTTACCTATCCTTTTAATATCAGCCTCCAGCTCTCTTCTCCAGGTCCGTCTAGGCCTTCCTCTACTGTTCTTTCCCTGCGGGTTCCAACACAATGCCCGTCTTGCAATGCTTCCGATCGGTCTTCTCAATGTATGTCCTATCCATCGTCAGCGTCTCTTCCGTAGCTCTTTCTCCACTAGTATCTGCTTAGTTCTTTCTCAGAGTTCCTCAACGAATTATTTATTTTTCGAAAAATAATTGCGTTTTCCTTGTTAAGTGTACCACTCATTGCATAACGAAAGACTACTGTTAATTATCAACATGACGAATTATACATTTTTTTGGTCAAAAAAATGTAAGAAAATAAATCAGAAGTAATGATCGAATGAGTTAGACAGGGCTGCATTTTGTCACCCTACCTATTCAACATCTATGAATTAAACATCATGATGACTGTCAGAGAATCTGCAGATATGGAAAAATATTACGCTCTGGTGATCGGAGGTCACGAGTAACCAAAATTAAGACATGCTGACTATAGAGCATTACTATCTCATCATCATCAAATAACTTGTCCTGAGCAGAACTTTGCCACTCCAACAGTCCTCCTGAATTTATCTCTCTCATATGTCAGATGTCCTGCCGGGGGACTGCCTAGAGTAGTTGATAGTAGCTCTGCCTGCTATAGCTGTGAGACGCCTCATAGCTCGGGTTCGAACCTACTGTCCGGCATTTGTTCGAGTCCCTGGTCTTACTCAGGACGATAACTAGTACCTCTGAAGTCGAGAAAATCTGCCTGTATGGCGAGGAATACTAATTACAGTACATTGTCACACGGCTGCCAGTGTAAAGTAATTTACAATGTTCACGCAAAAATCAGTTTCAGAGATGAAACTTCGTTTGAGTTGAAAGCGGACGAAAGAAAAAAAAAGATGTCCTGCCTCTACAGCTGTCATGTTCAAACCATCAGTTACATTCTTAATCCATCTTGTCCGTGGTCTTCCTCTTCTTCTCTTTACCGGTATGCCTCCTCATGTGTTCTATCCAGTCCTTATGTCTTTATATGTCAAAATATCTCAATTTTCCTTATTTGTAGATCAGCAGTTTTCTTGATTATGAGTTCTTTCAAAATAATATTTGTTCTCTTCCTGTTCATGATATACGGAGGACATCTTAAATTATTTCAAGCACATATGTTTCTGAGGATGGGCTTGGTATTTGCAGCTCAGACATTTACCACATCGACAACATGGTGGAGATACTGACATGTCACCTTAATGGCCCATCTGAATCAACCTGCTTCTCGGTCTGGCTTTCACCTAATAACAGTCTGTTGGTATTGTTAGATCCTGCCAGGAGTTACGAGCTGTAGCCCTTGACATAGCTCTGAAGATTAAAGGCACATTGCCTCCAAACGATTAAGGTACATATGAGGTACATATGAACAAAACTCACGTATTTAGAACCTGTGTTTTCCCATTGAAACGTATGTTGTCTTCTTCTTCTTGCGTTCATTCTTTACGACCAATTGTAATCATCTTTGTATATGTTTGATCTTGCCAGAACGTGTATACGTTGCACATTGGTTTGGTAGGCCCTTAATGCATAGACTTCACCGTTTAGGACATGTGCATCCGATTTCAGACAAACCTCCTTAGCCGCCTCTAACGACATGCGTGGCAGGTAACAGTGGTTCTATTCTTTACACCCCAAAATTTGGACCCCGGTAACCACTCGGACGTCGTATGGTTGTGAAACATGGACCAGTAACCAAGCGGAAGAGAAGATCATCAATGCCTTTGAATGCAAATGTTACAGAAAATTACAAAGAATATCATGAACAGAAAGGAACAAATGCTTCTGTTCTGCAACATCTTAATATTAAAGAGAGTAGGCTATTAAAAAAAAAAAAACAAGGAAAATTAAAAAGTTTCGGAACATTAAACGGCATGAGTGCCTGGAGAAGATAATTCTAGAAGGAACAGTACCTGGAAGAAGAAAGAGAGGAAGATCTAGACGACGATATGTGCAGGATGTATTTGGTGAGCTAGCGCCGGGCATCTTGCACAGAATATAGAGCTTTTCAGGGCTGCTGTCATGGGGGCCAAGTTCTGGAAAGGACAAGCTATTTGATGATGGTAATGAATGATCTAATTCTTCGGGCTAGTCAGTCCTGAGACTAGTGGTAAAAAGCATCTGATCATGTTTCTTCTCTGTGCTTTGTCCTCATTGACTTTGTTATTCTACTACTCAGGTTAAACAAGTCGTCTTTTACGTATACTTTTATAAGCCAGTTTCCATATGTTCATGAAAACAGTTGACGACCTGAGAGTTAGCGTCTCTGAAGAGCGTGCAACAAACCGATACTCGTGATTTCAGACAAATAGAGCTCGTTAACTCCGAAAGCAATCAATCTTCGTGAAGGTCACACCTAATGCCAAAGCACCGAAGACTTTGGAGTTTCCGGTATGACATAGAGTAAAGCAACAAATACCAACATAAAAATGGTGGACATTCAAAACTCATAAGCCATGTTTCATAAACTACGTGTATTCTTTAAGAAAACAAACATAACCAAGACTTACCTTGAAATGCAAGTGTTTCATCAACAAACAGCAAGTAAACAAAAATAATTACTTTAATCAAACCCATTTTTTCGTTTAACCGACCAGTGACTTCCTTAAGAATACCTGTGCCATTGAGTGGATTTCTATGAGTATTCCTTCTGGACCAGTGGGGAAAGGGGAAAGGGGAGGGGAAGTCTCAAACCAGCCAGCATTTCCTGAGATGTAACATTAAGGTATTGATTTCATCATGACTTCTTGGTATCGATCGCGTTTCAATGTTTTGTTGGTGATGCAAATTATAATCCAATGGCATGTAATGCTGTAAAAGCCGAAAACTTTTAAGAGATCTCAGAGAATTAGTTGTTAGCTATTTGTTTAAGAGTATAAACTTTCCATCTGATATAAAACTGTCTGCGAAAGATCTTACGCGTGTTCTCGCCAAGAACTATCTCTAACCAAGTTGCTTACACAGTGTTGGTAGAAGAATATCAATACCAGTATATAGTAGGGACGCTGGAGATGGAACAAGTATGTGTTAATTATGGAAACTGACACAAAAACTGCACTGGGATAGACAACGGAGGGTAAACAAAAACGTGGAAAAAACCCACAGAAAAAGAAAGTAGAACAAGAAATGAAAGAAAGAAATCCCAATTGAAACACCATACAGAAGATCTCCGAGAACAGAAAAGAATTGCGTGCTTTTGTTGGTAACCAGAGCGTCAACGTCGCAGGTTAAAGAAAGTATTAGGACTTTCAAAGTTTTGAAGGTTTCCAAGTACTGTCGTGTCTCTAGAACAAGAAACATTTGCAGTATTTCGAGATACTCGTGGGAGAAAACTAATACAAAACAAGACAAATAATACAGAATTATACAACTAATACAGAACAAGACAAATAATACAGAACAAGACAACTAATACAGAACAAGACAAATAATACTGAACAAGACATACTAAACTTGAACAAGACAAAAAATACAGAACAAGACAAAAATACGAACAAGACAATAATACAGGACTAAAAAAAGACAAATAAACAGACAAATATAAGAACAAAATAATACAGAACAAGACAAATAATACAGAACAAGACAACTAATACAGAACATGAAAACTAATACAGAACAAGACAAATAATACAGAACAAGACAAATAATACAGAACAAGACAACTAATACAGAACAAGACAACTAATACAGAACAAAAAAACAAACAAATGTAGAAAAAAAGAATCATTTGCAGTATTTCGAAATACTCGTGGGAGAAAACAAATACAGAACTCAATTTATTGCGTAGTTTCGACATTATTATGTTTGTTAATAAAATGCATTTTTAGGCTGAGAGTTAAATGTCTCTTTTTCGTTATACCTGCCTCCTTGCAATGTACAGACTTATCGTTTTCTTTTCTTTTATTTTTAACTTGCCGTGCTACCTATCCGAGCGTTGATTCATTAGAGAAAAGCTGACAGTGACTATGGACCCGAGATAGCAAAATTTTTGAACCGGTTTTAGATGTTACCATTTAAAGTGGTATTTGTGATGTATCATTTCCCTGACATAAAACCACTGTTTTTGACACTTATAGTCAGAGAAAACAGGTCGCATGCCCTGGTAACATTATTTATTAGGTATTGCAGTGTAACCTCACTGTGTGCAACTAAGGCATCTTCGTCAGCGAAATGGAGTTTCTTAAGAAGAATTTCTGTTATTTTTGTTTTGGCTCTTAAGCAAGCTATGCTCATGAATCATCAGATCTAGTGTGAATCATCAGATCTAGTGTGGATGAAAACCATCTGCATCCACGAAGGCATGGTACAACAGGACTGCGATGAAGATGTCAAAGAGAGTGGGAGCAAAGACACAGACCTGTTTGACTCCTCTTTTAACCTCGAAGCTATCAGATGTGCTACCATCGACGAGTATGCTGACCTTTATGCCCTCATGTAAGGAGGCGATAAGTTGGCGCATCTTTGGGGGGGGGCAGTCAATATGTTTCATATTTTTAAAGTCCTGATCTGCTGACCGTGTCAAATGCCTTTGTCAGATCGACGACAGCAATGAATAATGGCTTTCTCTGCTCTCTGTATTTCTCTTGTAGTTGTCGAAGAGAAATGCAGAGAGCCATGTCAGTTGTTGACCGTCCAGCTCTGACTCCATATTGTGACTCTGCAAGGACACGCTCTGCCAGTTTCTGTAATCGGTTTGAAAGAACTAGTGCAAAGAAAAGTCTTGCCTGTGACACTTAAAACATTAAGTTTAATATATAGAGCGTGAAAACATATATTTCTTTCCATTTGGCTCATATATTACTTGTTTGGCAACTTAATAAGAATGCATCCAAACCATTCTGTATACATGATCTTCTACAACAAAACATCAGAAAAGAAGGCAAGAGGAAAACTACGAAAAAGATGGATAGATGACATAGCAGAATTCTGTCAAAAGGCAAAAAATTTCCATCACCCAAGCCACTAAAGCAGTGCAAGACATAAACAGAAAACCACGACACTTGTCAATAACCCGGCAGCAGTGTGACGACAAAAGAAGAAAGAAAAAGATTATTTGGTGGTTGATTAATACACTTTTTATTGTATCTTCATTGCCCTAGCTTTGTTCACGAGTAGTGTATCAATTGATTTTAGTGCAACACGATAATCACAAGCAGGCGTCCAACTCTCGGAAATGCGAGAACATCATCGGAAATAAATCAAAGACTCAAAAATAAATCAATGTCTTACCTTTTGAGCAGCATTCTCCAAGTCCTGGGGGTCACATCAACACAATGTTTATGTTTATTGTTTCGGAGCTATGTGAATAAAATGTCAAGGGTTTTCCTTGAAAGAATCGGAAGTGCCATTCGTGAACCGCCATGAAGAAAGGAATAGTTCAAGAGTTATGAAGTTATCACATTGAACATATGTGCCTCCTTTCTTTCTCTCACTCTTTACATCTTAATTTACTGTATAGTGAATGTATGTTTTTGTGGGGTTTTTATAATTTGTTTAACTTACTATATTCTGTTGTTGATGTACGTTTTCTTGACATGTTTAGTTTATTACTATTTTGTATCATTCTTCTTCTTTTGTCGTCACACTGTTAACTGGTTGTTGTCCAGTGTCTTGGCTTTCTGTTTTTGTCTTGCACTGTTCTTGTGGCTTGGTTGATAGTTATTTCTGCTTTTTAAAAGGATTATGCTATGCCATTTATCCATAGTTTTTTGGTAAAACTTTGGTAACACATGTAAAACTTTGGTAACACATGTAAAACTTTGGTAACATATATAAAACTTTGGTAACATATGTAAAACGTTGGTAACATATATAAAACTTTGGTAACATATGTAAAACTTTGGTAACATATATAAAACTTTGGTTCTTTCTTTCTTTCTTTCTCGAATCCTGTATGCCTCACAGCGTCAGGTCAGGAAGAGATTTCTAAAACGGGCCCTAGTATGCGCTTCGTAGATAGTCTCTTTCGTCGCCTCTGTTATCTCTGAGGTCCATCTTTTGCGTGGCCGGCCTTTTGCTTTGTACCCATTGTATCGGAGCAGCATTGCTCTTTGGGGTGCACTGTCTGATGGTAATCTGCTTACGTGACCGAACCATTTAATTTGTTGTTTCTTGATGAAGTCTAGTACTGATGTTGTACCCACTTTTTCCTGATGTCTTCATTTCTCAACCGGTCTCTTCTTGTTACACCCAGCATTCTGCGTAGACACTTCATCTCTGTTGTGACTAGTTTTCTTCTATCGTTTGTTGTCAGCGTCCAGGTTTGGCACTGGTAACATAGTGTGGGGAGAAAGATTGTGTTGAACATTGCTCTTGTTGTGTTCATGGTGACGTGTTTGCATCTTAAAATTGGCGCCATTTGCCCTATCATTTGATTTGCTTTGTTGCATCTGTGTTGAATTTCATTAGTTATTCTTCCATTTGCTGAAAAATGCTCCCTAGGTATGTGAAATCTTTTACTTGATTTAGTAGATGATTATCGATGGAGCTATTGGTAGTGCTTTCCTATCTGGCGAATGTCATTACTTCTGTTTTGTCGATGTTAATTCTCATGTTGTATTCGTTACATGCTAACTGGAGTCTGTTGATGTGTTGTTGTAGCTGTTCTTCTGTTGTTGATATGATTGCCTGATCGTCTGCAAAAAGAAATTCATTTAAGAGTTCTTCGAGGTTGGTAACATATATAAAACTTTGGTAACATATATAAAACTTTAGTAACATATATAAAACTTTGGTAACATATGTAAAACTTTGGTAACATATATAAAACTTTGGTAACATATGTAAAACTTTGGTAACATATATAAAACTTTGGTAACACATATAAAACTTTGGTAACATATGTAAAACTTTGGTAACACATGTAAAACTTTGGTAACATATATAAAACTTTGGTAACATATATAAAACTTTGGTAACATATGTAAAACTTTGGTAACATATATAAAACTTTGGTAACATATGTAAAACTTTGGTAACATATGTAAAACTTTGGTAACATATGTAAAACTTTGGTAACATATGTAAACTTTGTAACATATGTAAAACTTTGGTAACATATGTAAAACTTTGGTAACATATATAAAACTTTGGTAACATATGTAAAACTTTGGTAACATATATAAAACTTTGGTAACATATGTAAAACTTTGGTAACATATGTAAAACTTTGGTAACATATGTAAAACTTTGGTAACATATATAAAACTTTGGTAACATATGTAAAACTTTGGTAACATATGTAAAACTTTGTAGCGAAGGCGAAATATGTAACAACGAAGTAATGTAGTTTTTCAAAGAGCAAAATTATATACAGCGACGTTTCATCACAAGGACTTATCAAGCACAGGATACAAAATAATTGTTTGTTATGTAACGTATTAAAGTCTCTTTAAGTCGAAGCACGATCGTTCAACCTATGGACGAGCCTGTTTTGGGTTATATCAGAGCGTGTATGCCAACAAACATGAAAAATAAGAATTAACTCCTTGCGTAGATTTTATCGGTCGAAATCGGATGTGGCTGTCCTACGTGCCATATGGGCCAAACTTGGGTCTTTTGTGGGTTTTTCTTCATTTTCTTTAGTCATGAATTGTTTCTTAATTTTGTTTTCCATTTTATGAATATTACATGTTTGGTGTAATCTGTAAAACAATTCTGTCACTTTAAATTTGAATTTTATAGTCATGTAAAATAATCATGGTGGCTCTTGCCTAGGTTAGTGACTCGTCTATTAACCCGACGTTCTGAGTTCGAATCACGCTGCGGACAGTTTGCTTGCAAATTCTTTCCGTTGATTTTAACAAAAGGACGATGGCGCCACCCGTTCGGAAAGCAATGGCAAACTACTGAACGTATAAGGTGCTCTAGAAATCAACGACTTGTTTACTGTGGTTGATGCTACGTCCTTGGGATATGCCACGATTTTCATTTCAAGTAATCATAGAGTATTTTTAATCATTTGCCAATCTTGTCGTCATTCGGAACTTAACTGAAATAAGTTATGTTCCAATACGACAAACGCAGGAAACATATATTCAGACATTTATAAATCACTCATACAGTGTAACGTATGAAGATCGCGACTTTTCAGTTTGTAATGCAAATTCGCGATCTATAAGAACTCGTCTGAGGACGATGTAATCATTTATACAAATGGTAAAGTGATTCGACTCATGCTGAGCTCATGGGCTTTCGCTGCTCAAGTCAGAGGGAATATTGTGAAGGAAGACAGTGGTGGTTTTGCCGTGACTACAAGCAGTCTCACCATGCAATTCATGGCAGTAACTAAAATGATAGTCTGGCTGGAGTCACAGACTTGTATCTATGCATGTTTTCTCAGCGACTCAATGAATATGCTCAGGAAGATTGAAACAGGATGCGCTCGGAGACAATGGTTGGAGTAGTTGAAGAGGTCTAGGCTGACAAAAATCAGTTTTATTTTTGTGCCAGGGCATGCATGTGTAAGAGAAATGAACGCGTTGATAGACTTACATGTATGGCTGTTGTAATAAGTGGTGAACAATGGACCAGGCTAGTATTCTGAATTCCCTAAAGGAGAGAGGACGTGTAATTTTTTCAAGTAATGGTGGTGAATCTAAAACCCTAACCATACTTCAGGAACACCAAGTCAAATGTGGTACAGCTAGATAAGAGCACTATAGGCCTACTGGAAGGCAAAGAGTAATAGTAGATCAACACAGAACTCGCCCGTGTGTTATCTGGGGCCCGCAAGGGAAGTAAAGAATTGTAACACTGCGCCATACAAGGCATGTCGTAAGAGGCGACTAAGACAGGGGTCCACCGTGTGCTGCCGAGGCGCGAAAGGGAGGAAAGAACATGCAGCAATGTATACCTGCCAGGCATGTCGTAAGAGGCGACTTAGGAACGTAGGGTGGGACTGACTACCTCACCTCGTTGAAAAAAATAAGCAACAAATCTTCAAAAACATAAAACGAACAATTTAAGAACACAAAAAAGCAAGGGAAAACTTGATTGCATTGAGTAAAATATGGAAGTCAAATGAGATCAACACAAACACAAAGCTGAGAATGTTTCAATTAAATGTGAAGTCAGTGTTGTTCTATGGTTTGGAAACATGAAGGACACCAAAAGAAACCACAAAGAAATTACAGACCTTCATAAATGAATGCTTACGTAAAATAGAGGGACTGGCATGGTATGATAAGATTACAAACGATGAACTCAGAGAAAGAACTAAGCAGATACCAGTGGAGAAAGAGCTAAGGAAGAGACGCTGGTGATGGATAAGACACACGTTGAGAAGACCGACCGGAAGCTTTGTAGGGCATGCAATGTTTTGGAACCCGCAAGGAAAGAGGAGTAGATGAAGGCATAGAAATACCTGGAGAAGAGAACTGGAGACTGATATGAAAAAATAGGTAAAACATGGAAAGAATTGGAAATAATGGCAGGAGAGAGGAAGAGCTGGAAGAAGTTTATTGAAGGCCTGTGCTCCGTTGGAAGTTGAAAGGTGTAGAAGAAGAACATATAACTAGTGTTGTTTGTTGTCACAATCTGAGACATACTGAGGAGGAGATCGCGGAGCTCTTGTGAACTATTTGGTTCGATGTGCAGTGATGATGATTCAGATGATCCGAAGACTAAACTAAACTAATGTGAAGTTTCTTAAATTGTAAATGTGCTGAATGATGAAAGTAAAATTTTCCCACCGTATTCTATGTATCAAAAAGTTGACCAAATTAAAATGTTAGAACTCAAAATAACAAGATCTGGCGTTTTAAATTACGTATGAAGCTGTCTGGCACATTCGACCTTTTATTTTTAAAATAAAGTTTCAACATCCGGTCCTGGTGTTGTTACGGACTCGTTGCTAGGACAAAATTAACTACATTATAACACTATCTAGTAGTCACTGCTGTTGTATTATCTTACCAACAGTCGAAGACACTGTGATCTTTTATACTTTAATAATAGCAGTATGGAACAGGATCCAGATGGTATGTTATTATAATTTCGACCTATCGATTCTGCTTGCGTGTGTATGGCATGGTCTCTTCACAGCTTCAGTCTCTTATGTCTTATGAATCGTACTTTAGAATGTTAAATCGAAAAGTAAAGGCCATTTGCAACTGACTAATTGATAATTGATACTATCATCGACACATTGAGTCCTTGATTATTTGAAGAAAAAAAAACATATGATTATAGATATTGTGAGTCTGTCATCCGCTCATCCTAAATTAGATACATGCTGATGCTCTTGTGACTTATATGACTGTTCTGTTCTTTCATGACAAGCACCTAGTACTTAGTACATCATCACCATGTGTTCAAAATGAATGTACAGTCTTTTTTCTCTTAACTCCTTTTCTGGGACAATATTACAGCAAACTGTTTAATGTCTAATACAAAAGAAGAATACAGTAAAACAAGATATTAAATGCGAATTAAGAAAGTATAAGCAATATAGTTTTACAAAATCAAGCCTTGTTTTTGTACATTGTAAAACCACATTACAACGTATTTCCGCAGTTCGCATTAAATATTGAACAAAAGGTGTGATGCTCAACTCGCCAGAGATTGAAAGACAGTCGTTTAAACGTACTTAGTGGATAACTTTTAACCTAGGGATATGAATCATTAATAACTCATTCTAAATGGAGTTTTTAATTTCGAAAAAGTCGAAAATCTAGCATAGTTTATATTTGCAAGAGGAGATGAATAATACAATAAACATTGTTATAAAAACATATAGTTATACATTTTAATAAATAATAAAACCAGAATTTTATTGGAACAATGCCATAAAACGAAATTAGCTTACTACTTAGACGTACAATGATGATGTGTTACAGGAGACATAACCAGAATGATCAATACCATATTCATAATATGAAACAGATGTTAACATTGACACATAAATAGTAATTTCACAGACATTGAACAGATGGCTAGAGTACAAAATGTTAGTATTTGAAATGTTGAACTACATAAGAATCTGGTCTATTCCTAGGACACATAAACACGTTAAGAAGTCCTTTAGCAAAATAAAGTTAAAAATACACAAAGAGTTATGTAACAGAGATAAAATGTAGACGTAACAAGTGTATTTTGGGCACAAAAAGTGACATGACATGGTCTCTGCAAAGAAAACATTGAAAGGTGGACATAGAATATCACAATGGCAAGAATAGACTATGCTGGAAATCGAATACAACAATGGCAAGAATAGACTATGCTGGAAATCGAATACAACAATGGCAAGAATAGACTATGCTGGAAATCGAATACAACAATGGCAAGAATAGACTATGCTGGAAATCGAATACAACAATGGCAAGAATAGACTATGCTGGAAATCGAATACAACAATGGCAAGAATAGACTATGCTGGAAATCGAATACAACAATGGCAAGAATAGACTATGCTGGAAATCGAATACAACAATGGCAAGAATAGACTATGCTGAAATCCAATTTACAGCAATGGAAAAGAATTTAGACTTGATTGAAATCTTGAAAATGGCACAAATATTCTAAATGAAACAAAATGGCAAGAATAGACTATGCTGGAAATCGAATACAACAATGGCAAGAATAGACTATGCTGGAAATCGAATACAACAATGGCAAGAATAGAGTATGCTTAAAATCCATTACAGCTTTATTTTGAAATGGAGATTAGACTTGATTTGATAATGCTTTGATAATTTTTTGTACAAATATTCCCTACAGAACAAAAAGTGATACATACAATGACTATATATGTATGCTTATGAGAAAGATGCAGGTGCTCTTTGTACTGATTATTGGTTACCCAACTGATATCACAGCACTATGGGCAGACCCATAGGTGATCAGTCTCCCCCAACAAATGTTGAAGGGTATGCATACTGATGGTTCCTGTGATATGCATACTGCTGGTTAAACACACTCCTCTCTCTGCCCCTCAAGAATCCAGCTCTACTTGTAATCTTTGCACTGAATAAATAAGCGGTATTGATCATTCGTATCTCAAGAAGCTGTCGTGACTTTATACCTCTGGTTATGCAGTAATGAATGGAAATGAGAGAGCAGATAAACTGGCTAGAGTAGCATCCTTTGAAAGTGTAAAAGTAAAGACTTTTAATATCATTTTAAATACTTTCTGCTGCACTATGTATGGGTCTGGTCAAATAGATTAGAGTGTGGACTCCCATTTTTCAGTCGGGGGCACAAAGAAAATATCCTAACCTGAACATTTTCGCGGTGACTCCACTAGCCACACGGCCATTAAATTCCAAAGACTCATGTCCCTCCCTGTCCTACACATCCCTGAAAAGTGGTATTACAGACAGCAAAGGCACTATGTGGTAACAAAATGAGCCATTGAATTGTATGATTGTAATAAGAGTTAAACACAATCAAATGGATGCTGTCTGTAGTGTAAAGAGAGACACTTGGGTACAGAGAGTGCGGACATATTGAAATGGCTGTTGCATTGAAAGGCAGAGCATGAGGCTTGCTAATGTGAGAGGATATCCAAAGGTGAAGGATTGACTTCATTGCACTGGTTTTCCCCATCTGACTCCGTCCCTGTCGGCAGAGATGGCACGCTATCTGCCGAGAGCATTGCCCAAAGCACGAACTCTGTAGCTTCGGCAACAATTCAAGGGATCTCATGAACAAATTGTACATGTGTCTCTGTCCGGATTCGAACCCACAACCTTTAATACAACAGGCAAACAACAACCACTTTACCATTGTGACCTAGAGGGAAGTGCCTTATTGAGAGGATATCAAGGGAGAACTGAACTAAAGATAGAGATAAACACATGACGCTACAAATATTCTTTTCCACTATTGACTTATTTATAGAAGTGTTGAAGGGGAAATGTAGTGATCTTGTGTGTGCTTCTTTTAAGACACTTTGTAAGCTTTTATTCATTTTCTTAATTCTTAAGACTGTTCTTGATGCCGTCGCTCCATCTTTTGTGCGGTCTTGCTCTGTTCTCGTTATACTTTTTTAGTGTGGATCTTTGTGGTTGGCGATACCAGGGCATTCTTGTCAGGTGTCCAAAGTATTTCATTTGTTGTTCTTTTATGAGTTGCATTACTGGTTTCACACCGTCTTCTTCTGATTACTTCATTACTAATATCTTCATTGCAAATATTAACAGAATATTTATACTTTATATTATTTTTATTTTCTTCAGATACTGAGAATATACTCATTAAAAAGGAATCTGAAGTACTGACAGATACAAGCCTAATCATATTAGCCAAGGGCATTGGCAAGGAAAGTTTGAAAGGTTTGGAGCTCGCAATGTACCTTAACATACCAACTACAAGAATAATTACTATCATCAACAATTCCACAACAAATTTCTTAACTAATGAAGGTTCAGAAAACGATCGAATCGCTGTAACATCTCAGTGTGTATTACTGTGGAAAAAAATGACGAAAGACTCGAAAACCAAAGAGAAGGTGCATGACATGGAAAGAGCTTTAAGAGAAATAGGGAAGCCAGAACTTGCAGATTTGTTCATAGAACATCACCAGAACAATCTAGAGTTGACAAATGACATTTTTGAATAAGACTAAATACATGGAATATTGTTTTTATATTATGCAGACTTCTTTTAGTTTAATATCAAATTTGATTAAGAATCTAATTTCAAGTTAGAAAAAAAAGATGGATAATTTTACAAATATTACAATGTATTTCATCTCACTTTTCTCTAATCATGTTTTGCCTCACAGTGTTAGGATAAGAAGATATTTCTAGAAAAGGCTTTTGTGTACACTTCATAAATAGTGTTTTTCACTGCCTCTGTTATTTCTTAGGTCCACCTTTTGCGTGAATGACCTTTCACTTTGTATTCACTGTATCGGAGTAGCATTGCTCTTTGAGAAGCACTGTCTGTTGGTAATCTGCTTATGTGGCCAAACCATTTAATGTGTTCTTTCTTGATGAAGTTCAGTACTGATGTTGTACCCACTTTTTACTGCTATCTTCATTTCTAAACCGGTCTCTTCTTTATACTCCCAGCATTCTGTGTAGATACTTCATCTCTGTATTTCTACACTGTTCTAATTTTGTTTTTCATTTCTCTTTAAATTTTGCTGTGTAAGTCTAATGTTGGTAAACTTTAAATTGTGTACTTTTAAATTAATTTTCTTACATTGTTATTTAAAGTACTTTCAAGGACAATCTACCATTCTAGTTACATTCAAAGTTATCAATTCTAGATGTCAATGCTGCAGGGCAATGGTAAATAAAAACAAATACTGAAATGTTTTGTTTCAAAGTTTATTTAATATTCAAATCTTCAAAAGTTTGAATGTTTATTTACAAATAGTTTGTATGGTGTTTTACATATACTCATATATCTGTATTTGGTTTTATATTGGTAGACAAAGTATGTTCCGAGCCTAGCTCTGCATCTAGCAGGGTTGGGATCGGCTAGTGTCTCTTAGGAGGCGTAAAAAAGTGAAAGTTAGTAGCCTGTTGATGACCCTCAGAACACACAAGTCAGTCCCACCTTCCGGTGGTTTAGTACAGGAAACTTTTACAGCAATGTCAAAGGATAATGAGGCCCCTGGCTTGGGTGGTTATTTTTAATTGTCCAATGGGGAGTAAGCCTGACAAAAAATCTAGGAGGACTGGCAGCTAGACTTGTGATATGGGGCCTATAGCTGAGTGAATTTACCCTGATCTCAAAGAACCAGACTCTCAGCTATGGGTAAATAGCCCCACAGCCTTATGGGAGTCATAGAGAGCCAAAGGCTATGGGAGTAAATCCAAACAGAAAATTTGGAGTGGAGTCCCTATGGTGGGCAGGCATCATGTGATGTCCTACCGGCAGCTTCTGCAACCAAACCGATACCAGACTCCCCTGGACTCTGTTAGGGAAGTCAAGAGGGCGTAGTTGAAACTTGGAAAACTCAGCTATTCTATAAAAAATTTTCCGGGCATGCATGCGCTGGTGTTGTTCTATAGATTGTGTTGTTTTATGAATAGTTTGTGTTTTGTTGCACAGAAAGTTTGCATTTTGTTGCTCATTATTTAATGTATTGTAAAAATAAAGTTTTTTTATATCTGTAAAATTATGTCAAATCATTGTCATGCCTTTTTGGCAAACTTAATTTATAGGACCATCATCATTGCACTTTGGTGAATAACCATAAGTGTTCCAATTTCTAACTTACACATGATGATCTCAGTGGCAGAGTACAAAACGCTGTAGCGCAGCGTTTTGTTTCCAGTGTAATTGTGTGGATGGTAAAGCTATAGAGGAATTTATTTTTATTTTTTCCGCCCGAGTGGTTACAGGGCCCAAATTTGGGGTGTAAAGAATAGAACCACTGTTACCCGCCACGCATGTCGTAAGAGGCGACTAATGAGGTTTGGCTGAAATCGGATGCATGTGTCCTAAACATGTAGAAGTCTATGCATTTAGGGGCCTACCAAACCAATGTGCAACGTATACACGTTCTTGGCAAAGATCAAACATATCTCAAAGAGTGATTAAAATTGGTCGTAAAGAACGAACGCAAAGAAGAAGATTTTTATTTTTTCTATCTTTGCAGTGGCTGCAGCTATCCAGCCCACCCTTATCAATTTTACTAAGAAAAGCTCTTGTGAGAAATCTGAATAGTATCACTCACTCACTTCTTTCTAGTTGTATACATCACTTTTTTGACGACACCAGATGACAGTCTTGCAGGACAAGCTCAGGTGTCTGTTTGGCCTGTTGACACTGGTAGAGAGCTGTTTGACTTAATCATAGCTTATGTAAGTGTGTTGAGTCTACAGTACCCTCTAGACCATAGGTTCCCAAACTTTTTTCGGTCTGCCACCCACTTTGCAAGACATAAATTTTGTAACGCTTAGTTTGTTCTGCTTAGGTCTTTGAGAAAGTCTTTTACATTATGATATCCTGTGTTTGTCTTTAATTTTCTCTTTATAAGAGTTTTACCCTATTGTAATGAAATTGGAACAAGGTGCGTCTAGTCGAATGGATTGGACTGCAGGCTCCTATTCAATAGACCCGGTAAGGTTAGGTTTTTCTGTCTGGGGCATAAAGAAAAAATCCTAATCTTCACAGTTTTGAAATGACTGCACTAGCCATGGGTTCATTAAATTCCTCAGGCTCATATTCCCAGCGCCCTAAAAGCGGTCGTTTACAGGCAGTGAAGACAGTTTTTTCAATGACGTTTGGTAATTTGTTCTTTGGCACCATTTTCCTTGTCAAGACTTTCTGCCTAACACATCTATCTTCAACAACATTTCTGTCACTTTGTTTTCCATATTCAACCACTACTCACTTAATCATACTGCCTGTTACCAGAGTCACCACTTGGAGATGGAATAGGGTTTGGGAAATACATTTCCTGATCTTGCCTTTTGTCATCTCACTCGCTGTATCTTAGGATCAACCTCATATAGATCTTTTCAACTATTTGTATGTTCAGTTCAAAGGCGAAACAATAGAAACAAAGTAATATAGTTTTACACTGTACAAAAACAATTTACAGTGACGTTTCAACCAACAGGCCTTTATCTAGCAAAGGATACCTCCTTTCTTCTTCTTTGAATACTCCATATCGACCACTTGTTAAATCACTCTTTGTATGTGATCTGAGCCTAAGAGCGATTGTACGTTGTGCCAGTGATGAACCTACATGTAGGCCAGCACATCAAATTTTCTGCGACACTTTTTTTTTTTTACTAGGGTAGATTCCCTATCTTAGTTGCCTCTTACGACATGCCTTTTAGGTCTCAGTGTAACTATTCTTTGCTACCTTTGCGTGCCCCAACCACTCACGCTCGAGCAAAGTATACAAAAGAAGCAAAGAAATTCAGACTTCCTATATGTCAGACATAAGATACAGTTAGATAATAGATCCAAAACTGTTCAACATTCAGCCAACCATACAACATACAAAGATTTTATACTTTATTTTGGACATAGTATTTAATTTCAACATTCTGTTCAATACAGACAAGTATGACTGAGAAGGCATGTGACAACATTTGCAAGGACAACATGTCATAACCTAATCATAACTGCCAGTCACAAGTATCTGACAAATCATCTATTTACAGATAGATAGTATGTCAAAAGAAAAATAAATTTACAAATATGTACATAAGGTGTGTGTCTGGACAAAAACTGTAGTTAAGTATCCAATGTTCTGCTGTCTTCTTCGGAGGCTCCATACCGACCACTTGTTAACCACTCTTTGTGATTTGTATATGATCTGAGCCTAAGAGCGATTGTGTGGTGTGCCAGTTATGCGCCTACAGATAGGCCAGCACATCCGATTTCAGTGACGCTTTTATTTACTAGGTAGCTTCCTAGGCCCCTACATCAGTCGCTTCTTGCGGTCGATGTTTTGCTGTGGTTTCACATTTAAAAATCCCTCCACATTAGCCTACCTTATCGTGGTTGGAGGGTTTGTGTCTTTATGATCCTTCAGACTTTGCCGGCAGGAGTCTAGCTCCTGGCAGATATAACCAAGCCAAACAGACTGAAGGTTAAAGGCGAGATCAAAGGGTGGGGAGCAGGATGGGACCTCATCAGGTGCTCCGAAGATATATACTTTCCACAAGTATAAGGGGATTAAACTATAGTGTCCAGGGAGTACACCCTGCATAAAAGCCTGGGTTGGTGAGCCTGGTGACAGAAGGCACCTAGAGTTGGACGACTCCAGACAAACCTGAAAAGACAGATCTCGTCAGCAAGGGACTGCAACTGTCTAGAGAACAAACTACAAAAAGAGATGTTCTCAGAAACAAAAAGTGTCAGCCATTATTAGCGGGAAGGAATCGACACAGACAAATGACTCAATGGCCATGCCACATTAAACATTTTGTTTCAGCCAGAAAAATAATCAGAAAACTAATTAAGCAAATAGAAAAGTTAATGAATTTGAATACCTCTGAAGTATATTTTCAACACAAGGAAATGTTTGAGAAGAATGAAGCAACAAGAATAAGCAAGGTAAAAGGATGATTCAGAAAATAATAGAGTAACAATAATAAGCAACACAAATCACATCTTTACCGTGTTTAAAAACATATGGAGATCAAAAGGATTTGGTTTGAAAATTAGCCTCAAAATAAATTGTCCCCTAAGAAAATTTTACAGATGTGGAAAAAGCTAATTAACATGCTGGCAATCATAATTAGAGAAGAATATGAAGATAAATTGGACATGTGTGTAGAATGCCCCTAAGCGCTTTGATATGTGTGTAGAATACAACTTGAGCACTTTGACATGAACATGTGTATAGACTGCAACCCAAGCACTTTTGACGTGTGTAGAGTGCAATCAAAGCACATTGACATGGATGTGTGTAGAATGCAACCCAAGCACGTTGACATGGACATGTGTGTAGAATGCCTCCAAGCACGTTGACATGGACATGTGCGTACAATGCATCCCAAGCACATTGACCAAAAACCTTTTCCAATAGACAGCAGATGGTATGGACCGAAGAAATTGAAAATGACAAAACATTAACTGGCATGAGATACCAAGGGTAGAAAAATGGCAGACAATGGGATCACTTATAGATGCTGTATGTATCAACTATGACGAGAGGTTATAGAAAGTACTAATGATGTCATACAAAGTGTGAGCAATGAAAGTGATATATACAGACCTATAAATAACAGTTTCTAAATTAAGTAACCCTCATTTATATGTATAGAATGAAATCCAAGGACATAAAACTGTGAGAACTACTCTTATCTCAAATTTAACATTTCTTCACCATCATCAAATAGCTTGTCTTGAGCAGAACTTTGCCACCCCAACAGTCCTTCAGAATTTCTCTCATAGGCCAGATGTCCCACTTCTGCAGCCATCATGTTCAAACCATCAGTTACATCCTGAATCCATCTCCTCCGTGGTCTTCCTCTTCTCTTTGCCGATATGCCTCCTTCCATGATGGTTTTCTCCAGCCCTTCGTGTTTTTTTATATGTACAAAATACCAAACATTTCTTAGCAGATTAGAAAGAGAGACAGATGTTGATAATGTACTTCATATACGTGGTTTCATATATCAACAAATACCGGGACCTATGTAGTGAAGCGGTTAAGCGTATGCCTTGTGTTCTGAAAGTTGTGGGTTCGAATCCAGACTGTGTTGTTCTGTTTGTAACTGCATTTTGTTTCTCATAGATCACTTAGGATTGTTGATGGTGCTCTGGAGTTTGACCAATACTCTCTGCAGGTTGCCATGCCATTTCTACAGGGAGTACCCGAGTTATATGGGGAAACCAGGTGCAATAAAGTCAACCCTTTAATATTAACAAATACAAACTACTATATAAAAAAGGGTTTTAAAGCCGAAGGATTGACTTCATTGCACCGGGTTTTACCCCATATGGCTCGGCCCTCTCCGCAGAAATGGCACGCCACCTGCCGAGAGTATTGCACAAAGCTCTGGAGTTTGACCAATACTCTCTGCAGGTTGCCATGCCATTTCTACAGGAGTACCGAGTTATATGGGAAACCAGGTGCAAAAAAGTCAACCCTTTAATATTAACAAATACAAACTACTATATAAAAAAGGGTTTTAAAGCGAAGGATTGACTTCATTGCACCGGGTTTTACCCCATATGGCTCGGCCCTCTCCGCAGAAATGGCACGCCACCTGCCGAGAGTATTGCACAAAGCACGAACTCCGTAGCCCGGCAACACTCCTAGGGTCTCTGGGAAAACTGCAAGCGTGAACAGAAGGCCGCGGTCCGGATTCGAACCTACGACCTTCGACTCGCAAGGCAAAGGGCTTAACCACTCAGCCACAGAGACCCCGCAACAAACTACTATATACACTTGTACATTATCATTCTGATATTAGCCATCATGGCTGGTGTAATGTAATGCTGCTCTGCTGTAGCAAGTGATAATGGCAACAAATATGACTGACATAAAAGAACATTGTAAAGTTGTATTTTATTTTCTAAATTATGTACAAGAATAATGGAGGCAGTGACTGTTTTTATGATGTAAAGATGATATAGCTGATTTTGTGGTATAATGTCACAATCCTATACTGTTCCAGTTTTGAATATCTTCATTGCACTCCGGACATGTCCATAGGTGCTCTGATCTTCAAAATATCTCCAACAGCATCCAGCAACTAACCATACCAGATCGATATTAATTGATGAATCTACTCATCTACATGTTTTGTTGTTCTTTTCTGGCGACACCATTCTTCCATCCAAACTATTGCAATCTAGCAGTTGATGTTGATTGATGAGCCTACTCATACACCTGTTGTGCTGTTCTTTCCGACCACTTAAATCTTCAATCCAAGCTCTTGCAATCTAGCTATTGATGTGGATTGGTTTGGATGAAAGTCCTCTTTGCTGCCACACTCTATGAGAGCGTTATGAGTGCTAGCCAAGTCCACTGACTCACCACCACCCCATAATGGTGGCAGAGCCAACCAGCCAGTCTGCTCTCTCATTGCCATTGATACCAGTGTGCTGCGGAACAAAGATGAATGCAATTCTGTGAATTGTTGATGATTGTAGTGATTCAGTCCATTGCCTGAGTACCGAACCAGCCTCCATCTTTTGTGTCATACTCAATGAGCCTTTCAGAACACATGCATGAGTGTAGTTGTGTGACTCCAGCCAGAGTAGAGTTGACACCCATGTGTCCCGGAATGAAGATGAATGTGATTCTGCTATAGTGTTCAAATTATATAAAACAACATGAAATCTGATGAGATGAAATAAAACAATACTACCATAGATTTCAAAAACGATAGTCTGAATGTGACATGATCTGATGACAATGTGATGGTTTTTAATGACATAATAACAAGTATAGAGTAAAATGAAGATGATATCAACAATGATGAATTTAAACACACAAAAATTATACACATATTGTTGTAAAATATGTAGTTAGCATAAATCAATACACTCATGGATTTGTTATCAACATTATTTATATGGTAATGTTAATATGAAAATAACTTTCTGAAATCAACTTCAACTGTTTCTATTCTGGCAAGAGTTGTGAACAAGATAGTGCATCTGAGGTCTTTACCAGTATCTCAAAATTGAACTAGAATTGTAGCTCCCTTCCAGGCACTGTTTAGACTGCATGGATGCAAGAATCCTTGTCTCATCTGCTCTAAAGTTAGAGCATGTTTCTTCTGCTGGAAGAGAATGAATCTCAGTTTCCCTGTTGGTGTAATATAGAATCTGCTGCCTCCCTGATTGACAGCATTCATGACAGAATCATCTGTGAAAATCTTTGTTAAAATCTTGTCAGAATCTTCTTCTCCGAACACTCCATATAGACCACTTGTTAACCACTCTTTATGATTTGTATGTGATCGGAGCCTAAGAGCGGTTGCACCAATTATGCGCCTACAAGTAGGCCAGCACATACTATTTCTGCTACACTTTTTATTTACTAGGGTAGCTTACCTAGGCTCCTACCTCAGTTGCCTCTTACAACATGCCTTGTAGGTCACAGTGGTTACTATTCTTTGCTCCCTCTGTGAGCCCCGGCAAAACATGGGTGAGGATATTCTTTTTTGGAGCATATAAACATGGCAGACTTGAAGATAACAATAACTGATAGAGATGGGAACGCAAAGTACAATAAGTACTGCAAAACACCATCCAGTACTGAGAAATTTTAAAGCATACATGGTAATAAAAAATAATCATTCAAGATGGACAAGATAAATTATAGTATGACATATAAAGTTGATAAGACCCAACATTGTAATAGACATAAAGAATACATAATCAATATCAGCAAATATACAAATGGAATCTACAACTATTTATTGTATCATTTATATTTACAAAACCATACTACCAGTGACGACTATAACTCCTAGTGGACCAGGGCAAATGCCACGTTTTTACAATAAAAAAATGATCTTTAGTGTGGCTCCTGGTAAAAAGGCATCCAACCCAAAGCCACGTAATGTGGTATTTGGTCCACAAGGAGTTAATAACATCATAACCCTTTCTTTTCTGTTTCTATAGAATGGGACCACTGCTGTTATTGCAGTCCTCACTAGTAACTCATGCCAAAGTATTTGTGTTCTTACATTGTTTCTGTAACAATTTCTTTAAAATAATGTTGTTAACCTCAAGTCCTTTGTCAGCATACTTTGTAGTGTACAATTGTTTTCTTTGCTCTCCAATGAAGCACACCGGGATGCACACAGTGAATGGTGGGGACAATACAACACCTTTCTAGAATATGTGGAAATCCTACAGTGCATCAATAAGCCATCTTCCTATTACTTTTTTTAGACTGATGTTTACACATCTACAAATGTGAGATGGAAATTAAACACATTGACACTTATAACTTTTCTACACCCCTGTTGAACACTGGCCAAAAAGAAACCAACATAATTACCAGACAAGTTACATGATTGTAATCTGAGACAGTGAGACACTCAAATCAATGAAAGATAGTTCAAAGATATCATCAACAACAACAATAATTACAAGATGGCAACTCTATGACAAGTTATGTAACTACTAAACATGTTAATGTTACAGAAGCTGTGATATTAAATAGTATATGTTATTTTTTACTTTACATTTTTACAGAGAGGAACTTGAGGTTTCTATTCTTCAATGATCCAGCAGCTTCTGCCCAATGCTATGTAGTGGTATTTGCATGTGTTTGTAAGTTGTTCTTTTGCTTTGTATAATCTGTTTCATTTATCTGGTCTTGGAAGAAGAAGTATCTTCCTGACATCATCTAGCGCTTGACACCTGAAGAGGTGGTGAAAGGTTACATGATGATGTGCATACTACAGCTGGCATTCTGGAGTGTGTTGTGGTTGAATTCTGTTCATGTGATTATTAAGTGTTATGTGTTGGGTTCAGAGTCTAAAAATAGTGCTCTGATCTCTCCTTGTAAGCTGGTTGATGTTGGGTTAGGTGTTCGCAATATATGTCTCTAAACCTCTCTTCCTGTGTCTCCCATGCCCATCTGTTCAGCAAAATTTCTTTATTTGTTGTCATTAGGATTTGCTTTGCTGTATGGAGAGTTTTTGCTGTGATTGGTTATACTTGTATGACCCTTTCTTAGCTAGTTCTAAGGCTTTTATTCAAATCAGGGTCCTAAGACATAATGAATAGGATAACAGAAGTCAAGGAACTAGAGCAGACCAAGATCCAACCCCAAATGTCCTATTAACACGCTGCATAACTGCAGTTTGGCTAAGTGGGTATATGTCAAAGAGGGAAGACAAACTCGGCTCCAAAAATGCTGTGCTGAAAATGAATGCTGTGCTGAAAATGAATGCTGTGCCAAAAGAAGCAACAATGTGACAAATGTTCTTTACATGTGCAGAAGAATCAAATACAAGACCTGCATTGGTTGTTATGTGCCCACGTTAGTGTAACATTTCTACAATGTTGTCTATCCATTTTTCTCTTAAACAATGCAGGCTTTAGTAATCAACCAAATATTCCCATTGATTCAAAATTCATCAACACATCACTGAATATGCAACATCTAATGACTTTAAAAAAAGAAAGGTGTCATGTTGCCTATCTATCTCCAACTTTTATAATGTCTTGCTGTTCTTGTTCTCTGTATCTCAAATCTATCTTCAACTTCTATAATGCCTTGCTGTTCTTGTACTCTGTATCTCAAAGTTTTAGAAACTTCATTGCTGATGGATCTGAAATGATATTAGAAAAAAAAAATGATTTATTTTTGTCAGAAAAAACTGGACTTCATATTTGAAGACTAAAAATGTATTTCAGTATACACATCACAACATACACAAACACAAAGCACACATGATATAACATGACAGACAATGTACACAAAACACACATAACATGACAGACAATGTACACAAAACACACATGACATAACATGACAACTTGCAGACAACCAATTCTAAGTATTCTGTCCCATTACCAAGGGTGCTGGCCAATTTCATTCAAAACTACTGTACTTTTATTATTTTTACATCATAAAAAACATACTAGTTTTCTGGAATAGTAAGCATTTTGCTCTAGTTTCCAGGAAAAGTAAGAAGATTGATTCTCTAGTTTTTTTAAATGGTAAGAGGTTTACTCTAGTTTTCTAGTTTTAAGAAATGGTAAGTATGTCACTTGTTATACACATTTCACCTAGCAACATCTGAAGGAATACCTCAGAGAATACAAATTTTGGGTGTTCAACTTAAAAGCAGCCTGTGAATGGAGCTAATCTGGCATATATGTATGGAAATGGGAAGGTTCAGTTATGACGTAGTATAGGTCAAGGTTGTGTGATGGTGTGTAATTGAAGTGCGGAAAGGGGCGATAAACAAATGTGACGTAGGACAAGCTAGTCAGAACCGGTTTAAATAGTAAATAGACGAGGTGCAATGCGTATGTGGCAAATTTCTATTTATCACTTGGGCTGCTTTTAAGTTGAACGCCTTGTAGTTTAGTTTAGTCATCGGATCATCATGACAGCACATAGAATCAATTAGTCTACAAGTGTTCCTATCTCCTCAGTATGTCTCTCAGCGTGTGGCGCCTAACGACACCGATTCTTTGTTGGTTTACTATTCTTCTTTGGCTACCAGTAAAGTGCTCTTGTCTAGTTACACCACATTTGCCTTGGAATTCTTGCAGTCTGGTTAGAGTTGTAGATTCCCCACTATTACTTGAATCATTTACACATACTCTCTCCCTTAGGGAATTTAAAATATCAGCCTGTTCCATTGCTCGCCTGCTTTTTACAGCAGCCATACATGCAAACCTATTGGCGCATTCATTTCCCCCTACATGCCCTGACACAAAATCTTGAAACTATTGTATACAAAACTGTTGTGACACCTTAACTAATACTAATTATCAAACGCCAGAGTGTACATACCATACCTGTATAACTTGTTGTATATATGACACTTTGCTGCCCATTCTGGTCTGTCAACATTGCTCCACCAGCTAAGGAATGCACTGAAAGTTGAAACATGAAAAACAATTCACACCAATTTATCACCTCAATATAACAGTATGTCATCATGAACACAATAAGAGCATTGTTCAACGCAATCTTTCTCTTCAACATTATGCATCAGTGCCAAACCTTGACATCAAATGATAGAAGAAAACTAGTCACAGTAGAGATGAAGTGTCTACACAGAATGCTGGATGTATCAAGAGAGCAGTTTAGAAATGTGACATCAGAAAAAAAAGTGGGTACATTATCAGTACTGAACTTCATCAAGAAACAACAAATTAAATGGTTCGCCACATAAGCAGATTACCAACAGACAGTGTGCCTCACAGAGCAATGCTACTCCGATACAGTGGATTCAAAGCAAAAGGCCGGCCCCGCAAAATGTGGACCTTAGAGATAACACAGGCGACGAAAAACACTATTTATGAAGTGCACACAAAAGCATGTTCAAGAAATCTCTTCTTATCCCGACGTTGTGAGGACAAAATAGGAAAAGAAAGACATAACAGTTCAGACTTGTAACTACTTAGCCTCCATATAAAATTTTCTGTGCTTTTCTTTACCCCGCCAAATTGTCATTATCGGTATTGTTTTCTTTCCTGTATATGTTATATTCTTACTGTTCCTTACAGATCCTATTCTTACAAGATAGCCTAACTGTTCATTTAGATCTCTACTAAACTGAACGATATAAAAGGAATCCCTTTTATATTATCCAGTGATATATAGGGTAATACGGTGTTAGTCCCGATTTTCATTGACTGCGGGTGATGTAGTCAACATCACGCCAGCCATTTTCACTTCCTAGTGCTTTTCATGGTACTCAATTGAGGGTGGGTCAACCTGAGAGCTGTTACAGTCTGAAAAAATTCCACACCTACTGTGGAATTGAACCCGGACCACTAGCCTAAGGAGTGAGTTTACTAACAACTATGCTACTGGGCTCTGAATGATATAGAAAGTTCAAATATTGTTGTCGTACTCAGTACAAACTGTAGTACTATTACTTACCTATCATCTCATCTGACAGCTCATCACCAGTTTCTGGTCCTTGTAAACTGTTCAAACTTTTTTCTCCTTTTGAACACTTTAAAAAAAAAAAAAAGTATCTATATATTTTAAACAAAATTTTGTTTCATTCGCCCGCTATGAATTCAGGCGCAGTCATGGCACCTAATTTGCCACCTCTGACCTACTTTTGCGTGAAAGCTTGCATTTTTTTTCCCCAGTGTACCTCACCATTCAGACGAACCTTACTCCAAGTTCAGAGGTACTTGTAATTTAGAACTCCAAATAAATGATTAGGGTTTCCTGTAAATAAACTGTGTGCACAATGAGAATTTTAGACCTAAGTTGGCCTCGGACCTCAAAATTGTTATGGCAATGGTCACTAAATGCTATCAACTTTACTATCTGCAACCTCTTGAAACAAATAAAATAAATCGAAACTTTGATAACATGTGTCCCACATCTGATAAATGTTTGTGTGTTAGAATCAAACTATGCACTCAAGAGATGTTCTTTCTTTTATTTCATCGTCATGATGCTACTTGGTTATAGTCCAGTGTTGTGGTCTCTGTGGCGTAGAGATTAGGTGCTCACCTCTTGTTTCAAAGATACTGCGTTCTCCTCATGAAGCCATTTGGGTATTTTTCCAGAGATCCCTGATCTCAGTGCTGGTGAGATTGAGCTCCTGGTCCTATCGGAGATGAACGAGAAAATGTAGGTACTATGTTCAAGTTGAGCACGTAAAAGAACCAATTGCAGTTCAAGAAAAGAGAAAAGTAGGTTGGAAAGCAGCTGCCCTGACAAAATTCATTACAAAGATTTTTTTAACTCCAAAATATTTTCACCATCTTCTAAATGACATTGGAGACCTTTGTCAGTGCTATGGAGTGCATGCACTGAGGCTGAAATCTTCCTGTGTAAGAAAGAGACTTGAGCACATTTGGTTACTTACCAAAGTGCAATAATGATGGTCCTATCAATCAATCAATCTTCACTTGCAATGGATAACTATTATTTAAAATGATTCTATATAAATTGTGTGTTTTAATTTGTAATACATGCACACGATCTTCATCTTTACATATATTCACATTTTTTTACTTTACTATCTCTCACATCAACGATGAAAAATGTAAGCATAGATGGTAGGTGTTGCTTTAAAACATTTGACTAATTCATTATTTTGTTTTACATCAGTCGCATTGTACGGTATTATAGTATTTTAGTTATAAGAAATTAAAATGTTATAACTGACATTACTGCACTCAATGACAGAGCAGTTGAGTAGTTGTTCGGACAAGAATAAAGTATTTTATTGCAACTAAAAATAAGGTGTCAATTTTTAGCTGTGCTGACTTGGGAATAGAACGTGGGGGAGATATCTCTACTTGTGAAGTCCTTGCTGTTTAGGGCAGCAACAAATGCAAGCCATTCTTCTATGGTTGGCTGTCTTCTGTGTGATTCAATTCTTTCAGTTCCTGTTGTACATCTCTTCTCCAGGTTATTTTGAGTCTTTCATGATTTTGTTTACCCTCCGCTGTCCATCTTAGTGCAGTTTTTGTGACAGAGTTAAGTCTCCATGTGTATCCATGTTTGATCCTCTCTAGCATCTCATTTGGATAATGATGTTCATACTCTTACTAACACTGGGCACTGTTCTTTGTTAGAGATAGCACTTGGCCAGAACATGAGTAAGATCTTTCAGAGACAAGTTGTATAGCAAACGAAAAGTTTGGACATATCTTGTTCTATCATTCTCCAGCATTCTGATCCGTTGAGTAAAGATCCATAGGAGTATCTTCCAAGTCTATAATTTTGGTGATTGAATCCAGAGCACTAGCTACTCTGCTGACTTGCATAGAAACAATTAGCTAAAGAAAAAAATGACAGTCATTTGTATTTGGGTAACAAGTTCTTCTTCTTCTTTGCGTCGTTCTTTCGACCAATTGTAATCACTCTTTGTGATATGTTTGATCTTTGCCAAGAACGTGTATACGTTGCACACTGGTTTGGTAGGCCCCTAAACACATAGATTTCTACACGTTTAGGACATGCGCATCCGATTTCAGCCAAACCTCCTTAGTTGCCTCTTACGACATGCGTGGCAGGCAACAGTGGTTCTATTCTTTACACCCCAAATTTGGGCCCGTAACCACTGCGGGTAACGAGTTAACAAAGTCTAGATCAGAGAACCAAAGCTGGCCAAGACCCTACTGTGCATCCATGCTGCTGCCTTGGTAACAGGCAGTATCACTATAATTTGGCTAAGGGAGTAAGGATTGTATAGAGAGAAGGTAAGCCCAGTCCCCAATCTCACTGTAAACTGTCATACAGAGTAACAAAGGTCATTATCAGAGCAACAAACAAATATGATCAGTGATTTTTCTGTTTGCTTAATGACTTTATTTACACGGTATGTAATTCAACAACGAACAGACCTGAATAACAAATATTGCTCACAAACAAGACAAATCCAATTTTGATCTGTATGCTCACATTAATTTAAACTTACTTCTCTGTACTTCTGTAGGTATAGTTTAAGGGGCTCTACATAGTTATCAAAGCCCAAAGTAGACATGGCAAACAAGATATCCTCTCCATTAATGGTCTTCCTCTTTTCCTGATGGCATCTTTCACTAGCTCTGGAGCACACTTAAGTACACATAACACAGTGGAGTATACTTTAGTAAATATTAACACAGTGAAGACTTCAGTAAATATTAACACAGTGCCGCTGTCTTGTCGGTGTGGACGGTGGACACTGCTTTGACAAGTGTCATCCTTCAAAGGATCAGCGGTCACTTTTGAAATGGGAGTACCACTCAAAACTCTTAGATCAACTTAGACAGGACTCTTCAAAGGGCTCATTGTAGTATTTAAAAAGTTTCAGACTAGTTTTTCCAAGACGAAAGCAGTAACCAATGCCCACACATGCTGAATATCAGCATTCATTTTTAAAACCCGCATAACACTGCAAGGGAGTGTTGACTTAAGACTTCCACAATGAGCATGTGTGAAGACACCAACTTCCGGTGTGGTCGCACATTAGAAATGTTGTCACAAGCAGTATCTTAATGCCATTTCCTATATAATAATTTTCCAGGAAAAACAATGCAGTCTGAAATATTTCCACATCTTTTTCATCTCCATTTGTGCACCTTGACTAGTGATGCTTTTCTTGTATCTAAAATTCTGCATCATGTGTTACCATGTCTGTCCTGTATCTCTATTTCTGCCACTGGTCTTGCCATGTTTGTCACATATCATCTCTATATCTATATCTTATTTGATTGACATCATGTCACATTGGGCATTTCCATGCGTGCTCTGTCCTCCGCTTCAGTAGCCATCTCAAAGTCCACTTGCTCACCGCATGCATGAGAAGTTGATTAATATATCTTCTCTCTACTATGACGACAACACTGTCTGGCATGTCCAAACTTTTCTAATTCTCACACTCGTTCTAGTGTCTGAGACTTGCACACCTCAATTAAATGAGAGCCATGGCTCCATACTTTTGCCTGCTTGAGTCGGGCATTGCTTACAAGAAAGTCAGTACGTTCATTTCCTGCACTCGATACATAATACTAAAACAGTATTTATATAGTATACTGTTTAACAACAATCAGATAAAAAAATATAGCAAGGATACTCGCTTGTGATGAAGCTGATAAATTCTGAAACACACTCTTGTACACATTCTTTAGCATCTTTAGCAATCTGCAAAATAAAAAGTATGTACAAAGTAGTTTAATATTAACATTGAGTATGTTTATATATGTAGACGAATTTGTATGTATGTGTATACCAGATTTTGGCTTGAGCTTCTTTCCCCTGGTTCATCAATTTGGTTACCCATTTACAGCTGGGTTTAATTGGGTGCAGACTATACTTCGAAAACTCCATTATCGACCCCTTGTTAAACCACTCTTTGTGATCTGAGCATAAGAGCTACACTGTGCCAGTTATGCACCTACAAGTATGCACATCTGATTTCTGTGGCGCTTTTTATTTACTAGGGTAGCTTCCTTAGGCCCCTACTTCTGTTGCTTCTTATGACATGCCTTGTAGGTCGCAGTGTTACTATTCTTTGCTCCCTTTGTAGGCTCCAACAACACACATGGAGAATGGAACCACATTTACTACCATCACGTGCCTATAATAATCGACACTCAGGCACAGAGCACGAGGCAGGCCAAGAACACGATGGATAGATAACATCTCAGAGTCCCTCGAAGATTGTCATAGTCTCAGATAGCGAGGAATGGACATACAGATTAGGTAGTATAATTAGATTATTTAAAGTTGAGACATGTTGTACTTCTATAGAAGTAACATAATCGAGACATGCGTTTGTAGTGTGACGTTTAGTAACAGTGCTAGAAGATGAGAAACATAGAGTAAATGTCTCATGTTTACTCACTCTTCCTAGCAACTGTTACTAAACCGTCACTATTTTACTACACAAAAGCGTCATGTTAGAGTTATGTGTGCACTTTCATAGAGAGTACAACACATAGTCTCAACTATTAAATAATCTAATTATACTACACTAACTATCTGCTAACTGTCACCTCACGCAGCCAGCTGGCCAGAAACTATGGAACATAGATCTCAGGTCCAAAGCTGGACTGACAAGTGCAACGCACCTGGCTACAAGATAGGAAACTAACTCTCCCCGACACTTCACGGCAAATGTGGTTAAGATAAGATAAGATAAAACAACACACTGGCATAATGCTAGATAAGTGGACACCTTTGTCATCTTCGATTTTACCTTGAAGGATTATCTACTCTGGCCTATACTATGAATTTAGTATGCAGACCTTTGACAATTGCTACTATTTTGTTAAGAATTCCCTACACTTTCAGTATTTTTCATAAGACAATGAGGACAGATCAAAACACACACAGTAGTTTTACAAAGTACAACAAAACTAAAGCTACATTTCAAACACAAAGCTTTTACCAAGCAAAGGATACAAGATCCAAAATAGGTGAAATATGATTCTACAGTAGGTAAAATATCTCCCAAATAACAAATGAGGAGTACTCTGATAAAAAGACATAGCTCAAAATTTAATTAACACAACATAAAAACAGGGGAAAATACGCAACAAAAATATGACAATACAAAAGCAGAGTGTACACTTCTTTATATAATGTCAACATACCTTCCCTGTTGCTGGGACAGCCTTCTTCATGATGCGTGCAACATTAGCAATTGGAAGAAATCTATCCTGAAATCACAAGATCTCATACTTTAAAAATGGTATTTACAGACTTTTAGCATATTATTTAACTTGTTTCTTTTTACTCTTGGATATCCTTGGACAAAGACAGAGATAGCTTTCAGTAATGTCCTGTTGAGCAACAAAATATATATACTTTGCTCAGCTACCTTGGCCATCCTTTGCAGGGTGCCCCAAGTCTAACCCACTCAGTACATTTCTGCTTTCCCTACTCTTGACCTTTGGTTTGCCTCTCTTTCACCTCCACTCTTCAGTCCGCTATATGGCAGTTCTTGTGTTGGTTTCTGAATCACTTTTGGGTATGTGTCTTATCCAGGTCCATCATCTGCCTTTAATCACTGTAGATTACCTCTAATTGCGCCTGTTGAGCAGTTCTTGGTTGCTGATTTTATTAGGCCAAAACATTTGAGAATTTCATTCAGACATATGAAATGATGACGCAGATATTTCTTTTACTGCTGTTCTCCAGCATTCAGACCTCTACAAAAGTATTGAAAGTACTTTAGTAGGTCTCTGTTGAGCTTCCCACTTGCCCTGCAATTCAAAGATCGTGGGTTCAAATCAGGGTTGAGTTATTTGGTTGACAAGTGCATTTTTTTACCGGAGCTATGCAATACTCTCAAAAAGTGGTTTGCCACTTATGCGGAGATGGACTGAACCATATAGAAAACCAAGTGCAATGAAGTAAATGCTTGGTCTTTTTCGCCCGAGTGGTTACTGGGGCCCAAATTTGGGGTGTAAAGAATAGAACCACTGTTGCCTGCCACGCATGTCATAAGAGACGACTAAGGAGGTTTGGCTGAAATCAGATGCACATATCCTAAACGTGTAGAAGTCTATGCATTTAGGGGCCTACAAACCAATGTGCAACGTATACACGTTCTTGGCAAAGATCAAACATTTCAAAAAGAGTGATTAAAATTGGTGGTAAAGAACGAACGCAAAGAAGAAGGAGAGCTTGGTCTTTAAACTTTTGCCCATCTGCCCAGCGTGTTCGTAGCATGTTGGACTACAGGTGACTATCCCTCTGTGTGTGCGGGTTCAATTCCGCGGGATGGCAGAAAAAGCCAGATTCCCAGATTTACGGTGTTTGTGGCACCGAACCGAAGGGTTACAATGTCCATGGCACCGGCAAGAGCTGAAAAAGCTCAAGTGCTTCTGGATCAAAAAAAAAAAAAAACTTTTGCACTATTTTTTAAATAGAAAATATTCAGCTTTCATATGTCCTTAATTTAGTTTCTGTTTTGTACTTGAAATTAGATTGACAATAGCAGTTCTGCTTCTGATAGTATCCCCACCAGCTCTCCCAACTGTTGTTACTACACTTTCAAGATATGTGAATGTACCTTTAGGTTGTCAAAACATTACCCGTTATTTGATCCCACGATAGATTTAATTTGGGTGGATACAGTGGATACAAAGCAAAAAGGCTGTCCATGCCAAAGGTGGACCTCAGAAATAACAGAGGCGGTGAAAAAACAGTTTATGTAGCACATACAAAAGCCTGTTCTAGAAATCTCTTCTTATCCTTATCCTGAGGAAAAACAGGATTAGAGAAAACAAAGAAAAGAAAGATGACTTTAATAACTTCTTTTTTCTGTGAAGCCCACAATGTCTCATCAATTTTAAACTTTCTGTAGATGTGGAAACTATTATAATGGGGATATTGCAGAGTTGTATTACCTGTTCTCTCAGAGGCTCATCAGAATGCTTGTCATCATCCATCTCTGGGGAACCCATGCCTCCATTTTCTAGAAGATAGATATTCATAGTCATCATGAGAATCAGCATATAGAAATATATAACTTGTATTACTTTTCATTGATAGCCGCAGTAGCGTAGTTGTTAGAGAACTTGCTTCTTAGGCTAGTGGTCCGGATTCTATTCCACAGTGGGTATTGAATAGTTTTCCAACCGCCCGACTCTCAGCTCAAACCAGCCTCAATTGGGTACCAGGAAAAGTACTGGAAATAAAGGTGGCTGGAGTGATGTGCCAATGGTCAATAAAAATATAGCCTAACACTGTATTGCCTAATACAGCTTAAGGTATGAAAAATGGTTCCTTTACTTTTATTACTACTCATTAGATTCAGTCACTAGTTTCAACAAATTTAACAACAAACATTTGCTAACAAAAAATATTCACAGTACTTGAGACCAAAAATGTGACAAAGAAGAGGAAGTAAATCTAAAACAACACTACACAATCTAAAACACAACTTCCCTTCTGACCTCAGTTGAACTTTGGTCTTTATCCAGTATTGTATGATAACTTGGTAACTTAATGTTTCAATTTATTGTTTTGACTTCCATCAAGGATGTTATTTGCACGATAAGTTCTTAGATATCATAATATGCTACTATAGTCCGGTATATTTTCAACTGCTTACAACAGGGAGTCATGTTTTACAGACATCTTGGAATGCATGAGCTATACAAGTGTGTGAACTCGATTCCTACTGGGAGAAATGTATATAGAATTTCTAATCTTCTTTCTTCTTACACTCCATATCAAACACTTGTTAATCATTCTTTGTGATTTGTATGTGATCCAACCAAGAGCAATTGAACGATTGTATCAGTTATGCACCTACAAGTAGGCCAGCACATTTGATTTCTGCTACTCTTTTTATTTACTAGGGTAGCTTCCCTAGGCCTCTACCTCAGTCGCCTATTACAACATGTCTTGTAGGTCACAGTGTTACTATTCTTTGCTCCTTGCTAGCTTCGCAACACACACCGGAATTTATAATAAAGAAGAGTTTTGACTACTAAGTATTTACTTAAGAGTTGTCATGAATACTAGTCTCCCTACAATATATTATTCACCAATTAAAAAGATAATAGGAAACTTCTGATATGTGCAAGTGTTGCACTTGTATAATAACAGCTGACAATATCTTACAAAAGTATTGAGCAAATAAGAACCATAAAAGACCTACATGGTCTTCAGTAGTATCTATATGGAACAAAATCTAGTGTTTTACTAACCACTCAGTTTTTTTTACAACATTCAAGTTAACATTGGAAAATATACACAGAAGAAAATATTCTTATTAATTTTTACTCCCAATTATCTTCATATGCTTTCCATATCATTAATATGTGATAGTACTGATAAAAATGGTGTAAAGACAAGTATGGCCTTCACTGCGCCGGGCATTACCCCATATGACTCTGCCCCTATCCGCAGAAATGGCACACAACTTGCTGAAAGTATTGCACAAAGCATCAACTCTGTTGCTCTGACAACAATCGCAGGGTTCTCTGAAAAATATCCTCCCGTGAAAAGAACAGTCCGTTTCAAACCCACAACTCAACTACTTAGCCAGAGAGACCAAATAAAAACTACAAAGAGATGACTGAAAAGTGATTAATACAGTGCAAACACCAACCAGTGGCTGTATGAAATAAATGGTGCCCAGTGGTCAGTGCAAAGACTGTCAAAAGAGGCTAAAAACCAAATGTTTGTCTGAAATCTATATGTGCCTGGCCTACTAGCTGAAGATGTGCAATGATTCTACAACCTACTCATACCTTCTAGCACAAATCCCAAAAAGTGGTTAACAAATGATTGGTAGAGAGAATATGAAACAAACAAACTACAACACATGCTGTATCCAGTGACATAATTAAGTAAACTATCTAGCAATCATATAGTACCTGCATCCACATCAAATGGTCCCTGTGCCATAATAGGCTCCAGGTGACCATCATCAGTCCCGTCATGACTATCATTCATCATTAAAGAATCTGAAAAGACAACAGTTTTTATTTGAAAAGTAATCACATATATCCCAAAAGATAATAAATTCCTGTTAAATCTTCAAGATTTTGTTCCTAAACACACAAAATATGGCTCATTCTTTCAACAGACTTTCTATGAGTTTCATTTATCTGACTCGCCCCCACTTTGACAGCAAGGTTCAAGGCTAAAGGAGCTCTGACTCGCCTAGGTGATGGGCTCCCATAGATCAGCTTTTTTTCCAGAAACTTAGGAAGATGAACCCGAATTAAAAGCATGCAGAAACCGCTTGTGCTGATATCTGGTCTTAGGTGCCTAACTGGCACAACAAACTCATGATCTAAAGCGAAAATCACATACAGACCACAAAGAGTGGTTTAACAAGTGATTGATGCAGAGAATGAAGAAGAAGAATGTGCTGACAATTCATTACATTTAATAAAAGTTCTGGACAGCTGAATTGTGTTTAAAAAAAACATATTCCAATAGTAATGACTTCAAGTTCTAACATTTGTAAGCAAAGAATATTGACTGCAAAAGTCATGCAGCTTATTCATTCATGAAATGAGATCAACAAAGATGAATTATTTTGGCTGAATCGATGCTGTCAAACGTTAAGTCTATGCATTTACCTACAACCAATGGCAAATACTCTTGCAAAGATCAACACATCACAAAGATGACTAAAATATGTAAAACACGAGAAGATGAATTATTAACAATGTATGTGATTCAGAATACTCATTTATGGTGCTTTTTCGAATTAAATAGTCATACTAAGATGAGAGGGTATTTCATAGTTGATGGTACTAGAAATCGAGAGTGTGATAAGAGAAGACAAGGCTCTGTGATGAAAATTAATAGATTAAGATCACAACAGAAACCAAATGTCATAAAATAATAATTTTACATGAAAATATTATGTTTGAATAATGTTTAATTTTGTGAATATAAATTTATGACAGCAACATTTCAAAGGATATTCAAACTTTATTGTTTGGGACTATTTTATTGAGTTCATTAACTTTTCACGCTAAGCCGCAACTGCGCCACGGCAAAAAGTCAGTTGCAGGCTTAAGCCGCTCACTGCGCCATAGAGTTGCTTTCCTTATAAGAAGTCTTTCTAGTTTTACTTCTACTACTTTTTAACCTTGTTATTCTATTGGGTTGTCCAGTTTTCTTCAATTTAGTATATAATAATATATATATATGTTTATTTATTGAGAGTAGTTGGGTCGTAATTTTAAAAAATATTTTTTTACTTCCTTGAATTAATTGTTTAAAAATTGAGGAAATAAATGGGCGTGGAAAGAGTTAAGTAACCATGCTCTGATCTCTTTCTTACATAGGAAGATCTCAGCGGCAGTGCACAAACTATATTTATTATTCCAATTTTATTAATAATAGAAACTATTGGAATTTTTTCCAAATTTATATATGAATATATTTTCAAAAGAAATTATTTACTGAAGTCTCAGACTTGTGTAGGACTTTATTTATTGCTGTTAAAAATATTTTTTTACTTCTAGCGTGGTTATGTCATAATATTTATGTATTGATATCACTTTATAATTAATTACTTCATTTTATAAGAAGTGTCTTTCAATTCTGCATCATTATCATCAAATAGCTTGTCCTGAGCAGAGCTTTGCTACCCCAACAGTCCTTTGGAATTTCTCATAAGCTAGTGTCCCAGCCCTGCAGTCGTCATGCTCAAATCGTCAGTTACATCCTGAATCCATCTTCTCTCTGGTCTTCCTCTTCTCCTATTTGCTGGGATACCTCCTACCATAATGGTCCTCTCCAACTCTTTATATGTCCAAAATACTTCAATTTTCTCATTGTTATTTGTAGCATCAGCTAGTTTTCTTTGATTTTGAGTTCTTTCAAATTTATTTGTTCTCTTCTCTGTCCATGATATACGGAGGACTCTTCTGTAACATGTATATTCAAAAACATATTTTTGTCACTGCTGTATTTAATGTCTATGCTTCACACCCATACACTGAGAATGGATTGTGCATGACCATGCTCTTAGTATTCTGATCTTGTTTTCCTATCAGTTCCTGTTCCATTCCATACTGTTTTTAGATGTTTAATTTTTTTTTGTATGACCATGTTTGTTTTTTAAATTTCCTTAATCCCATTTATATCTTTTGTTAGCAGTGAACTAAGATATTCAAAACTGTTTTCATTTTCTCACCATTTATAAAAAATATGCTATGATGCTTGTTTTATCCATTGTCATTATTTTTGCCACATTGAGTTATCAATAAATAGATTTTTCCCTTCCATTAATTTCTCAATCTCTATTTGAGATGTTGACAGTAACACTGTATCCATATATGTATACAGTCAATATCTTTTAGTTCAGGTATTTCTCTTCCTCTGATTATAAAGGGATCATAGTGTTCCTTTTTCGATCGTCTTCTGTATAACATTCATGCTTTCACATGATATAATCAATGATACAGACAAGCCTTATATGTCAAACCAATCTGATCACGTTCTTACAGCCACCATTTGATCACTATAAAGTTTTTTTTATGATCTGTATTAAATGCAACCATGTAGTATACTTAGTATGGAAATCCTATTTCTTCAATCAAAGTATAATATACACTGAATAATAAATGATCAAGTGTATATCATACTGATACCTGTTTAGTGTTAGTGTTTTTAAAGTTTATAAGACCGTAAAGACGGGTCTGATGTCAGCGTATTGCCGTATGTCTACAGCATACTTATATGCAACGTGTGCAACACGTGCCTTAATTTTGTGGATTACTAACTATCGAATCGAGAAATAAATGGGAGTCATCTAAAAGTCTAACAATGACGTTTGTAAAGCTTAGGATTCATCATGCGCGCTAGTTCGGGCGGTTAGCAGAGATTCGAGGTCGGCCATTGTGGCTTTGTTATATTTAGCTTCTGCCTCGCTCGTCATGATCGCGGGTAACGAGGTCAAAATATTAGCTATGTTCTAATGTTAAATGCTGGGTGGAATGTTGTTCCTCTGTGAAACCAAAGTGTCCGCACGTGTAATCTACTGGCTACATAGATAATAACAACAAACCTCGATTATTGAGTAGATTTGCTGAAATTGGTTGGTCAATCACGAACCAGTGAAATTGCAGCAACCTCAACCATTCAGCGAAGAATGTCGTCTGCCTGGCTCTTCTTCCTGTTCATACTACTTTCACATCTGACAGGTGTCTTTTCACAACTTTACCTCAAATATAGACGTTTCTTTCAGATTTTAGTTATATTAAGGGATGAAAATATAATCTTTAAGTAAAAACGACATTAAATTTGTATTAATTAATCATTTTTAAAAAGATAAATGTATTTAAGTTATTTATCTCGGGAGTGCGTGAAATAAATGGATCCTATCTTTGACCTAGTTAAAGTGGTTTCAATTACTCTACAGTCGTAAAGATACATTTTTATTTTCCCTAGAATATAATTTTGTGAAGATAATAGTTGTTCAAGTTGGTAATTATTCTTGTATAATACGTAGTCATATGTCATATAGTTACAAGAATAATTAGTCAATATACAGTATATACCATAACCAACTAACGTACTTTGTTTTGCGAGGTTTGAGACAAGAAAGTTATAAATACATAGTTTATATATTGTTAATATATGATCTTAAATGCAGTAAAAGACAGACCTGAAGTCAGGGTGACCCTGCCTAATGCATTAGTCTCAAATAGGCTCAAACAACAAAGTTCAGATCCTGTTTAGATCCTGTCGTAGGCGAATTTTCAATTAATAGGAATATTATCAAAAACCGAGTATGTGGCTTCACAATTAGGTGCATCAGGTATATGTATATATACTTGGCCTTTTGTTTGCCCAGGAAAAGGGAAAACTGAATTCAATCCAACGATGTTCATCCCCAAATATGAGAAAGTCTTTGTGTGAGCAATTCCGAAAGAAAATCATGAGTCGCTAAGGCAGTCTGTGTGTGTATTTAGTGAACCTCTGGTCGACAACTCCTGCATTATCGATGGTGCCACATTATATAGGTCATGATGTTCTCATGAGTTCCTCAGTTTTCTTGAAAATAGAGCCACTGCATTGTAACAATTATCCTTCATATTGTGATGTCCAAAAAGGGACCTTTATACGTCAGTTAGTAGTATTATAGAAAGGCGTATCAAGGTTGCCACAAGACAGTCTCCCACAAAGAGCACTAGCACTCAGATAAAACGGAAACAGACCCAGGGGACGACTACCTAAACGATGGTTCAACGGAATATCCGAGACACTAAATTTCACCTTCAACAAATCGCACAAGGAAGCTCGCTCCATGTGTCTCTTTTTCGTCATGATAAATGCAAAAAAGGATTAGAGAATAGACATATAGAATATAATAGATAGAAAAGCTTGCGCCGTGGATTGCTTTTGATTAGTGGAGGGAGTACTATGGTTTCACTGAACTGTTTCTGCCCTCCTCAAGCTGGGTAAACCCCAATAATAAGACTGTGCCCACCACAGTAAACGTGTGTCTCGCCGGATGTGTGGGGTTTATGGTGCATAATTGGCATGTAATGTGAACCGTAACCAAGACAAGAAAAGACAAGCAAGCAAAATGAATACATCAGCACTTTATTCTTCCATGCTCTTAACATTCCAACAATGCTGGAATGTACGCTCTGTGACAACTGGCATGACAAGATCTACAATTAATGATGCCCCAAAAACGGCAACTACGTGTTCACATCGCTTAGAGAACATGTGACCGACTGGTTAAACACGGTGGGGGTTTCTGATGGAATTATCTCATGTTCGACCCTCAGTAAGATCAACCGTTTTTTTTTCCTGTTGGTGAGAAAAATAGAGCAGATGATCTGAACATGTGTAGCGGCGGCAATTGACGTCAAAACCATTGCCCTATAGAATCTCCTAGAGTCCTCTCAGAAACAAATGAGAACAAAGCACAGTAAGAAAAGAAATTTAACGCTGCTTCGTGTTAATATGGACCCTATTGTACAAAAAAACGGTCATGTGGTGCCGGGGTCGCAAGGGAAGCAAAGAATAGTACCACTGCAAACTACAATGCATGTCGTAAGAGACAACTGATGTAGACCCTAGGAATGCTACCCTAGTAAATAAAAAGCAGCGCAGAAATCGGATGTGCTGGCCTACTTGTAGGCGCATAACTGGCTCAACGTACAATCGCTCTTGGGCTCGGATCACACACAAATCACACAGTCGTTGACAAGTGGTCGATATGGAGCGTTCGAAGAAGAAGAAGTACCCAAAAAAAACATGTCTTCCTAAATTTGAACACAGCGGAGAAAAATACTACACATGTTTCTGGTAGATAAATAAAACATCAAAGAGCGGATCGGAGATATGGTATAGGATTCGCTGTCAAGATTTATCTGCTAGGTATTATTGAATTTTGCCAAAACGGAACAAAAAAGACATGTCGCTCCATTTCAATACAAACATTGGGTCTGTCATAGGCGGCAACAAGCAGCGCCATCAAGTTTGCAAAGTTATATGAGTTCAACGACCAATTTGATTCACGTATTACTGAGATCACGAAAAAATGATAACTAATGGCCTACTGCTGGTGAGTTCAACCACAGCAAACTATAAGTTTATAGTTGACTGTGGTTCAACGCAGAATTGACGATGGCAATGAAGCCATATGCGCACTGGATATAAGATGTTAAACGTATAGAAGATATGCTAGGAGGATTCGAATGAAGACTTCTTAGAATATACTTTGGGTATATCTGAGAAGATAACATTTTTGTTAGCAACGAACCACATCACATGGAGATCTAAAACCTCTGCCCTATGTGCCGCCTTTGGCACGAAAGGAACAAACTAACAGCCTTCTTAGTCTTCTCCTACTGAGTATTCCCAAGATGGATAACAAGTTTGCACGTCGCAATACTTCAAAGTTGATTTTCTAGTCGTACCACCTGATGTTCATAATCTTGTGGAGACATCAGAGGAAAATGGTAAGTCTTCTTCATGCCTTGAGTAGACTGTCCGTGTTCCTGGGTCATATAGTATATAGCTAGTTATAAAAAGGCTTGATAGATCTGACAATTTTCCTGCAGTGTTAAGTTTGCCTTGTCCCACGCTCTTTGATAGTTTGACGAATGTAGTAGCCGCACTACCTATTTATGAGCTGATTTTTTCATCAAGAGGAAAGGCTGACAGTGACCCCAATATAGCAACATTTTTGAACTGGTGTTAGATAGTTACCATTTAAAGTATATTTGTTAATGTGTTACGTCCCTGAGATCAAACCACTGTTTTGGTGACACGAATAGTCAGAGAGTACAGGTCGCATGCCCATGGCCAAATTGTTGATTAGGGATTGCTGGGTAGCCTAACTGATTGCGACTAGGGCAAAGGAGTATTTTTTAGGTTTTCTGTCGAGGCTCCTAAGCGAGCCAGGCTGAAATGTAAATCACCAGATCTAGTGTGGATGAAAACATCGCCATCAGCATCCCCATAGACAGGGTATAAAAGGAATGAGATAAAGATACCAAAGAAATTGGGAGTCAAGGGCATACCCCGGTTTGACCTCACTCGACCTCAAAGCTGTCAGGTGTACTGCCATCGAACTCTATGCTGGCTTTCAGGACCTCATTCAAGGAGATGACCAGTCGTTGCAGTTTCCACACATACACTGTTATGCATATATACACTCATACATCATCATCGTCAGGTGCCGTGCCGGCTGGCGTAGGCGATCATCGATCTCCATAAATCTCTGTCGTTGGTGTTTGCTATCAACTCAGATGTTGACGCTCTACCGTGCCATGAAGTCAGGCTATCCAAAATTTGCTCTCTCTGTCTTCCTCTGTCTCGTCTACCCTCGATTTTACCGGTTGTCACAATGTGTTCTAAACCTCCCTCCTCATCACATACACCCATATGTATATATCAAATAAAGTATGTCCGAGTGTAACATTATTGGGTGGAAAAAAACCAACTCACTGACAATGTTAATTGGAAATGTATTCATTCTTACTTGCTTCTCCCTATAATGTACACTGCATATACATACATTTTTCAATTAGCTAGGCTAAGCATAAGATGAAACGAATTATAATATTGTTATCAAACACAAAATTGTGTATAAAATTAAATTCAGTGTCCAAAATCCGTGATATTTTATTTGGATTGAATCTCTAGTTTATTATTATCTGGCTATGTGTAAACTGCACTCCTATTGTTAGGTTCAGAGAAGTGAAAGAAACAGGACTAGAAATACATAGTACAGGTGGTGGTCAACAACAATGCACCTAACCGTGAAGATATTGAATGGCGAAGAATGCACATTAGCGGTAGGGGTTTTAATTATTTTACTATAAACTAATTGTAGGTAGATTCAGACATGTTCATTGGTAGATACCCGGTACCTTTGCTTTGCGATTATTGATTTTAACCGAAATAAGAACTCATTTGATTCTCATTCAACTGAGCTCACTCAACCGAGTTGTGTTTATATACATAAATTTATACCTAACTCAACAACTGCGTCTGTTAGTCGTAGTAGTCTGTAAGTAGTCAGTTGGCTCAAGTAGTAACTTAAACGCTACTTCGTGCAATGTATTCAGTATGTTTAGTTCTAAGTCATTACTCTAAAGACACTTTTCTTATCTAAGCATAAACTCAACTGAAATGAAACTCAAAATACCACCACACAGTTGAGTATACTCGTACAGTAACTCATATCACGACATAGAATAGTGAAACCAAAATCGGGAAAATAGTTTTGAGTAGTACAAATATGATAATACAATAACCTTTAACACCGGATGAAACAGATAGTAGCATAAAAAAATATTTACAATGAAGTCAAAATGAAGATGTCAAAATGCTACTTCATAAAGTTTATAAACCTTTACTTTAGTGGTACACACTGTACAATGTACTGCAACTTGAACAAGACACAGCGACAGTGACCAAGCAAAAAGATTGCAAGATTGAAACATTTACTGATCATCAGGTGCCCTGCAAAGATTAACACTGTGACTTGCAAGGCATGTTGTAAGAGGCGACTGAGGTAGGAGCCTAGGAAAACTACCCTAGTAAATAGAAAGTGTCACAGAAATCGGATGTGCTGGCCTACCTGTATAATGTACAATCGCTCTTAGGCTCAGATTCACATACAAATCACAAAGAGTGGTTAACAAGTGATCAATATGGAGCGTTCAAAAAAGAAGAATACTTATATAGACTTGTTCCCATTTGAAACTTAATTTTCAGTTCTTTGGTTTTGTTAAAGAGGGAGAGACTATACACAGTTTTTTTCCCCTTCATTTTTCCACACTTAGATTACTTGATATTTTTCACATGATGATATGAAGTGCTGCATCCATGTGATTGCCATAGTAATGTAGTTTTCAAATGTCCGCAGAGTAAAGTCATGAAATATCAAGCCATGAGAATGATAACTGTGTGTATGAGACCCATTATAGAGTTGTAGAATATGTACATACAACCATTAAATCTTCTCTTATTCTTTGCGTTTGTTCTTTCTGACCAATTTTAATCACTCTTTGTGATATGTTTGATCTTTGCCAAGAACATGTAAACGTTGCACATTGGTTTGGTAGACCCCTAAATGCATAGACTACTACACATTTAGAACATGGACATCCGATTTCAGCCAAACCTCCTTAGTCACCTCTTACGACATGCATGGCAGGTAACAGTGGTTCTATTCTTTACACCCCAAGTTTGGGCCCGTAACCACTTGAGCGACAACACTAGTTAACCTTGCCAGCATTATATTTTACAGCATTGCAACACATATTTTATTTTACCAGGCCTCACCCAGCAGTCTTGTAAGTGATGTAAAAGAACAGGTTGAAGCTCTTTTGTCTATTCCAGTGGCAGATCAGAAACTTCTTTTAAGGGAAAGCTCTTCTAGGTAAGTTTTGAGTTACACTAATATTTGTACTCATTGTATTGTTTTTGTGTGTACAGAACTTGAATGAAATCAAGTTGATATGTAACTTGGATTCTCTGAAAGAGTTAATCTTATTTTTCATGTTTGTTGGCACACACACTCTGATATACCCAAAACAAGGTTCATCCTTAGGTTGAAAGGTTTGTGCCTCGGATTAAAGAATCTTTAATCCCCGACCAAACAAACAACAAATCATGTTGATTGATCATGTTACTCTTTATGTCTGTTGTCTGTTATAATTCCCCAGGGAGGATGATAGAATTGGTTGTCCACTCTTGCAGTTAATCGTATGGGTGGGAGCTTTAATTTGCATTCCAGGGCCAGATGAGTCACCCTTGTTGTGTTATATCTGTGTTTATTTAGTGTGGTCTTGATATTGTCTAGCCATATTTTTCTTGGTCTTCCCTTGACTCTAGTACCTGATCTCTTTTTATTGTATGCTGTTATTGGTGGTTGGTTGTATTCCATTCTCATTAAATGTCCAAACCATTGCATTTCTTGTCTTTCAATTTGTTATTCTTTATGACCGAAGCTTACTTACTTTACTTAATCCGCCATGCCTAGTGAAAATGGGGCTTCAGAAAGGACTTTCCATGCTCTCCTGTCCGTGCAACCTTCAGCGCAGAGCCCCACGTCAGAGATGCGGTGTCCAGTTCTCTTCCATCATGCGCCCCCATGTTGTCAAGTGGTCTGCCTTTCTTTCTCTTTCCTCTGGTGTCCAAGTGAGGGCTATCCTTGCAGGCATTTCTTGTCTCATTCTCTTAACATGTCCGAGCCATTTCCATCTTCTCTTTTTGAGTATGTCATTCATTGGCTCTTGTCTTGTGTCTTGGAGTAGTTGGTTATTGGATATTTTTTCTGGCCAAAAGATTCCCAAGATTCTGCGAAGCAAGAGGGGGTAGAAACTGACAGCCTGCTAGTATCTCCTTTGGTCATCCTCCAACACTCCGATCCGTAGAGCAAACTGGCAAAAAAATGCTTTATAGAGTTTAGCTTTTGGTCCTATTGTAGATTTTGGACTTCCATACTGGTTTCATTCTGGCAAAAGCGGTTCTGGCCTTACTCAGGCGTGATTTTATATCTTCCTCTGTGCCACCATTTAGTGTCAGTACGCTACCAAGATATGTAAACTGCTCAACCCTTTCCAGTGTTTCATCTTCTAACATTACTGGTTGTTGGATTTCACTGTTTGTCATAATTTTTGTTTTTCCTGTGTTTATTTTGAGGCCTACTGTCTTTGCCGTGCTGTGAAGTATTGTACTTTTCTCTTGTATATGTTCATATTTGTGTGACACCAGGGCTATATCGTCTGAAAAGTCCAGGTCCTCAAGCATCTCGAAAAGGGTCCATCTTATTCCTCTTGGTGCTTGTTTTATGGCATTTTTAGCACCCAGTCAATTGTAATACTAAACAAAAGAGAGGACATTACGCATCCCTGTCTTACACCAGATTTTACTGGGAATGTTTTGTTGGAATTTTTTAGGTTGCAGGAGAAATCTTTATAGAAGAGGGCTATGATGTTGACAAGCTTCGGCGGTACGCCGTATTGTCTCAGTATCTTCCATAGGCTGTCTCTGTGGAGGGCTGTCGAATGCCTTTTCAAAATCTATGAAGTTGATATATATAGTCCTTTGCCACTCGCTACATTGTTCTAAAATGTTACGCAGGGTAAATATATGTTCATTTGTTCCTTTTCCTTTCCTAAATCCTGCTTGCTCCATTCGTAGACACTTGTCTACTGCTTTTTGTATTCGCATTATGACAATTTTGCAGAATATCTTACTTGGGATTGAAAGCAACGTGATTCCTCTCCAGTTATTGCAATCTGTTAGGTCTCCTTTCTGGGGGATTTTCACCACAGTACCCCTAGTCCAATCCTTAGGCAATTCTTTTTTCTCCCAGATATCTGCAAACAATGGCTCTAATATGTTTGCAGCTAAGATGGGATCGATCTTAAAAAGCTCTGCTGTCATTTCATCATTTCCGGTGCTTTGTTGTTTCTCAGGGATCCAATAGCTTTTACTATTTCTTGCTTTTCTGGCAATTTGAGGTTGATATCAATATCCTGTGCAGCCGGTGGGATATCCGGTGGATGTTCAGGATCAGGTCTGTTTAGCACATCTTCAAAGTGGGATGTCCATCTCATATCCTGCTCCTGCTCTGTTGTCAACAGTTGTCCTAGGCTGTTTCTGACTGGCATGTTATGGTTGTGTCTTTTACCTCCGCATAATTGTTTGGTAATCTTGTACAGTGTGTGCAGATCATGTACTTTAGCAGCTTTTTCTGCTATTTCTGCTGTCTTTTCCATAAATTGTCTCTTGTCTGTTCTAGCACTTCTTTTTACCATTTTGTTTAGTTCTGTATATTCTTTCTTGCCTTATCTTTTTGACGTTCTGATCTAATGCTATTGATGAGATTTTTTCTCCTTTCGCTTTTGGATGTATTCCAAGGTCTGGCCACTTATCCACTCTTTATGTTGTCCTTTACTGGTTCCCAGTACACTACTGCTAACTATTTTATATGTGCCTTTGAGTGCATCCCATTTTTCTTGGATACTTTCAGTTGGTGTTGTGTCTGACTGCTCTGACAGGATTTGAAATCTGTTCTTTAGTTCCACTATATATTTTGTAGCAATCTCTCTGTCTTTTAATAGGTTAACCCTTTGAACCCTGGCCAACTATATCTAAAAACCTCTTCCTGGCTCCTGAGCAAAAACAACACATATCAGAATTGTTTGAAAAACAAGATAGATTGGCAGAATTAAGTGTCCTATAATTTTATCGACTTACCCATCATCTCCAGTATTCCTGCTTACTATGCCAGTCTTCCCAACATGTAGATCCTTCCTTTAGACACAGGAAATTTTGACAAAATTTGCACCAAAATTGTGTCTTCACTTTCTTGACTGGTCTATCTTTGTAATCCATGTTTGGAAAGTCACTGACATGTTTGTTATATTTGAACATCAGTCGGTTCAAATAATTCTTCTTCTAAATGATCATCCAACTCACTTTCGATTTCGTTATCAGAATAATCATATTCTAAGTCTTAATTCATTTTCATAATCATTTAAAAGAAGTTCAACAGCTTGCTCTGTTGTCATCCTTTTCGAGTGACCATTTCCGAAATTTTCAGCGTGTCGTTTCATCTTTTTAAAATTAATAAACAATTATCAAATCACTATGTTTCAAAACACAATGCAAACCGCCATTTAGATAAACCTTTAAGGAAGCATTTCGTGTTTGACGTCACACTAGTACATAAATTATAGCTGAACACCGACAAATAATGAGGAGGGGTTCTCATCCCGATATGTAGGCACCGGGTATACGGTACTAATGATAATACCGTAATATCGGGAGGGCGGGTTCAAAGGGTTAACATTAAAGTATTCTGTTCTTGTCTTGGCTTGTATATATGTTTTCTTGAGTTTGAGCCTGATCATGGCAACAAGGTGGTGGTCGCTGCCCACGCCAGCTCCTTTCACCTTTACATCAAGTAATGTCTTTCGCCATTTACTGTTGATCATAAAGTGGTCTATCTGGTTTCATCTCTTCCATTTGGGGATATCCATGTGTACTTGTGTATGGTCCTGTGTGAAAACAATGTGCCTCCTATGATCAGTCTGTTTTCTAGACAAAAATTGCTCAACATTTCTCCATTTTCATTTGCAGTGCCACATCCTCTTTCCCATTATTGCTTCTCTGTGTCTGTTATTGTTTCCAACTTTTGCGTTTAGGTCTCCCATTATGCACAAAAAGTCCTGAGCTGGAACCTTGTCCACTATTTCCTGTAACCTTCTATAAAATGTGTTTTTGTCCTCTTCTTCGTTAGTGGGTGCATAGCATTGAATGATAGTTAGCTTTCCTTGTTTCCATTAAATCGGCTTTCACAATCTTTCATTAATCGGTGCCACTCTAAGAGATGTTTATTCAATCCTTTCCTTATTATTAGTGCAACTCCTGCTGAATGATTCCTCGCCTCTTCCTGAGTATAAGATGGTTTCCTGTTCTAGTTGTCGCCTGTCCAAAGCCTGTCCATCTACTTTCGCTGACCCTAGAATGTAATTTATAGTGTTGCATCTCTTTTACCACCTGTGATGTCTTTGTGGTCTCGAACATTGTTCTGACGTTCCAGAATCCTATTCTTAGTTTAGTTTTGACATCCAGCAGACTTGAATTCCAGCGTGGCTTCCTTGGCTTTCACCCATACTGTTCATGCTGACAGTGGTACTCTGTCTCAAGACCGCTGGACATCGAGAGCATTTTTTTCCTTTGAAGTTTCTGTAACATTTTTTCTTTTTATGGGGCAGAGTTGTTAGCACTGCGCCCAACCCCCAACCTGGAGGACCAGGAGGCCACATTTAGTCTGACCTCTCACCTTGGACCTGTCCGGCATGGGGAACCCTTCCAGGAACAGAACGTTCCCGCCGGCATAGCTTTCTGGATCATTGAGGCACGCAAGCCCCCTCACCACTACAAGGTAATGGCCTCATGGGGATGACCGAAGCTTTAATGTTAACTTACTACTGGCATCCGCAATGTATTGCTCATTGCAAAAGCTTTAGACACCTCATCATCAAGTTGCGTATCCTTTATAGGACGTTGCTCTCTTTGCAGCGTATCCATTTAATTTAGACACCTACTGATGTGCAAATGTGACACAAATTGAAGGCCCACAATGTCGGAAGATAAACCGCCCATGTGGTGCAGGACCTGCAAGGGAAGCAAGAATATTACCACTGCGACCTACAATGCATGTCGTAAGAGGTGGCTAATGTAGGCACTAGGGATGCTACACTAGTAAATAAAAAGCAGTGCAGAAATCGGATGTGCTGGCCAACGTGTAGGCGCATAACTGGCACAACATACAATTGCTCTTAGGCTTAGATCACACAGAGTGGTTGATAGGTGGTCGATATTCTGCATTTTTCAGTTCCTCAGAAGACTCTGTCTCCAGGTCTGTTTAAGGTGCCCCCTTTTCTGTTACCCCTGCAGGTTCCACTCAAGTGCTTGTCTAGTGACACTCTACTGTGTCTTCCACACAGTGTGCCGACCCACCGCCATTCTTCCCTAACCGGGCCATCATGGATTCCTGCTCAGCCCGTATCCACATATCTGTGTTGGCCACTCTGTTATACCACCTCAATCTAGAATCTGTAGAAGACATTTCATCCAGTCACCCACCCGAGTAGTTTCAGGGCCCAAATTGGGGCGTAAAGAATAGAACCACTGTTACCTGCCATGCTTGTCGTAAGAGGCGACTAAGGAGGTTTGGCTGAAATCGGATGCATATGTCCTAAGCGCATAGAAGTCTATGTGTTTAGGGGCCTACCAAATCCATGTGCAACATATACACGTTCGTGGCAAAGATCAAACATATCACAAAGAGTGATTAAAATTGGTCAGAAGAACAACACAAAGAAGAAGAAGATCCAGTCACCGAACTTGTTAAATTAATTCAGATTCTGTTGGATTTCAATATTGAAATTCATAATTTCCCTACACTGAATAGTTTTAATCATAGAATACTGTGCAATGGTGAAACATATAAAAACAAAGTACTGTAGATTTACATAATACAAAACTATTAATAGCTGTGTATTAATATATGTATTTTGTAAAACTACAGTACTTTGTTTTTACATGTTTTGCCATTGCTACATAGTTTTACTGCAGTCTTCCCTTGTATCGGGAATACTGTACAACGACTTATAGGAAAGCTTTTTCTATACTCTTCCATGACTCTCCTCCAGATACAAAGCCTCTAAAGGACTATGGTGTTGAAGACAGTTGTAAAATCACACTTGTTGTCAAGAAATCAATACTAAAACAACCAGAACTACCAGACCCTGCATCACTACAGAAACCAAGTCCAGCAGAACCAGAAAGACCAGTATGGGAAAAAATGAGAGTATTTTTGCTGAGACATTTCAGAGAGAGAGATGTTGAAGCAGTCTTGCAAGAATTTAAAAGGGTACGATTTGTAAACATGTCTTGTGTGTATGATGCTATCTAGGTTACAGTTTGGTTTTATGAAGTCAATTAAAAGCAAAGGTGAATGTTAACGTAGTGCAATGGTGAATTGTTAGCAAATTGATATGTTAAAAAAAGTTTTATATGTAGGTTTCATTTTATGTATACAAATTGTAAGATGTATAAAAAAATAGTCTTTAGTGCCACTTTTTAGGGCGGTGTAGTACAGGGGGGGGGATGAGAGTCTGAGGAATTTAATGGTCACAGGGCTAGTGCAGGCGCTGCGAAACTGTCCAGGTTAACAATTTTCTTTACGCCCGACAGAAAAAATCATTGGCCTTACCGTGGATTGAACACGGGTCTCCGCATGGAGCCACGCTCTAATTTATTCGACCAGACGCTCCTCTTAAGATGTATGTCCCTACTCCTTCAGGAAATCCATCAAGACATTTTATTGCAGGGTTGGAAAGAAGTAAAAATATCCTTGAAAAAGATATAGAGTACCAATAGCAACAAACCAATCTGCACTGGAAAGCTTATGAAGAAAATGAAATAATATGAGATCTAAAAAGAAACAATTCTCCTACAACAGCAAGCAGTCTTTAAAGAAAATAGATACATAAAAGACCAAGTGAATGATATTGCACAAGACATTGAAGATACTTTCCATAAATAAAGCAGCACACTGGTAATATGGGTAGATATTTAACAGCTGTATGCTGACCACTGCTGTATTTAAATGTATTTAGTTTGGTCTGAAGTGTACATAGAAGTAGAATTGTTGCCTATGAACTTGGGATGTCCCCATGGGTTCTCAGCACCATTCAACCTTTTGAGAGTGTCAGTGAGGCCTCTTTCAGCTACCTGAATAATATCATTGGGCTGACACAGTAGTTCCTGTGACAATTCAGCAAAAATTGACTGTTCCTGGAATTGAACACTGTCCTCTAGTGATTCAATCTTGCATTCCTACACAGACTGACTTTTACATAAGAGACAAAGAAGCTTTTAGTAAATATATACAACAAACAGCAGAAAATGAAATCTCATATATTTCAAGTGACAATCTTGCCTTGTTGCAAGAAATAGAATTCAGATTGCATGTGATTGCTTACTTGTTAGTTCTTCTTCTTCTTTTGTCGTCACACTGCTACAGGTTGTTGCCCAGTGTCGTGGTTTTCTGTTTTGTCTTGCGCTGTTCTGGTGGCTGTGTGATTGTTATCTTTGCTCTTTCACAGGATTCTGCTACGCCATACTTGTTAGTTGTTTGGTTTATATGTTTTCCAGATATTTTTAAACCTCAAAATGGAACAGTTAATAGAAAATGATTTTGTATACACTGATGTTACTGTCCTGCGTGAAGTAAAATCACGACTTCAACTGGGAACACTTTTATATTATTGAAATTTCAATATGTTATATTTTGATATAAAATGGATATATATTATTGAACAATCGTTTTAACCCAACAGAGCAGAGGTCTTTAACCTTGAAGCTCCCGAATACGTATTATCATATAGACCGACATCGGGTGCTCATATCGGGATGAAACCCTCCTCGTTATTTGTGGTGTTCAGGATAACTATTACTAGTGTGACATCAAACACAGGAAACTTCTAAAGGTTTATCTAAATGGCGGTTTGCATCGTGTTTTGAAACATAGTGATTTGATAATTGTTTATTAATTTTAAAAAGATGAAATGACACGCTGAAAATTTCGGAAATGGTCACTCGAAAAGGATGACAACAGAGCAAGCTGTTGAACTTCTTTTAAATGATTCTGTAGATGTATTAGACTTAGAATATGATTATTCTGATAACGAAATCAAAAGTGAGTCGGATGATCATTTAGAAGAAGAATTATTTGAATCGACTGATGTTCAAATATAACAAACATGTCAGTGACTTTCCAAACATGGATTACAAAGACAGACCAGTCAAGAAAGTGAAGACACAATTTTGGTGCAAATTTTGTCAAAATTTCCTGTGTCTAAAGGAAGGATCTACATGTTGGGAAGACTGGCATAGTAAGCAGGAATACTGAAGATGATGGGGTAAGTCGATAACAAATTATAGGACACTTAATTCTGCCAATCTATTTTGTTTTTCAAACAATTCTGATATGTGCTGTTTTTGCTCAGGAACCCAGGGGAGAGGGTTTTTAAGGTATAGTTGGCCAGGGTTCAAAGGGTTAACAAACTTCCAGCCCTTCCTCTCTCTTGCCATCCCTTTCAATTCTTTCCATGTCTTGCCTATCCTTTTAATATCAATATTATAGAACAATGCACATGAAATAGGTTTCACCATGTTTTTCTATATTTGGACACAATTTCCATGTTACTTAACCCAGGTTTCCTTGTTTCTTGAAGGAATTTGAACGAAACCTGTACAGCCTAAGCCTGGATGACATAGAAAGATTTGCCATCTCAAAGTTACGCCAAGTATGATTGTGGTTGAAGCTTCTCTAGATGTTCTACATATAGAAGGGTTATCAGCACAGAACTATGATGCTAATGTGTGTGTGTTTGAAACATGTGTCATTGTATGAAAGTATGATATGGTGAATATTTTTGGCATCTGATTTGATTGTAATCTTTCAAATATAGTCACCCTGGAAGTCTAGGCTTGTATCTTGAAGATGTAACATAAAAATATACTTAGATTTAAACATAATATGAAAATTGGTTTTATATTGTCATATGTATAAATAATTTAGTTTTTTTTATTTCGATTCATTTAAGTGGTTGGTTGACAAGCAACTGCTGCCTAGTGGAAAGGTTATCTAAAAACTAGGCAGCAACCCAAATATATGTAAGCTGATAACGAATGAACTAGACTGAAGGGAACAAAATAGTGTGCCTAAGATGCTTAATAAGAATGGGGAGGGAGGATGCTTAGGTAGTGTAGGTTTTGTTTTGAATTTTTAAAAAGGTGGCTGTAAAGAGAAAGATTATGTAGATGTTGCCTGGACATGTGGGAGATTTGTTTAGATGTTGTTTGGACACCCCTGGAGGGTTGTTTATTCGATGAATTCTGTGGGTGGAGGACAGTTGTTTTTTCCATCCAGAAGCACTTGAGCTTTCAGCTCATCGGCTCGGTGCCATGGACATCGTAACCCTTCGGTTCAGTGCCACGAACACCGTGAATCTGGGAACCTGTGGCTTTTCTGCCAGCCAGCGGAATTGAACCCGCACTCACAGAGGGCTAGTCACCCACAGTCCAACGCGCTACGAACACGCTGGGCAGGTGGGCAAGGACAATTGTTTAGATACCTGGAACAAAAATAAATGTTGGTGATGAGAGGTTGTTTAGAGGATATCTAATCGCTTAGAGGTAGGGTAGATGGGATGGAGTATCCAAGAGTGTGATGAACAACACCGGACAGTCCTTGAGGGGCTGAGGTTTGAACTGAAGTCAGGTCAGAAGGGAGAGAGCTGGTTGGAAATGGTGTTCTTTCTGGATAACCTATACATGCCAGGGTAGAAGGGGAACGGCTTGGTAAAAAAAAAAGATAAAATGTTTTATTCTTCTACATTAACAATGATGGCTGTTTGCTGATGTCAGAAAGCCACCAATAACACATGACAACTACCAAAATATGAGCATACTAGAACATGTTGTCTTTCGCTCAGAACAGAACACAATCAACTTTGCAACCACATGTACACAAAATTCTAGAATGTCAATTCTGCCATGTGTACATGTGGACAGACACCCCAGACTGCCCTGAATATGAAATACTTAGGCAAACTCACTGGCCTAGGGAAACAACACTGGAAAGAAAACTACACAGATATCTGTGGGAGCTACAAAAAACAGTGAAGTTAAAAGACAATATTGAATATATAAACAACAAAAGGAACTAAGCTTGCTGATGTTACAATTTGTGTCCTCATAAACTATATATGGAGGACCATTTTTTTCTTTCACATTGCTAATTAAAAAGCTATCTAGATTGATTGATAGGACCCTGCAGTGTTTTTAAAATGATGTCTGAGAGCTTGAGTTAGTATGTTGGTTTGTTTCAATATCCTTCAAAATATGCACTTCTTTCTTTATTCCTTTTCAGTTTCATATGCAGTGTCAATCCGTACTTTCATGTCCTTGGTAGCATTTTAGTTTTACAAGTATCCATCAGGTTATGGTTAAGTGGATAGAGAGCTGGCTTCTCACCTGAAATATAATGGGACAGGGGGCAGTTTACACTTTAGTCAACAAAGTTGTGAAAAGTAGCTGACTTGATGAGTTCTGACAAAATTCATAACCATAGGGAAAGCTACAAAGAACATGATCTGATAGTACTTTCAACAAAAATTTACACTGTGGTATTGCAGGAAATGAGCGTTCCGATGTCTTGGCTAAAGAGCGCAGTGCCAAAGAGCAAATTTACCAATCACTGTCTTTTCAAGAGGTCAAAACCCTCATATGGAGAAAATATGCAGTAGACTGGAAGACAAACACTGGATATGATTATGGAAACGACTTCCTCAAAGACCTAAGCAGTGCAGACCATATTTCGCCTACGTACCAGGCACTGCAGACTCAACAAACACTTACATAGACAAGGAATATGTCAAACAGCTCTCTGCCAGTGTCAACAGACCAAACAGACACCGGAGCATGTCATGGAAGACTCCTCTCCTGTGTGAGCTCCGAAGCAACATGTGGCTACACCTTGTCGACCTAAAAACTAATCTTTGGGGAAACCTGACAGACCTGAAGATGATTGCCCAGTTTGTGGTCCACAGTAAACTAAGCGCATGACCAGAGATCGCTGAAGAATGCTGTGAGGTTAGTTCTAATAACTTCCCTCCTTCTTTAATCATCTCAAATTTAGATTATCAGTTGCTGAAATATCCTTCATGTTCTATAAACAAAATTTTGTTCTTACGCATGTTTATTTTCCCCATGAAATTAGATGTGAGCGTCTGTAGCTTAAGCAGTAGTGAGATCGATAACAACCCAAGCGCACCTGGTTCAAACTCCACGAGGGGCCAAGTTTGGATGCAAATTTGTTCCCTTGAATTTTTATGAACTGTAAAATGAACCTCACCGTTCAGAAAGCAATGACAAACTACTGAATGTATAAGTGCTGTCTAGAAAAGCAACAACTCATTTACTGTGGTTGACGGCTAAGTCCTGTAAAGGATAAGCCACGATTTTCATTTTGTTTTCTATTAGATTACATTTATTCACATTTCTCATAATTATTCACATTATTATCACATGTGTACTATATATATATATATATATTAACTAAGAAATGTCTTGTTGGAACTTGGTTATGTAAGTCAAAGTATTAACTATACGATTCATCTATATAAATTAGAACTGAACAAAAACTCTTTGAGAATATAAGTAGCTATGATTTGGATACATGATGAAGAAGCTGGTCTCTAGTATTAAACACATCAGACAAAAAAAAATGTGGGCCTCTATGGCGTAGGGGTTGAGACTTTTGCCTTTTGTTCTGAAAGTTGTGGGTTAGAATACGGGCAGAATCACATGTGCAATTTTTTAAGGTATCCTAGGATTGTTGCTGGAGCTATAGAGTTTGTGTTATGTGAAACACTCTTGGCAGATAGCGTGCAATCTCTTCTGACAGGGATGGAGCCATATGGAAAAACCCGGTGCAATGAAGTCAACCCTTTGCATTTAGACCTTTCTTTTAGACATCTGAAAAATATGTCAGGAGACACTATGACATAAGTGAAAGATGGAGAATGTCAGCCATGGATGAGACAAAGTGAATGAGAAAAACAATAAATTAATGTGTGCTGTTATTAGATTTTGCTGACAATATTCCTGGTCTGAGATAGATATCCTGACAATGAAAGGGGTAGGGAGACTACCAGAATTTGATTGATTGATAGAACCATCATCATTGCATTCGATAAAAAAAACCATGTGTGCTCTGATCTTTTCTGACACAGGAAGATCTCAACGTCTGTGCACAAGCTCTGTAGCACTGACAAGGGTCGTTGATGTTATTTGGAAAACCATGAAAATTATGTTGGAATTTTATTTTGTTTTTAATGAATGTTGCCAGGGCAGCAATTTTCAGCCCACTCCATGGGTTATTTTATGTGGCAACTTGAATACGGGATCTAAATTTTATTGTCCGTCTCCGATAGGACTAAGGACTTGATCTCACCTAGATTGAGATCAGGGATCACTGGAAAAATATCCCAATTCTTCTATTCGGGGAGTGAACTAATTACATTTGGGACACAAGGCTGTACCTTACCTCCACACACTACATATGAAAAACATATGTCACAAGAAAATATCGCATGAAGTCGGATACAGAACATCCAGACCACTAGGTAAACAACGCACACAATCTGTTCAGTAGAAAGTAGCAAGTCATAATCTTCACACACTGTATAATCCCATATCTCCATCCCATATATATTGTATTTACATCTGTCACTATAGTTAACATGTTACAACAGACTGAGATCATCATTTCAACAAGCTAAAGACAGGACCTTCTGGTGAATGTGTCTGTGCACTGACTTTCTGAACATCTTTTACAAAACTCTGGATGTTGAATATGCATTTCCATATGAAGTTTTGTTGCTGTTGAGAACCTTCTTCTTCGATTGCTCCATATTGATCACTTGTTAACCACTCTTTGTGATTTGTATGTGATCTGATTCTAAGAGCGATTGTACAATGTGCCAGTTATGCGTCTACAAGTAGGCCAGCACATCTGATTTCTGCAACGCTTTTTATTTACTAGCGTAGCTTCCCTAGGCCCTACCTCAGTCGCCTCTTACAACATGTCTTGTAGGTCTCAGTGTTACTATTCTTTGCTCCCGTTGTGAGCCACAACAACACACAGGCGTGCTGTTGAGAACCAAAGCTGATGAGCTAGTTGCTCTAGTGAGTCACATCTGGCCTATGAGAGAGAGAAATTCTAAAGGACCATTAGGGTGTATTAAAAAAATGTTCAGTGCATGAAGAGAAGTAGGCTGATATGACCATCACTGCTCTATGACTATTATAGTGCAAACTCTGGAGATCTGAACAACATGAGGCTGACCACTGATTTTCTCAAACATATTCTAGTTGACTTCTGAGAGGGAACGAAGACGATTCAATTCTACATATTGATTTTAATTATTTGAAATACATTTAAAATGCTCTGTACAAATCACACGTAAAAAGTATGTAAAAATAAATTAGAAATTTTTCATATATTTTGTTGACTTTGTATTTATTCTGTTTGTTGTTTGTTTTCTAACCCCAGGAATTATGGGTTTATTTCACCCTTTTTCCTATATTGAATTGGGGAGAGTACTTGGCTTTTTTGCAGACACAGAAACCTCCAACAACTCTAGGTGTGTGGTGCTATGCTTAGTGTTGCGAGACTCCTACACAGGTAGTGTATTTTGTTTCAAGTGACTGATATATCAGTTTATGAGGTCATGTTTGTATAATTACTTGCCAATAGCTTTAAGTTATTCTTCTTTAGATGCTCCATCTGGTGTGATTTGTATGTGATCTGAGCTTAACTCTTCAGCGTTCATGGGTATTAAAGTTTTTTAAAATTATTTTTGATGTGATGGCCTGCTCTATTACTAGAAGCCATATATATTCCATGAATTGAACTAAGACCACTTATCTAAGCTGCAAGGTCAACGCGGCTCACTCCGTAAAATTTGCTGTGTTGGTCGTAACTCGCTTTCCTATGTCATTACATGTACTGATTATACTGTGTACTGATTTATCAAGAGAGAAGGGAATCAACTCCATTTGTACTAGCTTTTGTCACATCTCTTTTGTTTGTTGTTTTCTTGTAGGTATTTCATTTTCTTTATTTTAAATGTGATGTTCGGTGATATAGAAAAATGTGTTAAAATAAAGGGTGTTCAAGATAAAAAGGAGCAAATCTGGCATATGTTTATGAAAATGAGAAGGTTCAATTATGACGTCGTATAGTTCGAGTGAGCTAGTCTTTTTGTAACTGTGTGTAATTATGGTGCGGGAAGGGGCGAGCTAGTCAGAACCGGTTTAAATAGACAAAATGCAATGCGTATCTGGGAACTTTTGATTTTCAATTGGGCTGCTTTTATCTTGAACACAACATATGCAGTGCCGGATTAGGCCAGCGCGGGGCCTGTAGCAAATTTTAGCGCGGGGCCCTAGGTTTTGTATGATAAATAATAAAACACAACTTTTACAAACAAACTTGTCTCGATTTACTGTGAGCAAATTTAGAGATAATACTAGACAAATCAATTTCTATAAGTAAATTACATTCAATGTTCATTAAGGTGAGGTTATTTAGACGATCTTGTCCCATCGTGTTCCTTAATTCACTTTTATACGCTTTAATCGGCTTTAATGTTGAAAAAGAACGTTCTCAGCTGCAGTTAGTAACATTAAGGACAAGTAAATTCGTAAGACTATTTCTACATTTGGGAATAATCACAATATATTCGAGACTGCAGTAAAACTATTTGATTGGCAAAACACGTAATCACAAAGTACTGTAGTTTTACAAATTACACAAACAATGACAACATACAGCAACATTTCGACCAACAAGGCCTTTATCAAGCAACAACAACGAACAACAGGAGTGACGAATTTTTTAGATCAATAATTATAATGCACACACTAAACGTTGATTTTCATCATGTGGCCAACTTATATGACAATATGTTCGGTAGTTTTTGTTCTGTGAATTGTTAAAAAGACAACCCTAGCTCTGGGTGGGTCTCCCGTCATAGCTTTGACCACGACAGTCTTTGATATCAATGCCATTTTTCTTTAAAACATCAAGTAAACTTTGGGCGAGTTGTTCAGCAGTATGACCTTCCATAACCAAGAACTTCACAAACCTTTCCACTGGTTCAGATGGTAACACATATCGCACTATTACAGTGAGCTGGCCCACATGCGAAATGTCTGAGTAGAGTCCAGTGATACGGAATAGTACTTGCATTTCTTAATTTCGCAAATAATATGATCCAGTAAGCTTAATGCAATTAGATGGATAAATTCCTCACATGTTGTTTTTGATAAATATGATGTATGTCCCTTTCCTTTATTTGTAAAAGTATTTATATGCTGAGTCAGAAAAATAAATAAGAAAAAATGAAAGGGGGATATTATTGCCCACCTCCCAACCTTGGTTCCTTGTTTATGACTAGTGACAGCTTAGCTCTGTCACATAGGCGCGGGGCCCCAGAAGCGCGGGGCCCGTAGCATTTGCTACTTCTGCTACTAGGCTAATCCGGCGCTGAACATATATCGAAGGGTATGCTTACTGATGGTTCATGTGGCTTGCTGGTTAAACACACTTCTCGCTAATACATGCATCCAATTCTACTTGTGCAATTTGTAATTTCAAGCTAATTAAATCACTGGATAAATTCAACATCAATTTAAGTGTCCTCGTGTCGCTAAGAGACCGAAAAACATCCCTCTTATCCATCCCAAGCTCCTGAAAATTGCTGTAAGACTGTCTCATTGCCTCGAACACCCGCATGCCCAGGACTGTAGATCCATGCAAGCCTCCTGAGGCTGCATGCCCAGGACAGTATATACACTTGAGCCTCTGCAGGTTGGAAACCTCTATAGACATGCACACATACAGCAGCCTGCCATTCTGGATCTTCTGAAGCATCGACTGAGAGTCAGAAAAAACTACGGTCCCAGTAAACAAGAGTCACAGAGAGCCACTGGAGGCCAGCAATAAAGGCATCAACCTCCATCCTCATATGGGAAGTAGTTTCCTGTATTCTCTGCAATGACCCTACCTTGCATGCTAGCTAGGATACCCCAGCCAGACTTCTTACTACGGCGCACAGACCAATCGGTATAAACAAGTCAAATAAAATCCAAGCTATCCAAATAAAGTTAAAACACATCATGTTAAAATATAGAATTAAACATCAGTTTTCTTTTTTATTCTTCCTCTAATACTGGGTTATCTAACAACGTCAGAATAAGAAGTGATTTCTGGATCTGGTTCATTGTGTCTTTCACTGTCTCTGTTGATTTGTGATTCACCTCTTACGTTTTGCCTTGTATCCACTGTATATGAATATCATTCCTCTTTGACTCACTATTTGTTCATAATCTGGTTATGTGGCCGACGCAATGAATCTGTTGTTTCCTGACGAAATTCAGTACTATAGTCCGTTCAACTTGTCATGCCCACAGATACAAATGTGTAGCTTTGTAACTATTTGATTAAATAAATTGAAAACATGCATGTGAACTACATATGTTCTCGACGCTACAAAAAGATTTTTTGCCATTCAAATAATCATACCATCTAGAAGTTGTCTTCTTTGTGCTATATATTGGCATGGTTGAAGAAAACTAATCGCCCGTCTTCCCAGCGTGTTCGTAGCGCGTTGGACTACGGGTGACTATCCCTCGTGTGTGCGGGTTCAATTCCGCGGGATGGCAGAAAAAGCCACAGATTCCCCAGATTTACGGTGTTCGTGGCACCGAACCGAAGGGTTACGATGTCCATGGCACCGAGCCGAAGAGCTGAAAAGCTCAAGTGTTTCTGGATCGGGAAAAAAAAGGTAAACTAATGTTTACAGACATTTAATACATTGATGACAGAAATAGCAATATTCAGGACGGAATTCATGGTTTTTAAAAAAAACAACAATTCTTGCATTTCCACTCGGGGTCAACCAAATTCAACCGGAGTAAACAAATTACGCCATAAGTGGTGACACGGACTTTTAGTTAAAGCACGACCTTCTCCAGGTATTGGGTCATACTGTTTACTTCTCGAAACATACATTGATATAATATTTCTAGCGAAACACGTACAAACAGAGTATTATAGTTGTACAAAATACAGAAACAGTGACGATAAACAGCAACGTTTCGACCAAATGGCCTTTATCAAGCAAACGATACAACAGGAGTGACGAATTTCAGAACACTTACAAATGGACGATTAAATAAACATTCAAACGTATCTAATGAAAATCCGGGAATAAAAACGAATAACGAAATAAGTGCAACACAAAACTAGAAGTGGAAAAGAAGAGAAACAATAAACAATCAAGTGAATATATAACTTATATATATGAAGCAAATACACATATAGACTACAAGCAGGAGATGAGAAAGTACTAAGAAGCATAGGAATGTAATGTGTTGAGTCCAAGTGGTCGCAAGGTGCCATACAACGAAATAAAACGGTTCTCCAGAGCAAATCGACTACGATCATCAGAGGAACATGATCGGATGGCTGTGACCTAGACATCGCAAGCTCCTGAATGGCCAGTATCATTGAAATGAGTAGCTACAGGGGTTACAGAGCATTGGTGTATATCGCGCAAGTGTTGGGCAAATCGGTCACTGAGCCTCTTGCCGGTCTCACCAATATAGGCAGTGTTGCACCGCTTGCACGTGATGGCATAGATAATATTACGAGACTCGCTCGTGAAACTGTCTTCAATGACAAACGTGGCTTATGGAAAAGACACAGTGCGGGTCTGTATTACATAAGCACACGTGTTGCAGCGCCGACGGCCACACTGAATGGTGCCAAAATAACTCTGGATATTAGGCTTGAGGCGACTGTGAACCAACATATCCTTAAGACTTCTGTCCATTTTATACGCCACCAAAGGATAGTGTCGGAAGACTGAACGTGTCTCAGGATCAGACTGAAGAATGGAGAGATGGCGGAATAAGACTTTTTTCACAAGGAAACTATGAGGGTGGAAAGTTAAGATAAGTTTCACCCTGTCAGAATTGGAAGTTATATGCTGGTTAGAAAGGGCCTCCTGGCGAGCAATTTGCTGAACGCGATGCATAGCAGATGCAAACACATTCACCGGGTATAGACGCTTTCAGAAGAATCTAATATATAGCTTTACTTGATGTTTTATTGTTTCTCTTCTTTTCTATTTCTATTTTTACGTTTTTTTGTGTTACATTTATTTCGTTATTCGTTTTATTCCCAGATTTTCATTAGAAACGTTTGCATGTCTCCGTATCTAGTCGTCCATTTGTAATTGTTTTTTAAATTCGTCACTCCTGTTGTTCGTTTGCTTGATAAAGGCCTTGTTGGTCGAAAGGTTGCTGTATATTGTCATTGTTTTTGTATTTTATTTTAGTAATACCTCCCTACAATACATGTTAACACACACACACTGTACCGAAGAACTAGCGATTTGAAAAGAACGTCTCCAGTAGCTCCGCCATTGCCAGTCCTAAGTCTGGACGTGAAAGGGAAATGGCATTGTGACATGGCAGCTAACTTTAACTGGAATGTGAGTTATTTAAAAACAATAATACAACTAAGACAACATTTCTTGTTTATTTCACGACTCTATTGCAAATATCAACATTGGCCCTCATGTATGAGCTGGGATGATATGCATTTGCATGCGACTTGTCATCAAATGTCATATTGGTGCGTTTACTGTAAATACTAAAATGTAGTTTCAGACTCGCCAAATATGCCGCCAACATCAAAGGAAACCATTTTACTACAAAATCCAGGTTTCTTATAGCAATTTCTTCCATCATTCATTTACGTCGGTATAATTCTAAGATTGAGTGCAAAAGTTTCGCTACTGCAAAGTGATGGTTTTGCAGCAATTCACATTGGACTGTGGGCACGAGTTGTTGAACGAACTATAATATTGTACTCACTTTTTCCCCAATGTCTTCATTCCTAAACTGATCTCTTCTTGATGCCCATAGCACTCTGCGTAGACACTTCATCTCTGTAGTGATTAGTTTTCTTCTATCATCTGATGACACCTTCCAGGTTCGATACTGACAGCATAATGTCTGAAGTGTTGTTGTATCTGTCCCTGTAGACATGACACATCGCCGAAAAACCATACGTTCAAAGGAAGAAAATACTATACGTGGGAAGGAAACATCTTGAGTTGAATGTACAACAAATGTTAACATGTCCGTGTGTACTAACATGTTGAAAAGCAGAGAAGGTTAATAATAAATACCAACATCCCTCTATAGGGCGATATAACCTTCTATACGTTGATGTAACGTTCTATATGGCGATATAACCTTCTATATGTTGATATAACCTTCTATATGGTGATATAACCTTCTATATGTTGATATAACCTTCTATATGGTGATATAACCTTCTATATGGTGATATAACCTTCTATATGTTGATATAACCTTCTATATGGTGATATAACCTTCTATATGGTGATATAACCTTCTATATTATGTTGATATAACCTTCTATATGTTGATATAACCTTCTATATGTTGATATAACCTTCTATATGTTAATATAACCTTCAATATGTTGATATAACCTTCTATATGGTGATATAACCTTCTATATGTTGATATAACCTTCTATATGTTGATATAACCTTCTATTGGTTGATATAACCTTCTATATGTTGATATAACCTTCTATATGTTGATATAACCTTCTATATGTTGATATAACCTTCTATATGTTGATATAACCTTCTATATGTTGATATAACCTTCTATATGTTGATATAACCTTCTATATGTTGATATAACCTTCTATATGTTGATATAACCTTCTATATGTTGATATAACCTTCTATATGTTGATATAACCTTCTATATGTTGATATAACTTTCTATATGTTGATATAACTTTCTATATGTTGATATAACCTTCTATATGTTGATATAACCTTCTATATGTTGATATAACCTTCTATATGGTGATATAACCTTCTATATGTTGATATAACCTTCTATATGTTGATATAACCTTCTATTGGTTGATATAACCTTCTATATGTTGATATAACCTTCTATATGGTGATATAACCTTCTATATGTTGATATAACCTTCTATATGTTGATATAACCTTCTATATGTTGATATAACCTTCTATATGTTGATATAACCTTCTATATGTTGATATAACCTTCTATATGGTGATATAACCTTCTATATGTTGATATAACCTTCTATATGTTGATATAACCTTCTATATGTTGATATAACCTTCTATATGTTGATATAACCTTCTATATGTTGATATAACCTTCTATATTATGTTGATATAACCTTCTATATGTTGATGTAACCTTCTATATGTTGATATAACCTTCTATATTATGTTGATATAACCTTCTATATTATGTTGATATAACCTTCTATATGTTGATATAACCTTCTATATGTTGATATAACCTTCTATATGGTGATATAACCTTCTATATGTTGATATAACCTTCTATATGTTGATATAACCTTCTATTGGTTGATATAACCTTCTATATGTTGATATAACCTTCTATATGGTGATATTGTCATAGTTCCCCAGATGGCAGCGGAGGAGCGGACAGTTAGCCAGATAGTTAGAGTAGTATAATTAGATTATTTAATAGTTGGGACTATGTGTTGTACTTTCTATGTAGAAGTGCAACACATAAATACTGAGACATGACGCTTTTGTGTAGTAAAATAGTGACGATTTAGTAACGGTTGCTAGAAAACAAAGAATAGGGACTTGACTTGCAGAATTAATGCCGACTAGATGTGTTTTAGGCTGCAAGGTAGAAACATCATTAAATATATGAAGATATATAAATGAATCTTTGTTCATTATATTAACACATGTCGTCTCGTCCTGTGTTGAACAACAACTACTACAATCACCCTTGATGGGGAATAGGAGGAATAATAATAAATGATAGCATCATGTTACTAAGAAATACATAATACGGACCAGAAATGGAATCCCTCCAAATATATAATATGGTGAACCAGAAACGGAACCTCACCCGTACTACCATGGACCCGGTATCAAAAACCCCACCTTTTACAATGGTGTCAGCAAGAAAAACACTATCTGCCCATTTGGATCAAATTTGAGTCCACTTCACGGACATTCGTGGACCAGAATCATGGACCAGACATTGTAAGTCTGCCTTATTTTTTTATAATTGCTTTACACATCGTACTATGTCTGTGTCTACTGGTGTTGCTATCTATTTGTCGAGTAATAGACCTGCGTGACTCCCACCGGTCTATTTAACCATAATTGCACTACCGTGATCTTCAATCAACTAGGATCCAACGCTTATCCTTTACTCCATCATAATCGTCATAGTCTTCAATCAGGTGGCAGCCAACGGTTAGCTTAATCCATCAACCGTCTGATACGTCGGTTGTCATCATCTTCTATCAACCACCTTCGTTTACGAACACTATGAACATTACAAGAACCGATGCTGGTTCCTCCATTGTGTGTCTATCTCACGCTTTGAACACCTGCACCACAGGCAAGACTTGTCGAGAACAATAATAAACATTGTTATTATAAATTGCCTGGGATTCTTGAACGTGTTGGACTGTTTTCCGGACGAGATGCTATTTACATATCCCTCTGTGTGAATTGTCGCCTACATCAAAGTTTCCTATGTCTAGTACAATGAACGTTGTGAATTTTTACTCACGTAACATGGTGAATGATGATTGCCTAATTATAATCTTTATAGTGTAAGTATATCTTTTTCAATTGGCTACCTTTTGTATTTGACTATGTTTTTTTTAGCTATTCATTAACTGGTAGCCTTTTAACTTGTTTTATGATTATAATTTTTGGTAATTTTGTGCTTAGTGGATCATTGACCATAATTTTATACTAACATTTGTACACTTTGATTTGATTTACTCACGTCTTTTCTGATTTGGAGACACATATTTTTGTCGGCGTGGATATTATTTAATATGGCTCACCGTGGAACTAGAGGCAATAGAATTGGTGAGGATGCGGCGTTGGAGGTTGTGCCTCAGGAACTATCGCCTCCCGCTCCTGGCCCATCTGAACCACGGGTTCAGGTTGGGGACATTTACTCTGGTGCCTTGGCGAATCCGCCGTCGGTTCCGTGGATCCCTCCGCATCCACCCTGTCGTCCCCTGCGTATGTTTGGTGAGAACGATGGGCCGTCGGTAGGAGAGTTTGTTCGGGATGTTCGGCATTATTGGAGACACTATGGTATAGTGGGTCAGGACAAATTGGATACAATATTGGATAACGTGTCCGAATCAGTTCGCTGTGAATTAAGTATCCATATGCTCACTGTGCAGGACCCGGACATTTTGTTGTCTAAACTGGTGAATGAATATGGGGATGGAAGGTCAGCCCATGACCTTTGTCTACTTTTACAGTTCCTTTCAGGAGTAGATGAGCCTTGTCGCGTTTTCTCTCATCGAGTAATGGATCTTTATTCGAAAGTTACGACAGCACAGAGGAGAGAACATTTGGCAGTTTTAGAGCCCCAAATGCTTCGAGATCATTTTATTGCTTCGTTGCATAATAGGTTGTGTGCCAACACGTTATCGGAGAGAGTGGTTGGTTCCCCATCCGTCGATTTTCTTCAATGCCGCGATGCGGCTATACGTTGGGAAAGTAATCCCGTCCCGGGACGAGGGATAACATGGATTCGCATATGCGACTTCTGAACGTCGCATGGGCGATCTAGAATCAAGTACTCCGGGATTCCAGAGGCTCCGGGACCACCAGCGGACAGAGTCACAACCTCCGGAATACTCCTGGTGTCGCTCTTCCCCGCCCTCAGAGGGGCAGTGGTGGCCAGCGAACATATCTCCACTGCAATAGATGTGGTAGAGAGGGACACAACATTGATAACTGTAGACGTTCCCCTTTAAACGGGTGCCACTCAGGGCGAGGGGCACGACCCTGGGTGCCCGAGAACAGGGCCCGGGACCGACGCTGGTAGGTGATCTCCCCCTACAAGATGTCTGGATTGGTGGGAATATTTTCCGGTGTCTTATTGACACTGGTTCCCAGGTCTCGCTCTTACAGAGTTGTTTTCGTCAATTTTTCCAGTGTCTGCTTTAAATGGGGATAATTGGGTGCAGCTGAAGGCTGCCAATGGTCTTCATATCCCTTATTTAGGGCATATGATGGTTAACATCGTGTTATATAGTACCTATCTAAGGGATTGTGGTTTTTACATTTTTAAGGACACTCCCTCACGGATCAACTGTGAGTATCAGGCCATCATTGGTACAAATGTCCTGGGCCGTTTGCGGTTGTTTGAATCTATTCTGAATTCTCCAGTAAACCTACCCCAGGAGCGTGGTGCCAGCTTCTCTTCAGCCTTTGTTTGGTCTGGGAAGGGAAAGAAATTACATATCAGGGCAGATTCTCTAACAGTTGTTCGGTCAGGATCAAAGATAGGGTAGAATGGGAAACAGGTTCTCTTTGAAGCTAATCGTGTTTTAATATGCAAGGGTATTATGTGTTGCAACACGGTTACACAGTTAAATCGTAGTATATGTGCCATTCGTGTAATAAATATTACCAATGAAAATATTTTATTGTCAAACGGTACTATGGTGGGGACTGTCTGTGAGGTGGACTCCACAGGTGATCTGAGTTTTGATGTTCTTTCTGCAACTTCTGTGGAATGTTCCATGTCTAGCAAGGACAAGTCAGGGTTTGTTAATACTGCTGATATGGGGGCTGGTTCATGTCGATTTCACTTTGATAATATGTACGGATCTGCTGCTCAAAAGACCGCATTGTTATCCTTGTTGGAAAAATACGATGATGTCTTTTCCTATAGCGACTCTGATGTGGGATACGCTGACAGGGTTCGACATCAGATCCGGTTATCCCAGGACACCACTCCAATTAAACTGCCGTATAGGCGGATTCCCCCTGCGTTCTACTCAGAGGTTCAGAGTCATATTGCGGATCTTCTTCAGAAACAGGTTATCCGTGAGTGTCAGCCCTGGGCCGCACCAGTGGTGTTGGTCAAAAGAAGAACGGTCTTTACGCCTATGCGTGGATTATAGAGAATTGAACAAAGGACAATCAAGGATGCATACCCGCTACCTCGTATCGATGATTATCTGGACTCTCTGGGCGGTGCCAAGTTATTTTCCACCCTCGACCTGACTAGCGGGTATTATCAGGTAGCGATGGCGCAGGAGGATATAGAGAAAACTGCCTTTTGTACACCCTTCGGATTGTACGAATATACCCGTATGCCAATGGGTCTGACAAATGCTACTGGAACCTTCCAAAGGTTAATGCAAAATTCTATGTCTGATTTTATGTTTAAATCTTTATTGGTTTACTTGGACGACATGTTAATTTTTTCAGGAAATTTCGAGGAACATTTGGTTAGACTAGGTAATGTATTAGAGAGGGTACGGAAAATAGGATTGAAAATTAATCCTGATAAATGTGTTTTTTGTAGAGACAGAGTGGACTTTTTGGGGCACACTATTTCTAGTGGTGGCATTGCTACACAGCAGTCCAAGATTTCTGCAATCCAGCATCTCGGCGTACCCACTAGTGTAAAGCAAGTGAGAGCTTTTCTGGGCATGGCTGGGTATTATCGGAAGTTCATCCCCGGTTTTTCTAGTGTAGCCAAACCTCTACTGGACTTGGTCAACGACAGTGATTGTCTTGGTCAGTCACCTAAGAAGAATAGACAACGGAGATCAAAAGAAACATCGAGCTTTGAATGGAGCAGTGAATGCGAGAACTCATTTCGAGCCCTTCAAACCAAGTTGACCTCCGCGCCTGTTTTAGGGTTTCCCGACTTTGGATTACCATTTGTTTTGGATGTCGATGCATCCTATAGCGGTCTGGGGGCAGTTTTAAGCCAGGTACAAGGAGGTATTAGTAAAGTCATAGCGTATGCTAGTAGAACTCTTCGCAAGAAAAAACATCAGAGTAGTTTAAAATTGGAATTATTGGGGTTGAAATGGGCAGTAACTGAGAAATTCCGTTCTTATCTTTTAGGTGGTAAAGTTATTGTGTTCACAGATAACAAAGGCCTGACATTTTCCAATAGGGCCCAATTGGGTGCTATTGAGCAAAGATGCTGGCACAGATGCCGTCTTTGATTATGAGATAAAGCACCGTCGGGTTCGTTAAATAGAAATGCAGATTTCTTGTCTAGGTATCCACCGCCCACCGCACCAGACGAGACGGTTTGTGGGGCAGTGTCTGAAGATGAGGATATTGGGTTAACTTGCCATTTTTTCCACCATCTTCCAGTTGTGATTTGTCTGTACAGGCGATGGAGATCGCGCATAATAGACAGTCGGGCCCTTATGGTTTGACAGAGCTGAAGCTTTTGCAGCGACAGGATCCCGCGCTTCAGGTAGTAATAAACGCCTTGGAGAAAGATACTCCGGTAGACACAACCGGCTGGTCGCGGGAGTCACAGCGACTGTGGTTGTCCCATGACGCATTTTGCATCCAAAAAGGGGTACTTTGCATGAGAACTGGTGAGGACACTGGGCCCGATGATTTGAAAATTATCTTACCTCACTCTCTGCGTCAGTTAGTACTGGCATCCATCCATGAGATCGGCCATCAGGGGCGTGACAAAACGTTAGCGTTGGTGAAATCCCGTTTTTTTTGGTGTGGTATGGCAGGGGATGTTAGTGATTGGGTGAGGTCCTGTACTATTTGTAATCTGACTAAACCACCTAAGAAGATCACCACTACTTACGGCCATATAGTGGCTACCCGTCCGTTGGAAATGGTGTCCATGGATTTCATTGAATTACCGCGAGATTCATGCGGGTTCAAACATGTATTAGTGCTGACCGATGTATTCACTAAATATGTGGTCGCCTATCCTACCCTGGATCAAACCGCAAAAACAGTGGCGGAAGTCATTCAATCCCGATGGATGCCAGACTTTGGAGTACCCAGTAAATTGCACTCGGACCAGGAAAAAGGATTTGAATCATCCATTATATCGGCACTTTGCCAGAAGTATGGGATTAAAAAGTCCAGGACTACTGCGTATAATCCAAGAGGTAACGCCATATGCGAGAGGTTCAACAGAACATTGTTAGCCATGCTTCGTTCATTGGAGGACTCGCTAGTTAGAATGGTCTCGCCACGTGTCCAGTGTGGTCCTGGGTTATAATATCACTCCACATACGTCCACAGGGTGGTCACCTTATTATTTACTTTTCGGTAGACACCCCAAATTGCCAATTAATTTTATTATTGACGATTTGTTTCATCCTGATGTTCCGGGGAGCGATGATATGGGTTCTCACCAAAATAAATTGGCAGAAGCGCATAGAGATGCAAGTGAACGTTTAGCCCGGATCCACAAAAGGTTCGATAATAAACAGGGTATAATTGATATCATACCTTTGAATACCTTGGTACGTCGTAGAATAGGCCATAACAGGGACACCAACAAATTGGAAAACCTGTTTTCTAGGCAGGTATATCGAGTAGTCCAGAAGCCTGATATTCAATCAGGTTATTATGTGATCGTTCCGGTCGATGGTATGGGTCACTCTCGGCTGCTAATATCTGGCCGTCACATCAAAAGATGTGAAAACTTGGATCATTTTCTATAAGCTATGCAACTCCCCGACCAATGTGTGAACTTGAGTACTGTAGTGGTTATTGGATTCTTTACTTTGTTTTTTTTTAATGCTAGTGCCGGTTATTTAAACGGAAGATTCCTGACCGTAGCAGCCTGTATGGCGGGATGAGGAGAAAGAAAGGGTGGCCTATGTCCTTCCTTAGAGAAGTCACAGAAGAGAATTTACAACAGGAACAGGTTAAGGATCTGTACAGGAATCGAGTCGACTGACGGTGTCTCCATCCTAGGACACGTCAAAATCGACAACACGAGTAATTGAGATCCCAGAGGATGAGTTCAACAATGACGATATAAAATTCTGGGATCAGCGAAGTGCCTCCAAGCATACTAGAAGTGTTAAACCCCAGTAAGAGTGGTGGTGAAAATAAATTCACTCTCTACAAATAAGTTCGAAAATGTACATGACAGATGCCAAATCCCGGAACTCAGATTATGAGCTAAATATGAACTGCGATGCTAGTTTTAATGTTAAAATTTGGTCAGTACGATCTGGTTCTGATGTGCAAAAAGATGTGCAAAAAGATGTGCAATTTGAACGGAAGTTACTTGATAACATAAACAATGCGACTTTTTGGGGGAGGTATTGTGTCCATCCTATGACCCAGCGTTTGAGATGGAATACTGTGGTAATTTGATTCTTGATACTATTTTTTGGTGCTAGGGCCCTGTGTTTACATCAGCAGGGTTTGCAAGGGTTGCGTCTTTCAATTTACGAGCAGGGGCATAGTCCTTGCCTTCTCTATTTCATGCTGGGGGTCTTTGTTGTTCTTGACAATATCTTTCAGGGTATACATTGTGGGGATGGCACACGTGATATCGTTAGCAGTGCTCCCAGGGATGGTCTCGTGGGAAATGGGTTAGATCATGACGAGGACAACCATGATTTGTACAGAACTATATGGAGCCCGAGTTTTGTACACATCAAGCCTGGATTTTTGTTTGGATCCTGGTGGATTGAGAAAAGGTTTACAATGGGCCTGAAGTCAAAAGTGAGGTCGAACCAAATAGGGAACATACATGCGTTTTTATTTCAATCCTTTGAGATTGAAGGATGGATTTGAGGGTAGCTCGAGAATAATGTTAAACCAAAAAGAGAATAATTGGGTTTTGGTCGAGTCCTTAAAGATTACTGGACAGAATGTGCTACCTCATTTAACGAGATTATCTGATATTGAGCCCGATAGGTACATCCTTTGGGAATTGGCTTGATTCCTTGTGGGGTTTGGAAGGGTTGTAATTTTAATAATTTTAATAGTACCTGTGGTTATATATTGTGGAGTCAAATTTTGAATATTATTTGATTCCGTTTGTTGGTTGAACGGACAATGAAGTCTCATTAACTTCAATGTGATTGCTATATGTGGAGGATTGTGGATTGTGAAACATTATTGAGGCTGCATGTTGGTGGGTTGCAGATGTTTGATAATCACCCCACTCAATTATTTGATATTTGATGATGGTGGGGATATTTGAGGTCGGTTGATGTTGATGGCAAACATTAACTTTTCACCGTTCATTGCTAGATATGGTTATATGATGTCGATCTGAGTATTTTGGATTCTGGGATTTATTTATGCCCGGATTGGGGTTGGTTAATATTATATATGATGTTGGCTATTAGGCATCATATAAGTTGTTCCATAATTGTTGGTCATATGTTAAATCTTGGGAGTTCATTGTTTCCCTGGTTTGGGGTTGGTTGATATTACCTCGTTGAGGACATATAACGTGAAAAGTTAACGTTATATATATGTTTTTCCTTTTGTTTCGATTTGTAACTTGTTTTTTGTTTGAGATTTCAGATAATGTGACAAGACTCTGACATGCAAGAAAGACATAGTGATAGTGACATGCTGATGCAAGCTGCCATCAAACCCATCCTACATCATGTGAGGATAGGATGTCCCAGTACAGCCACTTCACATTGGCCAAGTGTTATGCTGTTGGGTAGCCGTCGGAATCATATGGCGCATATTTTCCAATTAATTAATGAAATGCTGATTGATTTCTATATTACATGGTTTCAGCACAAGAGCACAGAGGGTTTACTGTTGTTGTTAACCATGGTCACCTATGGCCAGTTGATGAGTCACGTCCAACGACGTGTGGTGACCCCTTACCAAGTAGCTCATTTAACTTGGGTCTTCCTGAGATCCCGTCAGGATTTTCTTTTCTTTTCGACCATGGTTGGCTGTTATAGTTAGTTGTCGTGGAGCCACGTTTATCACGTGAGGTGACTTGTTCCCTTTCAGCTCTCACCACTCTAATCACCCTACTGAACACTACCTGTGCGATTTTTCTGGGCATTTCGCCGTCGGGGCGACGGCGAGGTCTCCAGGAGGGTGTCATAGTTCCCCAGATGGCAGCGGAGGAGCGGACAGTTAGCCAGATAGTTAGAGTAGTATAATTAGATTATTTAATAGTTGGGACTATGTGTTGTACTCTCTATGTAGAAGTGCAACACATAACTACGAAACATGACGCTTTTGTGTAGTAAAATAGTGACGATTTAGTAACGGTTGCTAGAAAACAAAGAATAGGGACTTGACTTGCAGAATTAATGCCGACTAGATGTGTTTTAGGCTGCAAGGTAGAAACATCATTAAATATATGAAGATATATAAATGAATCTTTGTTCATTATATTAACACATGTCGTCTCGTCCTGTGTTGAACAACAACTACTACAATCACCCTTGATGGGGAATAGGAGGAATAATAATAAATGATAGCATCATGTTACTAAGAAATACATAATACGGACCAGAAATGGAATCCCTCCAAATATATAATATGGTGAACCAGAAACGGAACCTCACCCGTACTACCATGGACCCGGTATCAAAAACCCCACCTTTTACAATATAACCTTCTATATGGTGATATAACCTTCTATATGTTGATATAACCTTCTATATGTTGATATAATCTTCTATATGTTGATATAACCTTCTATATGGTGATTTAACCTTCTATATGTTGATATAACCTTCTATATGTTGATATAACCTTCTATATGGTGATATAACCTTCTATATGGTGATTTAACTTTCTATATGGGGACGTATAGTTTTATATGTTGAAGGCACGTTATACAATATATATTTGTAATGAGGGGGAAGCTATTGTTGAGTTTCCTTTAATTTGAAAGGAATTGCTTTCTTAACTATTTATGTCGACAGATCGTTATTCAAGACAATAATTAACGTACAGTCATAAATTAACGTACAGTCATAAATTAACTTTTCTTCCCATATATCCATCCTTTTTCCGGTATTCACCTCCACGTTTCGTCACTTTAAGCAAGTAGTGTTATTTATATCATTACTTAAGTAGGCGTGAATTGCGAACTTCAACACAAGCCTATTTAAGTTGAGGCACACCTTTTCAACCTAAGGGCGAACCTTGTTTTGGTTATATCAGAACGTGTAGGTCAACACACATGACAAAAATATATTCAAAATGGGATAGACACCTTTATAGTCAGGCCATACAATATCTGTCCACTTTGATAAGTGATCCTTAACATACTGTATAGATATCCTTTGGGATAAATGATCCTTTCTTAATATCATGAGGTATTAAATCAATCAGAAAGCCACAAATACCAACACTATAATATGAGCAGATTAGAACAAGTTGTCATTCTGCGCATTAGAACAGGACACAATCGACTCCACAACCACATGCATACAAAATTAAAGACTAGCAATTTAGCCATTTGGACAGGCACATCAGACTCATCATCATCATCATCAGGTGCCGTCTCCACATTGAAGGTTGGCTGCAATGAATCTCCAGCATCCTCTGTCTTTCGCCTTGGTGTTGCACACTGCCAGACTGTAACTTGTCCATTTCTTAAAGTTTCCTTCCCACTTATCTCTCGGTTTTCCTCTTGCTCTTCCCCCCTCAACTTTCATCTCTAGTTTCCTCTTTCCCATCAGACTACAGTGCACATACTGCCCCGAATATGATATACTGAGGCAAACTGACTGACCTAATGAAACCACTCGACAGAAAACTACACGGACCTCTGTGTGAGCTACAAAATACAGTGAAGTTTGTACAAGAGACAACATTGAATATCAGATGAATATATAGACAATATTATAAGCGAACGAAAGGAAGGATACCATGAGGTATATTGGGAAATGCGGCGTTAGGCCCGTATTTTATATTGACCATCGGCACGCAATGGCTGATGTGGTCAACATCCCGCTGGCTGCCATACTTCCTGGCGCTCTTCTGGTACCCAATTGAGGCTGCGTCGAGTTGATAGTCATTACAGTCGGAACGGAAAACCTCCAGTTTGAAAATGAACCCGTACCACGCATATAAGACGCGTCCAACTCTCCCCTTTTTGGATCCGTAGATATATTCAAAAGTTCCGTGAACTGGGAAGGGGAAAACATAAATTTACATCTTTGTTTTCATTACAATGTAACTGAAACTTCGATCTCTTCGTGAGATGCAACTGGCCAACTAAATTACTGTATTGCACCTATTAGTGTAACTGGCCAACTAAATTACTGTACTGCACCTATTAGTGTAACTGGCCAACTAAATTACTGTACTGCACCTATTAGTGTAACTGGCCAACTAAATTACTGTACTGAATCTATTAGTGTCACTGAGCAACTAAATTACTGTACTGCACCTATTAGTGTAACTGAGCAGCTAAATTATTGTACTGCACCTATTAGTGTAACTGAGCAACTAAATTACTGTACTGAATCTATTAGTGTAACTGGCCAACTAAATTACTGTACTGAATCTATTAGTGTAACTGGCCAACTAAATTACTGTACTGAATCTATTAGTGTAACTGAGCAACTAAATTACTGTACTGAATCTATTAGTGTAACTGAGCAACTAAATTACTGTACTGAATCTATTAGTGTAACTGAGCAACTAAATTACTGTACTGCACCTATTAGTGTAACTGAGCAACTAAATTACTGTACTGCACCTATTAGTGTAATGCACAATTCTGTGACCTATTAGTGTAACTGGCCAACTAAATTACTGTACTGAATCTATTAGTGTAACTGAGCAACTAAATTACTGTACTGCACCTCTTAGTGTAACTGGCCAACTATATTACTGTACTGAACTATTAGTGTAACTGAGCAACTAAATTACTGTACTGAATCTATTAGTGTAACTGGCCAACTAAATTACTGTACTGAATCTATTAGTGTAACTGGCCAACTAAATTACTGTACTGAATCTATTAGTGTAACTGAGCAACTAAATTACTGTACTGAATCTATTAGTGTAACTGAGCAACTAAATTACTGTACTGAATCTATTAGTGTAACTGAGCAACTAAATTACTGTACTGCACCTATTAGTGTAACTGAGCAACTAAATTACTGTATTGCACCTATTAGTGTAACTGAGCAACTAAATTACTGTACTGCACCTATTAGTGTAACTGGCCAACTAAATTACTGTACTGCCTATTAGTATGCACTAAATTACTGTACTGAATCTATTAGTGTAGCCAACTAAATTACTGTACTGAAACTATTAGTGTAACTGAGCAACTAAATTACTGTACTGCACCTATTAGTGTAACTGGCCAACTAAATTACTGTACTGCACCTATTAGTGTAACTGGCCAACTAAATTACTGTACTGAATCTATTAGTGTAAGTCACTAATTACTGTACTGCCTATAGTGTAACTGAGCAACTAAATTACTGATTGCACCTATTAGTGTAACTGAGCAACTAAATTACTGTACTGCACCTCTTAGTGTAACTGGCCAACTAAATTACTGTACTGAATCTATTAGTGTAACTGGCCAACTAAATTACTGTACTGCACCTATTAGTGTAACTGGCCAACTAAATTACTGTACTGCACCTATTAGTGTAACTGGCCAACTAAATTACTGTACTGAATCTATTAGTGTAACTGGTCAACTAAATTACTGTACTGCACCTATTAGTGTAACTGAGCAACTAAATTACTGTATTGCACCTATTAGTGTAACTGAGCAACTAAATTACTGTACTGCACCTCTTAGTGTAACTGGCCAACTAAATTACTGTACTGAATCTATTAGTGTAACTGGCCAACTAAATTACTGTACTGAATCTATTAGTGTAACTGGCCAACTAAATTACTGTACTGTCCGTGTGGTGCCGGGGCCCGCAAGGAATGCAATAGTACCACTGTGACCTACAAGGCATGTCGTAAGAAGCGACTGATGTAGGACCTGGGGAAGCTACTCTAGTAAATTCTTCTTCGAACGCTCCATATTGACCACTTGTTAACCACTCTTTGTGATTTGCATGTGATCTGAGCCTAAGAGCGATTGTGCGTTTTGCCAGTTATACGCCTACAAGTAGGCCAGCACATCCGATTTGTGCGATGCTTTTTATTTACTAGGGTAGCTTCCATAGGTCTCTACCTCAGTCGCGTCTTATGACATGCCCTGTAGGTCGCAGCGGTACTTCTCTTTGCTTCCCTTGCGGGCCCCGGCACCACACGGCGATCATGTATTTACATGGTACATATATTTTCCAAATGTGAAAGTATGTTTGGTGAACATGCAACAAAATCAACACAGAAGATGTAATGCCTATCACAAAGATACCGCTTCAGACAGCGTAGTAACAAATTTTACTGTCAGATAAATATTGTAACTATAAAATCAGTCTTATCGTGAGATTGTTTATTTCGTTAAGTTTTTTTCTTCAAATTTTGTCAGTTTTTAATAGATACTCATCTCTACGTTGATGCCATGTTTCACTCAGTTTTATAATTTCATTAGGGCATCCAACGCGTAACCCTCACCGTCTCATTCAACATATGTGCCAACCGGTGCTCTCGATACACATCATACGGAAACCACGTCAAAGTTCGCGGGGGATCATCTCCTTATGAAGACCAATAAGTCTATGTATATGCATATATTAAATAAAATGAAAAAAAATCTGGCCAGCAATGGCGGAATGCGGGAGGTCCATTCAGAATCAGGACTGTTTGATACTGGACACGACTTTGCTAGCTCATTTCCACCATGTTTGGTCGAGTATTTTCCGGTTTCGTTTGCCGAGCTACCGAGTTAGTGCTTGAGCAACACTGTGAGCTATGAATGTTACATGGAATGCTTTTTGCTGCGTCAACCGTGCGTTTGTTGTGGGTATTCAGAAAATGGCGGACAGCGGTTATGACGAACCGACTCAATCTGCCGTATGCAGTGATATTGCGTGTGCAGAAAGCTGGATTTTGTCGTGATTGATGTTCCCTTCGACATGATTTACGATTCAAGTGATGAACAGTTTTGTATTGACACTTAAACGACGGTCATGTGCATTTATGTGGTGCAGGTTGCTTTTTGTGTCGGTACGGCTGTTTCATTCTGGAATTAGTTCGCACAGGAGACAGTTGTTTGCATTTCGTGTGATTTCCGTTAGCACAGGAACGGATCAGTTATAGGGTGACCCATTGCAGTGAAGTTGGAACCGTACATATGGACTATTAAATGAATTATTAAGTACATGTCTACCAGCCCCTGTCTTTTCAAGAGGCTAGAAAAATCATAAAAAGACGCTCAGTGGTTACCGGAGCCTAAATTTGGGGTGTACAGAATAGAACCACTGTTACCTGCCATGCATGTCGTAAGAGGCGACTCAGGAGGTTTGGCTGAAATCGGATGTACATGTCCTAAACGTGTAGAAGTCTATGCGTTTAGGGACCTACCAAACCAATGTGCAACGTAAACACGTTCTTGGCAAAGATCAAACATATCACAATGAGTGATTAAAATTGGTCGCAAAGAAGAAGAAGATCATAAAAAAGAGAATATGCAGTAGACAGGAAGATAAACACTGGATATGATTATGGAAAAGACTTTTGCAAAGACCTCAACCGAACAGACCAGGCCATTATATTTCGCCTACGTACCGGACACTGCAGGCTCAACAGACACTTGCAAAGACTAGGAATAAATCAAACAACTCTGCCAGTGTCATCAGGCGGAACAGACACAGGATAATGTCCTGCAAGACGTTCCTCTCCTGGATGAGATGGGAAACAGCATGTGGCCACACACAGTCTATCTGAAAACTAAGCTATTGTGAAACCTGACAGACTTGAAGTTGACGATCCAGTCTGTGGTCGATAGTGGATTAAGCGAATGACCAAAGATCGCTGAAGAATATATTAAATGTTTATATTTTAATCTTATGTATTTCATTATGTGTATTTCGTATGATTATTCTGATGAGTTTTATTAATTCATCAGAACAGTGCCTACGAAAAGTTAACAATTCTGATCTGAAGCAGAAGACTTGTGCTTCTGTTCAAGGACGTCTACATTATTGTTTAGCGTTATGGATTTATTATGTGATTGTACAGGGTGTTCAACTTAAAAGCAGCCAGAGTGATAAATAGAAATTTGCCACGTACGCATTGCGTCTCGTCTATTTACTATTTAAACCGGTTCTGAATAGCTTGTCCTACGTCACATTTGTTTATGCCCCTTCCCGCACTTCAATTACACACCATCACACAACCTTGACCTATACTACATCATAACTGAACCTTCCCATTTCCATACATATATGCCAGATTAGCTCCATTCACAGGAGGCTTTTAAGTTGAACACCCTGTATATGTTATATCTGGCGTCCAAGAAGTCTAAATTTCTTCGATTCTGTTGCATCCTTTGCTTGATAAAGGCCTTTTGGTCGAAACGTCGGTGTATTTTGTTTTTGTACTTTGTAAAACTACGGTACTTCGTTTTTACATGTTTCGTTTTTACTTTGTATTTACATGTTTTTTACATGTTTCGTTTTACATGTTTCGTTTTACATGTTTCGTTTTTACATGTTTCGTTTTTACATGTTTCGTTTAGTTCAACACAAAGCTAGGTCAGAGCGTGGCCCCCGGCAACATAGAACGACTAGCTGAGACGGGAAAACCAAAAATCTCTGTTTAATGGGGGCTGGTTTTTATAAGTGTTTAATAGAACACTGTATGGTTTTCTGCAATTTTACACAATTCTACGAGTATATGGTTATTTAAAAAAAGTAAGTAAAGGAACCCTCTCATACCTTGTGGTATATAGGGCAATACAGTGTTAGGCCTGTATTTTCATTGACCATCGGCACACGATGGGTGATGTGGTCAGCATCACACCGGCCACCTTTACTTTCCCAGAGCATATCTGGTACCCAGTTGAGACTGGGTCGACCTGAGAGCCGTCGGGAAAAATTCCACGCACATTGCGGGAGTTGAACCCGGACCACCAGCTTTGAGAAGCGACTACTACGCTACCGCGGCTATATGGTTATTTACTGATGAAAAATATTAATAATACTGATATTCCTTAGTGTTAATTGGGGATGGGGGGATTCGGTAGTATGGGGATCATGAAGCTATTTTCGTTGTTTTCACATTAATATAAAATTTGTATAACCATTTTGAAAGATTATGACTTAGAATAGTAGAAAAAATTAGTAAAATAAAATGTCAAAGTGTTGCCATGGAAACAATACAAAATGGCCACCAAAAACAAAATTTCAAATCCTAAGGCTCTGAATCTAATGAATGTAAATGAATTTTATTTTCACTCTAAGGTGCGCAATTGTAATATCTAAAATATTACACATGATTTTTAGGATATATTAAATATTTAATTTTTTATAAATTTTTGAGTAAAAATTCCCTCAAAATTCAGTCAAAAAGTTGTTTTGGGGGATGTGTCTACATAAAAATGTAATATTTAATATATCCTAAAAATGATGTGTAATATTTTAGATATTACAATTGTTCACATTAGAGTGAGAACAGAATTCATTTATATTCATTACTTTCAGAGCCTTAGGATTGAAATGTGTGTTTGGCGGCCATTTTTACTGTTTCCATGGCAACCGTTTAAACTTTTCTACTTTTTAAAGTCATAATATCCCAAAATTATAATACAAATTCTACATTAATATGAAAGCAACGAAAAACGTTTCCAGACCAGAATCCCCCACCCCTTAAACTTAATTTGTAACATAATATAACCTTGGTTTAGTATGTTGTATTGTTTTTAACTATAATACTGGAATGCGAGGTCACGTGTCTGTTGTGGTCTGATTACTTAGACATTTTACTCCGGCCTTATGTTATCCGAGACCACGGTCAGAAAAAGTATGGGCAATCTGCTTGCCCCTCTAACACACACACAGAGAAATATAGTATAGTTTATTATTAACAATAAATATAGTTCCACAGCAAATATTTGAGAAATGTTATAGAGGACAGATTGCTATGTATTTAGAGATGTGATGGTCAGTTCCCTTCATCCTTAAGTTCCGTTCTTTGCCTTAGCAAGCCACGTCGTGTGTTGTTGTTTTTTCGGGGAACCGTTCCTATTCACATTTGAGTGTGAATTCAGCTTCATGTTTCCTTGTTACATCAGAGCTGGATGTGGCGTGTTTGCTGGAATCAAAAATAGATTTTAATTAAGGCAACATGCTTAATTATTTACAACATTGGAGTTATTGAAGTAGTGTTGACGATCAATGCATTCCAAATTTCATGGGTTTCTGGACATGTAACTACTTAAGATGTTATTTGTTTTCACGTCCACTTATTCATCTCCATCCAATGTCTCTCTCAAATGGTTTCTAAATGAGAAATATAAAAAAAACAAGAAGAAAATAGTTTTTCAAAGTACAACAAAGTACTAATTCGACCATAAAACCTTTTTAAATCAAAGTATACAGTAAAACTGAATATCTTCTTCTTTGCGTTCGTTCTTTACGACCAATTTTAATCACTCTTTTGATATGTTTGATCTTTGCCAAGAACGTGTATAAGTTGCACATTGGTTCGGTAGGCCCCTAAACGTATAGACTCCTACACGTTCAGGACATGTGCATTCGATTTCAGCCTAACCTCCTTAGTCGCCTCATACGACATGCATGACAGGCAACAGTGGTTCTATTCTTTACACCCCAAATTTGGGCCCCGGTAACCACTCGGGCGAAACTGAATATAACAAGAAAGGTCCTTTCTTGGAACCCACAGGGACAGCGAAAGAAAGGGAGGCTTAGAAATACATGGAGACGAGATTTGGAGGCAGAGATCAACAAAAATAAGAAGAGATGGAGGGAGCTGCACGAGATAGCTAGAGATAGGAAGGCTTAGAAGTTAGAACAAATGAATAATTAAATAAGATAAATGACAATATTTTTTAACTTAATTATTAATTTTTCCTAGCTTTTGTAATGCTGTATATACATGTATTTGTCCAAATACGCACATTTATTTAATATTAACGCAATTTCCCCACGGTTTTCTCCAGATCTGATCTGATCCGGTCTGACCCCACTAGATTTGTAGGCTTCCGTACATCACCATACCTGTTTTTAGTGGCGGCTCGTCATTAAGGGCCAGTGGGTCAGGCCCCACCAAAAATATTGAGTAACGTGTACTTATTATTTCAGACATTATTTGTTTATAATTATTACTTTCAACAGGATACTGATTAGCTTTGAAAGTTGATATGTAGCGCTAAAATATCATACACATTCTGAAATCTAAAATTCAACATATGTTTCCTCCAATTAGTATACACCCATGGTCATTAGGGGCCAGTAAGAACAGGCCTACCAGACCAAAAATAATTAACGTGTACTTATTATTTTAAAAAAATTGTGTTCGTATTATTATTGTTAACTTGACACTGATTAGCTTTGAAAGTTGAATATTTAACCCTAAAATATAAATATTATATCATAATAATATAACAATCATAATAATATATACATATTATTTTAAAAACTATTATAACGGTCTCAAATTCAGCTTCTCTCTATAACGCTTGACGTATATATCAGCGCACTAAGTTTTATCGGGTCGTTTTAAAATTCTCTACTGACGATGTAACATTGCGACCTCTGACATTTGACCGCTACCTTTAATAATAATTGCCAAAACAATTTGTCATTTTATTCACCGGAAGCTAAGTTCCTACGATATCAACCAATTAACAGTTAAACGACGACTCTTGATTAAATAGTACTTTGTATAATTATCGATTGAATCAAAAATTATATATAAAATAGTAGAAAAGGATATGCATTAATAGAAATATGTAACTAACTATTATTATAATCGTTAACGGTAATCTTCCGTTTCGTATTCAATATACATAAGTCTTCTACAACGCACACTAGTTTGCGATTGACAAGCTGTGACCTACTTTTGAAGTTGTGGCTTACTCGAAATTCAAAATGAATCAAGTGGATTGTTTATTACGAAATCCGTTTCCTTCGTTAAAGATAGAAGAAAAGCTTGAAATTAAACGGCTAGGTGCATATCAGTCAAATAACTTTGTATATGTGCAACAAGATGGCAAGAAAAAGAGGACTTTTAATAATAAGTGGTTTAGTAAAAATATTGGTTAACTGTCAGTGAAGAAAAGCAAAGTGTTTTTGTTTTTATTGTTTGCTATTTCATAGTGAAGGACTGTCGTCAACGGTATGTTGTAGGGATCTCTTTTGTACCTTAGTTATATGGTATATATTTTAGTTGTTGTTGAACCCCAGGAATTATGAGTTTTCACCATTTTGCCTATAGTGCCTGGGGGAGAGTGACCGGCTTTCTTGCAATGAGAGTTGGCAAGTATGGTTGACCATTGATTCAGGAGGAGAGTATACGCTTACACGCGACTCGTACGTTGTTACTTCTTACATTTGCTTTGCATTTATGCAACTTTTTCATTAGACATCGGCAGAAGATGCGTGCAATCACTAGTATTTAGGACTCAAGAGGCGTGTCTGCGTTTGCTTTATTACCTATACCAGAGTAGCTCTCTCTCTCGATCCTTACCCACTTAGCCAGACATGATCTTTTGTATATTTCCAGGGTCACCACGAGGAGGTGGAGTAGGGTCTTGATGAGTGCCAGCTCACTTACCCTGGCGCAACGTTGTCCTGTTTGTTATTTGCGCATGCTGCGCCAAATCATTATAGTAAAGGGGGAATAACTTCACGGAATAGACAAATAATAGTAAATATTAAAATATAAACCTAGCCTAAAAACCATGATTTTCCGAAATATTTGTCTGGCCCCACCACCAAAAATGACCACGAGTCGCCACTGCCTGCTTTGATAATTGATAGAACTAGCAATCTTTCTGTTTGTTTAGATTTCGTTGCAAGTAAGTACGAGTATGTTAAATACCATTCCAAATTTTATTTTCCGTTTGTAATAGTTTTATTATTTCATTGTTTTTTTTTTTTACCAAGCCGACTTTACTGCACTCTAGTTTTTTTTTCTTTTATAACTTACACCGCTTTGTTCTCATTTTGTGAAAGTGCGCTGTGGGATTCTATGAGGCAAAGAAATTATGGCCGCTTGCCTAAGGCTGTTGTCACGGATTTGCAGGTCTTCGGTTTTATTTTCTCCCCAACGGTAAAAAGAAACCCGTTGCACATTACCGAAAATCTAATCTTGATTTAGCATGTTGTGTTGATTTTAAAATGAATTCGTCTATATACAACAATACTGGAATGCGAGATCACGAGACATGGTCTTACTTCCTATAATTTTTACCCAAATCCGCTGGCCGTATGAGTTTATAGTTGGCTGTGGTCAGGCATACCGCAGACAAGTCTAGATAACTAAGACACAGTTGTGTGTCACTTTTGTGTAAGGCCATGTTTGTTCATCTTTTAATTTCCCTCATCCCATTTCCATCTCTTGTTTGCTGAAAACCGAGATATTCAAAACCTATTCCCATTTTCTATTGTCTGTCCGGTGATATATCATTTGACATGTTTGATTTATCGATTGTCATTATATTTTTGTTGTTATCACATTGAGATATAGATTTAGTTTTTCTCTTTTCTCTTGCTCATCCATTATTAATTTCTCAATCCAGTTTTGCGATGTTGACAGTATCATAGGCACGACTTCGTTAGGGAGATATGACATTATCTGTAGAAGCATGACGTCTTATACTACAGTTCAAATAGTAGCACACCTCTTGCGGGACGTCGCTTTCATCATAGCCCGCCTGGAAAACTTTTGTCGCTCTTCAGGTATTTCTCTTCATCCGACAATAAAGGGATCGTATTGTTCTTTTACGTTATCTGCGTGCTCATAAGTTTTATTCGTAAAAGAGCACTTCGCAAGTTGAAAATCAAAAGAGCAATCTTTGTTTTTGTTTTTGCCCGCTATGAATTTAGGCGTAGTAATAGCGTTAAAAAGCTGGGTTTGATTCGCAAAGTCCTGTAAAGGATATGCAATTAACTTTTAATGGCACATAATATGGCGCCTCTAATTTTTCACTGGAGGCTTGCTTTCCTTATCACCAGTGTCTCTCGCCATTCAGGTGAGTCTTATTCCGACTTCTGAAGTGTTTGTAATTCTTCCTCTTGCTCGCCCCATTCAACATTCCCCTCAGTTAATGTTTTGATCAATGTATCTATCATTTTGTAAGCGTATGTAGCTCAAGCGGTTGCGAGCTCGATCACAAACCCAAGCGTACCTGGCTCAAACCCCATGGTGGGCAAGTTTGGAAACAAATTCGTTTCCGTGGGATTGTTACAAAAAGGGAAAAATAGACCTCACCGATCAGAAAGCAATGGCAAACTACTGAACGTATAAGTGGTGCCTAGAAAATCAACGACAAGTTTACTGTTGTTGATGGCATCGTCCTGTAAAGGATATGCCACGATTTTCATTTCACCTATCATTTATGTCGGAAATATTTTATTTGTTTGATTTTTATTTCCTGTTGTAATTCTCTCTTCATTTACAATTTTCTAAAACTTCTTTATTTGTCTTCTCCCTCTCTCTCTCCGCCATTAAATACAACATGTTTTCTGTATATTCACATCTGACAGGTATTAATTATGCTTTCCCATATACTTGTTCGTTGCCCATGTTTCTGAACCATACAAAACAACAAAGAGATGAAAAGAGTAAATATAGAGGTTGAGTTTTAAATACGAGCCGACACAGATCTACCCTAGTCGTTTCCTTTCTTCAATACATCATAGCTTTTAGCATTTATCTCTTTATTTATAATGTATTTAGAATATGTCGTTTTTAAATGAAGCTAAGATTCTCACGCACTGTCTGCAGAATACGTCTGAAGGTTATCAATGCGCCGTGTTGGAGCCACTCTAAACTGACAAGCATCGAGCAAACAAATTATTTTCTATCCGCAGTGTAAGGTTTCTATAGAAATATGTGTATGAATTGTTATTATATAATCGTTGCATGCATACAATATTTAGGTGTGTAGGTATATATATACATGTCTGTGTATGCATAGATGTATATATATATATATATATATATATATATATATATATATATGTGTGTGTGTGTACGTGCATATATCTATGTATTCGTATGTGTGCATGTAATGATATGTGCGTACGTGAGTTTATTATGTGTGTATATGTAAAGTAAGTAAAGAAACCCTTTCATACCTCATGGTATATAGGTCAATACAGTGTTAGGCCTGTATTTTTCATTGACCGTCGGCACACAATGGATGATGTGGTCAGCATCACGCCGGCCGCCTTTACTTCCCAGAGCATGTCTGGTACCCAGTTGAGGCTGGGTCGACCTGTGAGCCGTCGTGGTCGGGAAAAATTCCACGCACATTGCGGGAGCTGAACCCAGACCACCAGCCTTGCGAAGCGAGTTCACTAACAACTACGCTACAGCAGCTCGTGTGTATATGTGTGTATGCATAAATGTTTGTGTGTAATATGTCATATTATGTAAATAATCGTAAATGAACTTTAGAGCTATCGCGTACAGTGACGTTGTGGTGAGTCTATCGCAAAGCAAGGATCCACTGTTGTTTAAGCAAATAAAGTTTGAAACTGTAGTACACTTGGTTCCCGGAGTTCGTGGCAGGAAACGATCAAGACAAAGGTGGCAGCAGGATATCAACGAAACCTTGAACATGATGCTAGAGAAGACGGGAGAACTTGTTAGAGATAGAGTTTTCCAGGCGGGCTGCAATGAGAGCGATGTTCCACAATGGACATGCTACTACTTGAACTGTAGTACAAGACGTCATGCTCCTACATATATTGTCATATCTTCCTAGCGAAGTCATGCTTGTAGTTGACAAATACTGCCATATCTCCCTAGCGAAGTCATGCTTGTAGTTGACAAATACTGCTATATCTCCCTAGCGAAGTCATGCTTGTAGTTGACAAATACTGCCATATTCTCCCTAAATTCGATTCTCTCACACGTTGCAAAATAAAACCAAATACATAACAGGATAACATTTGTCCTACTAATTTTACGAAACCAGACCTGAGAGTTTGCTTTCGTGAAATTGTATTAATAAATTCTATCTTCAAGGGCCCGGTTTATCCAAGTGACCTACGGACATATATTCTGTTTTCTATTCTATATTCATGTTTTCTCCAAACAATTAGTGATTCGGTATATGATTGTACACACCTAAAGAGTTCTATGTTGGGACAGCTGTAACCCCGCGAGGAAAGGTCACATGCAAAACATTGAAAAGTCATCTTCATCAGCGTCGCACTAGCATGCGAGATGTTGAAAGTGAACAACTTTTACACGTACTGCGACTTTCAGTTATATCAACTTTGTGTGTAGTGTGTAGAAAAAGCATGTGAAATGCGTTGCCTGCGAAAAGTTACCAATAACACAAGAAAAGACAGAATCACCAACATCAGCATAAGAAAGAAAGTTGGCACAAAACCGTGCTTGAATTACATTGAGAAACAAAAGAATGAAAAGGTTTGGGAACTTAATAAGAATGCATTCAAACTCCACAGTATACAGAGTCTTCTACAACAGAACATCGGGAAAGAAGGCAACAGGAAGACCACGGAAAAGATGGTTAGATGGCGTAGCAGAATCCCGTGAAAGAGCAAAAATAACAATCACACAAGCCACCAGAACAGCGCAAGACAAAAACAGAAAACCACGACACTGGGCAACAACCCGGTAGCAGTGTGAAGACACAGGGCAACAACCCGGTAGCAGTGTGACGACACAAGGCAACAACCCGGTAGCAGTGTGACGACACAGGGCAACAACCCGGTAGCAGTGTGACGACACAGGGCAACAACCCGGTAGTAGTGTGAAGACACAGGGCATCAACTCGGTAGTAGTGTGACAACACAGGGCAACAACCCGGTAGCAGTGTGAAGACACAGGGCAACAACCCGGTAGTAGTGTGACAACACAGGGCAACAACCCGGTAGCAGTGTGAAGACAAAAGAAGAAGAAGAAAACTTGTATAAAAAGCACTGACTTAAAAAAAAAGGAAAAATAATTGCCTCATTCAAAAGTGAAATAGTGTATGTCAGCGCTGTCCAGCGAGGTGCCCGATGACGCTATGGCGCTCGTGTCATAGATTCATACAATATTTCAAGCGAACGAAAGGAAGGAAAGAGGGAATCTTGTCTTATTTTTTAACCATTATACTACTCACAACCAACCCTTTGCTTTTTTACAGGAGAAAACATCGACATTTCAACTATATTAATATTACTATTGTTTTTAGTAGTAGTAATAGTAGTAGTAGTAGTAGTAGTAGTAGTAGTAGTAGTAGTAGTAAGAGTAGTAGTAGTAGTAAATAGTAGTATAGCATGTCACTGGTGCCCACGCCTCCACAACTATCAGTCAGATGTGCCCCAATATATAGAAATGTTGGAGAGCCCTGGTGTATGCTGTTGATTATTTAGGTATTCTGCATATCATGCCTTCCATCATAGGCATGCTCAGCAGCAGACGACTAAGATAACTAGGGCATGTGAGAAGAAGGAACGATATCCGCATATATTCAAGTGTTGTTCTGTGAGCTTTCTGAAGGATAGAAGCACCAAGGCAGACAACTGCACAGATATAAGAATGTCTGCAAGGATTCAGTGAAGAAGTTGTCTATCGGCTCCAACAAATAGGAAAAACTATCTGATGGCCGAATTATGTATGTAGAAAACAACATTACGCAAATGTGCAGAACGTTTTGAAAAGAGACTTATGGATCAACTAAAAGACAAGAGAAGCAAGCGCTAACTCAGAAGATGTCACATTAAAATACTTGCCAATTGACCGTATGTAAAGACGAAAAAAGCCACACATATATGTATTCTATCTATCTATCTGGTATATCACTTTTGTGTCCCTTTTGACACGTAAGACTTTTACAAGATATTTCTGGTGCTACCGTACCCAGTCTGCAGCCTTTCTTCTAATTGTTTCCAATGTCCGGCAACAATATTTAAATTCTATTTCCACAGCTCTTCTCCACGTTTTATTTAACCCAGACCGTCTTTTCCCTTCCGCTGTCCATTGGAGAGCTATCCTACGACATACATGTCCAATTCACATCCACCTTCGTTTTTATTGATGGTTTGCAATGACGCACAGTTTGTTCGTTTCAGAAGCTTTTCATTTGATGTTGAACTGAGTTATTTACGAGTACAAATGTGAAGTGTTTTTATTTAAGGTTGTAGATTTAAGGATTTCTGATGCCACCATTGATTAAGTGAGCGGACTCGTGAAGAATCTAGTGGACTAGTAGGATGTCTGAGAACGTTGCGAGACATCTCGGCGAGTAATTATTCTTCCATTACATAATAAAACTATTAAACGTTTCCGAAAATAAAGGGCACACAATTCTTGTTCTATCTATATATCTATTTATCTGTCTGTCTATCCATCCGCTCGCCTGTCCGTGCGTCCGTCTGTCTGTCTGACTATCTGTTTGTTTACTTACCTATCTACCTAAATGTATGTCCGTCTGTCCATTAGCTATCTACATATGCATATATATATATATATATATATATATATATATATATATATATATATATATATATATATATATATATATATATATATATGCGCATACACAAACATACCTACATTGAATATGCGTTAGCTTGTCTCTCTGTATGCGTCACATGCTGCTAAGCGTGTAACCCTTTTGTTCATAGCTCCTGTGCATATAATAATTTATTTTTGATAGCCTGTGTTTTTGTGACAATGTTTCTTATTCTTAGCTCATCTGTATTTGACATGTTTTTATTTTCAGCATCATCTGTATATGACAATGTTTTCTTATTCTGATATCCTCTTATGTGACAATGTTTACTTACTTATTGTATGCTACATCTTAATGTTGTATGTGCACTGTTTCTTCTACTCTTGTATGTGCACTGTTTCTTATTCTTACCTCCTTGTATGTGGCACTGTTTTATTCTTACCTCCTGTATGGCATGTTTCATTCTACCCCCTTTATGTGCACTGTTTCATCACTCCTTGATGGGTACGTTTATTCTTACTTGTATGTGCACTGTTTCTATTCATTTCCTTGTATGTGCACTGTTTCTCATTCTTACTCTTGTATGTGGCACTGTTTCTCATTCTTACCTTCTTTGTATGTGGCACTGTTTCTCATTCTTCTTTGTAGGTACTGTTCTCATTCTTTTTGTATGTGGCACTGTTTCTATTCTTACCTCCTTTGTATGTGGTACTGTTTCTTATTCTTAGCCTCTGTCTCCTGTGTATATGGCCCCAAGTATTCTAAAGGTAACTCAAATAATTCTGTATCAGTGAAACGGAAATGACAAATCAGTGCCAACCATAAATATATAATTTAAAAGCAACAAAATGATAACAGAAGGGCGCGACTAAACAATCAAATGTCAGGATTGAATTTAGGTCACCGTTAATACAAAAGTTCCACCATAATGTGCAAAAGTAAAATTTCGTTAAGGAAATATAAACACTAAAACAGCATGAGACGTTTTCAGAAACGGAACAAAGCCAGTATGCAAAAGTTATGTTAATAAGCATATATTGTTAAAGTTATTGATCATCAGTGGCACAAAAAAAAAACATTGTTCAAAATAATATTTATCCCCACATTATGATATCAGTGCCAAACCTGGACGCTGACAGCAAATGATAAAAGAAAAATAGTCACGACATAGATGAAGTGTCTACTCAGAATTCTGGGGGTAACAAGAAGAGACCGGTTGAGAAATGAAGACATCAGGAAAAAGTGGGAACAACATCAGTACTGAACTTCATCAAGAAACAACAAATTAAATGGTTCGACCATATAAGCAGATTACCAACAGACAGTGCACCTCGAAGAACAATGTTGCTCCGATACAATGGATACAAAGCAAAAGGCCGGTCACGCAAAAGGGCCACCTCAGGGATAACAGAGGCGACGACAGACACCTCTTTATGAAGCGCACGCAAGGGCTCGTTCAAGAAATCTTTTCTTATCCTGACGCTGTGAGACAAAACAGGATTGGAGGAACGAAAAAGAAAGAAATCAGCAACACTTAATGGCACGGAAACTCTTCCGTTAACCAAGTGAAAAATATTGTACATGACTCGCCGAGTTGCATGTATGGAGAAGAGAAAATTAGCGAGAAAAAATATCTAGCCACAATGAGTATGTTTAGTTATTTGAAGTTTCAAATACTTCAACCTCCTACTCCAGTAGATGATATACGATTCCTCTTTCATATTTTTTTCTCAATAAATATCACATTTTCATTACTTATGTATTTTACATTGAAAAATGGGGGACTGCCTAGAGTAGTTGATAGTAGCTCGGCCTGCTAGCTGTGAGACGCCTCATAGCTCGGGTTCGAACCTACTGTCCGGCATTTGTTCGAGTCCCTGGTCTTACTCAGGACGATAACGTGAGTACCTCTGAAGTCGGAGAAAATCTGCCTTTATGGCGAGGAATACTAATTACGAGTACATTGAGCACACGGCTGCCAGTGTAAAGTAATTTACAATGTCACGCTGCTGCCATTGTAAGAAATTGGAAAACAGATTTTCACGCAAAAATCAGTTTCAGAGATGAAACTTCGTCTGAGTTGAAAGCGGACGAAAGTAAAAAAAAAAAAACATTGAAAAATAAAGAATGAAGTGGCTTGAGCCACTTAATAAGAATGCATCCAAACTCCACAGTATACATAGTCTTCTACAACAGAACATCGGGAAAGAAGGCAACAGGAAGACCACGGAAAAAGATGGTTAGATGGCGTAGCAGAATCCTGTGAAAGAGCAAAAATAACAATCACACAAGCCACCAGAACAGCACAAGACAAAAACAGAAAACCACAACTCTGGGCAACAACCCGGTAGCAGTATGACGACAAAAGAAGAAGATGTATTTGACGTCTGTAGCTTAAGCGGTAGTAAGCTTGATCACAATTCAAGTGTATCTGGCTCAAACCCCGCGGTGGACAATTTGGAAGCAAATTAGTTCCCGTGGTTTGTTACGAACGGTAAAAATAGACATCACTGCTCAGAAAGCAATGGAAAGCTACTGAACGTATAAGTGGTGCCTAGTAAATCGGCAATTCGTTTACTCTGGTTGATAGCGATGTCCTGTAAAGGATATGCCACGATTGTCATTTTCATAAATTTGACATAAACGAATTCGAAGAAACACGATATGTATCATCTTCCGGTTTTGTAGAGCAATCCAAAGTGAGAAGAGACGAGGTTATGACAGACACTGTGAAATTATAAAAGCCATTTTACAAGTAAAAATAATTTTTTAAAGTGGTTTTAAAACAATTTTAAAAAGAAAATATTGTAAAAACCACTTCACAACAAAAATATAGTTATAATCACTTTACGAATGAAAAAATTGTGAAAAACCACCTTACACTATACAAAATAATAAAAATAACGTTACAGAAAAAAAGAACACATTACAAAAATTAAAAAAACCCGAAGGAAATACATTAAAAAATTAAACCACGAATATCACTTTACAGGAAAAAGAAATACACTTTAGAAGACGTACAATAATGATATGCACTTTACAATATAAAATATCACGAAAAGCACTTTGCGAAAGAAAGGTCATGCAATTCACTTTGCAAGACAAATAAAGAAATTTACAAAAGAAAGTGCAGTTAATTTAGCAAGATAATAAAAGCACTTTACAGGAGAAAAGATTTCGAAAATCACGGTAAAAGGAATAGAGGAGAAGAATGCGGAAAGTCAAGATAATGAGAAGCATATACATAAGAATATATTGTGAAAACACATTGCAAGAGGATGTCCTTCTGTCCCTACATCACTTCCTTCCCATTTGTGAAAGTATACTGGGGGATTGCATGGGCAGAGGGACTAAGGACACTTGCCCGAAGATGTCACCACACATATAAAGATGATTTTCTCGTTTACAGGAAAAATGTTTGACCTTACCGAGGGGTTGAACACGAGATGTTTCCGTTAGAAAACACTTTACAAAAGAAACTTTATAAGAGAAAAGAAAAACACTAAAACAAAAAAGACAAACACTAAGAAAAAAAACACTATAAGAAAAAAGAAAATCACTACAATAAAAAGGAAAAACACTAAGAAAAAAAGATTTAAAAAAACACACAAAAGTTTTAAAGCAAAAAGAAAAGATAATTGGATAGTCTTGAGGACTCTACAAGAAGGGTCGTAACTCTAAAGTACAAGAAATGATTAAATCTTCACATAATAGGCGTAAGAAATCGCTGTATTATGACAAACCTGAAATATTGTCTCAGTTGAAATAGTCTCATTGTGATTTGTAAGCAATATTTAGGAATAATGTGGTACAAAGAACATTGGGTTATGAAGGACTTCGTCAAGTAACATCTGAAATTCATTTTCATTAAGGCTTGATTATTTTAGGAATCGTGCCATTAAACATTAACTTTGCCAGCCAGCCCAGCGTGTTCGTACCGCGTTGGACTACGGGCGACTAGCCCTCTGTAAGTGCTCAGGGTTCAATTCCGCGGGCTGGCAGAAAAGCCACAGGTTCCCCAGATTTACGGTGTTCGTGGCACCGAACCGAAGGGTTAGAGGTCCATGACACCGAGCCGAAGAGTGAAAAGCTCAAGTGCTTCTGGATCGGAAACCCCTCCCCAAGAAAAAACAACAACAAAAACACATTAACTTTGAGATATTAACAGAGGAAGAAAACTGAACAACTATTGGTTGTGTATAATAAAGACGAATACATTAGTTTTTTTTGGGTGTATGTGGCTTAAAGGATTGGAAGCTCAATCACAACCCAAGAGTACCTAGTTCAAACACCGTGGCGAGCAGTTTGGAAGCAAATTTGTAAAAATAGACCTCATTGTTCAGAAAACAATGACAAACTACTGAACGTATAAAGGGTGCCTAGAAAATCAACAACTCGTTTACTGTGCTTGATGGCGAGTCCTGTAAAATAGAGGTTCCTAAACTTTGCATTACCGTTGACCCCCTTTTAAATACATGTTACTTCTTGCCTCCCCTCCCCTTATATGTGAAAATAGACATGAATGAATTATATGTATGTTACAATAGTAAACAATGTCTGCAATTTAACATTTAATAAACAACAAAGAAAACATTAGGCCTATAATTAATCTTAAATTTATTTTATGTTTGAAATGTCAAAAATCATATTTCTTCAAGAGCTTGAGGCCAACCTGTGAGTACCTCCCGGACCCCAGTTAGGGAAACGCTCCTGTAAAAGGATATTCCACGGTTGTCATTTTTATACATTAGTAGGCTTCTTTCACACCAGACAGACGATAGAGATATGCCGCTGAATAGGTAGGTACCTTGCAGCGCCCGTGATTACTGTAAAGTCTAATGCGCGAGTGACAGTTTCTGTCACAATTCTCACACCAAAATTGATGAGGCAGGTCTCTCGAAGTGGGATTGCAGACTGGAGTAAAGACTATTTTCGTCTGCTTGCTTGACGTATTGTATTTGAGGAGCAAATAAACATTACAAAAGTGTTGAGCTGTGTTGTCAATTCATGTGCGTCTCACATGTACAGTCTACGTGTGGAAATTAGTAGCATATACTTCAACATACTTAGTTCTGGTGGGACCGTTTTAGTAGAGACTTGGGACTTGGTACTGCAGTGGTACCGTTTTAGTAGAGACTTGGCACTGCAGTGGGTCAGATTTAGTAGAGATTTGGGACTTGGTGCTGCAGTGGTACCGTTTTAGTAGAGACTTGGCACTGCAGTGGGTCAGATTTAGTAGAGATTTGGGACTTGGTGCTGCAGTGGTCTGTTTAGGAGAGACTTGGCACTGCAGTGGGTCAGTTTAGTAGAGATTTGGGACTTGGTACTGCAGTGGGACAGTTTTAGTAGAAACTTGGGACTTGGTACTGCAGTGGGACAGTTTAGTAGGAGGATTGGCACTGCAGTGGTGCAGTTTTAGTAGAAACTTGGGACTTGGTACTGCAGTGGGACAGTTTTAGTAGAATTTGACTGCGTGGGACAGTTTAGTAGATTTGCACTGCAGTGGGACAGTTTTAGTAGAGATTTGGCACTGCAGTGGGACAGTTTTAGTAGAGATTGACTTGGTACTGCAGTGGACAGTTTTAGTAGAAATTGGAACTTAGTTACTCATGACATTTTAGTGAACTAGATTTACTTTAGTATGAAATTTTGAACTTGTTTTAGTTAGAACTTGGGAATTATTTTAGTGGAATTTGTAATTTTTCTTTAGTAGATATTTATAACTTGTTATAGTATAAACTTAATGCACATTTTAGTGGGAAACGTGGTACTTAAGATGGAAGTTTTGGTCATATAAACATGGAACTTATTTTCATGTAAACACGAGATTTATCTTCGCTATCTTCTTTAAGATATAGGACATTCAGACAAATCTACATAAATTATTTAACTACACCATTCTAGAAAACAAAACCAGTATTACAAAACTCGATGGATGCAGCACAACATACCAACACACAAAGAAGCCTTAATTTTACATTCCACACTCCCATTACTGTCAGCGAGGCAGAATACTCGTCCCCGCCACGTTAGTACGTACACCACTGCCGAAACACCACTGTTAGCATTGTGTTTACACCACTTTATTTACTTCAAACATCGCTTCGTGTCTGTCATTCGTTGTGATGTTTAAACTGTAAAGCGCATCTCGTCTATCTACGCATTGTTTAATCCTGCATGCACGATGTGATTTCAACTTGTGGTTGGTATTGTTCCAATGTTTTCTTGTTGATTTGAGTCAATGATTTATGTATTTTCAACGTTTCTTTCTGAATTTTGTGTCAGTGGTGAATGGAATTCACATGGTTTTTATTTCGTGACTTGTGCCCGTTATTGCCGTAGTTTCAATGTTTCCTTCGTGATTTTAGTCAGTTATTGATGTAGTTCCAACGTTTCCGTCGTGATTTTAGTCAGTTATTGATGTAGTTCCAACATTTTCGTCGTGATTTTAGTCAGTTATTGATGTAGTTCCAACGTTTCCGTCGTGATTTTAGTCAGTTATTGATGTAGTTCCAACGTTTCCGTCGTGATTTTAGTCAGTTATTGATGTAGTTCCAACGTTTCCGTCGTGATTTTAGTCAGTTATTGATGTAGTTCCAACGTTTCCGTCGTGATTTTAGTCAGTTATTGATGTAGTTCCAACGTTTCCGTCGTGATTTTAGTCAGTTATTGATGTAGTTCAAACGTTTCCTTCGTGATTTTAGTCAGTTATTGATGTAGTTCCAACATTTCGTCGTGATTCAGTCAGTTATTGATGTAGTTCCAACGTTTTTTGAGATTTTAGTCAGTTATTCATCATGCAATCACATCGTTTCCTTCTGATTATGATTCATGGATTAATGGAATTTCAAAGTTTCTTTTACAATTTGAGTCCGTTATTGACGTAACTTCAACGTTTCTTTCATAGTTTGAGTAAGTGGGTTTTGACATTCTAACGATTCTTTCATGGACTGAGTCGTTGGTTGATGATACTCCCAAAACTTCTTTCATGATATAGCCTCTATTGGTGCAGTTTCACAGTTTCGTTCTGGATTTTAGCCAGTAATAGATGCAATTTCGACTTAACTTTGCGACTCTAACCAGTGATTTATCCAATCAACATATTTGTTTTGTGATGATTCGAGCCAGTTATTTATACAATTATAATATTTCATACATCATTTCTGTCATGAGTTGGTTTTATTTAAACTTTTTCAATATGATTTGAGCCAGTAAATCTGCAATACATACATTCAAGACTAGTGCTCCAACTTTCAACACATTTCGTGAGCGCAAAGTATCATCGACATAAGGGGAAAACATATAGAGACATGAAGACGAACTGTAAGTAGAGAAATATAAAAGCTAGAAATGAACTGAAATGAACTGACATGCTAAAGACAGATTTGGTTAGAGGAAATTTGCTGATGTTTTATGATTCAATTGGAGTAAAAAGAAGATAACATCATGGACATACTAATATCTCCACAACTTCGTTAGTGAATCGGTACTAATATCTCCACAACTTCGTTAGTGAATCGGACAAATATCTCCACAACTTCGTTAGTGAATCGGTACTAATATCTCCACAACTTCGTTAGTGAATCGGAACTAATATCTCCACAACTTCGTTAGTGAATCGGAACTAATATCTCCACAACTTCGTTAGTGAATCGGAACTAATATCTCCACAACTTCGTTAGTGAATCGGAACTAATATCTCCACAACTTCGTTAGTGAATCGGAACTAATATCTCCACAACTTCGTTAGTGAATCGGAACTAATATCTCCACAACTTCGTTAGTGAATCGGAACTAATATCTCCACAACTTCGTTAGTGAATCGGAACTAATATCTCCACAACTTCGTTAGTGAATCGGAACTAATATCTCCACAACTTCGTTAGTGAATCGGAACTAATATCTCCACAACTTCGTTAGTGAATCGGAACTAATATCTCCACAACTTCGTTAGTGAATCGGTACTAATATCTCCACAACTTCGTTAGTGAATCGGAACTAATATCTCCACAACTTCGTTAGTGAATCGAACTAATATTCACAACTTCGTTAGTGAATCGGAACAATATCTCACAACTTCGTTAGTTAATCGGTACTAATATTCCACTCGTTAGTGAATCGAACAATATCTCCACAACTCGTTAGTGAATCGGTACTAATATCTCACAACTTGTTAGTGAATCGGTACTAATATTCCACAACTTCGCTAGTGAATCGGTACAATATCTCCACAACTTCGTTAGTGAATCGGTACTAATATCTCCACAACTTTGTTAGTGAATCGGTACTAATATCTCCACAACTTTGTTAGTGAATCGGTACTAATATCTCCACAACTTCGTTAGTGAATCGAATAATGTCTCCACAACTTCGTTATGAATCGGAATAATGTCTCCACAATCGTTAGTGAATCGAACTAATGTCTCCACAACTTCGTTAGTGAATCGAATTAATATCCACAACTTTGTTAGTGAATCGGAACTAATGTTCCACAACTTCGTTAGTGAATCGAACTAATATCTCCACAACTTTGTTAGTGAATCGAACTAATATATCCACAACTTCGTTAGTGAATCGGAATTGTACTTATAGATGACCTGTTGTAGTTTTCTTATTGATAAACTTTTAGGAATTTTTGGTCGTGAATCTGAAGCTAAAATAGACTGTAGAGCGCACAAATATTAAATGTGTTTGCTGAGATATCATGCTTCAGAGAGATATATAGAACAAACTTATGTATTTATTTTAAAGTGTTTTATTTTACTGTTACTTGTAACAGATTATAACTTCCATATTTGTCCGTGAGTATTTTACTGTTACTTGTAACAGATTCTAACTTCCATATTTGTCCGTGAGTATTTTACTGTTACTTGTGACAGATTCTAACTTCCATATTTGTTCGTGAGTATTTTACTGTTACTTGTGACAGATTCTAACTTCTATATTTGTCCGTGAGTATTTTACTGTTACTTGTGACAGATTCTAGCTTCCATATTTGTCTGTGAGTATTTTACTGTTACTAGTGACAGATTCTAACTTCCATATTTGTCCGTGAGTATTTTACTGTTACTAGTGACAGATTCTAACTTCAATATTTGTCCGTGAGTATTTTACTGTTACTTGTGACATATTCTAACTTCTATATTTGTCCGTGAGTATTTTACTGTTACTTGTGACAGATTCTAACTTCTATATTTGTCCGTGAGTATTTTACTGTTACTTGTGACAGATTCTAACTTCCATATTTGTCCGTGAGTATTTTACTGTTACTTGTGACAGATTCTAGCTTCCATATTTGTTCGTGAGTATTTTACTGTTACTTGTGACAGATTCTAGCTTCCATATTTGTCTGTGAGTATTTTACTGTTACTTGTGACAGATTCTAGCTTCCATATTTGTTCGTGAGTATTTTCTGTTACTTTGACAGATTCTAACCTATATTTGTCCGTGAGTATTTTACTGTTACTGTGACAGATTCTAACTTCATATTTGTTCTGAGTATTTTCATGTTACTTGTACAGATTCTAACTTCTATATTTGTCCGTGAGTATTTTACTGTTACTTGTGACAGATTCTAGCTTCCATATTTGTCTGTGAGTATTTTACTGTTACTTGTGACAGATTCTAACTTCCATATTTGTCTGTGAGTATTTTACTGTTACTTGTGACAGATTCTAACTTCTATATTTGTCCGTGAGTATTTTACTGTTACTTGTGACAGATTCTAACTTCTATATTTGTCCGTGAGTATTTTACTGTTACTTGTGACAAATTCTAACTTCCATATTTGTTCGTGAGTATTTTACTGTTACTTGTGACAGATTCTAGCTTCCATATTTGTCCGAGAGGGTTAAAAATGAATTCAGCTTAGTTTCACCTGACATTTATTTTCGACCTTTCTTTTATCCCCGACCAAAGTACGTCATTACCAGCCACATTACTGCAAAAATTGTAAAAGTGCAAATGATACAGCAATTAGCAAGGTGTAATATATATTTAATAAAATATGGAAAGAAGAAACAGTTCCAGAACACTTGAAGAAAGAAATAACTGTTAAGACCCCAATGAAGGTGATCTTTATGATTGCAACAACTGGAGAGGGATCACCCTATGATCAGTAATGACTACGTCTTTGTCCTAAATCATTCTCATAGGAATTTTAAAAAGCAGTGGTTGCAATCCTGAGAGAAGAACAAGCTAGTTTTTAGCCCGGGAACAGCTGCTTAGATTAAATAATTACCATAAGACTTATCTTGGAGGAATATATTGAGAAGCAACAACCATCATTGATCCTAAATTTAATCTATTTTGAAAAGGCCTTTCATAGTCTATACGTAATCTCCCTATAGAATATTCCGGGATGCGATGAAATACTAACCAAATAATAAACGTTTTCAAAAGCATGTCTGATTTTTCACAGTCAATATCATTTGCAAAACCCAAATCTTCCAGTTATCTATTTTCTCCTCAATCAATATATTTTTCGCCCCAGGAACATTTTCTCATCATCCAGTCAATGACCACTACAAACAATAGCGAAGATAGAATACAACATTGTTTTACTCTGGTTGCAACTATAAACAAGTCGCCACTGTTTTATACTTGAAACCAAAGTCAAGCAAGGTTGTATTTTATCTATTGTTTGGAGATGTGACTAATTCTCTAAGGCAGATCGGTTTGGGGACTTTGCTTGCAGACCATATGCAACTTATAACGGTACGAGAGGAATGCCAAAAAGATCACATGAATAAATAAAGTCAAATTATGCTGCTCTCTTCTATCGAAATATTCATATTTTCCTGTTTACAACTGTTTTTGATCTTACAATGTTCACTTTAAAAAAAAAATGTTTCAGAGCTTCCAAGAAACCTATTAGACTACATATAAAGATTTATTTCTTGATGTCATACGATGTGGAGAGTTTAGCTGGATCTGAATAAAACGCCACAAAAATATACCAAGGAAATAAAAACAGAAATGATACCCACTTCGAGCATATTTTTGCTCGCAACGACTTTCTGCACTCTTCAGGTAAGATTTATAAATCAGTTCAGGTAGAACTACGAGTATATTTATGAAATCGATCTCCAGCATGATTCTTCTTTTATAAAATAAATTCCAAGGGTCGCCGGTAACTAAGTTAATAGCACTCTACGCTAAAGACCATGTGCAGTGGAAGTTCGGTTCGAGGCTAACTTGATCTAAATATTCTCTGTGTGTACTCAGTTTGCGAGTGGACATTGAACCTTTACTTGAGGATCTAAATATTCTCTGTGTGTACTCAGTCTGCGTTTGGGCATTAATCCTTTACTTGAGGATCTAAATATTCCTTTTGTACTCAGTCTGCGTTTGGCATTAACCTTACTTGAGGATCTAAATATTCTCTGTGTGTACTCAGTCTGCGAGTGGACATTAATCCTTTACTTGAGGATCTAAATATTCTCTGTGTGTACTCAGTCTGCGAGTGGACATTAATCCTTTACTTGAGGATCTAAATTACAAATACCTCTAAAGTTGGAATAAGACTCACCTGAACAGCGATGGGCACTGGTAATGGGGAAAGCAAGCTTTCATGAAATATCATCCATATTGGTCGCCATGGCTACGCATGAACTCATAGTGGACGAAGAAAAAACAATAGGAAATAAATATAAAAAAATGAAATCCGCAATCAAGGGTTGAAAGAGAAATGCTAAATGTCTATTTGTCTGGAACTACTTGCAGAATCGAAGATTGGGGTGCGCGAAAGAACGAAAATTGTATTTAGTTAGGGTAAGTAAAATTACTTTATATTTTTGTTTTAAAATGTTTTGACTAAAGCAACTACTGTGGGAGGTGCTAGTACAAAAGTTGGAGCCACTTGCTTCATAGACACTGCATAGCTCGATCTTCAGTTAGGGTAGAAATTTTCAGGCTGCAATCAGTTCTCAGATCAACGCAGCCTCAGTTGGGGACCAGAGATTCACTGGAAAGTGGCCGACACGATGTTCACTACATCACATATTTGTCTCAAATCCATCGTTTTTGAATGTCCAATTGGTTGGGATTTATGATGAATATAATACATGCAAATAAAAAGAGTTTTAAAGATGAAGAATTGACTTCATTGTACCGGGTTTTAATCCATATGGCTCGACCCCTCTCTGCAGGAATGGCATGCAATCTGCCGAGAGTATTGCACGAGCAAATTAACACACATATTGAAAGAAACAGCTGTAATTGAAGTTGAATCAATACATGGTGAGTTCAAAGCTTTGTTACAAATTAGCTTCAAGGAGAAATCGCACCAGGGAACATCCAGAATATGATGTAATGAAAGCATACTACTAATTAGCATACTAGATTTCTGGATAAAAAGGTATGCGATAGTATGCGAAGGTTTCTTGTAAGTATCCTCGAATGTGTCTCGTATATGTGTTTCCTTAACGGTCCATCGTTTGTGTGCTCGCCCTTTGGCATTGAAACTGTTGTATCTAAATAATAGTGCTCGTTGTGGTGTACTGCTGGACGGTAATCGTAATCGTGTTACATGGCCGAACCATTTGGTTTGTTGTTTATTAATATGCTCTGGCACTGGTGTTTTTCCAGTGGTTTGTAGTCTTTGACTGTCTATTCGCAGTTGTTCTTTTTTTAGTATGGTGAATTTTCAATTTCAGTTTCAATTTACCTATGCATAAATTATGATCACTTCCTACATCTGCCCCTCTGTATGCACGGACATCCAGCAATGATGTTCTAAATTGTGTATTTATGCACATATGGTCAATCTAATTCCTGGTCACTCCATCTGGTGAGGGCCAAGTAAGTTTATGAATTTCCTTATGTGCAAAGATGGTACTTCCAATTACTAAGTTTGACAGTATACATAACTCCGCCAGTCTTTCTCCATTCTCATTCATTGTGTTTATTCCTTGTTTTCCTATAGCTCTCTACCCCTACATTATCACTTCCAACCTTGGCATTAAAGTCCAACACTACTACTAACAGGTCATGTTTTTGGGTCTTGTTAATTTGATCTTGTAGTTGCTCATAAAATGTGTCTTTCTTATCATCGTCAGCCTCGTTTGTTGCTATACATTACTATGTACAACATCGGTAACAATTGACAATTTAGCGCAAACCTAAAGAAGTTCTATGTTAAAGCCACTATAGTGGATAATTGTGTTATGCCTTCAAATTGTTATGCCAATTTTGTTGTTAATCGTATGCACCCGTATGTTGTCGGGGCTCGCAAGGGCAGCAAAGAATGGTAACACTGCGACCTACAAGGCATGTCGTAAGAGGCGACTGAGGTACGGGCATAGGGTAGCTTCCCTAGTAAATAAAAAGCATCGCAGAAATCTGACTGCTGGCTTACTTGTATGCGCATAACTGGCACAATGTACAATCGCTCTTAGGCTCAGATCACAAAGAGTGATTTAACAAGAGGTCGATATGGAGCGTTCCAAGAAGAACAAGAAGTTAATAGTATGGATTGAGTTATATAAACTGTATCCGTTGTCAGGATGTGATAATAGTATGGATTGAGTTATATAAACTGTATCCGTTGTCAGGATGTGCCCAACCTCTACTTTTTAAAATTACACCCCTACCCCTCCCTCAAACAAACTACTGCATTTTCCTGTTTTGTGCAATTACAAATCCTTTGCTCATTGACCCCAGTTAGTACTTAAGAAATACTTAATAAAAACATCTCTTCCATGAAACAGAGACACGTAAACTAAACGTGAGGTCTAAATAGTAATTCGTTGTTGTCTTTACAAAAATAAACATAAGTGAACGTATAACACTTCTAAACTACACACTTGTACATCTTTCCTAAAAAGTTCACGCATTAAACAAGTGGAGAATGAGATTTAAAAAAACATTTTCTAAACTATGACACTTTAAAAAAACTTGTCTGATGTGTCATGTTGGTTTATTTCCATGAACACTTGTTTCACTTTCAATATAGCCCTAGTCTTAAACTGTGCTTACCGATACAACATTTTCTGCTATATGACAAATGGGTTCAAGAACAAATCCTCTTCAAAAAGTAATGTTCATTATAACTCTTTCTCTTCCATCCAGGAGTGCTAAACATCTCTACATGGTTATGACAACGTAATTTATCTTTTCCACTGAAAGATTAGATGTGTATGTTTGCATTTTAGCATATCCTTGAGATATATACATCATCTCATACAGGCGACGAGCCAGTAAAAACTTTACCATAAGATCTTCACAATTATCGTCTCTGGTTGCTATCATCACAGATGTTGACGCTCTTCCATGCCAGAAGTCAAGCTATCAAAATTTTATCTCTTCTATACTGTCGTCTTACCTAGATTTTACCAGTTTACAATGTGCTCTAAAACTCTCTTCCATTAATATCTGAAAAATTATGACTGCATCTTTCTTATATTGATGATAAGCTTTGTGTCTTGACCTCATTTAACACCTCTGCATGAGTCATTTTATCAGTCTATGGGATTCTCATCTTTCTTTTCTAAAGTCACATTTCTGTGACCCTCAGAGATTTTTCGATCTGTTTGTTTATTGTCCATGACTCACATATCTATGTCAGTATTGGTTCTGTGTAACACTGTATAACTCTCATTCTGATCTCAATTGACAATGACTTGTTGCATATAATGCTTCTCATTTTCTGGAATGTTGCTTTCGCCTGCCCTATTCTATTTTATTTTTGATCTGCATCTGATGTTACCAGAATATATATATATATATATATATATATATATATATATATATATATATATATATATATATATATATATATATATATAAAATCATCCAGTAGACTGTTTTTATAGTTATTATTTTTTCATTTTGTTTTTACCCAGTCTTTGTTGGAGAATTTTTGGTGCCAAAGGAAGAGCTGGCATATTCATACATGTTAGATTTAAGGATGATCCACTTTTCGTCAATGCTACTTTCTGTATGCTACCTCCACAAGGTAATGGATTTAACAGTTGTAAATGGCCATCTACTGTCATACAGAGCAGATGAAACATCTGATCTGACATATATTTTAGATATATCTTGATGAACATTACCTTCTCTCTGGACAACTTGACCGCTGTAGTTCTATGTGTACTGAGCTGTAGATTTATTAGAATTAGTTAGCTTAATATTTGTTATCCACACGTCGGTTACATGCTAGCAGCCAACAACCATTAAGTAACTGCAGTATTGCAAGGTAGCGAGTGATATGTAACGGGTATTTGTTGGAAAGTAACGAGTATCTCATCATCATCAGGTGCCGTCTCCACATCGAAGGTTGGCTGCAATGAATCTCCAGCATCCTCTGTCTTTCGCCTTGGCGTTGCACACTGCCAGATTGTAACCTGTCCATTTTTCTTAAAGTTTCCCTCCCACTTATCTCTCGGTCTTCCTCTTGCTCTCCCCCTTCAACTTTCCCCTCTAGTAAATGTTTTATCATGGTGTCATGTCTTTTTATGTGCCCAAAATACTTTACTTGTCTGAATTTTATTTCTCTTAATAATTGTTTCTTCATGCCTAGTTTTCCTAAAACTTGTTTATTTGTCTGTTTTTCTGTCCATGAAACTATGCCTATTCTTCTATATATCCACATCTCAAATGCATCAATTCTGTCTTCTAACTGCTTGTTCATTGTCCATGTTTCCGAGCCATACATTAATATAGGATATATATAGCATTTGATCATTCTCAACGAGTATCTATAATACCTAAAAGTAACCGAAAGGCACATCACTAGTTTACACTTCAGAAAAGCACAATTTTGACTGATTCTAAAGGGGATTTCCTTTGGTGACTTTTCGTTAATTAATGAACACTAGCTAACCCTCGAGATAAGTGCGAAGGAAAGAGCAAAAGGGATATACTTGAAGTAGTTTGTGGAAATGTACCGTTACGTGATAGTATGAGTTGGAGGACTTTACCATAAACAAGGAAGTCTGATCTTCCCGTGAAATGGCGGTAGACATAACAAAATGTTGTAAATGATTTGTCGGTTTGGATTGTAGGCATTACAAACTGTAACACGCTCACAAAGACATTAAGATTGACTTGATAAGTTCGTGTGTACTGACTTGTATTAAGCAAGTTTTAGAAGATAGTAAGGAGTTTTTTTGTTAAAGAACCACTGGGGAAACAACGGAAGCCAATGAATATGATCAATAAATTGACAGTATACAAGTATTAGAAACTTCCGGAAAAACAAATTTACAAACACAGGATTCGAACCACAAATCCTAATTTCTTACGGCACTTATTACCTCCCAGCCCAACAATGAGAGTGGACATTTTAAACTTAAATTTAACATCAATACTTTCATCACTCCAATACTCCTAGTTTTTTTTAGGATTAAACTTGACAGCCGCCTGACTTGGGACATCACATAATGGAAATAAATAGAAAGACTACAATGAAATAAAGCATGATGCAAAAGATGCCTGGTACCACCTGGGAGCCGATAGTCGAATCTGAGGTCAGGTATACAATGGCGCAGTTAGACCGGCGATGGAATATGCATCATCATCATGGTCACTGCAGCCAACTGAAATAAATTGATACTAAAAAAAAAAAAAAAATCGATGTCTACACAACATTTTGATAACTATGAAATCTACACCCATTGCTGAAATGGAACATTGCTGAATGAACCATCCAGTCGAAGGAAGACAAAAGAATGAGAAAAGTGATTTTACACACTGAAAGGATTAAAAGGGCGCCTCACAATCCACTGCATGGAAAATGGCAACTAGAACTAAAAACAGGTTAAAGCGAACAAGTCTAAAACACCAAGCAAAGGAAATAGAAAAATCATACTCAGAACTATGACCATCATCATTGCACTTCGTTGAGTAACCATGTGTGCTCCAATCTCTTTCTTACACAGGAAGATCTCGGCTGCAGTGCACGAACTCCGTAACATCGGCGGGAGTCCCCGATGTAATTTTGAAGATGGTGAAAATTTTGAGTATGAATTTTTATTTTATACAATGAATTTTGCCCGGGCAGCGGAATTGCAGCCTGCTCTTCTCGATTTTGAACTGCCACGGGTTTTTACGTGCTCAAATTAAACACAGGACCTACGTTTTATCGTCCATCTCTGATAGGACTAGAAACTCGATCTCACCTACACTGAGATCAGGGATCTCTGGAAAAATATCCAGGTGGCTCCACGAAGATGCGAACACCTAACCTCTACAGCACAGAGAGCCTTTGGGCACTCAGGACTATTAAATCATAACACCATAACAGAAGAACTACTTATTGATCACTGAGAACCAGAATCAGTAAAACAAAATTTGTGAACCCCCATCCTTAAATTGTTAAGCAAAGATGAAAAGAATAAACTAGTGAATAAATAAACCACAATAAAACAACTTTACTACATGTTTACATTAAGCACACAGATGAGACTAATGTGTTTATGGCGGTCCCCACTGAATGATTATATTCCCAAAGCAGAGCTCTTAGCCCTTCTGATGGCAGCATATCATATGAATAAGCTGTAGCAAGCACTTCTGACAGGATAGTCTTGCAGGCAATGAGAGCGTCAATGTCTTCGCTAAGGAAGGCAGTGCCAAAGAACACATCTAAAAACCACTAATTTTTCGAAAAGTAAAAACCCAGATAAAGAGAAAATATACAGTAGACTGGAAGATAAACACTGGATATGATTATGGAAACGACTTTCTTAAAGATCTCAGCAGAACTGACCAGGTCATTATATTTTGCCTTCGTACCGGAAACTGTCGACTCGATAGACACCGATATATATTAGGAATAAGTCAACAAGTTCTCTGCCAGTGTCAGAGAGCAAACACCAGAACATATCCTGCAAGACTGTCCTCTACCTTCATAAATGGATGTTTACGTAAAATAGAGGGACTGAGATGGTATGATAAGATTACGAACGAGGAACTCAGAGAAAGAACTAAGCAGATACCAGTAGAGAAAGCGCTACGGAAGAGACATTGGCGATCGATAGGACATACATTGAGAAGACCGACCGGAAGCATTGCAAGACAGGCACTGTTTTGGAACCACTGTTTTGGAAAGAGGAGTAGGGGAAGGCATAGACAGATCTGGAGAAGAGAGCTGGAGGCTGATATTAAAAGGATAGGTAAAACTTGGAAAGAATTGGAAGGGGTAGCACGAGAGAGGAAGAGATGGAAGAAGTTTGTTGAAGACCTGTGCTCCGTTGGGAGTTGAAAGGTGAAGAAGAAGAAGCAGAAGAAGACTGTCCTCTCCTGGATGAGCTGAGAAGCAAAATATGGCCACACCCAGTCGATCTGAAAACTAAACTTTGAAAAAAGCATGACAGACTTGAAGCCTAAAGCCCAGTTTGTGGTCCACAGTAGATTAAGCGTGTGACAAGAGATCACAGATGAAGAAGGTATGGACACAACAGTTGCGAAGAATAGAATATACACATTATAAGTTTCGAAGCACACTTAAAAATAATGTTGTCACTAGTAACCAAAGTTTGTTTCAGTTACTTTAAAAAAAATTAGTAGTTCGTAACACTTCAGGTTTTTGCAGAAAAGTTATAAAAATTAAACATTTAAATTCAATTATATATATACACGAAAGTGTTTAGAGCTACTGTTTCTGGGCTCTCTTTTGACTGCCGGGATTTTTCAGTCATCATTTATCACAAAGAGTAAAGTAAACGAAAGTGTTTTAAACTACTGGTTCGTGCATCGCTTTGAACTACCGGGATTTTCCAAAACCATCACATCAAACAATAATGAATATCTTATTTATGCACAAAGAAGCATTGGGCACCATCATCTATATTCGTTCATAAAGTACACTTACAGCTATGTGTAAACTATACATTTCTGTGCAAATAACAGATACATCTCCTAGTTTGGGAATAAAGTGAAACGAGCCAAACAATTAGTAATGCCCATACCCTATCTAATGTAGTAGGTAATACATACATATGTACACATACACTCACCACCATAGCTATAAGGACATTGAAAAAAATATACTGTGCGTAAATTCACTACCAACAACGTTGGAAAAGAATACTTCAGTGATATGTTAAACCAATATTTCTGTATGGCAGCAAATCATGGACAATAAACAATAAACAAAAAATCAATAAGATCACTGGAAGTCACCCTGGATGAGATTTTATAGAAGAATGCTGAAAATTTCATGAACAGCGAGAAAAACAATGCTGAGATTTTAAAGATGCTTGCACACAACGAAACTTGATTTAAAGGATAAGATTTAGACAATCAATGTTTGTCAAACACATAATGCGAAGAGACAAGTTGGAACATTTGGTCACAACGGTTAAAATACAAGGAAGAAGATAGTGTGGAGATGTTGAATGGTCTGACATCATGGTTCAACAAGAGATCGGCGTCAAAATTGATAAGCTGCACCAGGGAGATCTAAACGTTCGATCCGAAGGATTGATCCCATATAGCTCGGTCCCCTCCACAGAAGTGACCCGCCACCTGTCGAAAGTGTTGCACAAGAACTTCATAGCGCCTGCAACAATCTAAGGGGTCTCTGGAAAAAATGCACTTATAAACGGAACGTCGCGGTTCGAATTCAAACCCCCGACCTTCGGAGCGCTAGGCGAAGCTTAACCACTCAGCTACAAGGATCCCCACCATTGAGATAAAGTTGTGGAAAGATATGATCGCGTTTGTAGGAAGCCAGTTCACTTGACTGACATCTTGCCATCAGTATCCACGATTTAAACGGGTCTAAAGGCGAAGGACTGACTTCCTTTCTCCGGATTTTCCCATTTAACGCGGACACTCTCCGCAGAAATGACACGGTATCTGCTGAGAGAATTGCACAAAGCACCAGCTCCTTAGTTTCGACAATAATCCTAAGCTATCTCTGCAAGAAAATATGCAATTACGAACAGAGCGACGCAATCCAGATTCGAACCCATGACTTTCAGAACGCAAGGAAAACGTTTAACGCTTCACCATAGAGACTTTACGTTTCCCGTTACTTTCCGTTTCGGCGATTTACCCGGTACTTTCTGCGATACTAAAAAACATTCATAAACGATTTGCTCGCCCAATTCATACATTCAGTAGACATTTTGTTTTATGTTGACCCAATTTCTGCACATTATATGTGACTCATCACTCTGCACTTGACACTCCAACCCCAACTTTTGTTAACCGTGTCTGTTGTTGGTTTGTTATTATAAAAGTTAACCATAGCTTGCAACAAAGCATACATAACCAACCAGAAACAGTTCTCTCTTTTTGGTTACAGAATACAATTTTGGTCGCGAGAAATACAAACTGGTCAAAATTACACATATCAGATGAGTTCTAAATTGAGAAACAATTAAATAGTTACCATTATTCAATCTTTAGTCCATGTCGTAGTAACTAATCTTATACTACCAGATATATCCACAGTCAACTCTAATATTGGGCCGCATAACTGACAGGGTAAACCCTGACCTAGTTTCGGTTGTGGGACTGGAATTTATATATATTTGATAGAACACTACAAGCTTTTTTTCAATTTTACTCAATTCGATGAGTCTATGGTTATTTATTGCTGAAAAATATTCATAATATTGATATTCTTCTTCTTCACCTTTCAACTCCCAACGGAGCACAGGTCTTCATCAAACTTCTTCCAGCTCTTCATCTCTCTTGCCATCCTTTCCAATTCTTTCCATGTTTTACCTATCCTTTTAATATCAGCCTCTAGCTCTCTTCTCCAGGTCTTTCTATGCCTTCCTTTACTCCTCTTTCCTCACGGGTTCCAAAACAGTGCCTGTCTTGCAATGCTTCCGGTCAATACCAATATTCCTAATTGTTAAACTTAACTTGTTGCATAATATAACTTTAATTTAGCATTTTGTCTTGATTTTAAAATGAATTCGTCTATATACAACAATACTTGGAATGCGAGGTCACGTGACCGGTTGTGGTCTGATTTCCCATAATTTTTACCGAGTGCGCCGGCCGTAGGAGTTTATAGTTGGCTGTGATATACCCAAGTATTATTCTATGAAATCTTCTCTCGAATACTCGTATCGATATAAGGGAAGACTGTAGTAAAATTATGTAGTAATGTGAAACACATGAAAACAGGATTTTCATTTTACAGCCGTTAGGAACTTGTTGTTTGATTCCACATATTGTGTGCTGTGTGAGACGTGAAATTCTTTACTTCTCTTGTATCCTTTGCTTGATAAAGACATTTTGGTCGAAACGTTGCTGTGTATTGTTATTGTTTTTGTATTTTGTAAAACTACAGTATTTTGTTTGTATGTGTTTCACCATAGAATACTCTTAACGTACTTTATATTTTTCTTTCCTGTTTTCCAAGAGAAGAACTGTCCTAGCAACATGTTTTGTATATCCGGATCTTGCCTTGGAGTTGCTTTTCAGTTGCTTTTGCAAAATTCATATTCAACATTCAAACTTATTTTCCACACAAAAATGTGTGTGTGTGTGTGTGTGCTTTTACACAATAATTTCTCGTAACTTTAGTTTATGACGTATTAAATATGCATGAATTAACTATCGCCGACACTGAATTTATAGATCTCTTAGTGGCTCATTACATTCATGTGTGTTTTTATTTCCCATTCTTCATTATTCTTTGTCTGGCTGCTTTTGTTGTACGAAAAATAAATTGGGTGTCGTTAAATGCAAATTGAAACAGTTCATTCGTGTTAAAGATGGCTAAGCTTTGTTAATATAAATCGGTGACTCTTTAACATAATCCAAAAGCAGATTCTTAATGTATGAATCAGATCATAGACTAGTGTAGAGAGAGAGAGAGAGCTTCGGTAAAACTAAGCAAACAGGCTATATAATATGAAAAGGTAGATGCAGTTTTACATCCTCCATAAAGACATCATGATAAACGATTTAAAGAATACAAAAATGATTGACGTTTCTAAAGACATACCTTTAAATCTTAGTACACGCATACTAAATCTACGTTTTTCACTTGCTGTTTTTGATTTTTAGAAATACAATTTAGAAACAGTGCGCTTATAGTATTTATTATAATTTTCTTATCAATTATATGAGAATTATCATATCACTCTGGATATGTCCGTAGATGGTCCAATCCCCGCCTCAACAAATTCAACAATGTCCAGCTTCTTGATTTAATAAAAAGTTGAGTAAACCTTTGAACCATTTGATGAACGAAAAGTACAAGTGAAAATAATGAACCGGTCAATGAAAAAATTAAACTTCTCTCTCTCTCTCTCTCTCTCTCGGATCGTTCTTTTTGGTCATTTTGATCCTTCTTATTGTAACTAGAGGGAAAGTGGGGGAGAGTAAGAGAAAGACCGAGAGATAAGTGGGAGAGAAACTTTAAGAAATGGACAGGTTACAGTCTGGCAGTGTGCAACACCAAGGCGAAAGACAGAGGATGCTGGAGATTCATTCCAGCCAACCTTCGATATGGAGACGGCACCTGATGATGATGATATTGTGATATATAAACAACCTTTGCCAACAACGGTTTTTACGTCACATCATTCAGCACCATTTGGAGCTCTGGTGCTTATCCTTCGGCGACGTGTCCGGTTTCAGCCAGCGTTTACTGGGTTCGCTCTCCGTCAACCTTTGGCTGTCCCCAACCTACCTGCAAGGCAGCAGGTTATTAATCGTCTAATTAATGTTATAGTTATCCCTAACTTTAGTTGGTTGAGCTTTCCTCTCCTATGTTAAGTCTGAAAAGAATAAGGAGGTTTTTTTTCAAGAGCCCCAGGGCAAGCAACGAAAGCAATGAATACTATAAATAAATAGACAGTGTACACATTTTAGGGGCTTCGGAAAAAACACAAAATTACCAAAATAGCTAGCTGGTTGTGTTTTTAAAAGCGCTCACGTTGTAAGTAAAAAAAAAGTAAAGGAACCCGTTCATACCTAGTGGTATATAGGTCAATACAGTGTTAGGCCTGTATTTTTCATTGACCGTCGGTATACGATGGGTGGTGTGGTCAGCATCACGCCGGCCGCCTTTACTTTCCCAGAGCATGTCTGGGACCCAGTTGAGGCTGGGTCGACCTGAGAGCCGTCGCGGTCGGAAAAATTCCACGCGCTTTGCGGGAGCTGAACCCAGACCAGCCTTGAGAAGCGAGTTCACTAACAACTACACTACAGCGGCTCTCGCTCATGTTGTAGGGTTAGGCAATTGCTGCCGTAAGATATAAGGGTGTGTTGTTCGAATCATGTGTTTGATAATTTATTTTTTCGGAAGGCCCTAATACATGTACTATGTTAGGTCTGCCATCTATCTGTGATGTGACAGTGTAACAAAAACACATATCAAACGTTATTATCTAATTGTAAATACGCCTATGATGTTGGTCAGTAAGTAGCTATACGCAATTTTTAAAAATATATATGGGATAGAGCGGGACGACGGCAGGTGAAACAAGAGAGAAGGAGCGGAAAGTGGCGATGGATAGGACCCACACTGAGGAAATCCCCTGACAGCATCACGAGACAGACTCTCCAATGAAACCCCATGGCAATAAAGGTAAGGGAAGACCCGGAACATGTGTAAACGGGAGTTAGAGGCGGAATGCAAGAAAATGGAGGAGAGAGTGGTGAGATCTGAAAAAGATGGCATTGGATAGGCGGACTTGGAAGGCCTTGGTTGCGGACCAATGCCTACCTATGGGTGAAGGCTGAAGAAGAAGATACTAAATATATATATATATATGTTGTACTCCTTTTGTACCGTTATATGTTACATAGGCATGCAAGCAATTTCTCCATTCGACTCTATTCCGGGTAATTTGAACAATCTCTTCTATGGATTCGAGTCCGATGTACCTTTCCCAGTATATAAAGCTCATTTCAGGGTTTCAATAGGGCATCCTTCCTTTCTTGAGCCATTTGCTTTCCACTTAAATGCCTGCTTTGTGGTTCTTTAATTGTTTCTTCTCAGAGTAGACCCAACATATCCCCATCTTTCCTTTTTTTAAATTCTATAGTCGTTACTATTGGTTTGATACATTTCCTTGATTTCATCACCTCTCCTGAACTCGTATCATTTTATGTTCATTTTTCGCATATATACATATATATATATATATATATATATATATATATATATTAATACTGGGATTTGGAAGTGTCATACCGATGAGTCATTTGTCATTGTTCTCGATGTATGTGTCATTATCTTATTGTTTTGTCATGTGATCTGTTCTAATGCATATGCAAATTAGTAAAATTGCTGTCAAGTTCAGTTATGTCTCTTATGTTTTCATGCGTAAATTAGACGGACCCATCTCTCTCTCTCGCTTTCTCCCACACACACGTATACACTACATTTACACACATTTCACACTCACAGACCGTTAGAATACAAATGCCCAACTCACAGATCTACACATTCACAAGCTCAATATTCACCCCCTCCTCCCTTCCCCACACAAAACTGAGCAATGTTTAAATAGAGAAGTTTATTCCGGATCATATATGCATATCTCTCTCTCTCTCTCTATATATATATATATATATATATATATATTATATAGAGAGAGAGAAGAAGAGAGAGAGAGAGAGAAAGGGAAGGGTTGTGAAAACTGGCACGGTACATTTCCCATATCAACTGTCCAGCTAGGCAAATGGTAAAAAGTTGGTGATGACCAGAGTTATGTTGAAAACCATGTTACGCCACATGTGTAGAATCTTTTGAAAAGAGATTTAGGGATGAGCTGAAAGACAAAAGAGACCAGTGAAAACTTAAAAGTTGTCATAGTAAAAGAGTTGCAAATTGACCGTCTGTAAAGATGAAAAACTCAGAGAAAAACTAAGCAGATACCAATGGAGAAAGAGCTAAGGAAGAGACGCTGGCGATGGATAGGACACACATTGAGAAGACCGACTGGGAGCATTGCAAGACAGGCAGTTTTGGAACCTGCAGGAAAAGAGGAGTAGGGGAAGGCCTAGACATACCTGGAGAAGAGAGCTAGAGGCTGATATTAAAGGGATATGTAAAACATGGAAAGAATTGGAAGGGATGCCAGGAAAGAGTAAGAGCTGGAAGAAGTTTGTTGAAGACCTGTGCTCCGTTGGGAGTTTAAAGGTGAAGAAGAAGAAGAACAAGTCGAAAAATGCCATATATATATGCACATATAAACAACACAAGCACAGACAGAGTTAAAGTTGTATTTTCATTCACGCCACAATTTCTCACGGCTGGCCATGTCTTGTGACTGAGTGATTTACCAGCAGTTTTTAATGACGCACACATACCTGTCGTTGGACTTTGTTTCCAAACAAAATGCGTAATTTGTGTTAAAACTTGTCTGTCAACACAAGTTATGTCACCTGTTGCACTGATCACGTTAAGATGGTGAGAAAGGAAGTGGTGATCGCCTTTTCAGCTTTAGAAATGTTATATCTTCTTTTTCTTCTTCTCTTCCACCATTTACTTCTTTATAGAAGTGTTTGGGGGCATAATTATCTTGTGTGTGCTTGTTCTAAGGCACTTTGGTTTTTAAACTGTGGCACGTTTTATTAAGGCTGTTCTTGAAGCCGTTGCTCCATCTTTTGCTTGGCCATCCTCTTGCTCTGTGCTCGTTATACTTTTTTAGTGTGGCTCTCTGTTGTAGACATACCAGTATTCTAGGGCATTCGTGTCAGGTGTTCAAACCATTTAATCTGGTTTTCTCTTCTCCAGTTGTTCTTTTATGAATTGCATGATTGGTTTCACATCTAGTCTTCTTCTGATTTCTTCATTTCTAATTTTATCTCCTATTGTCACTCCTGCAGCTCGTCTAAGACACCTCATTTCCGTCGTTATAACTTCCCGCTCATTAGCTGCTGATATAGGCCATGCTTAACACTGGCAACATATCCACTGCATCGAAAGAGCATTGCCCTTTGAGGCGCACTGTCTTTTGGTATTCTGCTTATGTGGTCTTCCCGAATCTTTGTCTCACATCTGTAGATTTGTTTCTCCTCTTGCTCGTTATGAATTCAGGCGTAGTCACGACGCATCTGATTGATTTTTTCGCGAATGCTTGTTTTCCTTATCAACAGTGTCCCTCGCTGTTCAGGCGATCCTTATTATGACTTCAAGTGTGCTTGTAATTTAGGTTCGGAAGTAAAGAATAACGGTATCCTGTAGTCCAAACCGTTGATCTGTGCACACCAATAATGCTTGACCCAGCTGGCCACGACTCCACTCTACGTGTGCTTTGTTGATTTTGAGAAGGCATTTGACAGCACAGATAGGAAACCAATGTGGAATATCCAGAGAAACCATGGGGTGCCAGAGAAAACCGTTGACATCATCCGGCAACCGTATGAGGGGCTTGTGCCTGCCAGGTTATCCAGGATGGAAGACTGTCAGAGGAGTTCCAGGTCACTACTGGTGTTAGACAAGGATGCCTGCTGTCCCCCTCCTCTTCTTGTTGCTACTTGGTTGGGTTACATGCACAGCATATGCAACTAGTGGTTAAGTATAAGTAGCGATAGTACAGTTAGTATATGTCACTGCATTCGGAACAAATCAATCATTGTACAATCACACTCAGCAAATATTTACTGAATGTGTTGATGATTGCAAACATTTATGTGTTGATCAACTATTCTAATCTCTATTTATCCAGCAGGTAGTTTGGAGCAGAGTTATCATAGAATTACAAACATTTATGTGTTGATCAACTATTCTAATCTCTATTTATTCAGCAGGTAGTTTGGAGCAGAGTTATCATAGAATTCAAGTTTCTTTCATACTCAGACAACTGTAGAGAGGATGCAAGTACAAACAAATGCGATCCAAAATTCAAATTCTGTTTGGACAGGCCTAGAGCTTCGTAAGTGCAATAGATAAATAGACAGCAACATCTCTAGAGACCCCAGAGATGTGGTATTAGAGAAGAATACAAAGTATGGCATCAAAAAATTATAGACTTAATTTTTTTAAACTGTCTTTTTAGGATGTATAGGACAGGAAAGGTGGCTTAGCCTCAGAAATTTAATGGCTGCATGTCTAGTACAGTCACCATAGCAAGAGGGACTGTACAAAGTATAGAGGCATAGCGCTACTGAGCCACACTGGGAAAATATTCTGCAAAATACTTGAGAAAAGGCTCCGCCACATCATCGAGCCACAGCTTAATGACTCCCAAATGGGATTCAGGAAGAACAAAAGCTGTACAGACGCAATATTCGCCCTCAGACAGTTAGTAGAAAGGACTATCGAATACGACAAACAGTTACACGTTGCATTTGTAGATCAGGAAAAAGCGTTCGACCGCGTAGATAGGCACAAGTTGTGGAAAATACTAACAACCTATGGGGTTAATGAACACCTAATCAACCTTTGCAAGAACATTTATACAGACAGCCAATGTAAGATTAGAACAAATACAGGATTATCAGAAAAGTTTCACGTAGGGTCAGGAGTAAGACAAGGTTGCGTACTATCCCCGCTGCTATTCATCACGTACATTGACCACATTTGTAAAATAGCTAACACCAGCGAAGGAAACAACCTCGGAGAACTCTTAAATGAATTTCTTTTGCAGACGATCAGGCAATCATATCAACAACAGAAGAACAGCTACAACAACACATCAACAGACTCCAGTTAGCATGTAACGAATACAACATGAGAATTAACATCGACAAAACAGAAGTAATGACATTCGCCAGAGAGGAAAACACTACCAACATCTCCATCGATAATCACCTACTAAATCAAGTAAAAAATTTCACATACCTGGGGAGCATTTTTTCAGCAAATGGAAGAATAACTAATGAAATTCAACACAGATGCAACAAAGCAAATCAAATGATAGGGCAAATGGCGCCAATTTTAAGATGCAAACACGTCACCATGAACACAAAAAGAGCAATGTTCAACACAATCTTTCTCCCACATTATGTTACTAGTGCCAAACCTGGACGCTGACAACAAACGATAGAAGAAAACTAGTCACAACAGAGATGAAGTGTCTAGCAGAATGCTGGGTGTAACAAGAAGAGACCGGTTGAGAAATGAAGACATCAGGAAAAAGTGGGTACAACATCAGTACTAGACTTCATCAAGAAACAACAAATTAAATGGTTCGGTCACGTAAGCAGATTACCATCAGACAGTGCACCCCAAAGAGCAATGCTGCTCGATACAATGGGTACAAAGCAAAAGGCCGGCCACGCAAAAGATGGACCTCAGAGATAACAGAGGCGACGAAAGAGACTATCTACAAAGCGCATACTAGGGCCTGTTTTAGAAATCTCTTCCTGACCTGACGCTGAGAGGGCATACAGGATTGAAAGAAAGAAAAGAAAGAAAGAAAAAAAACTCCATGACCATACCAGGGATCGAACAGGTTTCCCGAATGTGAGTCCGAGTCTAATCCGTTTGACCAGATGCTCTTCTGTGAGAATGACATGTGCTACTAAAATCATTAAGGGTGATGTGCTGAAAGAAGTCAAGTACAGCGAAAGTATATTATCAACATACAAGAAAGGGAGTGGTTATTGTTGTGGCATGTTTTTGGAAGAGAAGTGTTTTTTAACAGATCATGACACTCTGACAATCGACAAAAATAAATGGGAAAAACGAGACAGGGGACGACAGCGAGAATGAGAGAGAGTGAGCTCCAATTCTGGACAGCATAACTTCCAATTTAAAAAAAAACCGAATTGGTAGTGAGCGACATAACAGACGTTTGAGGAGATAAATGATTGCCTATGTTAACTGGTGTGGCACATAATGATGAAGTTGAAATTCTACTTAACACTGACAAGTTCCCAACTTAGCATGACCTCAGTTCAGTTTGTTTATCATTGTATCAACACAATATAGTAATGTCTAATTTATTTGTAAATGTCACTGTCTAGCTTGACAATATTTAGTGTGATTGTGTTGATCAAGAAAGCATAGCTGCTATAAACCTTGTAGCTGTTTCATTGTGAAACAAAAATGTAATAACAAGATAACAATGGTTACAAAATGTTCAGATGAACACTTAAATATCCCGCAGCCATAAATTGCATGACTTTTAAAAATGAATTCAAAGAATGATATTGAAGAAATATTTTTGAAAACTCACCTGTGTGTTGTCAGGACCTACAAGGAGAGCAAAGAATAGTACTACTGCAACCTACAAAACATGTCATAAGAGGCAACTAAGGTAGGGCCTAGGGAAGCTACCTAGTAAATAAAAAGCGTTGCAGAAATCGGATTTGTTGGCCTCCATGTAGGCGCATAACTGGCACAATGTACAATCACTTGTAGACTCAGTTCACATACAAATCACCAAAAGTGGTCAATATGGAGCATCAAGATGAAGAAGAGGAAGTTGAAAGCTTATTATTTTATATTATTTTCCATTGATTGTTTCCAGGTCAAATATCTTCCCCTGTTATTATGGTTACACTACTGAGAGCGGCCATTATCAAAACACTAACTACATCAACCTGGGTGCATTGTCAAATATTAAGGGTATACCAAACCCCTGGATCCTCTCTGCCAGCAAGTTAATGGATTTTTTTGTATCTCATATTTATAGGGTTCAAAACCTTTGGAACATAGATATATAGTTAAATCACTGGTGTAGTCAAGAAGTTTAAATCCCGAATACAAACAAACTAAAACAAGGGAAAGATCCACTAATAATGTAGAAGTGCTATAATCAACCTTGCTGCATTTGGATAATGTTGATATTGATGGAAACTGCAGTAAAACTATGTAGAATGGTGAAACACGTAATAATAAAGTACTGTAGTTTTACAAAAACAATGACAATACACAGCAACGTTTTGACCAAAAGGCTTTTATCAAGCAAATGATACAACAAAAGTGACAAATGTCACAGAACACTACATATAGTAAAATGGCGAAATAATGTCAATATTGATGGAGACTGCAGGACATTATTTCACCATTTGTTCATTTGCTTGATAAACTCCTGTTGTTTGTTTGCTTGATAAAGTCCTTGTTGGTCGAAACATTGCTGTATTTTGTCATTGTTTTTGTAATTTCTAAAACTACAGTACTTTGTGATTACGTGTTTTTATAATACATGAGGGAGTTAACTTTCAATTTCTAATCTAGAAACTATTGATCTAATGAAACATTTAATTTTCTTCTGAGACATTCATATGTTGTTATCATCATCACTATCTGGTTGTATGTTGAAAAACATAAGAGGCAGCCAGCAAATAGGATATTAAAGCTCTCTATAATAATAATTCCTCTCGTACCTTTATAGTTACATAGGGCTGCAAGGTAATTTTCCATACTGCTCTATCCTGGGCAACTTGCTCAATCTCCTCCATGGAACTGAGACAATATTTCCTGTCTCTCTCAGCAAAGTCGTTTCAGGTCTCCTTAGGTCGACCTCTCTTTCTTGAACCCTTTGCATCCCACTTCAATGCCTGCTTTGATATTCGTTGATCATTTCTCCTCAAGGTGTGCCCAACATATCTCCATCTTCTCTTTCTTATAACAGTTGTCACTAGTGGTTGACCAGACATGTCTCTGATTTCATCACTTCTCCTGAATTCGTTCCATTTTATATTCATTATTTTTCGCAGACATCTATTTTCAATTGCATTCAACTTGCTTTCTATATCTTAGTCATTTTCCTCTCTACACCATTAAAGCTCTCTGTACCATAACCAAAAAGTTGAGAAGAAACAAGGTATCAAATCAAGACTTCCTGTTAAAAGCAGGTGACAGAAAAATTATCTCTAGAGTAAAATAAAACCGAAAGATGGAGAGAGCATTTTAAATAGTTGCTAAACCTTCCAATTCCGCTTGTACTTACTGTCGCAGCTGAGGCAGAAGACAAATTAAACATCAAGATCCAACCCATCTCAGAAGTATGGATAATAAACGCCATTAAGGTGCAGACAAAAAATTAAGAACCTGGCAATGATGGTACCTGTGCAGAAATGCTGATTTCAGAAAAATCAGAAACATCAAGACTCCTGTACAAAATTTTTTAATGATGAATGGATAAAAAAGTAAAACAAAAGAATGTAGAATATGCTCTATTATCCAGTTAACAAAGAAAGAGAATTAAGAAAATATGTACAAATTAATTTTCAGAACAGCAATTTGTTTTAACCTACTTTTGTTTTTCTTTTAATCCTACTCACTTATCTAGAATACAGCCTGCTTGTATTACACTTGTCTTTGTTCCGGGGCACATGGGTGTCGTTGTCAATGAGAGAGCAGACAGACTGGCTGGCTCTGCCACTATATCAGAGGGCCAGCCAATGGATAGAGCTGACATCGTGAACGCCCTCATAGAGCCTTGCCCCCAGAGAAGACCTTCATCTAAATCAATCCACGTCAACTACTAGATTGCGAGAACTGGGTTTGAAGATTGGTGTGGCAAGAAAAGAACGGTACAACAGGTATACGAGTCGGCTCATCAATCAAAATAGAACTGATATGGTCAGTCGCTGGACGCTGTTGGAGATATTGCGAAGGAGATCGGAGCACCTATGGACATGTCCGAGTGCAATGAAGATATTCCAAACTGAAACTGAAACAGCCTGCTACAAAAAGCACCACTAAAAGAAGGGGAGGTGGTAGGAACTTGATTAGCCCTTGTTTACTGATTTCTGTCACTTCAATAATTGTGTCTTAGGTCATAAAATTCATTATGAATATGCTATTTATAATCTAGCTTCGTCTTGTAAATCTAGTAAAATCTGAGTTTAAAACGATGCTCGGCAATCTACAGTGACCAGTTCTCAGGCAAAATATGGTGTTTTACTGGTGTCTTTGAAAGCGGTGGATTGAGTCAGTCAGATATGTCATTAATGTCTAAAAATGTCATCTACTTTTAAGTGCATTATTTGCAGATTATGATTTCGACTTTACTGTAAGACAGTGGGTGACCAATTTGCTCAGCTCTGACAGGGTGCCAGAACTGTTCCGGAGATCCATAACCTTCTAGTATTGACCATGATTTGTTCTGATACACTTTGCTGTAGACCTTCTTCTGATTGTAAATGTAATGTTTATTTGTTGAACTCAATTGTTCCTTCACCTCATTGTTGCAATGTAATGATTCAAATAATTGTGGGGAATCTACAACCCTAACCAGACACAAGAATACCAAGTCATATGTGGGGTCGCTAGACAAGAGCACTATACGAGAGACATACGTTCCTTCACCTCATTATTGCAATAAAATGATTCAAAGTTAATTGTGAATCTACAACCTAACTCAGACACAAGAATACCAAGTCATATGTGTCGCTAGACAAGGCACTATACGAGAGACAACTTTCCTTCACCTCATTATTGCAATAAAAAGATTCAAGTAATTGTGGGAATCTACAACCTAACCAGACACAAGAATACCAAGTCATATGTGGGGTCGCTAGACAAGAGCACTATACGAGAAACATACGTTCCTTCACCTCATTATTGCAATAAAATGATTCAAGTAATTGTGGGGAATCTACAACCCTAACCAGACACAAGAATACCAAGTCATATGTGGGCACTAGACAAGAGCACTATACGAGAGACATACTGAGAAGAAGATCGAAGCACTTATGGACTCAATGGTTCGATGTGCAGTGATGATGATCCAATGACTAAATTAAATGTAAAAAAGATGTTTGTGTATCTTAACTAATCTTCTAATTAGATCATTTTCTTACAATATTAGTTTTGATTCACTGAAAACAACAAAACTGGATTTCAATTATGTGACGTCAAAAGATATTAGGTAATTTTTTATAAAGTATTTTTTAACTGTCTTAACTTTAAAAATTCATATGTATCCTTGTATACTTTAGGATCCATCAGTTTTATTGGTTTTACAAGTACGTGACGATGACTTTTTGGGAAAGGATGACCATCTTCAAACATGGGGTACAACTCTAAGGGAAACTGTGTACCCATCAAAGATTAATGCTCCCTGGAATAACAAAGTAACGGCCAGTGGGTCCCACAGGTAAATAGCAGTTTATGATAGCAATGCAGTTTAGTACAACTTAGACATCCACATTCAATTTTAGATAAAATAGTAATAGAGGCAATGCGATAAACCTTCATCAGTACTTATTATGCAGCCTGGTATGACATCATTGTCAAGCAATAACAATTATAAATGAGAATTAGTCATTTACAATTAGTTAATTGCCTATCCTTTACAGGACTTTCGAATCAACCCCAGTTTTTTAACGCTGTTTGTGATTTTCTAGGCATTATTACGTTCAGTAGTTTTCCATTGCTTTCTGAACAGGTGGTGCCATCGTCCTTTTGTAAAATCCATGCACAACAATTTGCAACCAAACTGTCCGCAGCGTGATTCAAACTCAGAGCGTTGGGGTTAATAGACCGAGTCAGAAGCCACAGACTCCACCCATTTACAATAACTGTAGGAAATACTAAATTATCTCCAAAAGAAACAACACTAGCAACAGTTAATAACAACACTTAGTGAACATGCTCTAGAACACAATTTTATTAACAATTGTTATCCTCATATTAAGCTGCTAATGGCTGGTGTTCCTTTTTTGCCACAATTGTTTTAAATACATGAAACATTTAATACATCATAATTTTCAGAAATAACTGCTATTTTTAAAAAGAAATTAAGTATTATAGTGAAAAAACGACTGGTAAAATGGGAATTTACCAAATTTTTATTTTCTAAAATTACCTTCCTTGAACCTCCTAAAATAGTGCACAAATATTATTGCACAAGAGGTGACCTACATGAAGTGATTTGCTACAAACAAGGAGTACAGATATATTTTTTAAAGAATGCAGTGGCCAATATAACTCTACCTCCCTAGAGCCGGTTCTGAAATGGTACTAATGATGGAGGTGTGACCTTTCTCTCATAATCATCCACAGTAATTAAAATGCAGCTCCAAAATATACAAAAGATGTGATGTGTAAGAAAAGCTGCTGTTAGTACACAATATTATATCATATTCCTCTCGTACTGCAGTTTCTTCATACCGTCCAATCCCTGGCATTAACGTATTTTTTTAAAATAGCATAGTTGTTTCTGAAAATGCTGATGTATTAAACATGTTTCATGTATTTAAAACATGGGTCAACTCTAAGGGCACTGTGTACCCATGGATCGATGGGTCGGTTGATCGTGGTGAGAAGTCAGGCTGGGATTTCTTGGCTAATGCGTATGGTAGGGTTGTTCCAGAGCAAAGTGGAGTGTACAGGACAATTACTTCTAGTATGAGGATGGAGGTTGTGGCCATTACTGCTGGCCTCCATTAGCTCTCTGGGACTTCATTTACTGGGGCCTTTGTTGTATCTGACTCTTAGTCGATGCTTCACAAGATACAGAAGGGCAGGTTTCGGTATGAGTGGATGCTGTCTATAACAGTTTCTAACCTCCAGCGGCTTGCGTGGATATACTGTTCTGGGCATGCAGGTGTTTATGGTAATGAGAGAGCGGACAGGCTTGCATCGACAGCATCGATTGTTGGGGAGTTGAAGATGGATAAGGGGATATTCCTCGGTCACTTCGTGACTGTTTGTTGGATGAGGACACTAAAATCGATGTTGAATCGATCAAGCGATTTAGGCAGTTTAGAGTTAACCATTGTTCAAGTCAAACTGGATGCCTGAGAGACAGAGGGAGAGGTGTGTTTAATCAGCGAGCCACAGGAACCATCAGTATGCATACTCTTCGATATCTGTTGGGGAGACTGAGCACCTATGGGTCTGCCTGGAGTGCAATGACGTCAGTTTAGTAACCAATAACTAATAACTGACAACAGAAGACATATATTCTGTAGCACATATGACAGTTGGAACAACTGGATGAACTAATGTATATCTTGATATATTCTTAATATATTTTTATGAACCGACTCTGATATTTTTAAACAGTGTCAAAGTTTCTTACTAACAGATTCAGGTGCTACAATATATAAAGAAACAATATGTCAAATGGTTGGACATACATCATGGTTACCACAAGACAGTGTCCCACAAAGAGCACTAGCACTAAGATACAATGACAACAGACCCAGAGGAGGACCACATAAACGATGTATTGGCAGAATATCTGAGGCACTAAATTCCACCTTGAGGCACATAAAAAGGCTCTCTCCAGGTTCCTTTTTTTTTGCTGGATGCCAAAAGGCAAAACAGGGATAGAGAATAGACAGATTCAATTGTATGTGTTAGTAAATGAAATAATGTATTGCCTCAGTTTAGAAGTCTATTTCTGGCAGGCTAACATTTCAAATCCGAATCTACTGTGAAGATGGTTATTACAACACGGATTGTGCCACCCACTGTTTTGCTGCAGATAATTACAGAGGGCATTATACTTGCGACCCAATCAATGGTGCCAAGGTTTGCATGCAAGGTATGTGATATGCTAACAACACTTTTAGTACCATTTACAGACACGTGTATACCTTCTTGTTACTATCACCATCATCATTTATATAAAGGATGGGTAACCCTTTGGCTTGTGGGCCAAATCTGACCTACAACATGTTTCTATCCGGCCCGCCATAGGTACTCAAATCTCAACACCTTCAGGTTCAGAAAATACTTTACCAATCCTTCTGTATATTCTGAAACAAACAAAATGATCATGTCAGCCTTATTTGAAGTGGAAGTTTGTAAGAACTCTTCAATAAAAAAAATAAAAACTACAAAATCTCAAAATGTTGTAAGCAAAACTACATACACACCCATTAAACATTTTTTTAAATGTGAAGATAGTACAAATACACATACATCTGTGATATATTGAAATAATTTATTTGTAACCAATTTGGGTTGGCAGCTTCTTCTTCTGCAATCAACTTTTGCTATGCGACTACTCCGGTATGTGTCATAAACAGGGCGGTGCACTTGAGGTCTTCACCGGTTCTCCATAGTTTGTCTTGTAGTGTTGTTTCTATTGGCCAGATCTCCAATCTCTCACTACTCAGACTAGGGCAGTCTTACAGGATGTGCTCTGGGGACTGCTTTGGTGCTCCACAGGTGCAGGCTGCCGAGTCCCTGAGATCCATTCTGTGGAGGTGTGCTCTGAGACTGCAGTGTCCGTTCTAAGTCTGAAGACTGTGGTCTGTGCTTTTCTGTTTAGTATATTTATACTGTCGTACTCTGGGTTGTATCCCCCATTTGTTTTTCTCCAGATCATTTTCCTTGATTGTTTCAGGAGAGTCTTTGCTTCTGTAAAACTTTGTGTTGGGTGGTGTTGTGTTAGGCTCCCCAGCCCTTGCGAGTTTGTCAGCCTTTTCGTTTCCTGGTATGCCACAGTGAGCTGGTATCCACTGTAAGATCAGTTCAGATTTTTTGACAACAAGCTGATATTTTGCCGCATGTCCTGAATGAGCTTGTCTTGTCTGGGACATGAGATAGCCTGAAGAACGGATCTTGAATCGCTAAAGACTGCAATATTTTTGCTGACACTTGCTGGTCGTTGAGAATCTGTATGGCTGCAAGAAGGCTTTTTGCCTCTGCTCTAAAGTTGGTGCATGTTTCTCCTGCTGCCAGAGAGTGTGTTTCTGTGTTTCCTTGAGGGTGAGTGATGTAGATTCCGCTGCCTCCTTTTCTGGTAGCATCTGTAGCTGAGCCATCTGTGAACACATGTGTCCATGTGCTGGTGGGATATTGCTCTCGTAGCATTTGGAGTTAAATGGCTCTTTGCTCTGTCTCTGTTTGTATTTTTTGAGATTATTCCTGAGACTTCTAGGTGTATTTGGGCCATGTTTTGGTAGTGTGTCCATGGCTCTGGTATTATGGATTCCCACATTTCTGGGTCAGTTTCTAGGATGTCTGTATGTTGCATATGAAATTCTCTGGCCAGATGGTTGGACTTTTCCTTGCAAGTATTTTTGTTTTCTCTTGGAATTTTGTGTGTAGAGGGTGTTCTTTTAGCCGTTTTAGTTTTTCAAACTGGGTGAGTGTTTTAAATTTTCTGCGAAGTTCTAGAGCTCTATGTCTGCGATTTTTCCCATTCCTATGATAGGACTGCTTTTCATTGCTTCCAGAGTTATTCTTAGGCCCATGTTTTGTACCTTGTCTAGTTTCTGTGTGTTTGTTTTGGCTGCTGTTGTCCAAGAGCTGGAGCCATATTCCATGATGGGTCTGACTGCTCCGTGTAGACCTGCTTTAATATTTTTGAATTTGCGCCCCAGGACGTGCCAGCTAGTTATTTTATCACAGCAAGTCTTTGTAAGTCTTTTCTTTGAATTTTGTCTATGTTTGGCTTCCAGGTAAGTCTGCTGTCTAGGGTGATTCCAAGGAAGGTGGTGTATCTGTTTGGGGTATTGTTTCGTTTTCTAAATTGATGAATACTTTTTCCTTGTGTGGGGAGAGGAAAAAAATAGTTGCTGTGGTTTTTGTGTGGTTAATTTTGAGGCCCCAGCTTTTTATCTAGTTCTCCACTTTTTCCACTGTTTTTTGTAGTAAATAGGATGTTTTTTGAGTGTGTTCTGCAGCTGTCCAGATTGCGAAGTCGTCTGCATGTAGGCTATTTGAGACCTTCTGGGGGCAGCATTTGGTGATGTCATTTATGTATATTAGGAATAGTGTTGGTGGCAGCAATTCGTAGACATTTCATAGTTACGAGTGCTCAGGATAACCTTTTGAACTTTATCTTTTATCTCAGTGACCAGCTGTGCAAGCTTAAATGTGTCAGCTTGTAACTTAATATTTGACTGTTACTTCAGAAACTATACTGTCATTTGTTTTATAATATATTTCTTTACAAAGAAGCACAAGTTATATCAGTTTTGTGTCGATGAAATCTTCTTCTTCTTCGCACATTCCATATCGACCACTTGTTAACCACTCTTTGATTATTGTATGTGATCTGAGCCTAAGAGCAATTGTACGCTGTACCAGTTATGCACCTACAAGTAGGCCAGCACATCTGATTTCTACTAGCTTTTTTTTTTACTAGGGTAGCTTCGTTAGGCCCCTACCTCAGTTGCCTGTTAAACATGCCTTGTAGGTCACAGTGTTACTATTCTTTGCTCCTCCTGAGGGCCTGGGCAACATACAGTCGTTTATATGAAATATAATTGGGAAGAGAAGAGAAGAAGACATGAAATATAATTTACTAATGCTTAATTTGTTAACCTATTCATTTGTTAGAACCAAGAAAAGAAACGCTGATAGCAAGGGTAATTTATTTTGCTAAATATAAAAATAAATGACCTGCTGCTTATTTTATTTCATGATAGATAAAGAAAAACTTGTCATCTTGAATATCATATTTTTTACAATTGAGTAAAAATCATTTTCACCATCTTCTAAATTACACTGGACCCTTGCCAGTACTATGGAGCTCATGCACTGCCGCCAAGATCTTCCTGTGTAGGAAAGAGATCGGAGCTCATATGGTTTACTCACCAAAGTGTAATGTTGATGGTCCTATCAATCAGTCAATCAATCAATTTTTTACATCATTATTTAGATATGATTTATGTATTATAACTTTCGTGCACTGCTGACATAACCTGTACTCCTGTGTTAAGTATGCAGCATCAGTGCATTATTGTTATCATTACTACTGGTATTACCATTTTTGAAAATCTATCAGTATCAGCATAGCCTTTAGCATTACCAATAACAGCATTACAGTTTCAGTTTGGAATGTCTTCATTGTACTCTGGACATGTTCATAGGTTCTTTGATCTCCTTTGCAATATCTCCAGCGACTAACTCTACCAGGTCAATGTTGATGAGCATACTCATGTGTATGTTGTGATGTTTCTTTCTGGCCATTCCAATCTTCAATCCAAGCTCATGCAATCTAGCAGTTGATATGGATTGGTTTAGATGAAAACCCTCTTTGAGGGCCCACACTATGTGTTCAGAATGTCCGCTCTATCCATTTGCTTATCCCTCGATATGGTAGCAGAACCAGACAGCCCCTGTCTGCTCTCATGCCATCAACCCCCATGTGCCCGAAATACAAATGAATGTAATTCTGCAAATTGCTGATGCTTGTAGCGATTCAATCCATTGCCTGCACACCGAACCAGCCTCCTCCTTTCGGATCATATTCAATTAATCACTCAGAATTTTTGTATGAGTGTAGTTTTAAACATTAACGTTAACTCATTGCAAACATTCTACTTCATCACAAGAATTTTATTTCAGAATATCTCAGCTTGCCAGATTGTAATATTCACGTTTGTTTATCCAGGTTGGACAGGACCAGACTGCAAAGAAGATATAAATGAGTGCTCATTGAATTATTGTGTAAGGGGTATTTGTGAAAACTTGGAAGCAGGTTACAAGTGTGACTGTCCTACTCACTACACTGGTAAGTATAAATAAAATAGTCAACAGCAAATTGCATTTATCTCTGTTCTTTTTACACACATATAGGTCTATATCTAAAATACACTTCAGTATAGCAGGCTAGGGAGATCTATTACCGTTATAGATTTTGTGCAATATTAGAATGTTGAACTTACTAACAAAACGTATTTTGAGAAACAGAAATCAGTACAGCATAAACATTTAACTTTGAAAAGAAATAGGGTGTAGAAAATTACTTGGAATGGATTGTAAGAGTTTAAAATAAAATAAAACTGTCACTATTTGTTCTCTGTCCCTGCTTTGCCTTCCGGCATCAGGTCGAAAAATGAGGCACCTGGAGCGACCCTCCTAATGCGCGTTGTACAAGGTGGAATTTAGTGCACCAATAGCATTGTTTCTCAAACTAATCATCATAACAAGAAATTCTGAGACAAATAAAAGTTCAACTTGCTGAAAATACTGTACAAAATAATACAACAAAAGAACATCACAGCCGAGGGATTTGTCAGAAAGACATAACTAATAATAATATTCTGAGGGTATCTTTTGTCACAATAGTATACATATTTATATTATCAAGTTCTATATTGTCAGTTATAATATTGCTGGTTTCTCATATCATCAGGTAAAAATTGTTCTGTTATGGTAAAAGCATGTGACAAAAACCCATGCAGTAACAATGCAATATGCACCAATGGGCAGGACTTCTCATATAAATGTACATGCGTTGGAGATTGGGAGGGAGAGCACTGCAATATCAAGCTCAATCCATGTAAAATTTCACCATGTCAGAATGGAGGAAGGTGCACTCCCAGGTAATACCACACTTAGTTACCACTACATTAAATGAATATAATTCAGAAAACAATAATTTGAATTTGAGCTTAAATTAAAAACTTTAATTGTTAATTGACATTATTTGTGTATGTAGTTAAAATACTAAAATGTAATTCTTTATTCAAAGCTTGAACATTAACCCTTAGAACCCGGGCTCCCAATATTTCGGGATTGAATGTAAGCATTGCATATCCTCAGCTCCCAATATATCGGTCTGAGAATATTTTCATTATTTTTGGTATTTGAAAATAAATTGTGTACAAATGTGACGTCAAACACAATCAATGTGTTCTACGCGGTTTTGCAAGATGATAGATGCTGTTTTGTGCATTTTTGTTTTTGGTACTGATAAGGTAATTAGTTTAGTATTTTCATGTTGAAAAGTTGTTCTAAATTTTTCGGAAATGGTCATTCTAAAAGTATAACAACAGAGCAAGCTGCTGTACTTGTTTTGCATGTCTGAAGATGAATTAGGCTTAGAATGTGATTATTCAGATAAGGATATAGAAAGTGAGATAGATGATCATTTAGATGACACAGAATTGTTTTAATCAATTGATATTCAAACTATATGTTCAATCTGGAGAAAATCTACATATACAGGAGTATTCACAGTCGTACCCACATATTAAATCAAATAAAGGTTAAAGTTAGTATTCTGCACGCCCGAGTGTTCCCGGGGCCCAAATTTGGGGTGTAAAGAATAGAACCACTGTTACCTGCCACGCATGTCGTAAGAGGCGAGTAAGGTGGTTTTGATTGAAATTGGATGCACATGTCCTAAACGTGTAGAAGTCTATGCGTTTGGGGCCTACCAAACCAATGTGCAACATATACACGTTCTTGGCAAAGATCAAACATATCACAAAGAGTGATTAAAATTGATCGTAAAGAAAAAACGCAAAGAAGAAAGAAGAAGAGTATTCTGCAAATAGATAATAAGCAGGAATAACGGAGATGGGGGTAGGTCAATAACAAATTATAGACCTAAATTATTGTGTTAAATTATTAAATTATTAAATTGTTAAATTAGTGTGCTAAATTATTGTGTTTTAATATAACTCTGATATGAGCTGTTTTTGCTCAGCAGCTCAGGGGAAGGGATTTTTAAGGTACAGATGGCCAGGGTTCAAAGGGTTAACTCAATTTGTGAATGCTAAAATATAATTTTTAATCCAATGATTTGTAGGATAGACATAGCTTTTCTCAGCCTTTTTGGCTACCAACAAAGTGTTGTGCCCAACACTTGATCGCGGCCAGAAGGTGGGAACCTTCATAAATGCCAATAGGCACACTCTTATAAATGTGGAATATTTTTCAGACCATAATGGCTCTCAGGATGACCCAGCCTTAATTTGGTACCAGGAAAAGCACTGGGAAGTAAAGAAAGCATGATGTTGACCACATCACCCATTGTGTGCCGATGGTCAATTCAAAATACAGGCCTAGCACCGTATTACCCAATATACCTAGAGGTATAAAAAGGGTTTCTTTACTTTTTTTACAGTATATTTTTTATGACATGGATTTGTAGATGTTATATTTTGTGTAAAAACATAGCTGTTTATTTTTTTCAGTGTGGACTATACCAGCTATACCTGTGGTTGTGTGTACCCTTACAGTGGAGATCAATGTGGTATCATCAATCCTAGTATGTTAACATATCTTCTTCTTCTTCTTTGCATTTGTTCTTTATGACCAATTTTAATCACTCTTTGTGATATGTTTGATATTTGCCAAGAACGTGTATACGTAGCACATTGGTTTGGTAGGCCCCTAAATGCATAGACTTCTACACGTTAGGACACGTGCATCCATTTTCAGCCAAATCTCCTTAGTCGCCTCTTATGACATGCATGGCGGGTAACAGTGGCTCTGTTCCTCACACCCCAAATTTAGGCCCGGTAACCACTCAGAGCATGTTAACATATAATCCTTTTAGTCTTACAATTACATGTACTATAGAAAGTGACTAAAATAACTCTCTTAGCCCCTTTTATTCTACCCTGATGTCGTAGAGGTCATCCAGAAAGCATCTCATGATCCTATGAGCTATTTCTTTTTGAGCATGGTTTAATCTACAGCTTTAATCCATTAAAGACTGTGTGATGCTGTCCTTCCATTCTAATTTGGGTCTTCTAATAGCAGTATAAATAACTACAGCTGTTATTTTCTTAAACTTTGCTTCACTGTCAATAACAGCAAAATGTGCAAACTTTGTATTGACCATTTATAATGTCATAATTATTCCCTTTACTTACACTGAGAGGAACATCTGCCAAAAGAAAATTCGAAAAATATTTTTCCATAGAAAATTAGCGATCAAGAACTTCTTTTCTATAATGAGCAGGAAGATATGTATATATAAGTAGCAGCTACATACTGAAATTGGATTGACTATAATTTGGAAAAATACTTTAACACAATCTCTAGATAATCACAATCTCTGCCATGATGCTGACTACAGATGGGAAGCAAAGAAAGAGATGATTGATTGTTAGAAGAATCATCATTGCAGTTTGGTGAATAACCATTAGTGCTGCAAGCTCTTTCTTACTCAGGAAGTTCTCAGCGTCAGTGCACACTCCATAGCACCGGCAAGGGTCCCCAATGTAATTTTTTTAATATGGCAATATTTTTTGCAGGAATTTTATTTTAATATTTTAAAATTAATTTTGCCGGCAGCGACTTTTCAGTCTACTCTTATCAGTTTTTAACTGCCAATTGTTCTTTTACATGCTACACTTGAACACATGACCTCCATTTTATTGTCCATCTCTGGATATGACTAGGAACTTGATCTCACCTACACTAAGATTAGGATCTTTAGAAAATATCCTGATCACTCTATCGAGAACAGAAATAAGTACTTTTGGAATGAATGGCGAGCACCTTACCTCCATGCCACATAGAACCCCAGAACTAAACATTCTTTTCTAGATGTGATAAAACTAAACTATGCACTCTTTTCAACATGGGACGGATTAAATAAACATGGATGTAACACAATATCAACTGGCCCTGGAATGCAAATTAAAGCTCCCACCTCTACGCTTAACGACAAGAGTGAACAACCAGTTTCATCATCGACTTGGGGATAGACAGAATTAAACTACATATTTTATTCTAGAAGTGACAGAGCTAAACTATTTAAAATCTTCTGACACCATTTCTAAAATTTTTTCCCTCTTGAGAAATCCAAAAATTTACTCCGACTCCTGATCTCAAGGTAACTGAGTTCAAGAGTCTAGTCATATCAGAGATTGACAAAAAGTATTGGTGGTTAAATGGGCAAATTGAGAATGTTGAAGATATGTATGTATGTATGGCCCTTTTCATCTTTACAGACGGTCAATAGGCAAGTGTTTTACTGTGACAACTTCTGAGTTTTCGCTTTTTCTCTTGTTGTTCAGCTCTACATAAGTCTCTTCTCAAAAGACTCTGCGCCTTCCGTAATTTGGCTTTCCACACAACTCTGTCATCAGCTAGTCCTTCCCATGGGCTGGGATCTATAGAACAGTTTTTCATTGAGGTTTTGCAGACATCTTTATATCTGAGCAGTGATCTGCCCTGGTGCCTCTTCCCTCCGAAAGTTCACAGAACAACATTTGTTTTGATATACGATAAGTTTCCATTCTTCTCACATGTCCCAACCATCTTAGTCGTCTACTGCTGAGCATGCCCATGATGGAAGGCAGATTTGCACGTTGTAGTACTTCAGAGTTGGTTATCTTGTCGTACCACCTGATGTTCATAATCTTGCGGAGACATCGAAAGTGAAAGATGTTAAGTCTCCTCGTGTCTTGAGTAGGCTGTCCATGTTTCTGAGCCATATAGTAAAGAACTAATTACACAGGCTCGATATATTTGAGTCTTCGTCTGCAATGTCAATTTTTGTTGTCCAGCTAGCTTTGATAGTTTGCGAATGTAGTAGTGGCACTCCTATACGACGTTGATTTCCTCGCAAGAGAAAGGCTGAAGATAACTTGGTAGTTAAAACTTGAAATAATAGTAGTAAGTGCCCCACTGTCTAAGAAAATTTTTAATAGTGAAAACCAACTTTAAAAGCTGCCAAATCTATCCTCAAGAAACAGCTTGAGAATGAACCCAACCAAGAAAAAACAAGATGAAATGTTGTACTGGGTTGAAAAGTAGAGAAGCTGTTGCTTTGATGTAAACTTAATCTCAAAGAGTGGTACATAGTATCATTATGCCAGATCGAAAGTAGAAGAATAATATTCTAGAAATGACAGGACTAAACAGTTATTGTCTAGAACTGACCTAATAAAACCATTGGTCATCTTCTAAAAGTGACAGGTTGAGCTATGGTTACTTTGTCTATACCTGAAAGAGACAAGGGATGGCAGTTTGGCAGAACACTTGTAGCAGAAATGAAACTAGTGAACTATTTCTTGGTCACACTAAAATGGATGGTCAGAGGAGACACAAAGGGGAAAGTTATATTTGTTGCTTTGATAGACACCAGATAGCATGATGTCAATTGAATAAGATACAGTAGAATTCAAGAAGTTTTTACTGCTCTGTAAGTGCATTTAGTAGATTTTTGTCATTAAGTATTTTTATGTGTTTTAAAGTGTTTCGTAAATCCTACCTAAGTTTTTTGTAAAATTAGTGTTTACAAAAGTATCAGTTATAACACTCTTAATTTGTTTGGTATTACATGCTCGCTCGTCAGCTAAAAAGATCTATTTTATGAACTCTTCACTTGCTGGTGCTTTTATGATATGATGCTTTCTTAGATTTAAAATGCTTTTGCTACAGTACAATTAGTAAATGCTTTCTCTCTCTCTCTCTCTTTCTCTCTCTCTCTTTCTCTCTCTCTACTCTCTCCCTATTTACGTTTATATTTGATTTTTACTTCATTTAATAAGTAATGTTTTACATTCATTATAAATTATTTTAGTACGTTTTTGAAAAATCTATTTGCAACAAATACATTTACAACAAATGTATCTATTACACCAGCGACAACATCAACAAGAGAATCTACAACATCAACAAGACGGGCTACAACATCAACAAAACAATCCACAACACCAACAAGACAATCTACAACATCAGCAAGAAAATTTATATCAGCAAGAGTATCTACAATCTCTGTAAAAGAATCAACATTGGCCAGAGAATCTACAATATCTTCAATTGCAGATCCTACATCATCAAAGGAAAACAAAGCTGGGGAAGCAGCAGGAAGCACTAATACAAAAGACGCCATGAATTCTGTAAGTGGAACAAATATTTTTTTATTTTTTAACATTGTACATATTTTGAAATTTAAAATTAATAAGATAATTTTTAACAAAAAATCTTCACCTCATATACTTTCACAAGACACTTTGTATATTTACAAATAAAATTAGTGAACAGTCTAAGGTTGTCCATATCTCTCAAAAGACTTGCATGTTTCCAAATTATAGTGGTAAAACTTTCCAACAAATGAGACCCAGATATACACTGTTGTGAATAGTGATCAGCTATTATTTCATCAGTATAGAAGTTGTGAAATAGAAATCGTGGTATATTCTTTACAGGACTTCACTATCAACCACAGTAAACGAGCTGTTGATTATATCTGCACCCCTTATACATTCAGTAGTTTGCCATTACTTTATGAATGGTGAGGTATATTTTCCCTTTATAAAAATTTATGAGAAAAGTTTGCTTGAAGCTACCCCGCAAAGTTTGAATCAGGTACCCGTGGGTTGTGACTGTGCTCACTACTGTATAAGCTACATAATTTTGGTTTGTAAAATGTAGTATCTAACTATTTGTGACTCATATTATTTGAATATTTTCACTTGTTCTACATATGAAGCTGGAGTAAGGCTTGCATTAATGGGGAGGGAAACTGATAAGGAAAGCAAACCTTTACATAAAAATAAGTAAGAGGTGCTATATTAAAATTACAGACTACGCCTATGTTCAAAGAGGTCAAACGAAAAAACAAATCATTTGTTCACCTCTTTTGAAGTTGTTAGTATGCATAATTTTTATGATAGCTCTGTATTATATTTCTCATCTTTGTTTACATAAAACATTGCAGTTTTGCAATGAATACTTTCTTACTGTATAATAACAAAGCTTAACTCTTTCACGCTTTAAGCCACACTGCGCCACTGGCGGAAGTGTTTGAAGCTTTAAGACCGCAATTTATCGCCCTAGAGTTGCTTCCCTTATAAGACATAATTTTAGTTTTATTACTATCTAACTATTTTGACTTCATATTATTTGATATTCCTTGTTTCTATTGGGTAGGTTGCATTTACTTCAATTTAGTATAAATAATAAGATCTATATTTTATCTATTAAAAAGTCACGACTCAGTTAGGATAGTACATTTTTAAATTGTTTTTTTCTTCTTGAATTACTAAAAATTGAGGTAAATAAATCGATAGAAAAGTTAATATTTCATTAAAATTTATGATTATTCTAATTTTAAGCTAGCAAAGAGAGAAAAATCAATTCATTAATTATGCAGTGAAATTTTATCAAATTGTTTATTTCTTTCATTGAAGACTGAACAAAAGGGCATTCAATACTGGCATGGTATTCTAATTGCCATCCTCATTATTGCTTTTGCTGTTCTCATGATCGTTTTTCTGGTTGCACTGCTACGCCAGAGGTAAGTTTTTGTTAAGATTCATTTCTTCATTCGCTTAAAATACTGTCCATATATTCAATGTTATTTCTTATATAAACTTCACTGTCTTTTGTAACTTACACTAACATCTGCAATTTTATTTCGAGTGTTGTTTCTCTAGGCCAGTGAGTTTGTCTCAGTATATCCTATTCGTGACAGTCTTGAAGTATGTGCTCTGTAGTCTGGGATGCCTGTCCACATAACTGAATTGTTAATCTTGGAAGGACAACCCGTTCTAATCTGCTCATATTATGTTAGTATTGGGGGCTCTTTTATTGATTTAATCATTCTTTTCTTGTGGTGATGCATGACTGGTACATCCGGCTGCTCACTTGCAGCCTTCCTGCAGCCCCTTCCTTGGCCAGTCGGCCTGTTATCTCATTTTCTTGTATTTCCCATGGAAATGGTATCCACTGCTTGATGATATTGTGCTGGCTGCACATTTTAGATAGTAGGGTTTATGGATTATCTGGACTGAAGTGTTTGAAGTGATGATTTTACATTGTTTTTAAAACACCACAGTTTGTGGATCAAGATTGATGTTCAGCAATTTCTCAATTGCCACCTTGATTGCCTAGATTTCTGTATAATAAATTTAATATACGTACATTTCATCACGTACATTGACCACATTTGTAAAATAGCTAACACCAGCAAAGGAAACAACCTCGGAGAACTCTTAAATGAATTTCTTTTGCAGACGATCAGGCAATCATATCAACAACAGAAGAACAGCTACAACAACACATCAACAGACTCCAGTTAGCATGTAACGAATACAACATGAGAATTAACATCGACAAAACAGAAGTAATGACATTCGCCAGAGAGGAAAACACTACCAACATCTCCATCGATAATCATCTACTAAATCAAGTAAAAGATTTCACATACCTGGGAGCATTTTTTCAGCAAATGGAAGAATAACTAATGAAATTCAACACAGATGCAACAAAGCAAATCAAATGATAGGCAAATGGCGCCAATTTTAAGATGCAAACACGTCACCATGAACACAAAAAGAGCAATGTTCAACACAATCTTCTCCCCACATTATGTTACCAGTGCCAAACCTGGACGCTGACAACAAACGATAGAAGAAACTAGTCACAACAGAGATGAAGTGTCTACGCAGAATGCTGGGTGTAACAAGAAGAGACCGTTGAGAAATGAAGACATCAGGAAAAAAGTGGGTACAACATCAGTACTAGACTTCATCAAGAAACAACAAATTAAATGGTTCAGTCACGTAAGCAGATTACCATCAGACAGTGCACCCCAAAGAGCAATGCTGCTCCGATACAATGGGTACAAAGCAAAAGGCGACCACGCAAAAGATGGACCTCAGAGATAACAGAGGCGACGAAAGAGACTATCTACGGCGCATACTAGGGCCCGTTTTAGAAATCTCTTCCTGACCTGACGCTGTGAGGCATACAGGATTCGAGAAGAAGAAGAAGAAGAAATTTAATATAATTTTATTTGTTTGTACTATGATCCTAATATTGTTCTATGTACATTCCTGCTACTCAATTATATACTGTGTTTTCTGCCAACCCATTGTTAGATAAGGTTGCTAGACAGACATGGACTTTATTAATTTGGTATTTTGAACAGTCAGTGTAGAACAGTGGAAGTACATTGCAGTCTTCTTCTCCCTTTGTGAACAGTTTACCACGCAGAGAAGATCAAACCAATACAGAAGAAGGAGTGCATTGTTTCACTCCTCTAATTTAACCTTACCATATATCAACTGATTAAACTATGAGAGATAACAAAAGAGGTAGTCAATGGACACTCAGTACTCAGCTCAGTATTACAAGATTTATATTAAACCGACAGAATTAATCTTCTGGCCAGACAAGAATGAAAATATCGCTCAAAGGAAAATATATACTTTCAAGAACAGCTCAAACAATAGAATTTTAAGTTAACATTGCAGTAATACAAATATAAAAAAAAATTTTTTAAATCAGGAAATTCAATTTTTTTAGAAAATGAAACCACAGAGGAAGTTCACAATTTTGTACTCCTGGATGTGCAATAGCCCAGAGTGGGGATTCAGAAAAGAGCGATATTTTAAACATCAAGAAAGCAAATCAAAATTTTATAATGCTCAACAAAATCTGAAAGTCAAAGTGTTAATCTAAAAATATATAAAAGCAATGTCCTGGTAGTGTTATTATACAACATCGAGTGCTCCAAAATGACCAATGGCATCCTACACAAGCTGAAAATATTTCAAGGGAACTTTTAAAATGAATAAATTATACATCACTGGAAACCATCATTACAAAACAAAGATGGAGATAAATTGGACATGTATGCCAGTAAGCAGGACTGTTCACCAATTGATGGCAGATAGGAAAAAAAGACTTGGACATCTAAAGGAAACTTGAAGAAGGATCATGGAAAGAGAACTGAAAGTTTGTGGCTTGACATGCGAACAATTTGCAAAATGGTGACGTATCAGCAACAGTGGAAATCTCTTGTGTAAGTCTAATGTGTTAAAAAGGACATAACGAGGATATGGATAAGTATATATATATATATATATATGAAAGCATGAAATAATCAGCATACCCGTTTTGAACCACATGTCAAGTCACTGAAGTGCGTTGATTTTCAGGCACCACTTAGTTACGCTCCTAGTAGCTTTGCCATTTGCTTCTTCCCTTGAACATGCGTGAGTAAGGTCTCTATTTTTACCTTTTGTAAAAATCCCACGGAAACGAATTTGCATCCAAACTTGCCCAACCTTGGATTCGAACCAGGAGCGCTTGGGCTTGTGATCGAGCTAACCACCGCTTGAGCTACAGACACTCATATATATATATACAAAGTCCAAACAGAGAGATGAGTTACCACTGATCAGGATCCAATGTGTCAACCCCATTCCATGTAAGATATATTAGCATAATCATTAAATATATAATGATTTCAATAGTCATTACTTGTATCAATATGACTGTTAGAGCTGACATGTCCCATCTTCAGTCAGACATTGGATTCAATCAACAGTGTATAGAAATTTAACTTCTGTTATAGTCTATTACATAATCTACACAAATAAAACTTTTATCCTGACTTTCTGAGTTTGGAGAACATTGAGAATTGTTACGACTCACTTTGCAAGTTTTCTGATGTTGACAGTTTTGTCTAGCTGAAAGGGAAAGAGTACATATGGGGACACATTGAATGCAGACATGCTGTTTCTAATCAGTTTTCCAGCCGCCGTGTGTTGCCGTGCTCACATGGGGAGCAAAGAATAGTAACACTGCGACCTACAAGTCCCAGACATGTGACAGAGTACTTCGACATAGGCCAAAATACTCAGCTTGTCAAAAATCCGAACTGGTCTTACAGTGGATACCAGCTCACTGTGGCATACCAGGAAACGAAAAGGCTGACAAACTCGCAAAGGCTGGGGGAGCCTAACACAACACCACCCAACACAAAGTTTTACAGAAGCAAAGACTCTCCTGAAACAATCCAGGAAAATGATCTGGAGAAAAACAAATGGAGGATACAGGCCAGAGCACGACAGTATAAATACACTAAACAGAAAAGCACAGACCACAATCTTCAGACTTAGAACGGACACTGCAGTCTCAGAGCACACCTCCACAGAATGGGTCTCAGGGACTCGCTGCCTGCACCTGTGGAGCACCAAAGCAGTCCCCAGAGCACATCCTGCAAGACTGCCCTATTCTGAGTAGTGAGAGATTGGAGATCTGGCCAACAGAAACAACACTACAAGACAAACTATGGGAACCGGTGAAGACCTCGAGCGCACCGCCCTGTTTATGACACATACCGGAGTAGTCGCATAGCAAAAGTTGAACGCAGAAGAAGAAGACTGCGACCTACAAAACATGTTGTAAGAGGTGACTTTGGTAGGGGCCTAGGGAATCTATCCTAGTAAACAAAAAGTGTAGCAGAAATATGATGTGCTAGTCTACTTGTAGGCGCATAACTGGCACAATGTACAATTGTTCTTAGTCTCAGATCGCATACAAATTACAAAAATGTTAACAAGTGGTCGATATGGAGCATTGGAAGAAGGAGAAGAAAAAGAAATTTTCCAACTTTTATTAATTTTTGAGAACTTTTACCAAAAACATAAATAAATAAGTGCATCAACTTTACAGATGATGAAATAAAACACAATAAGATAGCCAGAGTATGAAAAATGAAGGCTAAGGTAAAAAATGAGACATATAATAGTAATAAGAAGAATAAGATTAAACACACTCTATCTCTGCCCTCAAGCATCCAGCTCTACTTAAACAACATGTAATTTCAAACTCCACATTTAATGTGGCTGTATTGATTCAGTGTCAGTTTTATTGTCCTTATCCAATAGTAGGTTGCCAAGGGGCCGATAACATCCCCTTATTTTCCTACTCCCTAACAATTGATGCTTTTGATGCAAGCATGTCTGCTCTCTCATTTCCGTGAACATCTGCATGCCCAGGACACTAGTTCCACATGAGCCTTGGAGGTGGAAAACCTCTATAGATAACATCCTCTTGTATCAGTGTGTAACCAGTGAGCAAGAGAACTATCAGTAAGCATACACTTTAGCATCTGTTGGAGGAGACTGAACACCTTCGAGTCTGCCCAGAGCGCTATGACGTCAGTTCAATAACCAGTAACCAATGATAAAATAATGATTATGTGAAGCACGCAACATTTAGTGTGATATCTGCTCTGAAAATTATGTCTTGTTTCTATTCTAATCCATGATTAGGAAGCAACAGATAACTGAAAGTTCAGTTGCTTTTTACAACAACAATAATAAGTTGGCTTTTGAAAATAATTTGTATAATGATGTCAGCGATAATCCATTGGAGAGGAATGAAAGACAGAGACAGGTGAATAAAGTATCTTTAATTAATATATTGCATGTCAGCTCTAATCCTCACCTCCCTTCCCTTTTACAATGATCAATCATATTTGACACCATGCTACAGTATAACTAATTTGATTTGGGACTATAAAGTGAACATTTTTGTTCCTTAAATATTATCAGCAACCCATCTATAACTCATGGACAGAGAACAAATAGATCTATCTAGAAAGAACTCAGAATCAAAGAAAACTGGCTGATGTTACAAATAATAATGAGAAAATTGAAGTATTTCCAAAATATAAAGAGACAATAAGGGTTGGAGAATACCATTACGGAAGGAGGCATCCTGGTAAAGATAAGAATAGGAAGACCACAGAGAAGATGGATTCAGGATGTAACTGATGATTTCAGCATGACTGCAGAAGAGACATGACATCTGGCCTTGAAAACAATTGAAGGACCGTTAGCACAAATTCTGCCAGGTTAAGCTTTTATGATAATAATAATAATTCTCTCGTACTTATACGAAAGAGATAAAGACAAGTCCTTGTGGTCACCAGTTGAGAAAAACTAGAGACCAAGACCACTTTAAGAACCATCCAACACGAAATTAAACTATTGGGATGTAAAACCATACAAGATCTCAATGCAGCAAAGAACCGTATCATGGAGATCTAACCTCTCCTATGTGCCCTTTGTACGAAAGGAACAAACTAACTAACTAACTACTGTTATACTACATAGGGCCTGCAAGTAATTTCTCCATACTGCTCTATCCTGGGCAGCTCGCTCAATCTCCTCCATGGAGCTGAGACCGTTATTTCTTGCCTCTCAGCAAAGTTCATTTCAGGGATGATATATATTAGTTATGATGATATATATTATATATACTGTATATAATATATATATATATATATATATATATATATATATATATATATATATATATATATATATATATAAACCCATCTGTTTAAAAGTGTATCATATGGAGCAATGTTCTTTCAAATTATCAAAGGTTGGTTTAGGGTTAGCAACCAAGATCTACAAAAATAACTTTGCTCTACAATCTACAATAAAAACTGACACAAAGCTAGGAACAATTTCAGAGCTATGTTCCATTAGGAAGACTAATATAATTATTAGTGTTTGATTGTCAGTCCTATATTCTATTGAGAATTAAAAGAAATAAGATAAAGAATCAACCTACATGACTGTATAGCCCTGTAACTACAAAAACTTCAAAATCATTTTACTCTCTCCATGTCTCTCTAGGCCCTAAGTCTTGTTATGTTTCTGATCCTCTCAGTCCGAGGTTGAAAGTTAAAAAACACATCGCATTTACATGATTGGATTGAGCCTATATACAAATATAAATAGATTTGCTAGAATCACAGACTTTATCCAGCATGTTTTCTCAGTACTCAATGAGTTGCGAAGATTGAAACGATGGGCTGAGACATTGATAGAATGTGGAGGCTAAGCTACAAAGATCAGTTTTATTTTTGCCAGGGCATGAGTGTGGGGAATGACTGGATACTTCAGGTATGCTGTGTCCAAGCTGGAGAGAAAATGGACCAGATATATATAAATTTAAGGCAAGCGTTACATGATTGACGTAAATGAGAGCAGAATTGGCAACCTAACTTGACTGCAAGAATCAAAGTTAAGATGGGTGATAGCACAAGAACGCTATGCTGGCAGACAAAGAACAATTGTAAACCAACAAAGAACCGGTGTCGTTAGTCACCACACGCTGATGGACATACTGAGGGAGAGATCGGAGCACTTATGGACTAATTTGTTCGAGGTGCAGTGATGGTGATCCGACAACTAAACTAAACTAAACAAATATAAAACTTTGTTAGATTTAAGTTAATCTATTATTCTGGGTACACAAAAGATTGTGGTGATGAAAGAGCTGATACATTTTCTTTGAATAATGAATAAACTAATTCTGATGACTTGAGAAGCAGAAATTAAAGTCAATCTAGAATAAATAACAAGGACATTGCGTTCATTGGGACTGTGAACATGAGACTGCAAGAATTTGGAACCAAATATGACTGAATAAATAAAAGTGTCGAAGAAAATAATTGAACGGAGTGTGATTAACCAAACAACTTTGTCTGAGAACAATGGAACATAATAAAACATACCTAATTCCCATATAGTGTTTAAATCTTCTGTCTTGTCCAACTCCCTAATGGTGTTCGGGATATAAGCCCTGTCCATAGCTCTACCACCTGCAACTATATCAGTGCTAAAAAATGAAGGTGACCATCTGCAATGCTGAATTAATTACAGACTCTGGTCACTGTCTTTGCATATAATGCAACCGGATCTTCCTAAACATGCTCATTGCGTCACTGAGAATTAAGACATAAATGGCGCTCTTCATCTCCAACCATGCCATTATCTTGGTCATGGCCATAACTTCCATTATGTTACTTTGGTAACAGCAAAAGCACCTCTTTCTTTCCTAACACCTCTACACTGAGCTGTGAAAGCACATGTATTACACAAATGATGAACAACTGATCCATACATATGAATAACAATGTCACTCTCTGTGGTATTCTTACTGAATAATACCTGTATCTCTAATAATATAGCCAATGAGCTTTTCTTTTTACTCTCTCTGTCAAGTGTAATAATGACAGAGAAGGAAGTCTGTAAGATTACTGATACTTTATCCATTTTTCTACCATTCCATATATTCTTCAGTGTACACACAAAATGAATGACTTCTTCTGCTCAACTCAACCATGATATTCCTCATTGAAATCTGTCACTTTTTCCCTTATTTTTTTGCTCATAAAATAGATGTGCTTTGTCAGTGCTGGTAAGGAGGTAGACACTGCAGATCTGAATGCTAACTTCAATTGTTGATAGTCAAGTAGAAATTTCATAACCGTTACTGTCAGATCTCTTGTGCATCTGAGAATGGTGCACATTGTCTCATCTTTTAAAATTTTCAAATCTTTCAATCACTTATGCTAATCCCCCACCCATGACACTGGCACCATGAAATAGTGACAATGATATAATGTCATTAATTAAGTTAGTTTCAGAAGCAATTAAATGTGTTGATAAATATGTGCTGCTTTTAATAGCATTTATTCAACTATAATATTTTGATAGTACATGATTCAACTATATTATTTTTATGTTGTTAATGTGGATAACAGCACCCTCCCCTCCCAAGTACACCTACAGAAGATGATCAGTTCCAGCCCATAAAACCAGTTTTTATTCCCAGTAACATGACTGCTCAAGGCGCTGAGGGAGGAATATGCGCAGATTTTGATATTGACATGGAAACTGATGGGTATTTGCTGTTTTACATTCATTAGAAAAATGTTTAAAATAAATTGTTTTATTAAGTAGATAAATGATTAAAATAAGATTAATAATGCAGTAAGCACATGGTTAAGCACAACATGTAGTTCAGTAGACAGAGGGTTAAACAAAATTGTTAGTTCAGTTGATAAATGGTTAACATAAGACTGTTAATTCAGTATAAATAATAATAATAATAATTCCTCTCGTACCGTTATACGATACATAGGGCCTGCAAGTAATTTCTCCATACCGCTCTATCCTGGGCAACTCGCTCAATCTCCTCCATGGAACTGAGACTGATATTTCCTGCTTCTCTCAGCAAAGTTCGTTACAGAATCTCCTTAGATCAACCTCTCTTTCTTGAACTCTTTGCATCCCACTTCAATGCTTGCTTTGATATTCGTTGATCATTTCTCCTCAAGGTGTGTCCAGCATTCTCCATCTTCTCTTTTTTATAACAGTTTCACTAGTGGTTGACCAGACATTTCTCTGATTTCATCACTTCTCCTGAATTTGTTCCATTTTATATTCATTATTTTTCGCAGGCATCTATTTTCAAAAACAGTCAACTTGCTTTCTATATCTTTAGTCATTTTCCAACTCTCGCTGGCATATGTTAGGATTGATACAACATTTGAATTGAAAATTTGTAATTTAGTTTTAAACTACATAACTTGCAGTTCCATATTTTATTTAGACTTTTAAAAGCTGATGCTGCTTTGCCAATTCGTATCATAATTTCTTAACATTTCCAGTCAAAATTGCTACCTAAATAGGTGAACTGCTTTGTTATTTTTAAAATTTTAGATTCCAGGGTGATATCTAGCAATATACTTACTCTGAAATGTGTAGCAGACATCATTGCTACATATTGTAATTTTAGTCATATCTAACAAAATCTTATGTTTAATACTATCAATAACAGAGCACAATATTAATTAAAATTGAAAATTACTACTTCATAATTTTCACTAGTGTGTTTATATGCCCACCAGTCTTTACACTTACTTAGCCAACCAACCTATTGACATAAGAGCATTGCTTTTGACCATTGCTTATATTGAATAAGTATCACTTTTGATGTAGTGTATACCGATTGCTGCAAGCATTCTAGATGTTGCAATACAAGAAAAGTGAGATCTCCCATTCACTACATTACTTATTAGTGAATCTATTAATTTTTGCAGATATGAAAAACCATCAAAGTATGGCAAAAACAAAATGGACGCCAAGGTGTTTGAAAACCGTGCGGAGTGAACAGGCAGAGAACAATCATTACACTGATTTCAACAGACTGAGGGGTAGTAAGCTAGAGAAACAAGCTTTAGGTAAAACATTTCTCTTTTATAAAACATATTTATTTATCCATTTTGCATACATACTTCTTTGTTTTTGTATGCGCATGTGCAATTATTCTGTGTGTGAGAAAAAGGATAATGAAAAAGTGTTTATACATATTTTTTAATGTTTTGCCAGATTCATAACGTTTTAGAAAGCAGAAAAATTTGTTGTAACGGGTAAATTATGAAATGTGGACATTCAAACCAATTATACTCGACCAAAAGAGGGTCTCTTTGGCAAAGTGGTTAAGTAATTTATCTAGCAAAAGAGGGTCTCTTTGGCAAAATGGTTAAGTAATTTATCTAGCAAAAGAGGGTCTCTTTGGCAAAGTGGTTAAGTAATTTATCTAGCAAAAGAGGGTCTCTTTGGCAAAGTGGTTAAGTAATTTATCTAGCAAAAGAGGGTCTCTTTGGCAAAGTGGTTAAGTAATTTATCTAGCAAAAGAGGGTCTCTTTGGCAAAGTGGTTAAGTAATTTATCTAGCAAAAGAGGGTCTCTTTGGCAAAGTGGTTAAGTAATTTATCTAGCATTCCAAAGGTTGTAGGTTTGAAGACCATGTTGCTTGGTTCACTGGTGTATTTAATCCAAAGATTCCTAGGATTGTTGCTGGAGCTATGGAGTTCATATTTTGTGCCATCACTGGGTTTGAAGACCATGTTGCTTGGTTCACTGGTGTATTTAATCCAAAGATTCCTAGGATTGTTGCTGGAGCTATGGAGTTCATATTTTGTGCCATCACTGGGTTTGAAGACCATGTTGCTTGGTTCACTGGTGTATTTAATCCAAAGATTCCTAGGATTGTTGCTGGAGCTATGGAGTTCATATTTTGTGCCATCACTGGGTTTGAAGACCATGTTGCTTGGTTCACTGGTGTATTTACTCCAAAGATTCCTAGGATTGTTGCTGGAGCTATGGAGTTCATATTTTGTGCCATCACTGGGTTTGAAGACCATGTTGCTTGGTTCACTGGTGTATTTAATCCAAAGATTCCTAGGATTGTTGCTGGAGCTATGGAGTTCATATTTTGTGCCATCACTGGTTTGAAGACCATGTTGCTTGGTTCACTGGTGTATTTACTCCAAAGATTCCTAGGATTGTTGCTGGAGCTATGGAGTTCATATTTTGTGCCATCACTGGGTTTGAAGACCATGTTGCTTGGTTCACTGGTGTATTTAATCCAAAGATTCCTAGGATTGTTGCTGGCGCTATGGAGTTCATATTTTGTGCCATCACTGGGTTTGAAGACCATGTTGCTTGGTTCACTGGTGTATTTACTCCAAAGATTCCTAGGATTGTTGCTGGAGCTATGGAGTTCATATTTTGTGCCATCACTGGGTTTGAAGACCATGTTGCTTGGTTCACTGGTGTATTTACTCCAAAGATTCCTAGGATTGTTGCTGGCGCTATGGAGTTCATATTTTGTGCCATCACTGGGTTTGAAGACCATGTTGCTTGGTTCACTGGTGTATTTAATCCAAAGATTCCTAGGATTGTTGCTGGCGCTATGGAGTTCATATTTTGTGCCATCACTGGGTTTGAAGACCATGTTGCTTGGTTCACTGGTGTATTTACTCCAAAGATTCCTAGGATTGTTGCTGGCGCTATGGAGTTCATATTTTGTGCCATCACTGGGTTTGAAGACCATGTTGCTTGGTTCACTGGTGTATTTACTCCAAAGATTCCTAGGATTGTTGCTGGCGCTATGGAGTTCATATTTTGTGCCATCACTGGGTTTGAAGACCATGTTGCTTGGTTCACTGGTGTATTTACTCCAAAGATTCCTAGGATTGTTGCTGGAGCTATGGAGTTCATATTTTGTGCCATCACTGGGTTTGAAGACCATGTTGCTTGGTTCACTGGTGTATTTACTCCAAAGATTCCTAGGATTGTTGCTGGAGCTATGGAGTTCATATTTTGTGCCATCACTGGGTTTGAAGACCATGTTGCTTGGTTCACGGGTGTATTTACTCCAAAGATTCCTAGGATTGTTGCTGGAGCTATGGAGTTCATATTTTGTGCCATCACTGGGTTTAAAGACCATGTTGCTTTGTTCACGGGTGTATTTACTCCAAAGATTCCTAGGATTGTTGCTGGAGCTATGGAGTTCATATTTTGTGCCATCACTGGGTTTGAAGACCATGTTGCTTGGTTCACTGGTGTATTTAATCCAAAGATTCCTAGGATTGTTGCTGGCGCTATGGAGTTCATATTTTGTGCCATCACTGGGTTTGAAGACCATGTTGCTTGGTTCACTGGCGTATTTAATCCAAAGATTCCTAGGATTGTTGCTGGCGCTATGGAGTTCATATTTTGTGCCATCACTGGGTTTGAAGACCATGTTGCTTGGTTCACTGGTGTATTTACTCCAAAGATTCCTAGGATTGTTGCTGGCGCTATGGAGTTCATATTTTGTGCCATCACTGGGTTTGAAGACCATGTTGCTTGGTTCACTGGTGTATTTAATCCAAAGATTCCTAGGATTGTTGCTGGAGCTATGGAGTTCATATTTTGTGCCATCACTGGGTTTGAAGACCATGTTGCTTGGTTCACTGGTGTATTTACTCCAAAGATTCCTAGGATTGTTGCTGGAGCTATGGAGTTCATATTTTGTGCCATCACTGGGTTTGAAGACCATGTTGCTTGGTTCACTGGTGTATTTAATCCAAAGATTCCTAGGATTGTTGCTGGAGCTATGGAGTTCATATTTTGTGCCATCACTGGGTTTGAAGACCATGTTGCTTGGTTCACTGGTGTATTTAATCCAAAGATTCCTAGGATTGTTGCTGGAGCTATGGAGTTCATATTTTGTGCCATCACTGGGTTTGAAGACCATGTTGCTTGGTTCACTGGTGTATTTAATCCAAAGATTCCTAGGATTGTTGCTGGAGCTATGGAGTTCATATTTTGTGCCATCACTGGTTTGAAGACCATGTTGCTTGGTTCACTGGTGTATTTACTCCAAAGATTCCTAGGATTGTTGCTGGAGCTATGGAGTTCATATTTTGTGCCATCACTGGGTTTGAAGACCATGTTGCTTGGTTCACTGGTGTATTTACTCCAAAGATTCCTAGGATTGTTGCTGGAGCTATGGAGTTCATATTTTGTGCCATCACTGGGTTTGAAGACCATGTTGCTTGGTTCACTGGTGTATTTAATCCAAAGATTCCTAGGATTGTTGCTGGCGCTATGGAGTTCATATTTTGTGCCATCACTGGGTTTGAAGACCATGTTGCTTGGTTCACTGGTGTATTTACTCCAAAGATTCCTAGGATTGTTGCTGGAGCTATGGAGTTCATATTTTGTGCCATCACTGGGTTTGAAGACCATGTTGCTTGGTTCACTGGTGTATTTACTCCAAAGATTCCTAGGATTGTTGCTGGCGCTATGGAGTTCATATTTTGTGCCATCACTGGGTTTGAAGACCATGTTGCTTGGTTCACTGGTGTATTTACTCCAAAGATTCCTAGGATTGTTGCTGGAGCTATGGAGTTCATATTTTGTGCCATCACTGGGTTTGAAGACCATGTTGCTTGGTTCACTGGTGTATTTACTCCAAAGATTCCTAGGATTGTTGCTGGAGCTATGGAGTTCATATTTTGTGCCATCACTGGGTTTGAAGACCATGTTGCTTGGTTCACTGGTGTATTTAATCCAAAGATTCCTAGGATTGTTGCTGGCGCTATGGAGTTCATATTTTGTGCCATCACTGGGTTTGAAGACCATGTTGCTTGGTTCACTGGTGTATTTACTCCAAAGATTCCTAGGATTGTTGCTGGAGCTATGGAGTTCATATTTTGTGCCATCACTGGGTTTGAAGACCATGTTGCTTGGTTCACTGGTGTATTTACTCCAAAGATTCCTAGGATTGTTGCTGGCGCTATGGAGTTCATATTTTGTGCCATCACTGGGTTTGAAGACCATGTTGCTTGGTTCACTGGTGTATTTAATCCAAAGATTCCTAGGATTGTTGTTGGCGCTATGGAGTTCATATTTTGTGCCATCACTGGGTTTGAAGACCATGTTGCTTGGTTCACTGGTGTATTTACTCCAAAGATTCCTAGGATTGTTGCTGGCGCTATGGAGTTCATATTTTGTGCCATCACTGGGTTTGAAGACCATGTTGCTTGGTTCACTGGTGTATTTACTCCAAAGATTCCTAGGATTGTTGCTGGCGCTATGGAGTTCATATTTTGTGCCATCACTGGGTTTGAAGACCATGTTGCTTGGTTCACTGGTGTATTTACTCCAAAGATTCCTAGGATTGTTGCTGGAGCTATGGAGTTCATATTTTGTGCCATCACTGGGTTTGAAGACCATGTTGCTTTGTTCACTGGTGTATTTACTCCAAAGATTCCTAGGATTGTTGCTGGAGCTATGGAGTTCATATTTTGTGCCATCACTGGGTTTGAAGACCATGTAGCTTGGTTCACTGGTGTATTTAATCCAAAGATTCCTAGGATTGTTGCTGGCGCTATGGAGTTCATATTTTGTGCCATCACTGGGTTTGAAGACCATGTTGCTTGGTTCACTGGTGTATTTAATCCAAAGATTCCTAGGATTGTTGCTGGAGCTATGGAGTTCATATTTTGTGCCATCACTGGGTTTGAAGACCATGTTGCTTGGTTCACTGGTGTATTTAATCCAAAGATTCCTAGGATTGTTGTTGGCGCTATGGAGTTCATATTTTGTGCCATCACTGGGTTTGAAGACCATGTTGCTTGGTTCACTGGTGTATTTACTCCAAAGATTCCTAGGATTGTTGCTGGCGCTATGGAGTTCATATTTTGTGCCATCACTGGGTTTGAAGACCATGTTGCTTGGTTCACTGGTGTATTTACTCCAAAGATTCCTAGGATTGTTGCTGGCGCTATGGAGTTCATATTTTGTGCCATCACTGGGTTTGAAGACCATGTTGCTTGGTTCACTGGTGTATTTACTCCAAAGATTCCTAGGATTGTTGCTGGAGCTATGGAGTTCATATTTTGTGCCATCACTGGGTTTGAAGACCATGTTGCTTTGTTCACGGGTGTATTTACTCCAAAGATTCCTAGGATTGTTGCTGGAGCTATGGAGTTCATATTTTGTGCCATCACTGGGTTTGAAGACCATGTTGCTTGGTTCACTGGTGTATTTAATCCAAAGATTCCTAGGATTGTTGCTGGCGCTATGGAGTTCATATTTTGTGCCATCACTGGGTTTGAAGACCATGTTGCTTGGTTCACTGGTGTATTTAATCCAAAGATTCCTAGGATTGTTGCTGGAGCTATGGAGTTCATATTTTGTGCCATCACTGGGTTTGAAGACCATGTTGCTTGGTTCACTGGTGTATTTAATCCAAAGATTCCTAGGATTGTTGCTGGCGCTATGGAGTTCATATTTTGTGCCATCACTGGGTTTGAAGACCATGTTGCTTGGTTCACTGGTGTATTTAATCCAAAGATTCCTAGGATTGTTGCTGGCGCTATGGAGTTCATATTTTGTGCCATCACTGGGTTTGAAGACCATGTTGCTTGGTTCACTGGTGTATTTACTCCAAAGATTCCTAGGATTGTTGCTGGCGCTATGGAGTTCATATTTTGTGCCATCACTGGGTTTGAAGACCATGTTGCTTGGTTCACTGGTGTATTTAATCCAAAGATTCCTAGGATTGTTGCTGGCGCTATGGAGTTCATATTTTGTGCCATCACTGGGTTTGAAGACCATGTTGCTTGGTTCACTGGTGTATTTACTCCAAAGATTCCTAGGATTGTTGCTGGAGCTATGGAGTTCATATTTTGTGCCATCACTGGGTTTGAAGACCATGTTGCTTGGTTCACTGGTGTATTTAATCCAAAGATTCCTAGGATTGTTGCTGGAGCTATGGAGTTCATATTTTGTGCCATCACTGGGTTTGAAGACCATGTTGCTTGGTTCACTGGTGTATTTAATCCAAAGATTCCTAGGATTGTTGCTGGCGCTATGGAGTTCATATTTTGTGCCATCACTGGGTTTGAAGACCATGTTGCTTGGTTCACTGGTGTATTTAATCCAAAGATTCCTAGGATTGTTGATGGCGCTATGGAGTTCATATTTTGGGCCATCACTGGGTTTGAAGACCATGTTGCTTGGTTCACTGGTGTATTTACTCCAAAGATTCCTAGGATTGTTGCTGGCGCTATGGAGTTCATATTTTGTGCCATCACTGGGTTTGAAGACCATGTTGCTTGGTTCACTGGTGTATTTAATCCAAAGATTCCTAGGATTGTTGCTGGAGCTATGGAGTTCATATTTTGTGCCATCACTGGGTTTGAAGACCATGTTGCTTGGTTCACTGGTGTATTTACTCCAAAGATTCCTAGGATTGTTGCTGGCGCTATGGAGTTCATATTTTGTGCCATCACTGGGTTTGAAGACCATGTTGCTTGGTTCACTGGTGTATTTAATCCAAAGATTCCTAGGATTGTTGCTGGCGCTATGGAGTTCATATTTTGTGCCATCACTGGGTTTGAAGACCATGTTGCTTGGTTCACTGGTGTATTTACTCCAAAGATTCCTAGGATTGTTGCTGGAGCTATGGAGTTCATATTTTGTGCCATCACTGGGTTTGAAGACCATGTTGCTTGGTTCACTGGTGTATTTACTCCAAAGATTCCTAGGATTGTTGCTGGAGCTATGGAGTTCATATTTTGTGCCATCACTGGGTTTGAAGACCATGTTGCTTGGTTCACTGGTGTATTTACTCCAAAGATTCCTAGGATTGTTGCTGGCACTATGGAGTTCATATTTTGTGCCATCACTGGTTTGAAGACCATGTTGCTTGGTTCACTGGTGTATTTACTCCAAAGATTCCTAGGATTGTTGCTGGCACTATGGAGTTCATATTTTGTGCCATCACTGGGTTTGAAGACCATGTTGCTTGGTTCACTGGTGTATTTACTCCAAAGATTCCTAGGATTGTTGCTGGAGCTATGGAGTTCATATTTTGTGCCATCACTGGGTTTGAAGACCATGTTGCTTGGTTCACTGGTGTATTTACTCCAAAGATTCCTAGGATTGTTGCTGGCACTATGGAGTTCATATTTTGTGCCATCACTGGGTTTGAAGACCATGTTGCTTGGTTCACTGGTGTATTTACTCCAAAGGTTCCTAGGATTGTTGCTGGCACTATGGAGTTCATATTTTGTGCCATCACACTGGACAGATGGTGTGCAATTTCTTCAGAGAGGGGCCATGCCATATGGTAAGCTCAACGCAATGAAGTCAATCCTTGAGCTTTAAACGCCTGTAACATGTTGTACAATGAACAAATAGAATCCCTAAATACATTCACACACTTTACACTTAGTTCACTTTGTGTAGAAGAAAATTATTATTGTTTAAATTCAGACGAATGTACAACGCGCTGCCCATTCGCGGGTCGCTCCAGATCCTGTGGCCTTAAGTGCACAGTACTGCAACAACAGATCGTTAGGACTTGTACAATCTAGGGCAAGCTACCCTAGTAAATAAAATACTGGTGAAATCGGATGTGCTGGCCTAGTCACCATAGGTAGATAATTTGCACAACGTAAAAGTCGTTCTTGTCAAAGATCAATTTAATATCACAATAAGAATGATAAAATTGGTCGCGAACGAGAAAAAGAAGACGTCTATGTACCATCTTCTTCTTTCTTTTGTCAGCACACTGTTACCGGGTTGTTAACCCAGTGTCATAGTTTTATATATTTGTCTTGCGCCTCTCTGGTGACTTGTGTGATGGTTTTCTTAGTCCCTTGGCAGAATTCAACTACGTTATCTATCCATCTTTTCCTCAGTCTTCCTCTCGCCTTACTTCTTGATATTCTGTTGTGAAAAGCTTCATAGGCAGTTTGGTCTGTTCGCATTCTTACTAATCACTGCATCAAAAATTTACTACAATTGACCAATGCTGCCTGTCCATTATTCAGCTAGTGTACTTTGACAAACCACTGTCTATTCATCTTTTAGTGTTGTCCACCCCTTTGTGAAACCATCTGTATTGGAGAAGAACAAAGAAAGTGAAAATAATTAAGAACAATATAGTTAATACTGGCAAAGAAAGAAATTCTGATAAAAATAAGCAATTGCAGATATTTCCAATAAGAAGGAAATACATTATCATCACTGTGATATTAACAATAACTAAAACAGTTTCATATTTCTTGATGGTTTTGTGTTTTCAGTAGATGAAGTACATTATCATGATTTGGATGAAATGGTTTTGGCCGTTAACAACTTGAATGATGTCAGTGAAAATGAATATACAGTCTGCACAGATGACGCTATCAAGGTTGCTGAAGGTAAATTAGGCTCACTGATTCATTAAGTATGATCCAGATAATGGAGATTGGTTAGGTGCGCAGACAATGAACTGTATATCTATAAAGGTTAACAATTTGCAGAATTATGTTCATCTCCATTCATGCTCTAGTCAAGCCAGTTATAAGTGATGAGAAAGTGATCTAACTATACTATTTCCTAATTCCACATCCTAGTATTATGAGATCTCTAGCTTCTAAGTACTAGTACTATGAGTTTTCTAACTTATAAGTCCTAGTACTATGAGTCTTCTAACTTATAAGTTCTAGTATTATGGGATTTCTAACTTATAAGTTCTAGTACTATGAGTTTTCTAACTTATGTTCTAGTACTATGAGATTTCTAGCTTCTAAGTTCTAGTACTATGAGATCTTTTGCTTCAAAGTCCTAGTACTATGAGTTTTCTAACTTATAAGTTCTAGTACTATGAGTTTTCTAAGTTCTAGTACTATGAGTTTTCTAACTTATAAGTTCTAGTACTATGAGTTTTCTAACTTATAAGTCCTAGTACTATGAGTTTTCTAACTTCTAAGTTCTAGTACTATGAGTTTTCTAACTTATAAGTCCTAGTACTATGAGTTTTCTAACTTATAAATTCTAGTACAACGAGGTATCGAACAAAATTTCTAGTATTATGAAGTCTTCACCCATTTACACCACTATATCCTTACACACCATATTACTACATTAACCTATTTATTTTAGATTATGAACAGAAAGGGAACTATGGTCTTCCAGATTTGAGTGTGGAGACAACATACACTGACACCCCAAGCAACATTCCTGTAGGTCTTGGTGACTATGGAAATATACTTGAAACTTCTACCAATGATCAGATTCCTGTTGAATCACTGGTTTCAGGAAATATGACACCAGGTTTGTTCATTTAATTTTTACCTTCATGTGTTTTAATATTACCAGGAAGTTTCTGTGGCATGGAGGTAAGGTGCTCGGCTCTCACTCCAAAGATTCTCAGTTTATTCTATGTATGGAGCAATATAGCACCGAGTAACTCTTGAAGTTATCTGTGATTTTAAAAACACCTATTTTCATACCATCAGTTCTATTGAGAAATACAGTTTTAGGCAAAAATATTTTTTCTTTGACCAACATCACATGATTGATGATATGGTCAACATTACGCCAATTGTGATTTAAAATTTTGATATTGTTATCATTATGTTTTCAAATTTAGTGGATATAATACACATATTTTGTTGATGTAGACAGACTTTTTGCAAATTTACCAATTGCAATGGTAACTTATGTTCCTAAAACAGAATTTTTAAAAATATCTACAATAAACTATGTTCAAAAAATGATAGTTCATGAGTAACATATATGACTTCTTTGCAATACAGAAAACGCATATGCAGCACCAGCTAAGACAAGGCCACAAAGAAAACCAGAACCATTGGCACATACCTTCATATCTAAGAACGGGTCCTATGTGAATGGAACTCTAGACATACCAAGTCCCAGTAAGCCTATCTCCGATGAGACCTCAAGTGATGAAGAAGATATGTTAAATGATGGTACATCCTTTCTACTTTCTACATTATAACTTTTCAACGTTTCTTTTAGCGTTTCTTTGACTTATTATTTACTATTATTGTAAACCAATTCTATTATTTCTATGGGTTTATTCCCTTTTGATCAAAGAATATCAAAGTAGGCATTAAGTGGGATGCACAAGGTTCAAGAAAGAGAGGACAACTTGGGGAAACAATAAAATGTACTTTGCTGAGAGAGGCAAGAAATATTGGTCTCAGTTCCATGGAGGAGATTGAGCGTGTTGCCCAGGAAAGAGCGGTATGGAGAAATTTCTTGCAGGCCCTATGTAACGTATAACAGTAAGAGAGGAATTATTACTATTATTTCCTTTTAGGACAGAGCAAAGTTGAGCTTTCCCTCTCAAGAAGACAGACATTTATTTAGAAAATAGAAATGACTACTGTAACAATTTTGAAAATTCTGAAAGAAATATTTGAACACTAAATATGTATAGAAAAGTATATATATATATATATATTCTTAGTTATTCTATGAATCTTTCAAGTTAATTTTTCAAGGTTTGTGACAATTATATAAGTTAGTTTTCCAATTATTCATACAAAATATGCAAACCAATACATTCTTTTAAATACTGAACAATAAAAAATTGGTTATTGGTTATTTGTTATTGGTTACTAAACTGATGTCATTGCACTCGGGCAGACCCATAGGTGCTCAGTCTCCCCCAACAGATATCAAAGAATATGCATACTGATGGTTCCTGTGGCTCGCTGATTAAACACACCTCTCACTCTGCCTCTCAGGCATCCAGTTCGACTTGAACAACGGTAACTCCAAACTGCTTAAATCGCTTGATCAATTCAACATTAGTGTCCTCATCCAACAGAGAGTCTCGAAGAGACCGAAGAATATCCCCTTATCCATCTTCAACTCCCCAACAATCGATGCTGTTGATGCAAGCCTGTCCGCTCTCTCATTACCGTAAACACCGCATGCCCAGGACAGTATATCCACGTAAGCCGCTGGATTAAAAAAGTACATTATACTCACAGAATATGATTTTACTCCATGCTTGAATCATGAGAGAATTACTATTTCATAATATTTTTTTTCATTCTAAACGTTGAATTCTTTGGCGAGGTCCTCGATGCCATCATTCAATAAGCAGCTAATATCTTCATATTAAATACCATCAGGATCTTGAGAAGTGTTTTCGGACCCTTTAAGTGTTGCTCTGATAGCCTCATTAGTGATACACATTTCTTCATACAATGCTACATCACTGCACAGCTCTGCTATGATCTTCTTGGCCATCAGTCTTCCAGTCTCGTCACTCTGTTCTGTTTGCTGTATATAGCATTTGAGGAGGGTTTTCCCTTATTCTCATCCTACTTCTGTCAGACCTGGTCTGTGCTCTGGAAATTCAGGATGCCTCTATGTTGTGCAGTACCACTCATGCGCTGATAAAGTTTCCAGAACGTTGATATGAATTGTTAAGCTCACATTCTACTGCAGAATTTATTCCATGGGGTACTTTTAGTCTGACTTTCACATGTTCTAAAGTACACTTTTATCCCATCCATGTAATTTTTGGGACCTTCCCACTGCCTACTCCTGTCATTGAAGTCACAACAAAAGATTATATTTTTCTTGTCCTGGTTAAATAAACGTTGCCACTGATACATATCTACTTTGGCGTTGCACAAGTACACATTAACTTTCATAGCTTGTATGGTGTCACAGTTCCACTTTGAAATGTTAATTTCAGATGACACTATGTTATACCTAACTAGAATTGCCTGTGTTTATAATCTTGATAACAGTGCTCAATTTCTGGTATAGTCAGTTCCATAATTACTCAGAAATGGATGAGTATTCAAAATCATCACTGTAACTATCATATTTCTCTGTCACTTAAAACTTTCAAATAAGCACTTATAGAGACAGCCTGATAGAACTATTGTTTGAAACTAAATTATACATAAATTAAATTGGGCTGCACTACACCAGGAACATTTATTTGTAACCTCTGAAACGGAAGCTGTAAAACACTCAAGGACTTCATTACTGATTTACTTCCATTTTAGTATGATTTACATTGAATGTTTAAAAAGTATAATTATTTTCTTGTCTGATGTCATATTAGGTCTAGCTCAAGCTTCTCCAACCAATGGCAATGAGGGAGATTATAGTATCCCAAGAAATACACAACTGGATTCCATAGGTCAGTTCTGAAAGATTTACTTTGTTTGGGTGTTAATCTTTCTCATGTTGTTGATTATGCAGTATATCTCACATAATTTCATATAATATAAATATATAATAACATTTTTTAATTTCGGATTTAGAACTTCTTTTTGTGAGGATATGTAAAGGAGAAAGTCTACCACACAAAAAACCAACCAAAATGTATTGCAGCATGCGAGCGACTAATAACAAGAACTTGTTGAATAAGAATAATGAAAGCTTCTACTGTATTTTGTTTTCAACTCTATTTGCCATGTCTTATAGGTTTTTACCATTAATTGATTGATTGATTCGGTGAGTAACTGGGTGTGCTTTGATCTCTTTCTTACACAGAAAAACCTCAGTGGTGGTGTAAAAACACTGTAGCACCTGCGAGGATCTCCAATAAATGTTTGAAGATGGTGAAAATATTGCGTATGCATTTTTTTTTTTTTCCAATGAATTTTGCTCTGGTAGCTGCTTTCTAGCCTGGCTTTTCAATTTGGAACTGTCAAGGGTTCTTTTAGTGTTCAAATTCAACACAAGACCTACGTTTTATCGTCAGTTTCTGATAGAATTAGAAACTCATGTTGCCAGTGCTGTTATTCAATAATGTTTTATTATTTATTGGTTACATTAAAAATGCTACTATATAATCATTCTGACATAGTTATTTTGAAGGAACAAAAAATGTAATATATACTGATCTTACTTATATTTCAGTCAAGACTCAAGAATGCCAGTATGATACTCCACCTAGTAAGCAACATTTAAACAGGGGTCTGACCACCAGCCACAATGGGGCTCCAAAACTTAATGAAAGCCCTATTCCTGCCCAAAGAAATCAAGCTGGAATGCTCACACCCCCGATTAGAAGCAATCTTAACAAGAAGCACCTTAAAGAAAATGAGAATTCGGAACAAAACAGACACGACAAGGAACATGGATTATCAATAGTTCCCACTATACAATCAAGGCCCCTTCCCGACTGTCCTGCCCCCAAAAATTCATCGAATGGGGAGAGCTACACTCTACCTATCTTGATCAAAGAAAAATACACATTTGAGAACAGTGATGAATACATCAACAGTGAAGATGCTATTCATTCTCAAGAAAGGAATATATCTAATCCCAGTCACAGTATTTACCTCGAAAACTATGGTTCCTCAAACAGCTAAAATAATAAATTGGGATTTGTAACATAACTGAATTATGGCCGAAAAACAAAATAAACTATGCTTTTTTTTTCTACTGTACATCCAGAAACAGAAACAAGTACCAATGGTTTGTTAATATGGAATAAAAGAGGAAACCATGGAATTGTAGATAAAGTAGTAAGACTGTTGACAACATGTAATTTGTAACATAAACTTTTCTTTTTCTAACATATACTTATTATTTGATTACATATTTTTGAGGATGCCAATAAAGTTTTTCAAAGTTTTCTAGTATTTCAAGAATTAAGAATAAAATTTGTTACTATTAAAAGTTAACTGCATATCCTTTATAGGACTTTGCAAATCAACCCAGGCTTTTAAACGCTGTTTGTGATTTTTCTAGGCATTATTACGTCCAGTAGTTTGCCATTGCTTTCTGAAAGGGTGGTGCCATCGTCCATTTTGTTAAAATCCACACGAAACAATTTGCAACCAAACTGTCCGCAGCTGATTCGAACTCAGAACATCGGGGTTAATAGACCGAGTCACTATCCCCAAAGCCACAGATGCCACAATGTTACTATTACATTTTAATAATAGGTAAGTGGTATAACATAAGCTCTCTTTAATAAGCATTTCTACTAACAGATACTTTGTTATTAATTAGTCCTGATGGGTATATTTCAACTAAGGACTTTCAAACTTAATGATTTTTAGTGAGTTAGAGGTTAAATATGAGTATAAGCAATGGCAAACTACTGAACATATAAGTGGCGCCAGAAAATCAACAACTCGTTTACTGTGGTTGATAGTGACATCCTGTAAAGGATATGCCAAGATTTTCATTTCATATTTGCTTTAATAACTGTAACACAGATTTATTGGCAGAGACACAAAATGAGAGAGTATATTTGGGATATCACTGAAATCATTGTACAATATCATCATAATTTTACATTTTGTGCATCAATAAGAGCAGAGAGTCATCACTGTATTTATCCACTTTGTCAGAAACCTGCATTGAAATATTTAATTTCCCTTGAAATTGTGGTTTCTTATTGATATTTGTCTTAAACTATAAGGTTTCTAGCTCAAAAAGAATTCTCTTTGTTTATCTTCTAAGACATACTTTGCAGAATTCAATGGTCCAGTTTTGTTCTTCTCAATAAATGCTGTTGGATCCAGCTGATATTGGGATAATTTGACATATGAGATGCTATATTATTTTTGTCATCTTAGGAGAATACTTGGGTATATCTAGGATGGTAAGATTAGCAATATCCGACTTAAAGAGCTAACTGGTATAGAAGACATAAATAAAGAGATACAAAAGAGATGATGGCAATGGATAGGATGTCCTCAGGAGGAGAAAAGAAAGGGGACCAAGGCATGCAATGCAGTGGACACCACAAGGACAGTGGACACTACAAGGACAGTGGACACCACAAGGACAGTGGACACTACAAAGACAGTGGACACTACAAGGACAGTGGACACTACAAGGACAGTGAACACCACAAGGACAGTGGACACTACAAGGACAGTGGACACCATAAGGACAGTGGACACTACAAGGACAGTGGACACTACAAGGACAGAGGACACCACAAGGACAGTGGACACTACAAGGACAGTGGACACCACAAGGACAGTGGACACTACAAGGACAGTGGACACTACAAGGACAGTGGACACTACAAGGACAGTGGACACTACAAGGACAGTGGACACTACAAGGACAGTGGACACCACAAGGACAGTGGACACCACAAGGACAGTGGACACTACAAGGACAGTGGACACTACAAGGACAGTGGACACCACAAGGACAGTGGACACTACAAGGACAGTGGACACTACAAGGACAGTGGACACTACAAGGACAGTGGACACTACAAGGACAGTGGACACTACAAGGACAGTGGAACACGACATGACAAGGACAGTGGACACAAGACAGTGACACACAAGGACAGTGGACACTACAAGGACAGTGGACACTCACAAGGACAGTGGACACCACAAGGACAGTGGACACTACAAGGACAGTGGACACCACAAGGACAGTGGACACCACAAGGACAGTGGACACTACAAGGACAGTGGACACACAGACACAGGACAGTGGACACCTACAAGGACAGTGGACACCACAAGGACAGTGGACACCACAAGGACAGTGGACACACAGGCAGTGACACACAAGGACAGTGGACACACAAGGACAGTGGACACCACAAGGACAGTGAAAAAGGACAGGCCTAAGGACATGGACACCACAAGGACAGTGGACACTACAAGGACAGTGGACACCACAAGGACAGTGGACACCACAAGGACAGTGGACACCACAAGGACAGTGGACACCACAAGGACAGTGGACACCACAAGGACAGTGGACACCACAAGGACAGTGGACACTACAAGGACAGTGGACACTACAAGGACAGTGGACACCACAAGGACAGTGAAAAAAAAGGAAGGCCTAGGGGCACATGAAGAACTTTTAAAGCAGAACTCAAAGACATAAATAGGATTAGGCTTCAGTATTGAGAAAAGCACAAGATCAAATTGAGTCAAATTTGATGTTTCTACCTTATGTTCCCTTGGAAGGACGAGGATTCATAATGTTGATTGGTATTATTTTAAATCATCTACCAAAATTTTGTTTATTTAAAAAAAAAGGGTTACAGAAACAGATTTCGCACAAACAACTAAATGCTTCATATAAATTCACCAAATATCTTTGATCCTATAATTTCAAAAAAGACTATTTGACACTACAAAACAAACTCAAAATGAAGACTTCAGTGGTCAATGCAAATGCATATACACAAAAACAATTGTATATCTTGCAACAAATTTATTTGAGTCATTGTGTTTGTAAATACAAACTTGTAAATAATTTTAATGAAATTCCAAATGTCATAAAGGTTTATTTTTGTAATTAATATAATTTTAATATTGTTATTGATGATTAATAACGTTTTGTACTTACAGCAAATATTAGTGTCACAGAACAGATTATTGTATGTATCATTTCCAGCTCATTTGATTAATTTCATTAAAATGCTTGGAACATTTTAATTGCAGAAATTATGATAATTTGACTTGATATTTTTCTCCATAATTTTTGAAAAATAAATGACTGAATACTTAGCACACACATGTCTCTCAATTTTGAAAATACATGTTCTTGATTGTTTGATTGATTAGATACCAGCTCCACAACAAAGGTCAGCTGCAATAGAACCCCAACATTTTCTGTCTCTTGACATGGTGATTCATTTCTGCCAAATGTTTCTTTTGTCCATTTCTTAATTTTTTCTTCTTAATTCTACCGCCTCCTTCATCATTCACACTTTCAATCTTTCCCTCTAGTTAGCTTTTCATCAGAATGTGATGTCTCTCTTTCTGTAGAAAATATTTTGTTGTCTCTGATTGATCTTCTTTACCAATTCTTGCTTCATTCCCAACTTTTTCAGGGTTTCATTGACTTTTCTTCTGTGTGTCTTGTGAAATATGTCAAATTTCTTGATATTTGTTTTGAGTGTTCATACAAACTGTGTTTCCTTTAGGAAAAACATACAAGTTTTAAGTACAGATCATATACAAATCAATCTCTAACCCTCATTAAAAAAATTCCAATAATGACCTCCTTGCAGTGAATATACTGTATCAGAAGTCATCTACATTCATTGTTTGCCTTATTGTCTCCAGAGACAATATGTTTTGCGTCACGTAGTTTGTAACAGAAGTAACTAAATTCTTAATCCCCACAGGCTTATTGTATGGTATTCTTAACTCTTTCCACGCAGTTATTTCCTCAATTTTTAAACAGTTAACCCTTTCGCCCTGTATTATTTTGACCTCTGGACGCATTTATTTTGCGATTCAAATTTAACATTCAATGTCAATTAGTTTAAACCTTTATAACTCTAGTACTGTTTCTCTAAAGTATGACATATTATATATTAAATTGTTGATAATTGAATGTAGAATACATTAATATAATAATATTTTACATCAGGTGATATACGTTTGAGAAAATTAGATTATTGCAGTATGACTATTTTGAAAAAACAAAAAAACCATAAAAAATATTTTTACTCTCGGGTTTGTATTACATCTTAATATTCATAGAAGTTTCCAGAAGTAGCAGTTAAATGAAGATAATCTATGTGCGAACATATTCTATAAGTTTCATCTAACTAGGAGCAGTAGTTTTTATAATATTCACTTTTTAGTGTGGACACGTCAATAAATGGAATGTGGAACGCCATTCTTTAGATGCAATTATTACATTAGACTTACAACTATCGTTACTACATGTCATAAACAATCAAATGTCATTATTACCATCAATTAAATCTTCTTCATTACTATCACAAGTTATAAGTTGATCTAACAGTACTCAAGATTACACTGTAAACATCGTCGGAATCATTAACGTTTAAAAAAAAGTATCGACTTGAACACAATAATACACTGCTTTCCCTCTTTCAAATCTTTGTTAAATTGAAATAGTAATGTACCTACATATATGTACTTTCCGTTTCTGAAGATTTTTAACTTCAGTAAAGAGGTTCTGAAAATACATTCGTTTCCGTGAACAGACATCCAAAAGCCGATATATCGGTTCTGCGACATCATGAACATTACTCTGAACCGATATATCGGCTCTGCAGTCCCGATGGGTTAATTCAGGGAGGTAAAAGAAATCCTAAATACTTTTCAATAAATAAACATATATATATATATTTATATATATTATTATTATATGCTAAATTGAAGAAAACTGGACAACCCAATATAATAACAAGGTTGAAAAGTAGTAGAAGTAAAACTGTAGAAGTAAAACTAGAAAGACTTCTTATAAGGAAGCAACTCTATGGCGCAGTGTGTTGCAGTTTGTAGCTAAAAGCGTGGAAAGAGTTAATCCAAAAATAAACACAGAAACAGAATAGATGACAAAACTAATATCCTTTGCCATTCTTGCTGTTTTAATTTAAATACAATATATTATTTTGTTGTTACTTGTTTGATCTTTTTAATGAACAAATCATTTTACTGTAATCATAATAAATGTGCACATAGTTAGTGTGTACAGTTTTCTGACTTTGATAATATTTGTTGTTTTTTAAATTGCATATTTTGGATATTTTTTCAATCAACATGCATATGTTGTTTTTGTTAATTTGAAAACAGTATTAGTGAAAGTAATATACATGATGATAACACTTGATGTTATTTTTTTTTTATCAGAGTGGCTTATACAAAATATAATTTGTTATATTTTACAATATGTCTACTTAATGCGATTATTCATAATTGTGTAGTATTTTCACTTCATATGAAATTTATTATGACAGTATCAAATATTTCATTCTGAACACAATTTTCTGTGACTTCATTAATATAAATATTTTATTTTCATAGAGTTTGTGTATGTCATGAAGAGTAAATGGGAGATTATATTATAATTTTCAAGCCAAGTGTACAAAAGGGAGGTCTGACTTGTTTCCTGCTGTTCTTTTTTTGAGGATTAGGTGGCCTATAAGATAGAACACCATCCTTTTACTCTTTAGGATGTGTTTTCAATTGCTAAAAATGGAAAGTTTATTTTAAGGTGATAAAAAGCGTTAACCTTTATGTACACAATATGACAAAAGGAAAGGTTTATGGCGAGAACAAGACAGATCCTAGTGAACCTAGATGGGAAGAAAAGAAGTTAACACTCGGATAGGATGCAACTTGAGAAAACCCAAAGGGAATACAACAAGAATGACCCCATGCTGAAACCCACAAGGAAAATTACAGAAAGGGAAACCTAAAAATATGTGAAGAGTAGATTTTTGTATGCAAAGTTTAGTGATATACAAAAGAACTGAAAGGAAAAGCAAGAGATAGCTAAACATAGGGAGACAGTATAAGATTGTAGAAAGCCTATGCCCTAATCAGGGTTAAAAACACAAAAAGAGAGAAGAAAAGAGACATTGTATGACAGTGCAGTTAAGCTGTTTTTTTATTAGACACAAAATTCATGTAACCTTTTTCTTGAATATTTCATTTTCCCATCTTCAAACATACCAAGTGTATGCATTTCTGCTGTTGTTTAATTAGGTTGCACCTTCACAAAGAAAAAACCTTCATAATCTTTGTCTTTTTATGTTCTTTTATTTGTTTGCCATAATAATTTATCAAATATTTTACTTTATTACTACATTTTATGTGTCTCACTATCATAATATGATACAAATCTTAGATACATGTTAGACATATGTTCTTCTTAATGTTTGTCTGCCACATTTGATATAATCACTTGTCTAATGATTTGATATAATCACTTGTCTAATGAATCCAAAATATTTAGAGCCTAACACTTTGCAACTTTAAAACACACTCTATTAATTTTTCCTGACATTATTCTGTCCAAATTTTGCACTACTTTTCAATCAATTTTCTAATCCATTTTTTATATTCTTCATTACTTAAGACATTTTTTCTCTTGTTGTGTTGATGTAATTACATTTTCTAACTCTTCATGTGCCTGGTGTTTGATCTGCGCCTGTTCGCTGAAACATTGACTTTCAAGTTAACAACTTTCCTTATGCTCTCAAAATTTTTGAATAACACAATCAAACTTTCTTTACATTAACATCCTCACCATAACAGTTTCTGATCCTTATTTTCTGAAATAAACAAAATTATTATAAGTTATGCAGTAATAACTAAAGTGGCCCATCTGCCCAGCGTGTTCGTAGCGCGTTGGACTACGGGTGACTATCTCTCTGTGTGTGGGGTTCAATTCGCGGATGGCAGAAAAAGCCACAGATTCCCAGATTTACGGTGTTCGTGGCACCGAACCGAAGGGATACGATGTCCATGACACCGAGCCGAAGAGCTGAAAAGCTCAAGTGCTTCTGGATCGAAAAAAAAATAATAATAACTAAAGTGCTGGAGAACTGGAGAATAACTGTTACCCAAAAGATATAAGATTTTTTTTTCCGAAAACACAGTAAGTTGATATAAAATCTGACACCAGCCACTTTCTATTCAACCAGCATTCCATCTGTAGTTTATCCAGAGCTCAACCTAACTTGATTCAAATGCTGACATCCATATCCACAAAGCCTTTTCTCTCTCTAATCTCATAAATGGATGGCTACTTTTTCTCTATTTTATAATCATATGCTGATGGCCTCCCTTTTGAGTAGTCTCATTCTTCTAGCCTTTACTGGCACCAACTTTAGCAAACTAGAGTTTTGCTTGTTACTTTTGTACTTACATTCATACATACATTCTTCAATGCACATTTTTTTAAGTTGTCTTACAAATTTATTAAATAAGTAGTCATTAATGTACTTTTCTGTATAAAGCACTGCAAAAATGACTTCAATGTATATAACATTGATTTTTATGTCAGTGAGAAGGATTATTGTTGAAGGACCCAACTGTTGTGTGCGTTGCTGTGAGTTATGACCATTTTGATTGCTTTCATTAAGGCATCCATTTTTTATTTTAAAATGTATGGAACATTTGCCTGTAGGTGTGACATTCTCTGTTTCTTCTCCACCTGGTTCCCCAATTGCATTCCACTTCTCCACCTGAGACGGCCTCTTTTACAGAACCAGCTGTGCACATATATGTCCATACATCCTTTTTTTGGTATATTTTATGATGTATGTGGTCTTCTTTTGCCTCTTTTGACAATTACACTAAAACTTCAGTTTTTAAGATCATACATAGTACACTATTACTGATTTTTATTTTTTTTGCCTGGGGTGAGTATTATTAAAGGTGTTAGTAAGTTTATATTTTTATGATCTTGTGTAAATCATATGCACCAGGAAAATGATTACTCAAACTGTTTTGTAATATCAAAAGAAAAGTGTAATTATTCAGGTCATTATAAAAAGGTAACTTTGTTCTTAAGTTTATGATAAACAACAATTGTGTAAATTATTACTTCCATATTAAACAACGAAGTTAATTAAACAAAAACTGTGTTACTTACTTTTCAACAATACTAATTTTCTGAATTGTTACTAGTTATTTCCATCGAACCATGTACATGTTGAAAATAACAGAATAAAATATTTTACAATTTAATTATTTGCGTTGGGTCTGAATTTGTTGTAGTTATAAAGATCACTATCAACAACAGATTTCAGTAATTGCTGAAAGCTCATTTTCTCTTCTTTCTTCTTTTGTCGTTACACTGTTACCAGGTTGTTGCCCAGTGTCATGGTCTATTTTGCTTTTTTTTACAGTATTCTGCTATGCCATCTATCCATCTTTTTTGTGGTCTTCCTCCTGCCTTCTTTCCTGATTTCTGTAGTAGAAGACTGCATACGGTGGCAATTTTTTGTGCATATTATCTTCCATCAACTGACTTAAAACTTGTACAATTGCAACAAGTGTACTCTTCATTCAGCGATTGTAAAACCAGCTTTTAGTAATCTCAGATCAAAGGTCATCTCCACATCATCTCTTGAATGGAATTGATGTCCAACATATTCTGTCTTTTAAATTGTTGGTGCATTCAGTCAAACTGTTCTTTGCTTATCTTATTTTTCCATCTAACATGTATCATCCTCTTGCCTGTTTGTCTCAGTTTTACCTCAGTTTTTGCCTCTTCCAAAATTCCCTAAATCTCCATCATTTGTAATGGAGACGGCATCGCTGTGGAAATATGTACTCATTTCAATATATTTAACAGTAATCCCCATATTGGCGAGCTCAACAGTTGGCTGAAACATTTATTTTAACAAACTGATCTTCTGGTGCCCCTCCTATCAAATCGACAGTCTGCAGAGTCAGCCTCTCACGACAGATGCTCACATCATGTTGTAATCTTCTTGACACCATCATTCAATGATCCCATAATTGGATTCTTCCATTATGCAAATGGCATTCAAGGGTATTCACATAAGTGGCGGCAAGCTTCATAACGGTGACGATCTATAATCTACGGATTCTACGTCAGGTATAATGCCACTTGGCTGTGGGTTTGTTTTTTTAAGCCGTTTTTCATATAGTGTGGCGTCGCTCAGAACCGGTTCTAGCTTCTCATTCATACTGAGCGGTTTAGCTTACTTTCATCCAGATCTCCCTCTTTTGCTGAATTCTGCAGTGCAAACTTGGACAAATCTCTGAATAAGATCTGCCTTCCTACTGGACATTGCGAGGTTGTATTGCCACAGTATAGTTTTAAGCTCGACAACAGTTAGCAGGATATATGCAATAGATATACGTATGTATACTTTTACCTTAATAATAGGGTCTAAGGGCGAAGGATTGACTTCCTTGTAATGGGTTTCCCCATATGGCTCCATCCCTGTATGGAGAGATGGCACCCATCTGCAGAGAGTGTTGCACAAAACACGAACTCCGTAGCTCCGGCAACAATTCTAGGGATCTCATAAAAAAATTGCACATGTTGAGTCTGTCTAGATTCGAACATACAGCCTTCAGAGTGATAGGCAATCACCTTAACAACTATGCCAGTGAGATCCCCAATACTTATACCAAACAGTTTCAATGTGATATCGCCCCACACCCTAATTAGTAATGTATGGCAATAAGTCACTTAAATTTGCAGAAGCTTGTCTGTGGCTGCTGTCTCCAAACTCTACATAATATTATATCCGTAACTTGCCCAGAGTTGAAGCTAACAGCTATGCTTATTTCACATTATATACATGATTTGGGTCATATAACCCTTGCGCATGCAGTGTGTCCTATAATATTCATGCATACAGCTTTTACCACAACGTTCAATCAAATCTCATGCAAGAAGCCATTTACACTTATCGTTGTTATTTCCTTCCTTGTTATTGACGAGTGTATTTATTGCTGCATAGACTATCTGTCAACCAAATCATACAGTCATGAGATGCGGTGTTCAGTTTCACATGCTTGCAGGTTGATATCATCTATCTATTCTCTAATTCTGTTTTGCCTTTCAGCATCAGGTTGAAAAAGGAGACAACTTGAACGAGCCTCTCTATGTGTCTTGTCTTGCTCGCTGGTTGTGTTCGTAAGGACGCTCGTATTGCTAGGCTAGGTGATGGGTGTCATAAGAAATGAGGATAAGTGGTTTGAATCCTGTGTTTGTCTATTTGTTTTTTCAGAAGCTCTTTAATACCTGTACACTGTTTATTTGTTGATCATCCTCTCCAGTCCTAATTTACCTCACAGCTTTAAGGTTGATGTCATCAAGGGTTTATATAATAGTATACAGACACATTTCTTATCATAATACCCAATTATATATAAATTATCGGATTCTACGAAAGGAGGTCATTCTTATTTTTCATGTTTGTTGGCCTACACGCTCTGATATAACTAAAAAAATGGTTCGTCCTTAGGTTGAATGTACCGTGCTTTGGCCTAAAGAGGCTTTAATCCCATACACAACAAATAAAAACACATTTCTTGTCACACTGAGAAAATGGTCATCAAAATAGACGCACTATATGGGAAATGTAATGGGTTGCATTATGCAATAATATCCAGGCAAAGTAGATGTTCAATGAGGCCTTTACAACTGTTTGAGAGTACGGCTGCGGTTGCCCCGTTGCAACAAGTTGTATTTTAAATTCCTTAGGGCTGCATTTAGCAGGGAGGGGTGAGTCATATTGACTGTTGTTTACTGTCTTGCCATCTGTCTTATTCATAGATTCCCAAACTTGTTCGGTCCACCACCCACTTTGCATTACATAAACTTTGTAACGCCCCCCCCATTATTACAGTTTGCCAACGCCCCTACAGACATATATATATATATATATATATATATATATACATGCTCTATTTTCACTTTGACATAGAAAATTGATATATATTTCTGTCATACATGGTCAATTTTCAAATGATTATATACATGAAATAGAAAATTGATGAAAAAATGGATCGTGTAAGATGGGCATCAGATTAATGAAAATGCAGAATTCACATTTTTAATGATTATACAATCGCAAAATTACGAAAAAACTCCCACAAAATGCTTCTGAACCCACTATGCCCCCCCTCCACCTGGAAGGCTTCAGCGCCCACTGTGGGCGGTACTGCTCACTTTGGAAACCCATGGTCTAATTCCATATCTGATGTTTGAATTTCTTCTAAGACATCGCTGTCACTTAGTCAACTCTAGTTAGCATTATTTGAGACTGTACCTTGGTAGTTAAATTTCCTCAAACCAAAGTCTGTAGGCATATAGACGTATTCACGTTGTCTGAAGCATTAGTGAACAATGTTTGCTTGTTATGTAAGGGATTAAACCCTCTAAGCCGAGGCACACACTGTCAAACTATTAACACAAGAACACGTTTTGTTGGTTATATCAGAACCTGTAGGCCAAAAATAAAATACAAAATGAGAAAGAACATTTGTGGAGAATGTGTATTTCAAGATAATATTTAGACCTGCCAAATTCGCATAGAAACAACACACGGCGCGGCGACTTGGATGTTACTAGCCCCTACAGGTACTAATCGTCAGAGGCTTGCGAGTTGTTAAGCTGCCGGTCTCTCGCTCCAAAGTACTCAATTCGTTCCTGCATGGAGCGTTTGTGATATTTTTCTACATATCCAGTGCTGGATTAAGCCAGCGCGGGGCCTGTAGCAAATGTTACCAAGAGACCCTAGGTTTTGAATGATATAAACTCATAAATTATGTTCACTAATTCTTATAATGGCCAGTATGGTTTACCAACTATCTCACGTGTTTGTGCTCTAATGAGAAAAATTTATCAGAAAATGTATCTTTGCTGAAAAAAACTAGATCTGAAAAAAGTAATGAAACCGAAATTTTACAAGCTAAACATTTTCTGCTCTAGATGCGGTCTCCAGAAACGCGGGGCCCGTAGCATTTGCTACTTCTGCTATATGGCTAATCTGGCACTGCATTGGGCGGCTTTTATGACTTACTAAATAGTTACGACTGCATTATTCTATTTTTGTTTTTCGAGTGTAGGTCTGCTGTCATCAATGCTTCTGCTCAGCTCTGCCAGGCCGTGCATATGGAGCAATAGCAGTTCACCCTCTCCCCATCCGCCATAAAAATCGCATGATTACAAATCTAGTTATTCCACGGGGGTATGATATAATGTAAAGCCAACTATAAACTCACATTAGTTAAGTTGTCTGTGTATTATGAGAAAAAATGGTTCCATTTCATAACAACCGACAAAGTCAATAGACGACGAGACAGATATATCTTATCTTAACCACATTTGCCGTTGAAGCGTCGTGGGGAGAGTTAGTTTCTATCTTGTGCCAGGTGTGTTGCGCTTGACGTTGTCAGGCCATGCTTTCGCAAGGACTCTGAGATGTTATCTATCCATCGTGTTCTTGGCCTGCCTCGTGCTCTGCGTGTCGATTATTGTAAGCACGTGTTGGTAGTAAATGTGGTTGCATTCTCATTAGATGGCCGAACCACTTGATTCTTTGCTTCGTGCAGGGTAACGAGAGCGCTGACTTTCTTGCAAACAATGCCCCAACTCAAGCTGGCAGAAGTAAGGACAGAGCCGATATCATCTATGCCCTATGCGGTACGATCTCAGTCATGTGACATGGGCAAGTCTCAGACACTGGAACGAGTTCGAGAATTAGGCGTTAAGTTTGGACATGCCAGACAGTGTCGTCTTCGTGGTAGAGAGAGAGAATATAGTAATCAACTTCTCATGGGTACGGTGGGCAAATAGACTTTGGGACTTTGGCTGCTGCAGCGGAGGACAGAACATGCATGGGAATGCCCAATGTGCCGTGACGTCGATAGCATAACATAACATAACTTGATTATTTGCTTCTCAATGTACTATATATATATATATACTACTACATTCGGCATACTATCAAAGCGAGCGTGGGACAACAAAAATTGACATTGCAGACGAAGACTCAAATATATCGAGCCTGTGTAATTAGTTCTTTACTATATGGCTCAGAAACATGGACAGCCTACTCAAGACACGAGAGGAGACTTAACATCTTTCACCTTCGATGTCTCCGCATGATTATGAACATCAGGTGGTACGACAAGATAACCAACTCTGAAGTACTACAACGTGCAAATCTGCCTTCCATCATGGGCATGCTCAGCAGTAGACGACTAAGATGGTTGGGGCATGTGAGAAGAATGGAAACTTGTCGCATACCAAAACAAATGTTGTTCTGTGAACTTTCGGAGGAAGAGGCACCAGGGCAGACCACTGCTCAGATATAAAGATGTCTGCAAAACCTCAATGAAAAACTTTGCTATAGATTCCAGCACATGGGAGGGACTAGCTGATGACAGAGTTGTGTGGAAAGCCAAATTACGGAAGGGCGCAGAATCTTTTGAGAAGAGACTTATGTACGAGCTGAACAACAAGAGAGAAAAGCGAAAACTCAGAAGTTGTCACAGTAAAACACTTGCCTATTGACCGTCTGTAAAGATGAAAAGGGCCATATATATATAGAGAAGAGGATTCTGGACAGCTTAACTTTACGGCTGTAGAAAAATAAATATCTGAACTGATATGATAGTCAGCATTAGATAGATGTTTGTTCAGATTGTCTATATCAACTGGTGTGGCACATGATGCTGATGACAAATGTTACAAGAGTAGTTTAAAATGCGCATGCGTGTTCCTTATAACAACCGTCGTCAACAACATGGTGGAATGTATTAAATATTGAACGTGTGTAACACAGTATTGGCGTGAAACAAGTAATTAGATAACAAACAGAAAAGTTAGCAAGAATGAATAATTAATCATATAGAATGTTACTAGCTATTGAAAGCTTAGCATCAGTTCGCATTGATTGTCTGCAGTTGCAATAATTCAGCTAAGCTACCTGAACTTGTATTCATATCGTATTCTAAGTAATCTAAGCTAAAATAATAACAGTCTGGTAAATGAACTGAACATTTTAAAAGTTAAACATGTGGGGGATTTATTTGGGTTCAAAACTTACAATAACATCCCATGTATTATGTGAAAGTTTGTTATGTAATTGTGTTACTTTTGTTACTAATGCAAGTAGTTACAATAAGTAATGCATGAACAACAATAACAGTGTTTAATACATCCATTATTTATGATACTCCTAATTGAGTTACACATCAGCAACTTTGTTTATTTGATCCCATAATTGAAAATTGATAGCACATACGCTGAAACTATTTACCAAGACAACATTAGTACATACATAGACGAGATACTTATTTATTTTTTGCAATATAACATTGGTGTTCTCGAGTCTCATGTGTCCTTCATGATTTTTTTTTTTTTTTCTTTCGTCCGCTTTCAACTCAGACGAAGTTTCATCTCTGAAACTGATTTTTGCGTGAAAATCTGTTTTTCCAATTTCTTACAATGGCAGCAGCGTGCACATTGTAAATTACTTTACACTGGCAGCCGTGTGCTCAATGTACTCGTAATTAGTATTCCTCGCCATACAGGCAGATTTTCTCCGTACTCATGTTATCGTCCTGAGTAAGACCAGGGACTCGAACAAATGCCGGACAGTAGGCTCGAACCCGAGCTATGAGGCGTCTCACAGCTAGCAGGCCGAGCTACTATCAACAACTCTAGGCAGTCCCCCGTCCTTCATGATAACATTGAGGATCATAGAATTCTACATCTTCCCTGAGCACTGACTATCAGTTTGAATGTCAAAACTTTTTCATGTCATGAAGTTAAACTGTTGAGTGGTTTCTCTCTCCCTGTCTCTCTCTCCGTGTTGTTCTCTGTCTCATCTCATGTAGATTTTACTGTTTGTTGCAAAACTGGAGCACCTCTGTGTGAGCTATAAAAGACAGTGAAGTTTATACAAGAGACAACATTGAATGTATTAACAATATTTTATGATGTTGCTATTAGGGAAGGAGGTATTGATTTTTGTAGTGTGTTCTAAACCTCCATTTCTCAAGGCAGTCTAGAAAAATGTTGCTGTCTGTTTCTAATGTTGATATTAAACTTATGTTTGTTGATCTCTTTCAGTACATTAATATTACGATTAAGAATATTTTTTTAAAATGGACTGCAGAATTGTTACCTCACATTTTTGTTTCATATATGTCAACTTTTATTTTGGTAGTGCTAACTCTTAGTTGCTAAACAGTGTTGCGACAATAATTTTGAAGGTTTATATTATTGGTTATTGGTTACTAAACTGACGTCATTGCACTCCGGGTAGACCCATAGGTGCTCAGTCTCCCCAACAGATATCGAAGAGTATGCATACTGATGGTGCCTGTGGCTCGCTGATTAAACACACCTCTCCCTCTGCCTCTCAGGCATCCAGTTCGACTTGAACAACGGGTAACTCCAAACTGCTTAAATCGCTTGATCGATTCAACATTGATTTTAGTGTCCTCATCCAACAGAGAGTCGCAAAGAGACCGAAGAATATCCCCTTATCCATCTTCAACTCCCCAACAATCGATGCTGTTGATGCAAGCCTGTTCGCTCTCTCATTACCGTAAACACCCGCATGCCCAGGACAGTATATCCACGTAAGCCGCTGGAGGTTAGAAACTTCTATAGATGACATCCACTCATACCGAAACCTGCCCTTCTGGATCTTGTGAAACATCGACTGAGAGTCAGATACAACAACTGCCCCAGTAAATGAAGTCCCAGAAATCCAATGGAGGGCAGCAGTAACGGCCTCAACCTCCATCCTCATACTAGAAGTAGTTGTCCTGTATACCCCACTTCGCTCTGCAACAACCCTACCATGCGCATTAGCCAAGAAACCCCAGCCGGATTTCTCACCACGTTGAACCGACCCATCGGTATATACAACAACATCATCATCCCTTGCATTATCTTCTATCAGTTGCTTAACTGCGAGATCAGCCTTCATGTTGCCCCAATCTCTACATTCTCTTCCAAGAGTAATGATAACGGTGAGATAGTTCATCATGCTACCATCTGTTGGGATCCATTCTTCCCCTTTTGGTAGGGTCGCAACCGTAGTCACCTGGCCAATTGTTCTCTCAGCCTGGGCCATCCACGACATGCCACGCTTGATTCTCGTGCCCTTAACATCATTAGTGTTCTTTTGTAGTGGATGTCTCTTATCCGAAGTAACCCGCATATATGCCTTGGTTTTGGCGATTGCATGACGGGAGCGTAGTGACAGAAGGCCAAGCATATATCTCATCTTCACAATGGGGGTATCTCTAGTGCAGCCCAGAACTATACACATACCTTCATTCTGAACCCGTTCGAGTCGTTCACATTGTGATCTTGATATCGTAAGAATTCCGAGTCCGTAATCTACCACTGACATTACCAGTCGATCGAACAAAATGACAAGTAGTCTCTGCTCAAGGTGTGCGGCCACCATAACTTTGAGAGCCGCAAGACCACGCTTGCACCGTTGTATCATCTGTTCAATATGGTGTTTGAAAGATAGACTACGATCAAAGGTTATTCCAAGATAGCGCAACCTGTCTCTGCGCTCGATGGTATGTTCATCAAAGATTACACAGGGTAGGTCAGCCTTGACGATGTGATTATTCAACGAGCACCACAACATACACGCTTTTTCAGGATTCACCTGAGAGCTAGACTCTCTACACCAACCCGAGATGGTACGCAATGTTTTCTGAATGTCGTCAACCATCTCTCGTCTATCTAACCCAGTCCTATATATTAAGATATCATCTGCAAATGTCAATGTCCGACCCAATCCGGTTGGCTGAATTTTAGCTACATTTGCTGTGTAAATATTAAACAACACGAGTGATAGAGGAGAACCCTGGGGTAATCCCGGCATATACGTGCAGGATCCGATGTCCATGTTCCTAAACTTCTTTAATGGAGGTTTATATTAATTTCAATATTAAAAACTGTTTTAAAACATTATTAAATTAATACTACATTATATAGTTGAGCCAGCTTAAACTGAATAATTTCAGACCAAGCTAAAAGAGGTAGACATAACAGTAATTTGGATTAAAGTGAACACATCTGTTTGATCAATAGTTGATGTCCATTTGTCACTAAAAGGAAAAACAGTACTATAACAAAATGCACGCTTTAAAAAACTGAATATTTCTGTGTTCTATTCAAACAGTGAGCATCTGTGGCTTAGCAGTAGTGAGCGTCATCACAACCCATAGTACCTGGTTCAAACTTCATAGCAGGCAGTTTAGAAGCAAATTGTTTCCCATATACTGATGTAAAATTACCTAGAGTAATGGTTATCTAAGCAAACTCAGTATATACATTTTTCAACAGACAACTAACTCATAACTTGGTAAAGAAAGCATGTACAAAATTTAAAATGGTATTAACCTACAAGTTTATGAAGTAATAAACCGTTCAAATTTTATGATTTTAGAGTTTGATATTCTCAACTTTTTCCAGTGACACACAAACAGAAATCTTGAGCGAATTTCTTTTTTGCAGACAATCATATCAACAACAGAGGAACAGCAGCACATTAACAGACTCCAGTTAACATTCAATGAATACAATGTGAGAATAAACATAGGCAAAACCAAAGTAAGGACATTCGCTAGAGAGGAAAACACTACCAATATATCCATCGACAATCGCCCATTAAAATAAGTCAAAGACTTTACATACTTTGTGAGAATTTTTTTCAGCAAACTGAAGAATAACTAACGACGCAACAAAGCAAATCAAATAATAAGACACATGGCGTCAATTTTAAAATGCAAACATGTCAACATGGAGAAAAAAAAAACACATTGTTCAACACAATCTTTCTCCCACATTATGCTATTAGTGTTAAACCTAGATGCTAACATTAAATGATAGAAGAAAACTAGTCACGACAGAGATGAAGTGTCTACAAAGAATTCTGGGAGTAATAAGAAGAGACCAGTTAAGAAATAATCACATCAGGAAAAATGTGGGTACAACATCAGTACTGAACTTCATCAAGAAACAACAAATTCAATGATTCAATCACATAAGCAGATTATCAGCAGACAGTGCGCCTCAGAGAGCAATATTACTCTGTTACAATGAATACATAGCAAAAGGCTGGCCATGCAAAAGGTGGCCCTCAGAGATAACTGAAGCGATGAAGGACACTGTTTATGAAGCGCACACAAAAGCTTGTTCGAGAAATCTCTTCTTATCCTGATGCTGTGAGGCAAAACAAGATTGGAGAAAAGAAAGAAAGATACAAACAGGCAATCAGTTTTATAATTAAGACAATGATATTGGAATTCACTCTAGAAGAGTTGCAAAGAATTTGTGAAGCTGCTATCATTATCGTTTCAAGTGGGAAACTAGTATTAATATTAAAAGCTATAAATGCCAAATGGTTCTAGGTAAATATGTTATGGCGGGTGAGGTCGAACTTGCTATGTTTTCTTACAGATCTAAGACAGTTATATTTTGTTACTGAATGGTAAAGGAAATAACAGTTTTAGTATAGAAAATATACATTCACTGACTAAATTTTGTGCATTTGTTTTACAGATACGGTGGTAAATGAGTGATCACACAAGTGATGATGTTAGTAAAAGTGAGAGAGAGAAGACGATGGAAAATGAAATGGAGGAGATGGAGGATAAAACAGAATGGGATGAAGATAAATCAGATGGAGATAAATCAGAGGAAGAAGATCTATGGGAAGCAAAATTGACAGATGATGAGAAAGAAGAGGAAGAAAATATTGAAGATAATGACCTATATTCAAAGTTTATTTCTGATGTGGAAGAAAATGTCCCAGTAATATCTGCACTGCCACCACGAGTTGCCAAACAAGAAAACCAGTTAGAAGTATCATCAAGCCCTGCTTTTCAGAGTCTAGATATGGTATGTTATTAGTGTTTTCTAAGTACTGAACAGTTTCTATGTTAGTCTCATTTTTCTTTACTATTTCTCTTGACAAAGTTATTTTAAAATGTGATGAATGAGAGTTTTGAAATTAACAAGCATTGTCCATTTTAAATGTATATATGTATTTAAGCTAAAATGACTAAAGTTGATGTACTGAAAGAGGTCAAGGCACAGAGAAAACTTCTTAACAATATAAGAGAGAGACCATCATCATTTTTATGGCATGTAATGAGAAAGGGTGGTTTAGAACACATAGTGACAACCAGTAAAATAAATGATAGAAGAGACAGAGGATGACAGAGTGACAAAATTCTGGATAGTCTGAATTTATAGCAATGTAGAAATGTAGCAACATCTGAACTGATAGACAGCATTAAGGACAGATGTTTGTGACCTACACCAGCTGACATGGCACATAATGATGATGATGAAATATTTCAGATTACATGTAGTCTCAATTTGGCAGGGCTTAACATATTTGGTAAAGTACGTAACATTGTCAAAATATTTGTGAAAAAAAACCACTCAATACCACATAAACAATGTTACATTTACCTTTAACTTTGCCCACTGTGCAGCTTTATCTAAGAAAAATAAGAATGATATGTACAACATTAAAATCAAATCTTGTCTTATTTTCATCCTCATGAGCTTCCATAGATGATTATGTCTCTTCAGATCTTATTGTCCTTCATGCTGCTTATCACTTCTGCTGTTGCTCCAATTTTATTTCATGATGTTAAATTACTCATGATCTATCTCTCTATTTCTTCCATCCTTTTCCTTACAAATGTAACCCATTGTGCAACATGCTTTAAGTTTTTCATTTCATTATTTTTTATCCGTGACTTGTTTCCATATTCATCATCATCAAGTAGCTTGTCCCACCAGGAACTTGGCTCCCATGACAGCAGCACTGAAAAACTATTCTGTGCAAGATGACCGGCGTCAGCAGCAGTCATTGTCAGATTGTCAATGACATCCTGCACCTATCATCTTCTAGTTCTTCCTCTTATTCTTTTTCCAGGAACCATTCCCTCCAAAATTATCTTTTCTAGGCACTCATGTCATTTGATGTGTCCGAAATATTTAATTTTCCTTGTTTTTATGTTCTTTAATAACCAACTCTCTTGAATATCAAGCTGTTGCAGAACAGAAGCATTTGTTCTTTTTTTGCCATTGGTAAAAATGTGTAGAAACCTAACACCACATCCCCAATATACAGCTTATTATGACAACAGAATTTGTTCATATTTTGCTTGTTTATATATTTATAATATAAAACTCTTTACAAAAAAATTGAACACAATACCTGATTTCTTAATAATTAATCCGTCATTTATTTCAGTTATTTCAAGAAGGAAAATTAACAGGCACAAAAGTTGCAATCCTTAAAGCTAAGTATACTGAACTTCATGAAGCTCTTAAAAGGTAAGTGGTTTTCATACTTATCCAATTGTTTTCACAAATAACACTTATCTCTCTCTCTCTTTCTCTCTCTCTCTCTCTTACTGTCTTTCCATAAACTTTCCACTTCTCTTGATACATGCACAAAAATTACAATTACTTTTCTTTCATCTTCATGGTTAACTTTATTTGTACATCAATCTCAATTAGCATATATTTTTTGGTCATTTTATCTATCAATGGTTCATCTTGTATTGTGTCCGTTGCAGAATGTCACTCTCATCACAACCCATCTGAAATAACTTGTCCCCTCTAGCAAGTTCTCTCGCTTTCTCCAGTGCCCTGTTCAAGTTTCTGTAATGTCCTGTTGCCACTGTCGTCTTGATCATCCTGTGCCTCATCTTCTAGTAATAGTGGGTTCTAGAAGGTATCAGTGATATTCTTAAAATTCTTATATTCATATCATTGGTCATACTAGATCATCAGACTTGTCACAGCACAAAAGGGCCATAATTTTTCTCCATGTTTATGTGTTGCAGCTTTATAAAGACCTTACTTCTCAAATTCACAGTTGTAACCGATGGTAACAATGCTCAGATGATCGATGTCTCACATAGCTATAACCGTGTATTTACATGTGTTCCTTTGTTCAGCACAGTAGGTTTGTTAATTTACCAAGATATTCTTATAAGTGGCTAAAGCTTATAGTAACTTTTGGTCATTTGATGCTCTCATTGTTGGATGTATGGAACATTTTGCTTATTGGCCTCACGCATTCTTCTTTCAAGCTTTTCCATGATTCTGTTAATATACTCCTTAAAACCACATCTCAGTGGCATGTAATCTTAAATTATTTATGACAAATTGACTTTAAATGAACAGTACTTTTTAATGTGCAGAAAAAGATAGCTTAATAGTGAATGACATAAATGTATCTTCTGCAGGACAAGAGACAGGGAGGCAAAGTTGCTACAAGATGCAAAAGATTTTGCCAATAAACTAGATAGTCAGAGTGTTGAACTTGAAAAGGCAGATAATTTCCCAGAGAATTCTAACACAGAAGTCTCCAAGATGAGAGAACAACTTCTAAAACACAATAATGAGCTTGCTCAAACAGAGGAAAGACAATACCAGTTTGAGTATAAAATTGAATGGTAAGATTCTTGCAAATGTGCTGTTTCTTTAACTAGTAGCAAGAGTTCCTTTAACTTATGAGGTGTTAGACCACATAAACGTCAACCACACAGATAGTGACCACAGAAATAACAGATGCTGTGAAATAAACCATTTACAAAGTGCACACAAGAGCCTGTTCTAGAAATCTCTTCTTATCCTGACACTATAAGGCAAAACAAACAGAATTACAGAAAAACGAAAGCAAGAAAGAGGTATTAGATATCTCACATCTTGTTCATATCAGATTGTTGGTTAGGTAGCCAGGAAAAGATCTCGGACAAAATTGTGGGACAAAAATACAAATTAAGAACCAATCAACATCATCCAGAAAATAATAAGTTGGATAACTCTCATGTATTATAACCGGTTATAATAGAAAATTATAGACCTCCTCAACTTTAGTGCTGTTGTCCAGGCTCATGTCTCCCCTGACCTACACTGCCATAAAAACAGCAACACAAGAAGTAAAGACAAGAAAAAGAAAAGGCCAGCTCCTCTACTGTTTATACCTGTCTAAATTACAAGTACCTCTGAAGTCGGAGAAGGCAAGCCTGTAGGCGGGACACTGATAAAAAGGAAAGAAGGCATTCAAACAAAAATCAGTCATAAACACTCATACTAGAGCTCCTGACTATGCCTGAATCTCATAGCAGATGCGATTGCCAGAAGAAGAATAAGAAGATTATACCTGTCAACTCTGTGAAACAAAATATTGTACACAAGCCTAAAAAAAGTACACTGTACATAATTTTTGTTTGTAATATAAAAGCTAAAAATGTTTACAAATAGTGAAAAAAGAATATTCACATCATTGTATAAAGATTTGCTTTATTAAATTCAGTTTGAAAATGGATGCTAATTTTATTTTAGACATGGCAATTATTTACATATAAATATATATGGCACAATGCATTCATTGTAATGTCTAATGCATAAAGGTATAACTGATCAAGTTATTTTGTCTATGTTCATGTCACATTATCTACTTTATCATCTTCTACTCTAGCTTGCAAGAAGAGAAGAAAATTATTGAAAGAGAACATAGCCGACTTCCAAAACAAGGGGTGAGCTGTGCTGTGTTGAATCTCTGATAGAATTCTCTGTGAAATGATGCAGTTTATAAAATTATTTGTTAAATTATAGTTTCTATAATTCCATGTAAGTTGATAGTTTATGCACCAGTGTGTTACCGAGGCTCACAGAGGAAGCAAAGAATAGTAACACTGCAACCTGCAAGGCATGTCATAAGAGGTGACTGAGGTAGGGGCCTAGGAAGCTACCCTAGTAAATAAAAAGCATTGCAGAAATCAGATGTGCTGGCCTACTTGTAGGTGCATAACTGGCATAACGCAAAATCGCTCTTATGCTCAGATCACATACAAATCACAAAGAGTGGTTAACAAGGGATCAATATGGAGCATTCAAAGAAGATATTTTATGGGATTGTTGGTGAAATGATACAATTGATAGAATTCTCTGTGAAATTATAGATTATAGAATTCTCTGTGAAGGGGTACACAACTTATGACATCTTTTACTGAATTGATTCAGATTTTGATCAGACTGTGCATGTCACAGAAGACTTAGATACCATATATTTAACATCCTCAAGATAAGAATATTTAGTGTGCACAATTGTGACACATAAAATGACAGCTAAATATTTGTTAGATAGGTTCTCAACATATGAGAACTAGAGACAATATTTGACAACAAATTCTATAGAGATATTGACAGCATTAGTAAATGATGTGATTGATTGATTAAATAATTGATAGGACCATTATCATTGCACTTCGGTGAATAACCATTTGTGCTCCGATCTCTTTCTTATACAGGAAGATGTCAGCCGCAGTTCTCATACTCCGTAGCACCAGCGAGGGTTCACTATGCAATTTAGAAGATAGTAAAAATATTTTGTAGTCATTAAATTTTTGTCAAATTTTCAAATAAATTTTGCCCATGCTGTAGCTTTCCAGCCTGTTCTGAACAATTTTGAACTGCCAATTGTTCTTTTATATGCTAAACTTGAACGCAAGAACTCATTTTCATACCATGTGGTATATTATAAAATATTGTATTAGATTCATATTTTTCTTTCACCAACCACACACAATAAGCAATGTGGTTAACATCATGCTGGCCATCTTTACTTCCCAGTGTTTCTCTAGAACTTTATTAAAGATGGGTCATCATGAAAGCCATTATGGCTGGGAAAAAATCCCACGATAAATTGGTCATTTTTATCCTGGGACGTCACAGACATTCGTAACAAGTGTATTAGCCATAAATAATCGCCCGAGTGGTTACCGGGCCCAAATTTGGGGTGTAAAGAATGGAACCACTGTTACCTGCCACGCATGTCGTAAGAGGCGACTAAGGAGGTTTGGCTGAAATCGGATGCACATGTCCTAAATGTGTAGAATTCTATATGTTTAGGGGCCTACCAAACCAATGTGCAACTATATACAGCTCTTAGAAAGATCAAACATATCAAAGAGTGATTAAAATTGGTCACGTAAAGAACTGAACGCAAGAAGAAGAAGAGCCACAAATAAGATAAATGGTAATATTAATAATTGATAAAAATTTAAAAAAATATATACAAACGACTGAACTGACTAACTTTTGAAGTGACGCACTGGGTGTGTTCTGACAAGTTTTCTATCACAAATAAATGGTTGTACTATAACTAAAGTTGTACAAATTCTTATCTGCAGTTCCATATAACATTTTTGATGATCTCCGATTATATAAAGTTATGATTGCTATAATAATGTTAATTATAATATTGATTATGATATCTTCTTCTTCCGTTTGCCTGCTATGAATTCAGGCGCAGTCAGGGTGGCTGGTATGGCGCCTCTGACTGATTTTGCATGAAAGCCTGCTTTCTTTTTTATCAGTGTCCATCGCCATACAGGTGAGCCTTCTCCGACTTCAGAGTTAAAGAGTATAATATTACTAGAATAATTACTGTTACTGTGTGTGCAGGTTTTGCAAGCAATCTTGGTCTTGATGATAGAAGTCAACATGTTAATTAATTTTGTTTTGTGTATTCGTACAAAAACTTCCCCCTTATTTTAGACATTCATGAGAATATAAGAAAATGTTTATATTTTCATGCAGGAAGTTGAGAAAAGAATCAAAGAGTTGCAGACTAGCATTGAAGAGATGAGAAGAGAAATTGTACAAAGACAGGTTGAAGCTAAAACTTTAATAGAAGATCTGGAATCAACTCAGCGGCAAACAGCAAATGATCAGAAAGCTTATGAGAAAATTACTGATGAGCTGGAGCAGCTGAAGGTAGCTTATCATCATCAAATAGCTTGTCCTGAGCAGAACTTTGCTACCCTAACAGTTTTTCAGAATTGCTCTCTCTCATTAGTCAGATGTCCAACCTCTGCAACAGTCATGTTCAAACCATCAGTTACATCCTGAATCCATCTTCTCCGTGGTATTCCTCTTTTCCTCTTTGCAGAGTGCCTCCTTCAATGATGGTCTTCTCTAACCCTTTGTGTTTCTTTATATGTTCAAAATACTTCAATGTTCTAAACAACATTTTTATTGAAGGTAGCTACAATATCAAATACTATGCTGTTTTTCCATTTCTGTCTGTTCCAATATAGTTGTGGATATAATCATGAAAAATAGGGTTACAAAAATATTCAACTAATGTTGTGAAATACTTTTCTTTCTCATTTTCTAGATCATTTTCTGACATGGTGAAATATCAAAGTAAAAAGTAAGGTAGTTTTACAAAATACAATAACAGACTAAATCAGTATTTCAACCAGATAGGTCTTTGTAGGCTTTCCCAGCAGGATAGTGTATTCAGCAAGGCTCACAACATATATCACTGATGCTTAAAACAAATTATGCATGCTGACTATGAATTCAGGCATAGTCATGGCCCATAATATGGCGCCTCTGACTGATTTTTACATGAAGGCTTGCTTTCCTTATCACAAGTGTCCCTTGCCATTCAGGCGAGCCTTACTCTGACTTCAGAGGTGCTTGTCTTCATTATATGTGCATTATTGTAGCTTATCTGCAATCTAACTTTTGATGCTTTGGTTGATAAGTTGACTGTGTTTCTTCGCATATCTTGGTTGATTGTAGTGCCATGGACATGGCTGTTTAGTTTATTATGTTTTCATCCTATGTGTTTCTTCGCATATCTTGGTTGATTGTAGTGCCATGGACATGGATGTTTAGTTTATGTTTTCATCCTATGTGTTTCTTTGCATATCTTGGTTGATTGTAGTGCCATTGACATGGATGTTTAGTTTATTATGTTTTCATCCTATATTCATTATTTTGATTTTAGTATTATTTATTTTCATGTCATGATTTATAAAGTTTTGGTCCGAATATTCTGGTTATTCTAATTACTCTGGTTTACTCTCATATATCCACACCTATAGATAGATCAGTAAGATCAGTGGAAGCCACAGAGATGTGGTTTTACAGAAGAATGCTGACAATTCTATGGGCAGCGAAGAAAACATATGATGAAGTTTTAAAACAGGACTGCACTCAAATAAACCTTATCAAAAGATTAATCATCAGACAATCAAGGTTTTAAGGGCATATAATGCAAAGAGGGAGTTTCGAACATTTGGTGATGACGGGAAAAATTCAGGAAATGAGAGATCGTGGAAGATAGAGAAAGAAGATGTTGGATGGTCTGACATTGCTGTTCAACAAAAGATCTACATCAGAACTTATCAACTGCACCAAGCAGAGAGAGCTATGGAGAGACATGATCACCTACACCGGGAGGCATAGCACTTGATTGATTGATCCGCATATATATCTTGATGCAATAGTTGTTCTACTCAAATTTATACACACATATATAACATTTGTTTTCATTTATATTCTTTTTCATCTTGTCAACCAGGCACAATTGGTTCAGATAAATACTTTGCCTGGGCAGATGGCAAAAAAATCTGACAAAATTTATAGAAAGAAAAAGTAAGTTCAAAATTGATTTAACTTTGAACATCTTCTTCTTCTTTCTCGAATCCTGTATGCCTCACAGTGTCAGGTCAGGAAGAGATTTCTAAAACTTTGAACATCAAAACAATGAATACATTTAACTGATTCAGTACCAGGTTTTTTTCACCTCTGGACGGAATTATTTTTTAGCTTCAAAAATATTGCACACATACTTTAGTTAAATTAAAATATTGTTTCTAAATATGATTTAAAGTTGAACTTATTATATATCAAATTAAAGATAAATGATTGTACTTTCATAAAATATTTATTGTATGTGAAAATATAATGTTGTGTTGACTGTGCATGACAAATATTAGCATGTAATAAAAAATTAATTGAAATTGTGAGAACAAAAATCCAACTTACCAAGGGCCTTGAGGAACAATATGGTGAATAAGTCAGTGTAACTGCTCTCTTTATATAAGTAATCCATTTATGAATACACAAAAATTAAGAAAATATTGATGGAATATATGGTTTACTAACTGTTCGCAAATTAGCAACACGACCATCTTTGAAGAAATTTCCATTAAAAATTGTCAAATTGAAGATTTCACATACTAAACATTCATGTCTCATAATATATAATCACATACAGTGGAAATTATAGCAATATTTACAGGAATAAAGAACTAAAGTATATGAATAATAGTCCTAACATAGCAACTATATAACTTCTCTCCAAGTAGACTGTGTAGGTTCTGTCTGAATCCTTCTTCTTTTGTTGCAATCCTACTGGAACCTGACTGGGGCAACGCCACTCTCGCAGCTGGTTGGGAAACACTACTAGTATTATTTAAATTATTAATAATCGACGTATTTAAATCACAAACTTCTGTGTCATCAGAAGCTTCACTATCTTCACTATCAGTATCTACATCTTCATGCAACCAATCTCGCGCTTCTGCAGCTGTAAAACGTGCAGAACGAGCTGATAACAAACCATTTCTAGACTCTGAATTGTTAGACATTATTTTTTAATCACAGGGTAACTTGAAAACGAAAATTAAACTTGGTTTCACTTCTGATTCTAGTCAAAACCACGATGTTGTGATTTGGTTATCGTTAGTACTTCCTTTCTACTTAGTTTCCGGTTGATATAAAACTACAATCGGAGTGAAAATTAATAAAACTCAACGAAATAGTAGCCGTCTTTTAAAAGACGCTGGGACACGAGATAAGAAATATGTGCACTACAGTGTTCCACGGGACTGAATCAGTTAACATGTCTTTTATTATGTTTTTTTTTTTTAGTGAGAGTGAGTGGCATGATGGAAACATCCAGTGTCGAGCCCTCTGTAAGGCAAAATGATTTCTTTTTTTGAGAAAAGACACAGCACCTGATGATGATGATGACTGATGATATAAAAAATTGTAAATTGTATGTAAATATAAGAGGCCAATGTCAAGGAATGGAAACTGTTCATATACATACACATTTTTGTACATGACCAACATGAGTGGTGATTGTTTGTTTTTGTTGTACTAAAATAACTACTTTGTGCTCTATGTGGCTTTGATGTACAATGCTCACTTCTCACTCAAAAAGTACTTTATTTACCTACTATGTGAAGAGATCAGTTGTTTATCAGTGATTCCTAATCTCAATGTAAGTGAGATCAAGTTCTTAGTTCTATTGAAGACAGATGATAAAATGTTTTCAAGTTAATCATATAAAAGAATCTTTGGTAGTTGAAAATCATTAAGAGTAGGCTGGACAGCTGCTGCCTGGGCAAAAGTCATCAATACCAATTAAAATGAAATTCCTACAAATTTTTACCATGCTAAAAATTAAACTAGGGACTCTCGCCATTGTTATGAAATTCATGCGCTGCTGCTTAGGTCTTCCTGTGTAAGAATAAGATTGAAGCACACATGGTTCTTCAGTGAAGTGCAGTGATGATGGTCACATCAATCAGTCAATAAATAGAGTAACCGCCTATTCTTTATAATTTGGCCAAGAAGCACAAGTACATTATGCTATCATTTAGAGGGGTTATGTTTGTACATTTTGACACAGCACATCTTTTTCAGCTTACATTTGTTTGGATTTGGCCTCCTTAGAATGGTGATTGATAGTTTAATGTTTTGCATAGACTGTCTCTCAACAACCACTGATGCTGCTTAACATCATTATTAATGATATTTTTCACTGTTTACAGAATGAAGTAATGTTTAACTAATTTTACTTGATTTGATGTGAACACTGAAGATTTTTGAATTTACCAAAACAACATGGGCACTGATATAATTTGTTGATCTTGCTGCACAGACTGGTGTTTTGTATATTAGGAGAGAAAGAGAGAGAAGGAAGGCACTTAGAGTTCTAGGATATTCCTTATGATCATTGATATTTTTCAAGTAAGAAATTATAACACAATGCCTATTCACTTTCAGTGCTCTTACCTGAACTGGAAGCTCTGACCACTGAGTACCAAGAATATTTGGAAACTGCAAAAACTTTGGAAAGCCAAAGACAAACCTTTGAAGAGGAGAAATTGATAGCTGATACTGAATTAGAGAATGGGAAAGCCAAGCTGAATGACAGTGAAAGACAGTTGGATACTCTTTTAAAAGATTTAGAGCTTGTTAAGGAGAGAGAGATTACTCTTTTGGGAGACAGGTAATTAGTCACAAATGTTGTTTCTTCATAATTTAGATTGTCTTCCATTGTTTATCTGTAGACTGTCAATGACATTGTCTTATTAATAACATATTAATGATCATTACAAACACATGCCGAGTGGTTACGGGCACAAATTTGGGGTGTAAAGAATAGAACCACTGTTACCTGTCATGCATGTCGTAAGAAGCGACTAAGGAGGTTTGGCTGAAATCGGATGCACATGTCCTAAACATGTAGAAGTCTATGTGTTTAGGGGCCTACCAAATCAATGTGCAACGTATACACATTCTTGACAAAGATTAAACATATCACAAAGAGTGATTAAAATTGGTCGTAAAGAATGAACGTAAAGAAGAAGATTACAAACACACACAGACAAAACAATTCCAATTTGAGTATTGTCTAGCTAATCTTTTAATGTCGAAAACGTGTCCAAAGTCAAAGGGTTGACTGCATTGCACTGAGTTTTACCCCATAAGGCTTGGTCCCTTTCCACAGAAATGGCATGCCGCCTGCCAAAAGTATTGCCAAAAGCACAAACTTCATCAACATTTCAATGGATCTCAGGAAATAATGTACATGTGAACAGAGCAGAGCGGTCAGCATTCGAACGATCGATCTTTGAAACGCAAGACAATGACTACGACTTAGCCACATAGACCACATCTCTCTTTGAATTTGTAAGATGTTGAACCGTGTGGGTTTATGGCTTCTAGATCCCACAAAGAAAAGAATAGAATCCTCTGTGACAAAATAAGAATGTTGTGTTCGGTGAATATGCAAGATTGTGCATGGGACTTGCATTATTGTCAGGAAGAGAAGATTATTGAGAAAGTCACCACTTCAAGATAAGATAACTGCATGTGCATAATCTTTCTTCAAAGTGTGCACTGCCATTGGTCAAACATGCTCTGACTAGAGGGAAAAGCTGGAAGATCTATCAGAAAGAGATTTAGAAGTAGAATCAAAGTTACAATTTAATAATATATTGTAACTTTTAAATCCAATCTTAGGGAACAGTTAATTATTATAACAGATGTATTATACTGATATATTTTTTACAACTTTGTTTATTTTCATTTCTTAATCTTTCAGAACAAACCTTGATCTGAATTTTCGACATCTTCAGATGGAAAAAAAAACTCACCACGATATTCTAGCACGCAAGGTTCGGGAGAAAGACAGGGATAGCCGCCTTTTGAAAAAAGTCAAGCTGCAATTAAAAATGGCAGAAGATAATCTTGAGCAGACCAAATTTATTTATGAAAAAGTGAAGTCACAAGTAAGTACTGTTTAAATTTGTGAAAGTTGGATGATGTTGAGGGGTACACCAGACAGGAGAGCTCCATTTAGTATTGGAATACAAGAATTACGACAACACAGTTGGGAATTGGCTATAATATGTTGAACATTGAATAATCAGTTGAATATTTTCTTCTTGCACATATACTCTGCGTACACTTTCAGATATCAACTTGAGTATTCTTAAAGAAGGCAGTTGTCAGCTGAAGGCTATTAGCATTTCTAAAGAGCGTGTCCCTGAATAGTACAATGATGTCCACATACATTTTCTCTGTTCTCCATATCTGAGGCATTTTTGTAGCATATATATTCCTCTTGTACCGTTATATGTTACATAGGGTCTGCAAGCAATTTATCCATACCTCTCTATCTTTTGCAACTCATTCAATGTCTTCTGTGGAATTGAGTCTGATTTTTCATGCCTCTTTCAGTAAAGTTCATTTCAGAGGTTACCTTATAGCGTCTTTTCTTTCCTGAACTTCAGTGATAGCTTTGTGATTCTTTGATCATTTATTCTTAGAGTATGCCCAATATATCTCCATCTTCTCTTTCTTATAACAGTTGATACTAGTGGTTGATCAGACATTTCACTAATTTCACCACCTCTCCTGAATTGATGGTTGAATTTGGTTAGAATCCTGTGTTTGGTAATTTGGTGTTTTTTCCGGAAGCCCTAAAACTTATTAACTATCTATTTATTAATCATATTCATTGGCTCGGTGCTTCCCTGGGGTTCTTAAAAATTCCTTATTTTGTTGTTGTCCTATTCTGCAATTTCAATGGAGAATTAAAGGTCAAGATTTCCCGGGACTACAAGGGATTAAATAATATTAACACTGCAACTTACAAGTCATGTCATAAGAGCCGACCGAGGTAGGGGCCGAGGGAAACTACCCTAGTAAATAAAAAGCGTCGCAGACATTGGATGTATTGGCCTACTTGTAGGCGCATAACTGGCGCAACGTACAATTGCTCGTAGGTTCAGATCACATATACATACAGGTCACAAAGAGTGGTTTAACAAGTGGTCGAAGAAGAAAGGTCAAGAGACCTCTATGGGGAATTGTAAATCTGTAGAATATCTTGGGCCTGTCATCTACCTCAACATAAGAATGTTTGCAAGAGGGATATGCATAAATGATTTGGGCATTAAAGTTGAATTCTGGAAGCAGGAGGATGTGGACCACAAGTGCATGAAGATGGAAGATCAAGAGTGAAATAAGAAGAAAGGAGGAACAGTGATATAAGAGCAGAATGTTTCAAGAGACACATCAGGACATTGGTAACAATGTTCCTTGAGTTACAGGCAACAATTGTTAAAACTTTTCACAGTACTGCTTGGTCATGCCAGTCATGTGTATGGTTGCCATTGATTGCAATTTTGAAATCTTTAAAGTCCAACTTATACACTTTGCAAAGATAAAATGGTGCCAACCATATCTATATATACACACATCTCTTTTACATCTTTATGTACTTTGTATTATATAAAGAAACTGGATTGCAAACGGTACACTAAAACTAATACAACAGAGACGGGAGAAAAAGGCACAGGAAGCAACAAATGAAGAAAATAGAATACCCAACAAAAACATAACAAAAGAAATAGGAAAGAACTTTAAAAAAACAATACCTGAAAACTGTTGTCCATGGTTAGAACATCACCAGAAGAAAGGGAGAGAGAGTAGGAAATGTTCAAAGAAATAAGAGCATTGGCCAGAACTTAAACCAAAGATAAAAGCAATAAAAGACAGGATGGGAAGAAGCCTAACAGAACAAGAAGAAATTCTTAACGGAAGGACTATTGCAGAAAAATGTATATGAACAAAGATGAAAGAGCAAACACTGACCATTAGATAGATTCCGGATATAGATGATGAAGTTCTGCTCAGGATGATTGCACTTTTCTGTGATTGTCTTTAGATAAAAAAATTGCTTTTCTTGTGTCACACCAACACTGTTATCAATATTCACAATTCTTTCTGTTGAAAATTGTATCAAAATGTTTGCAAATTATTTCTGCTTCAGGTTAATGCACTTCCTAAAGATGATGGTTCTATGGTCAAGAAGAGAGAGGAGTTACGAAAGGAAGTAGAACAAGCTAAAAGATCCTTAGCTCAACAGGTAAGTTTATTAGGGTCAGCTTGAAGGGTCAACTAGGTGACTTTATACACACACTTCTGATGTCATCAAGTATTCTTAAGTTTATAAGTTCTATTCTATTCTTTGAGCATATTTCCTTCCTTGCTGTCGACTTGCCAGGCCAGTCATAGCATCAGCTTCCATGTTTATAGTTTGGCGGTCTGCAATGTTTTCACAACCATGACCCGTTTAGTCCCTATTGCTGCCCCCATGTAAGAATCACCAGTGTGCATCAGAGAGTATATCCTACCAAATCGGAATACACTTATATAGTCAGACAAAACCATCCATCCAACATGAGTACACTAATAATCCCTAATTGAGGAAAAACACCACAAAAATAAGATAATATCGGAGCAGCAATATCAATTCATATCTGCCCATCGCCATCTTGGAAACTGGAAACCCCAGATGACTCTTTTTTGGCCTGATGTCAAAAGGCAAAACTGGGATAAAGAATGAAATAGAAGTTTACAAGCAGGTCTTCAAATTACTAAGTAGTTTGTCTGACGTTTCTGGTTATAAGTCTTTCTCATGGCTGGGTATTATTTAGTACTGATCAAGTGTTCTGTCATACATATGCTGTCAATATTTAAGAAAGTATAACCAAAACAACTCTTGTCAATAATTACAATAATTAAAAGCAGCATACCTGCCATGAGAAATCATAGACAAATAAATTACAAGACTGCCAAGATAAACTTGGGAAATAAAATTTCTTGAGCAGATGTGAATGTATGCAAGTAGATACTATTAGATGACACATGGGATGGAATTTTAAAAAGGGAAGATTTTGTGAAACTATGATCGCTGTATATAGGGATAGTGCCAACAGGCGTTTGAAAAGTGAGAGGTTCACATATTAATTATCAAAAGCTGCAGGCTGTACCTGTTTGTCTGTCCCATTTGACCACCAGTTACAGACTGTGCCATGGTTTTATTTTTGGTTAAATTAGCTCTGAATATATGTTAACATATTCCAATTGTTATCAGTTCTTAATTTATTCTTTTACATTCTTTTATAGTAGCAATTGTTGTAAGAAAAAAGAAGATGGAGATATGTTAAGCATACTCTGAGAAAAATGATCAAGAATCACAAAACAGGCATTAAAGTGGGAGACTAAGGGTTCAAGAAAGAATGCCCAACGGAAACCCTGAAATGATCTTTTCTTCTATGTCCAGTTAATATTACCTGTCTATCGTTTAAGTTAGTTAGTATTGAATTTATAATGATGTTGTTTTGATTATGTATTTGTTGTTTAGCAAAAAAAAAATTACTACTACTAAGCCTTTTTATTCTCAATGGAACATAGGAAATATCTCTCCATCAAACTATTTTGGGCCATTTTCTTCAGCTCTGCCCACAAGACTCTGATCGCTCTGACCTTATCCTCTATAGTTCCTCACCAGGTATTCTTTGACATCTCCACTCTCATCTTTTTCCTGATAAGGTCAATCAAGTGCATGTCTAGTTATCTTCTTTGGTTGTTTCCTGAGAGGATGTGACCAGTTTATTCTCATTTTTCAGTCTTTAACCTCCAGTTCTATTGGTTTCTGTTCTGTTCTCTTCCACAATTCTGTTTTTGTTATCCACCTTACATTTAGTACATAATGATTTGTGCAAAAATATATAAGTACAAGAAGCTGACTTGTTTTTGTTTACTTGTTCAGAACTCACTGACAGCTGTTGAGCATGTCAAATTAGAAGCTAGTGCAGCAGAAGAGCAACATTTACTTTTTGAACAGAGCGACCTTCGCATTGAAGTTGTGGAACTGTCAAGGTTAGCAGCTATCAAGGTAGGTCATGACAATATAGAGTGAGAAAGAAAGAATTTAAAATATGAAAGAAGGAGTTATTTGGGATCTTCAGAGCTGAGAAACAGTGTGAAAGATTAAGAACAAGTAAAAACAATTTTCCTCACAATAGTTGATTGGTTGGTGTGTGTCACAATGTTTGACTGGTTGGTATGTGTCACCAATAATAGATTGTAGAAATAAAGGAATATAACAGACATTTGATAAACAATTGGACAATAGTGATCTGTGTCTTATCTTGGAAAAACAACAAGACATAATATTAAAAAACAGACTAATAGCAGAAGCAGTGAATAGAAGACTACTCTTCAGAGTGAATGTAACAATATTTAACCCTTAGAACCCAAGTATTGAATGTAAACATTGCATGTCCCAAAATATTGGTCTGAGAAAACTCCATCGTTATTTGTCAGTGATTGAAGATAAATTGCGTACAAATGTGATGTCAAACACAACCCATGTTTTCTACATGGTTTAGCAAGATGGTGGATGCTGTTGTGTGATATTTATTTATGCTGATAAGGTAATTAGTAAAGTATTTTTGTGATGAAAAGAAGTGCTGAAAATTACAGAAATGGTCACTCTAAAATGATAACAACAGAGCAAGCTGTTGAACTTGTTTTTAACATTTATAATTGTGCACAATTTATGGCTATTTGTACGACAAATATTTTTATTGATTCTCACAATATTTATTTTAGGCAGATGAAAGAGACAAAAGCTAGAGATTTCATAAGAGCAGAAATGAAGTATCATCGGGCTGTGGAGGATGTCAAAACCAAGAAGCTGCAGATCCTGGACCATCAGAAAAACTTTCAGGAAATGCAGTTAAAGTAAGTATAGAAGAGAATAAGGAGTTTTTTTAAGAACATCAGGGGAAGCACCAGAGCCAATGAATATGTTCAGGAAATAAACAATGAACAAGTATTAGGGGCTTCCAGAAATAACAAATTACCAAATTCCGGATTTGAACCACAAACCTTTCTTTCTTATGGCATCCATTACCTAGACCTATATACAAACATTATTAAGAACACAACCAGCTAGCTCTTCTAAAGTAAGTATAGGTCTCATGCAGGAAAAGCTTTTGTTGTAGTCAGGTTACATTTTGCCCAGTGGTTACGGGCCCAAATTTGGGGTGTAAAAATAGAACCACTGTTACCTGCCACACATGTCGTAAGAGGGACTAAGGAGGTTTGACTGAAATCAGATGCATGTGTCCTAAGCGTGTAGAAGTCTATGCGTTTAGGGCCTATCAAACTAATGTGCAACGTATACACGTTCTTGGCAAAGATCAGACATATCACAGAGTGATTAAAATTGGTCGTAAAGAATGAACGCAAAGAAGAAGAAGAAGAGTTACATTTAGTTTTATCATCATTCATTTTACATATACTATTTATGTTTTACATCTTTATTTTTGGCCTTCTGCCCTTTTTTTATTCTATTAAAAAAATCTGAAATGAGATTGTTTGTAGTTGTTTCCTGAATTATAAGTTGGTTTCTTTATCTAGTGAGTAGTTGACATAGTCGAGTTGGTAGAGTCTTGCATTTAATCATGAAGAAACCAGATTTATTTCTCAGTGTTAACAAACTTGAGTCAGTTCTAGCTTAAAGATACCAGCATTATATACTATCAAATTAATTGTGAGGTCTGCTTTCTTATTGTCCCAATCTCTACAATTCTTCAAGGAATCATGATGATGATGTTGAAATCATGCTATCATCTAAGTTAAAGACTATATCTATGTTACCCAAAACCAGTTATAAAAAAAAATTTCCTAACCTGAATAGTTTTGTGGTGACTGAGCTAGCCATGCGGCAATTAAGTTCCTTAGGCTCATGTCCTTCCTGTCCGACACTGCCTTAAAAAGCCATATAAGAAGTCAGTAAAGTCGTTTTTTAAATATATATAATAGTTGGGTAGATATTATATGGACACACCTGCATGTATAACATTAGATTACAACTTGGACCTACGGATGTTAACGATTGCTTTAACCTAATCTTGTGATTCTGTTAGGTTGAAAGAGTTTGCCAAACTTTATGATTTGATCAAGAATGAACGCAACAAGTGTGTAAACCTTATTCAAACATCAACACAGAAATCTGCAGAAATGAAAGAGAAAATTAAAATTCTTCTCAATGAGATTGAGATTATTCGTACATCTGTCATTCAGAAAGACAAGTGAGTAATCTTCTTCATCTGTGTTTTTGTTGTTGTAAATAAACTTGCATGTTACTGCCCACTCTTATTTCTTTTTTAGTTTAGTGTGCATTTGTTTAAAACTGTTTATTAGAGTAAACTGACTGTTGACACCATCATTGAACCAAACATAGGATGATGACTTGGTATTTTTATAGTTATTTGTCTTCTGGTGTAGAAAGAACGATAATGGAAGGTATGGTTCCTGCAGTATGAGGCACGGGATGACCAAGATGAAGGTGGCAGCAGGACATCAAAGAAACATTGAACATGACACTGAAAGAGGTGGGAGAAATTCTTAGAGACCGAGAGTTTTTCAGGTGGGCTGTGATGAAAGCAGCGTTCTGCAAGGGACTTGCTACTTCTTGACTTGATTTTTCATCTGGGCTCAACTCAAAAAGCTACCTCTCTTGATTAAAGAGTCTTTAAAATCTCCTCCTTGTACTGTTCTCATTATCTTTTAGATGAAAACTATTACACTCCTCATGTATTTATTTTGGAAGTGTTTAGGCACTCACTTTAGTTTTACCAGCCTGAATTCTGATACATCCACATACTGGTGAGCCTAATAATTCAACTTCTAATAGGGACGTGCTTCTCTGAAGGCATTCTTGTAGGATTTTGCACCCAATAGGGCATTGAATCAGAGTTAAGTAATTCTCAGTGCAAATTTAGGAAAGGAAATATGTGTACAGATGCCTTGTTTACATTATGACAGTAGAGAAGAAGAACCATATACTATTACAAACAAGTAAACCTTACATTTATGTATTGAATGCCTTCAACACAGTCTTTACAATAGTTACCTTGTTCACATACAACAGAGACTTTCAGAAGCATCGACTAAGACGTATGAATGCCATTGTAATGAGGGACTCACTCCGAAATGAGATGGCCAAACAACTGCAGCTGGAGGGGGAAATGAAAGAAAAAAGAGAGCAACAAAAAATGGACATGGCCAAGCTTAACCTGATGATAAACCAGGGAGAGGAGCAGATGGTAAAACTCAGGAAACGATACGAAGAAAATGTCCAGCATAGAAATGACAGGTAAAGTGTTATTTCTGCAAAAAATAACATTTGTTGTAATATATTTCAAATTTATGTCTAAAAAATAAAATCTACAAAATCTATTGTTACTGCCTGTAATACCGCTTTTTAGGGTGGTGTAGAACAGAGGTTGACATGAACCTGTGAAATTTAATGGCTGCACGGCTAATGCAATCGCAGTGTAACTATTCAGGTTATAATTTTTTCTTTATGCCCCAGACAAAAAAAACTCTTTGGTCTTACCTGGGATTGAACCCAGGTCTCCTGCATGGGAGCCTGCACTCTAATTCATTCTGCCAGATGTTCTATATGTCTAACAAAGGGCTCTAACTAATATACTCTATATTGATAGACTTTTTCCATTGCTGTGTGCATTTCTTAGTGTTCAATAAATGATAAGCTGATTTTTTAAAAAAATACTGTTCATTCTTTTCCTAGCCCTCCTTACTGATTACCCTAAAACTTGAAATGAGATAAATATGAAGCTAGGTATTATATTAGTTTTATTGAAGTAAAGACACACAGAAAATTTAGAAAAACCAACATATTGATAAAGAGACTTTCGTCATGGTACAACAGTGCACAAAAAGTGGAAAGTATAAGTTAAAACAGAGACAAAACATGAGGGAAATATAATATAAATATAATAAAAGATACTTAATCGAGCAGCACAGTTCATCAAACAGATCATCAAAGTGACTCAAAGTGTTTCAGTGTTGAGTAGAACCTGTCAAATGGAAGCATATAATTGGTAAAATAAGTAGATAATGAATACAAATCAATGGAAGCTACAAAGATGTGGTTTTACGGAAGGTTGTTATGGCAAAAGAAAACTGATCATAAGAACAAATAGACTGCCAATGCACAAAGGAAGTTTGTCTGATACAGTCCCCTTTTTTAAGTAGCAAAGAAAAAGTGCTATATTGAAACTCATCATACAAAACATGCACAATTATCTATCTATTCTCTAATCCTATTTTGTCTTTCAGCATCTGGTCAAAAAAGGAGACACCTGGAGCGAGCCTCTCTATGCGCCTTGTCTTTCTTTCTTTTCTCCAGTCCTGATTTACCTTACAGCTTCAGGGTAAGAAGAGATTTTTTAGAATGGGCTTTTGTTTGCGCTTCATAAGCAGTGTCTTTTGTCACCTCTGTTATCTCTGAGGTCCACCTTTTGCGTGGACGGCCTTTTGCTTTGTATCCACTGTATCGGAGTAACATTTCACTTTGTGGCGCATTATCTGTCGGTAGTCTGCTTGTAGTAGGGGTAAGGTAGTTTTCTTTGATGTGATAATAGGGGTAAGGTAGTTTTCTTTGATGTAATACAGACACTGATTTCAATTCATATTGCTTTTATTTTTGATGTTAACTTTCAGAAGCGTACAACACGTCCATTCATGTCAAAGGATTTATATCGTCCTTTGTTTTACTAATTGTTCCTAGCAACCGTTACTAAATCGTCACTATTTTACTACACAAAAGCGTCATGTCTCGTAGTTATGTGTTGTACTTCTGCATAGAGAGTACAACACATAGTCTCAACTATTAAATAATCTAATTCTACTACACTAACTATCTGGCTAACTGTCCATTCCTCCGCTGCCATCTGGGAACTATGACACCCCCTGGAAACCTCGCCATCGTCCCGACGGCGAAATGCCAAGAAAAAAAAATCGCACAGGTAGTATTCAGTGGGGTGATTAGAGTGGTGAGAGCTGAAAGGGAACAAGTCACCTCACGTGTTAACGTGGCTCCACAACAACTAACTATAACAGCCAACCATGGTCGAAAAGAAAAAGAAAATCCTGACGGGATCTCAGGAAGACCCAAGTTGAATGAGCAAATGGGAACGAGTCACCACACGTCGTTGAACGTGACTCATCAACTGGTCATAGGTGACCATGGCTAACAACAACAGTAACCCCTCTGTGCTCTTGTGCTGAAACCAAGCAATAGAAATTAATCAGCATAATTATAATTGATCTGGAAAATATATGCGCGTATGTCTCGGCGACCCAACAGCATAACACTTGGCCAATGTGAGGTGGCTGTACTGGGACATCCATTCCTCACATGAGGTAGTATTGGTTCGATGGCAGCTTGCATCAGTATGTCACTATCACTATGTCTTTCTTGCATGTCAGAGTCTTGTCACATTATCTGAAATCTCAAACAAAAAAACAAGTTACAAATCGAAACAAAAGGAAAAACATATATATAACATTAACTTTTCACATTATATATCCTCAACGAGGTAATATCAACCAACCCCCAATGCCCAGGGAAAATAATAAACTCCCAAGATTCAACATATGACCAACAATCATGGAACACTTATACATGATGCCCAATTGCTAACATCATATATTAATATTAACTAACCCCAATCCGGGCATAAATAATCCCGAATTCAAAATACTCGGATCGACATCATATAACCATGTCGGAACTGTGAAAAGTTAATGTGTGCCATCAACATCAACCGACCTCTGTGAGCTAATTATAATCAGCCTCTTTGTAGCAGAGGAGGGGATCCTCACGATAACATCAATGCACCCTTTCTCTCATCTTAGAGCCGCCATGAAAGAAATCCACAACGTCGTCATAATAAACATCCATATCACAATAATAAAAAAAACAATGCAAATATTTTCCATAGAATCTCCAAACATGTGGAGTGATATAATATAACTCACCTGGGCTATTGATCATCCACCCTCAACCCCAAAGAATATCTCCAAACAGTATACAAATTCAATTTGCTTAATAACTCTTCACCACGGAAATCGCTATCATAATCACTAATACCCAAGTCGCATCTATGTTAAACAACAATTTTTATACTCTCATTCATTTTCTGCCAGCCAATGTCCAAGACATTTTCATTATCCCAAGAAATTTTCACATCTCTTTATGTGGCGGCCAGATATCATGTAATCATTCTGAGGCAATAAAATCACCCCAAAGGAATAAAGGAACAATCCCAAATATTTTACATCCTTGGCCCAAACAAAAATCAAACATATTCAGTATTTGAGTGCAAATTATAAAACAACCATGGATCAAGGTATCCCCATACATATATGTGGCCGAACCATTTAATTTGTTGTTTCTTGATGTTCAGTACTGATGTTGTACCCACTTTTTCCTGATGTCTTCATTTCTCAACCGGTCTCTTCTTATTACTCCCAGCATTCTGCGTAGGATTAACAATTATATATAATGCACAATTATTAGGGAAACAGAAAAAGAAAGAATATACTTGGCATTTTAGTATTGAGGCATGAAAGAAAGTCAGTATTAAGATTAGAATTATGATATTGAAAAGTTTGAAATCAGTTTTACAATTTTGGTTTTTGTTTGATGTTCCGTGTTCTTTATTCTTCGTTCACTGATTGGTACACAATTTTGCTGCAGTCTCTCTGGCACAGAAGAAAGTCAAACAGAATTGATAATGACTGGAAGTGTAGTCTACTTTAACCAACATGTCAAGCACACTTAACTCTTTTAGTCTGTAATTTTGTATGACCTCAGCACTCACTTGTATTGCAATGTATATTGAATTAGACAGGCACCCGTGTGGTGCCGGGCCACACGGAAGCAAAGAATAGTACCACTGTGACCTTAAAACGTGTCATAAGAGGTGACTGATGTAGGTCCTAGGGAAGCTACCCTAGTAAATAAAAGCATATCAGAAATCGGATGTGCTGACCTATTTGTAGGCGCACAACATACAATCACTCTTAGGCTCAGATCACATACAAATCACACAGCGTGGTCAACAATTGGTCGATATTGAACATTCAAAGAAGAAGAAGAAGAAAAATTAGCCCGGCTTTGCATTAACTTAAAAAATACTGCGAGCCAGTAAATCGGATTAGAAGAGCAAAGAGGTTAATCTTTCTCATCACTTTTGTATTTTATAATGTTCATGTTTTTCATGATATATTTAACTGACATCCTTACAGGGGGATAAAACTCATTGAGAGAAATGAAGAAGTTTGTGTATTCTATGAAAAAGTGAATGTTCAAGGTAAGTCTTCACATTTTTGTTGCAAGATATATTTTTTTCCTAGTTTTTAATTTTCTTAGCAATTACTGCATTACTCTTCGTTCTTATTTAAAAAAAAAAAATGATATCTTTGATTTTATTATTCTTCATCTGCGATCAGGTTTCTATGCTCATGTCTAAGCAAGAAGGTGAGTTGCCTCCATGAGCTTAGTTATTAGCAGTGAGTTCCTTGCAAGCATCCCACAGTTGTTTCTTCATAATAAATACATTCAACAGAGAAGCACAGTCTTCAGATTTAGAATGGGACACTGTGGTCTCAGAGCACATCCCCATAGAATGGGCTTCAGGGATTCAAGCTGCCTGCACCTGTGTAGCACCAAAGCAGTCCCCAGAGCACATCCTGCAAGACTGCCCTAGCCTTAGCAGTATGAGAGATACCTCTGAAGTTGGAGAACGTCTGCCTGTATGGCAAGGAAACCAATAAAACAGGAAGCAGGCTTTCACGCAAAAATCAGTTAGAAGCACCACACCAGATGCATGACTACGTCTGAATTCATAGCGGACGAATGCAGAAGAAGAAGAAGCAGCGTGAGAATGGAAATCTAGCCAACAGAAATAACCCTTCAGAACAAACTATGGGAGACCGATGAAGACCTCAAGCACACTGCCCTGTTTATGACACATACCGGAGTAGAATAAGTTGATTGCAGAAGAAGAATAAGAAGACTTTCTTCATATTAGTCTCACGGGTCAGGTCCTTAGGTCATTGAAGGGTTGGATATGTTTGTAGAATGTGTTATGCAGTCCAAGTGTCATTTTGGTATGTGCACTGGTAAATTTGAGGTTTCATTTTGAGGAGATGAACTTATAATTTACAGTGCCCTGTGTAAAGCATAATTTACAGTGCCCTGTGTAAAGCCTGAAGATGGTAGTTTATTGGGTTCTGTCTAACTCTAGGATGGGGGTCTTGTGGGTAATTGATTTAATTCAAAATATGGCTTCATTCTGTGTTCTGAGTCATACTATTGTGTATGTTTTTCTTGCAGACCAGATGATTCGCAATGGAAATGTTGAACTTACAAGCAAGGAAGAGGAAATTAGATTCTTACAGCTGCGTTTGCAAGAAGAAGGGAGAGCTGTTCAGCTTTTACTGAAATCTATGCCAAATAAAATTAACACTGAGAAAGAGTTGGTTAATTTGCAGATTCAGGTGAGAAAGACAGTACCATTAAGATCAACAGAAACAATAATTAGAACAGTTGTCAATGTAAAAATGTTAGAGAAATTCCATAACATGTAGTGTCTCAGGGCTTTCAAACAATACAGACCTCCAATACTAGATCTTCCTCTTTTTGCACAAACTGCCTAAGAAAAACAAATTCATTGAATATTTGAATCAAACAAAATCACCAAACAAGAACCACTTTCCTGAAGTAACTAAAATGAAAGATGCCAGGCACACAATAGAAACAAATGGATGCAGAAGTTAGATTAACCATATCCTCAGATGTGACCGTGGCAGCATCACCATAACTGCTATTCTGTGGAGCCAAGAGGGAAGATAGTTACCAAAGACAATTTTGTAGAGTATCATGAAGACATACACATGCAAAATCAGTTGCGAGATAAGATGTCTGAGAAAAGCTGTCAACCTAACCATCTGCGACCAAGTTAGAAATGAGACTATCAGACACAGGATAAAAACAACACCTTGTGCCACATTCATTGAGAAACAGAAAAATCAAGTGGTTTGATCATCTCGTCAGAATGTAAGGACATCAAATACCTGTCAAGACTAAATACCAAAGCAGATCTAATACAAGATTAAGAGACCACACCCCAGTTTAGGCCTGCTTTAATCAATCCATCTGTAATTTGGTATCTGTCTTGCTCTCTCTCTCTCTCTCTGCCTTTTAACCCAGATTGTGGCATAGGCCCTCAACCAACTCATGCCAATTCTTCCTATCTCTAGCTATCTGATATTAATCTGTCATTTTTCTCTTCATGTCTTCAAAGCTGCAACAATGTCAGGATCTTGTAGTAGAGCTTGAGAAGAATCTGGAAGATCCCTTTGATGAAACAAGAGTTAGACATCTCATGGGAAAAGATCCTACTCCGCTAGAAATACAGACAAAAGTGGAAGAGGTATATGTTATTTCTTGGATAATTTTAGAGAGTACATTGCAATGTCAAGGTTTGTTTGTGTTCGTTCTTATCAACCAAATTAACTACTCTTTGGGATCTATGTGGTTTGTATCGAGAATGTGGGAATGAGAAAATTGAAGCATTTTGGACATAAAAAAGACATGAACGGTTGAAGAAGATCATTATGGAAGGAAAATTCTGGCAAAGAGGAGGACCATGGAGAAGATGGATTCAAGATGTAACTGATGATTTGAGCTTATTGACTGCAGAGTTGATGATCTGGTCTATGAGAGAGGGAAATTCTATAGAACTGTTCCAAACAGGATAAACTATTTGATGATTCCGTCTTACGTCTACCATTCCACTTATACCGCAAGGTATACTGATGTGTCTTGAGTATTTGGCTCACAGTTAAGTGTGTGTGTGTGTGTGTGTGCGCTACTGGTTGTTGAATGAATGTATTGTTTAAGAATAATATAATATTGTCTATCCATCTATTCCTCGATTACTTGGCTGAGGACACTACTGTTGGATGAGGACACTAAAATGGATATTGAATCAATCCAATGCTTTAATGAGTTTTTTTAATAATTTTTTTTTTTTTATTTCCTTGAATTAACTTTAAAAATTGAGAAAATAACTGCGTGTGGAATGAGTTAATTTTTTCATTCTTATTTGTAGCATCAGCCATTTTTTTTAATTTTGAGTTCTTTCTGTATAGATCTATTTGTTCTTTTCTCTATCCATGAAATATGGAGGACCCTTCTGTAATATTTATACTCAAAAGCACATAAAGGTTTCTTCACTGCCTTGTTAAATGTTCATTCTTCACACCCATATGTTGCCACTGGAAATATGCATGCTCTTAGTATTCTGGACTTTGTTTTCCTATCAGTTCCATTCCATACTGTTTTTAGTTGTTTAATTATTTTGTAAAACCATGTTTGTTCTTCTTTTAATTTTCTTCATCCCATTTCCATCTGTTGTTAGCAGTGAACCGAGCAGTGAACCGAGCAGTGAATAATATCATTAAATATTTTTGTTATTCTTCATTTCATCCATAATTATTCCAAGAATTCTTTATTTGTTGTTTTCTGTTTCCATGAAGTTCACTTCATAATTCTGTATACGTTATATACGTACATCTCTAGAACTTCAATCTTGTCTTCTAGCTGAACTACTATATATTGTGGTGTGTGTGCATATGCGTGAGTGATAGTGAGTGTGAGTGTATCAGACACTGACAGAAAAAAGAAAATAAGAAATGAAACACTATAGAGATGAATCTTAAACATATCAAGAAGGGATCAGATAAACAACATAAGTAAACAATACCAGTGTTGAACTATGTTAGAAAACAACATTTCAAATGGTTTGGACATAGATCACAACTACCACAAGAAAGCATCCCACAAAGAGCATTAATATTCAGATACAGTAGTAACAGACCCAAGGGTTGCCCATGTAAGCGATGGATCAACACAATATCTGAGACTATAACACTACCTTGTACGAGGTACACACAAGAGCACCTTCTGAGTGTCTCTTTCTTACCAGAAGCTGAAATACAAAACAGGGTTAGGGTGTTTATATGTATAAATGTATATATGTATGTATGTATATAGCTCTTGATGGCTGCACTCACGACACTCGACAAAAACCCAGTAACATTATGATGACCAAAAAAAAAAGAAGAATAAGATGGCTGTCAGTTTTAATTTATGCTAGTGTAAATGGTTGCACATAAGAGTAGCTGATGCTAGTGTAAATGGTTGCACATAAGAGTAGCTGATACTAGTGTAAATGATTGCACATAAGATGAGTAGCTGATGCTAGTGTAAATGGTTGCACATAAGATGAGTAGCTGATGCTAGTGTAAATGATTAAGAAAATAATTGTAATTGAATGATCTTTATTCTGTATCAGTTGGAGTCACGGTTGACAGAAAGGGAGGAGCAGTTGCTTGAGAAAGATCTGATTTTAGACCAAGATGAGAGGTTGGTTGGCCGTGTTAAAAAGAAGGCTGAAGCAGGCAAGGATGACACTTTGACCTTGGCCAAGAGTGTAAGTTTCTGTATCACCGTGACATTTAATTCTTGAAGTTTACTTTTGACATCAATTTTTTAATTATTAAAGAAAGCAGCGGGAACTTTAATATAATCTAGCCCACATAAGTTTAACAGCTTTGAATCAGGCATACAAATTTGACTTGCAGAAATGTGGATAAAAGAATGTACATGTTTGATTGATAAGTTGTGACTTTTAGTCACTGAAGTATTTAAACCACAGTCATTTAATTTGCACTATTTAAAACACAATTTTTCTATGTTCTTATCGGTATGGGTGTGAAGCATGGAAATATAACACAGCAGTGGAAAAACATGTATGTGCCTTTGAATATAAGTGTTGCAGGAGAGTCCTCTGTATATCATGGACAGAGAAGAGAACAAGTAGATCTATCCAGAAAGAAATCAAGATAAAAGAAATCTGGCTAATGCTACAAATAACAATGAGAAAATTGAAGTATTTTGGACATAAAACAAAGGGTTGGAGAGGAACATTATGGAAGGCGTCATCCCAGTAAAGAGGAGAAGAGGAAGACACGGAGAAGATGAATTCAGGATGTAACTGATAATTTGAACACCTCTTGAGATATAGGCTGCTTGAAATATGGATTGACAAATAGAAAAAAATTGAATTCAAACGTAGCCATGTAAACAGATCTACTAAGAAGACAAAATTCCAGTCCAATAAAAATCTGTTGATTGAAGCAGATAGTTTATTTAAACATAATTGTACATAAGTGAGAGTGACCTATGTAGATCTATCTATGAAGTTTTTTTTGTCTAAATTCCACAAGTAATAGCCACATAAACTTTCTTTGATACTCATATGTGGCCTTGAACCCCAGAATTTCCCTGGCACATGATCACTAGAGCAGTGTGTTATCAACTTTGTTATCGTGACTCCAACTTATCAAAACATGTAATCACAAAGTACTGTAGTTTTACAAATTACAAAAACAATGACAAAATACAGCAACGTTTCGACCAACAAGTCTCATCTATTTTGTGAATACCCCAACTTATCATAATTTTTTATATCTAGCTCTATTGCTAACTTAATGTATGATATTGTAATCATAGACTATCTGTGTATTTGCAAGAGAAAACGTGATTCATTTCAGTGATCTTCACATTACAATAAGGGCCTGAAACTTAATCCATCACAATGTGGGAGGGCATGGATGTGGTGGGGGTGGACTTTATTTAATGTTAATTTTAGTTGTGCTTTATTTCCAACAGGTTAATAGTGTTCAGGTCAAGATTAAAGAAATCACACGCAAGATGATGTCGGTGGTATCAGAACTTTCAATGAATCAAGCACATGCCATGAAGCTACAGCAAGAGGTGAAGGAAAAGGAAGCTGAACTGGAGGAGTGTTACTTAATGATGGAGAAGGGAGAGCCTCCTTCACAAGAGATTGATTTGGAGTGGCAGAGGATGTTTTGGGGAGCACAGAAGAGAATGGAGGATACAGAAGCAAAAATATTGGTAAGATGGGGGACAAGCATTGTGTGTAGCTTTACTAGACGTTTCCATTGCACAAGAATTAGAGTAGTATAGTGATAATGTACTGGATTTAAATATCAATATTGATCATGTGCCATCTCCACATCTTCATTTTAATTACATCTAACATTTAAAACTAACATGTTGGTGAATCAGTATATAGCCATCATTTTTTGTTGCTAATTTCTCTTTTACTGAGATGTCCATGATCAGTGATCTGGAAGGGTTCTCTCTCTCGATTGATCGTTCTTTTTCGCCATTTTGATCATTCTTATTGTGATATATAAACAACCTTTGCCAAGAAAGTTTTTTTTTAACGTCACATCTTCAGTACCATTTGGATGTGCCCGATTTCAACCAGCATTTACTGGGTTCGCTCTCCGTCAGCCTTTGACTGTCCCCAGCTGACCTGCAAGGCAGCAGGTTGCTATTTTCTTTTAGGGTAGCGACCCTTAGATGACCTACACTTCCGTGTTGTTGAGCGTCATCTGCCCAAGTTATCGGTCATTTTTAGACTACAGTAGAACCCGGTTATGTTGCCGGCCTAGGGGTTTGCCAAAAAGCGTCGGGATAACCGATGATCGAGATAAACGAAAACCAATATGGCGGCAAAATATTAACATATGCTTGAAATTTCTTTATGTACATGATGTGCGTTAATAAATGAGAATGTACGTGCTGGATCAAAGACAGACTTCTCGTACATTTGCTTTATCACGTCTGCCTTCTTTTTCCATCCCAAAATGGTGTTTGCTGGAATGCCATGCTGACGACTGAGGTCTGCCGGTTTTGTTCCTTTTTCTAGCTGCAGTATGATTTCATACTTTTTCTCTATTGACTAATTCTCCAGTTTTCTCTTAACACCTCCAGACATTTTTAGAATGGAAAAATAAACAGAATAGCTACAGCATATTATCCTTCAGACAAGGAACTCACGTGAACTCAGCACATGCGCAGTGAACCAAGAACGGTAAATTAAAAAATCAAAATACCGTGTTCTTGCAAAATGGGATCTCCATTCCCACGAAAGAAACTTACATGAGTCAACACCTGCCAATATTGGACTGTATATATTACTGTAGCATAAGTTAACACCCATGGTCATGGGGATCGAGATAACCAACGTTAAGTGGCAAATTTGGCCCTCTTTGTGCTCGAGATATTATGGTTCGCGACATAAAAGAATCGAGATATCCTATGAGAAAATGCTAAGACAAAGAGAGAATTTGGCGGTTCCACTTCAAAAGCGTCGACTTAATAGGGTTGGCGAGTTAACCGAGGTCGAGATAAGTGGGTTCTACTGTACTTGGTTTACCTACCATCCAGTTTTGTGTACGCTTTGCTCAGCTAGCATTTGATTGTCCCAATCTAACTACAAGGCAGTAGTGATTCCCTGCGAGCGGAAACACATACTGGATTCAAGCCTCTGCTGGACTTTCCAGTCTTTCTGCACATTTTGGTGGTCCGCTCACCCCACGCCCTCGTCGCTCCACCATCAGCGCCGTGCACGTCTGCTGCACCAGTGGGCCCACCCGTGCATCATCCGCATGCGTGTTCGCTCTGCTTTGGTGCCTGCTCACCATGTCTATTGGTTCTCACTGTGCACAAATTCACCATGCCTCTAGCCTGTACGGACACCGATCTCAACTCAGGCCTCCACCTCAGGACTCCGAGTTTCGCCCTATGTGGGCCCACATGCAACTCATCTCGGGCCAAAGTTTTGCTCTACGTGGGCCCACGTCTCTTCTCTGGATGCACCCTCATCCCTTTATGTTTATCCGTTCAGCTTTTCCCATCGGCCGGGAGAGATGTGCATTAATAGTCAGCTGGAATTTCTCGTCTGTGTTGCGGCGGATCTCATCCAACGTGACTACGTCTGCATCACTACTTATACCAGAGTAGCTCTCCCGATCCCTACCCCTTAGCCAGTCAGGAACCATTGTCTGTTTCAGGGTCACCATGGAGGTGGGTAGGATCTTGATTAGTGACAGCTCACTAACCCTCTTGCGTGTCCTTCGCCGACCCTGGAAGGGTTACCATCTTCTGCTGTTCTGCTAGTCTTCTTCTTATGTTGTCACACTATTACCAGGATGTTGCCCAGTGTCATGATTTTCTGTTCTTGCCTTGCACTGCTCTAGTGGCTTGGATGAGTTATTTTTGCTTTTTTGCCCTGATTCTGCTATGCCTATCTCACCATCTTTTCATCGTTTTCCTGTCCATTCTTTTCTGATGTTCTGTTGTGAAGCTGTGTACAGTGAGTTAGGTTCATTCTTATTAAGTAGCTATACCCTTCATTCTTTGTTTCTCAATGTAATTCAAACAAGGTTCTGTTCCAACTTTCTTTCTTATGCTGATGTTGATGACTCTGTATTCTGCTAGTCTGCTCTTCTTTAATACCTCCTTTCCAGTCTATGACATGTTCAAGATTATAAAATGATGACTTATCTTGTATATTTGTATTCTAGATGGAGCAAGAAGATGCACAGTACAAGACTGCAGGTGGTATATACACAACAGCTGAGCCACGGCCAAATGCATATATTCCTACAGATGAAAATGACTTGCCCATTCCACGACCCTACGGCTCTCATGCTCCATTCAAACCAAGTGAAACAGGCTCTTCTATGAGACATATTAGAAAGCCAGTACCAAAAGCTATAGAAATCTAAAGTCACCTGTTTGTCTCAAGTTCTTCACAATCTTTTATCCAAGCACAATCCATCCCTCTCTACCTTGTTTTGTTTCTGTATTGTTTCATTATTTTTGTACCATTTACCATTTTTTTTGGTATCTTGTGTTGGCTGTTTCAGTTTTGAATATTTTCATTGCACTTCGGACATGTCCATAGGTGCTCAGATCTCATTCCCAATATATCTCACAGCGTCTAGCGACTGACCGTACCAGTTCGATGTTGATTGATGAGCCTACTCATATACCTGTTGTGCTGTTCTTTTCTGGCCACTCCAGTCTTCAATCAAAGCTCTTGCAATATAGCAGTTGACATGGATTGGTCTTGATGAAAATCCTCTTTGCTGCCTCACTCTATGAGCGCGTTCAAAATATAGATATAAAACATTCCTTCTTCAGCATTATTGTTCTCCATGTTATTATTTGATCTTGGTAGTTATTGCCAGAGTCTATTATAATTCTATTTGTTCATTGTGAAGCATAGAACTGCAAATGTTCATTGTGAAGCATAGAACTGCAAGTGTTGATTGTGAAGCATAGAACTGCAAGTGTTGATAGTGGAGCATAGAACTGCAAGTGTTGATGGTGGAGCATAGAACTGCAAGTGTTGATTGTGAAGCATAGAACTGCAAGTGTTGATTGTGAAGCATAGAACTGCAAGTGTTGATGGTGGAGCATAGAACTGCAAGTGTTGATGGTGGAGCATAGAACTGCAAGTGTTGATTGTGAAGCATAGAACTACAAGTGTTGATTGTGGAGCATAGAACTGCAAGTGTTGATGTGGAGCATGAACTGCAAGTGTGATGGTGGAGCATAGAACTGCAAGTGTTGATTGTGAAGCATAGAACTGCAAGTGTTGATTGTGGTAGATTTTGATTGTAGAGATAGAACTGCAAGTTTGATCATAGAACTGCAAGTTGATTGTTTATTGAGATCTGAGTTCAGCCAAAGAAGCTGTATTTCCTTATGTATCCTTCTTTTCAAGCTTTCTGTGGTCTTTTCTTATTCTCTACTTTCGTAAATTCTATATCATGTCCAGTAATAATAATAATAATAATAGATCATGTACACTCTCCTTATCTAAAGATATTTCTTGTGGCTGGGCCACATCTCATGCATGAAAGATGGGTGAATTCACAAGGATCTTTATGGAGAGCTGATCTCTGGAAAGAGAGCGATTGGAAAACCCAAAATGCAATGTAAGGATGTCATTAAGCAAGACTTTAACTCTTTTCATGTTTTTCGCAGCACAATGTGCCACAACGTAATTCCGTTGGACTCCCTTCACCGTGCACTGTGACATTCGAGTTGCTTCCCTTATAAGAGTTCTTTCTAGTTTTACTTCTACTATTTTACTTCTACTACTTTTTAACCTTGTTATTCTAATAGGTTGTCCAGTTTTCTTCAATTAGTATATAAAAAGATATATGTTTTATGTATTGATGAGAATTTACTATTTTTTTTAAATTGCTTTTTTGTCTCCTTGAATTAATTGTTAAAAATTGAGGAAATAACTGCGCATGGAAAGAGTTAAGGCTCTTGACATTAACACATTCACATGGGAAAAGCCAAAGACAGATGCACCTAAAGAAAGGAGGTATGAAGGGACTTGTTGCATTGCGAGTATAGTTTAAGGAAACTAGCACAGGAAAAGAGACTTTACTCAACATACAATCCTATCTCAAGAAACCTTCCACATCATTTAAGTGTGAGAATTGTGAGGTAGACTATCACTGCTGTATCAGACTTGACAGTCACTACCGGAACTGATAATTACTTATCCAGTGGCACAACTGACAGGCTTACTACTACTATTATTATTATCAATAGATTGTTTTGAGGTGTATATTCTACCCTGTACAAGACTACACTTACTATTTTGTGTGTCTAGTTGTGTTGAAATGTGTTACAACTATAGAATAATGACACCTAGTGAGTTGATGTTACAATAAGCTGTATGTTCATGTTGATCTATTTATCTTCATTCAACAACTTGTTTTGAACAGAACTTTGTGAACCCTGACTGTCCTTCACAATTTCTCTCTTTCGTGGGCCAGATGCTTCACCTCTGTTTCTGTCATGCTCAAATCATTAGTCACTTCCTGAATCCATCTTTTCTATGGTCTTCCTCTTTGATGGTATGCTTCCTTCCATAATGGTCTTTTCAAACCCTTTGTTTTTTTTATACGTTCAAAATACTTCACTTTTCTCATTCTTATTTGTAGCATCAGCCAGTTATCTTTGATTTTGCGTTTAGTCTATTTTTACAAAAGAATATCTAATATAGAATATATTCTATGTTTTATCAATGTGGCTGTGATAAAGTTATGTGTGACAACTACTGCTGTATCATTTCATAGAAATAAAGTGATTGTCAGGACACACTTTTAATTTTGTTTACATGTCATGCATCCATTTTATTGTGATTTGTTTAGCTTGTTTGCATGTCTGTCTTCTTCTTTTGTCATCACACTGTTAACGGATTGTATCCTTTTTTGCCTCACAGTGTCAGGATAAGAAGAGATTTCTACAACGGCCTTTTGTGGGTGCTTCATAAATAGTGTTTTTCACAGCCTCTGTTATTTCTGAGGTTCACCTTTTGCATGGCCGGCCTTTTGCTTTGTATGTACTGAATTGAAGTAACATTGCTCTTTGAGGGCCAATGTTAATTCCAAGGTCTGTTGGTAATCTGTTTATGTGGCCGAACTAATTAATTTCTTGTTTCCTGATGAAGTTCAGTACTGATGTTGTGCCCACTTTTTACCTGATGTCTTTATTTCTAAACCGGTCTCTTCTTGATTCTTCCTGTCATAGTCTATCATAGCCCCCCCCCCCAGGTGGCAGCGGAGGAATGGACAGTTAGCCAGATAGTTAGTGTAATATGTAATTAGATATTTAATAGTTGAGACTATGTGTTGCACTCTCTAAGCAGAGGCGCAACACATAACAACGAGACATTTTGACGTAATAAAAACTACGTAGTTGTGTAGTAACAGTTAGTTAGAAACGTTAGTAAACAAGATTCCTAGATCTACACTTGACATGGACAGACGTGTTTGAGAAGCCTCTGTCAAAGCATAAATAAACATGTATATGACAATATCAAATGGAGTTTAGTGTCGTTGCTGTGTCCACTGAGTTGTGTAATCATCATGTAACACCTCAGTCTGAATACTGTCATCAATCAAAAGTACCATCATCAAAATATCTTGAAGGGGGTAAAGAAGATGGAATAGAACCCTTCACCCAAATATCACCAACAAAAAGGGGCCCCCTTCAACATTCCAGCATTCTGCATCGACACTTCATCTCTGTTGTAACTAGTGATACACAAACACACATCCATACACATGTATTCTCATACACAATAACACACATCTATACACGTGTTCTCATACACAATAACACACATGTATACACAGATGTTCTCAAGCACAATAACACACATCCATACACGTGTTCTCATACACAAACACACATCCACACACATGTGTTTTCATGCACAATAACACACATGTATACACAGGTGTTCTCAAGCACAATAACACACATCCACACACATGTATTCTCATACACAAACTGTTCTCATACACAATAACACACATGTATACACAGGTGTTCTAAAGCACAATAACACACATCCATACACGTGTTCTCATACACAAACACACATCCACACACATGTGTTTTCATGCACAATAACACACAACTATACACATATGTTCTCATATACAATAACACACAAACACATACAAGACAATAAATTTATGATTTATTTATTCATGGTCTTTATAAAAAAATGGATCAATCAACTATACAGTAACAAAACAATCAAATGACTCCCAACATCTCTCTCTGGTAACACTGAATGTAACCATATCTAATAAGTTAACAATACATTCTGATAACAAATACAAATCATAGACCAGTGTCTAGGTATATATACACACTGATCTTCACATGTAGCAACTTCACAATTATACAAATTAAGTTATGGAGAAACAGATCACAACAAAAGTAAAAATATTTAAAATATATATTGGAACGATATACTTCATAAAATTAAAAATTTTCAATTCAAATATTGTATTAATCCTAACATATGCCAGTGAGATTTGGTAAATTACCAAAGATATAGAAAGTTAGTTGACTGTATTTGAAAATAGATGTCGGCGAAAAATAATGAACGTAAAATGACGAATTCAGGAGAAGTAATGAATCAGAGAAATGTCTGGTCAACCACCAGTAACAACTGTTATAAGAAGGAGAAGATGTAGATATGTTGGACATACTTTCAGAAGAAATGATCAAAGAATACTAAAGCAGGCATTGAAGTGGGAGGCAAAAGGTTAAAGAAAGAACGGCCAATGGAAACCCTGAAACAAACTTTTCTGAGAGAGGCAAGAAACATCAGACCTAATTCCATGGAAGAGATTGAGTGAGTTGCCCAGGATAGAGCGGTATGGAGAAACTACTTGCAGGCTTTATGTAACATATAAAGGTACAAGAAGAATATATATATATTAGAAATGTTTGAAAATTAATTTAGAAAGAAATCTAACAGTGAGACAGAAGATGATGTGTGAGACCACTGGGAAAGCTTAATACACAGATCAGGAAAAGGCAGTCTTTGTTCTTTGTGCTTGTTATGAGAGTTGGAAGTACATCACGATAATGTCAACAAGAATCAATAAATAACACAAGATGATCAAATGAATCCTACTGCTGGTATTGCTACAGAATTCTACTGCTGGTATTGCTACTGTCCCCTGTGGTATCTACAGAATCACTGGTATTACAGAAACCTACTGCTGGATCAGAATCTACTGCTGGTATTGATACAGAATCCTGGGTATTGTAACTTCTCTGGTATTGCTACAGAATCCTACTGCTGGTATTGCTACAGAATCCTTCTGCTGGTATTGCTACAGAATCCTACTGCTGGTATTGCTGGTTGAACATATAAAAGTAAGAACATCATCATTCTTTTGAATGAGAGCTACTCGGAATTCGTTTAAATGTATTATGTTGCATGATTGGCTCTTGAAGGCTCCACCCTTTGGTCGCTATCAAGTGGACACTACACAACTTGATCATGTTACCACACACTGTACAAAGTATATCATAAAAGGTTGTGCATATGGCCAGCTACTTGGCATATGGCAAACTACTTTATCAAATTAGAAAATAGGATTTCTATGATCAAATATTTGCCCAGATATGGATTGAAATTAGAAAATAGGATTTCTATGATCAAATATTTGTCCAGATATGGATTGAAATTAGAAAATAGGATTTCTATTATCAAATATTTGTCCAGATATGGATTGAAATTAGAAAATAGGATTTCTATGATCAAATATTTGTCCAGATATGGATTGAAATTAGAAATATAGGATTTCTTATCAAATAAAATGATATAAATGAAAAATTTTTGATCTAAAATTATAAAGCAAATGAACAATGTATAACTGTTTTGTATTCACAAAAAAATAAAAAATAACACAGTAAAAAAACTATATCTTCTTTGCAAACCATTGCAAGCACCTTTCTTTGAATTTTATAGTAATTAACCATTTAACGTATTTGGTTGTAGGTACACAAAAAAAATCTACATGTAAAATACAATGCCAATGAAAAGTTACCAACACCAGAAAAGAGTCACCAACATCAGCATAAGAGAAAGTTGGAACAGAATCGTGCTTGAATTACATCGAGAAGTAAAGAATGGAAGTGGTTTGACCACTTAATAAGAATGCAGCCAAACTTTACTGTATACAGAGTCTTCTACAACAGAACATCAGGAAAGAAGTCGAAAGGAAGACAACGAAAAAGATGGATATATGCCATAGCAGAATCCTGTCAAAAAGTCAAAAATAACCATCAGCCAAGACACTAGAGCAGTGCAAGACAAAAGCAAAAACCATGACACTAGCAACAGGTGGTAACTGATCAGAAGAATGTGTTAGGACTCCTTTTACTTTATTTATTAGAAAACTATTCATTGTATCTGGTTGCAAACATCATCCTTGTCATCCTCTTTTCCACTTTCTATGAATGCCTCTTTTCATAATTCTCTTTTCAAACCTTCATGTCTCTTTTGTTCCAAAATATTTCCCTTTCCTCAATCTTATTTTGATATCAACAAATTTTCTTTGATTCTAAACTCTTGTCAAGATAACAACAAAATGCTACAGAAGAGTACTTAGAATATCATGGACAGAGAGAAGAACAAATGCTTCTGTTCTGCAACAGCTTGACATTAAAGAAAGAGAGTTGGCTAGTGAAGAACATAAAAACAAGGAAAATTAAATATTTCGGACACATCAAATGACATGAGTGCATAGAAAAGATAATTTTGGAGGGAAAAAGTGCCTGAAAGAAGAATGAGAGGAAGACCTAGAAGATGATGGGAGCAAGATATAATTGACAATCTGAGAATAACTGCTGCTGACACCGGTCAACTTGTACAGAATAGCGAGTTTTTTAGGACTGCTGTCATGGGAGCCAAGTTCTGGGAAGGACAAGCTACATAATGATGAACACCAAAATAAAAAAAAAATAAGAATGTACGTACAACTTATTCAAGAGCAAATATACAAATTTGTTACTAACCAAAAATGAAATCAAAATATAAATAGTTCATTGATTCCCTGGTTAATTTATAATAGAGAGAAAAAATTGACAACATTCTGAAACACAGAATTGCTTTTTCATGCAAGCATCGTTCGCTCATATATAACGTATATACAGTACATACACTAAAGTATTGTTCGCTCATATATAATGTATATACAGTACGTACACGCACATAGGTATTGTTCGCTCATATAAAATGTATATACAGTACTTATACTTACACAAAAGTATCATTAACTCATATATAACGTATTACAGTATATGCATACAAGTATTGTTTGCTCATATATAATTTATCTACAGTACATACACACACAAGTATTGTTCAGTCATATATACAACATATATACAGTACCTACAAAAGTATCGTTTGCTCATATATAACATATATAACATATATATATATATACAGTACGTACACACAAGTATCAAGAAAAGTGGAAACCCGTAACATGAATTACCATCGCAGCCCATTCAATCACCTCATTCAATCGCCTCATCAGCACATTCAATCACCTCATTCAATCGCCTCATCAGCACATTCAATCACCTCATTCAATCGCCTCATCAGCACATTCAATCACCTCATTCAATCGCCTCATCAGCACATTCAATCGCCTCATCAGCACATTCAATCAGCACATTCAATCACCTCATCAGCACATTCATTCAGCACATTCAATCACCTCATCAGCACATTCAGTCACCCCATCAGCACATTCAATCAGCACATTCAATCACCCCATCAGCACATTTAATCACCCCATCAGTACATTCAATTCACCCCATCAGTACATTCAATCACCGCATCAACACATTCAATCGCCTCATCGGCACATTCAATCGCCTCATCTGCACATTCAATCGCCTCATCGCACATTCAATCGCCTTCATTCAATCGCCTCATCGGCACATTCAATCCCTCATCAGCACATTCAATCGCCTATCGGCACATTCAATCGCCTCATCGCACATTCAATCACCTCATCAGCACATTCAATCACCTCATGAGCACATTCAATCGCCTTCATCGGACATTCTCAATCGCCTCATCGCACATTTCAATCGCTCATCGGCACATTCAATCGCCTCATCGGCACATTCAATCGCCTTATCGGCACATTCAATCGCCTCATCAACACATTCAATCACCTCATCGGCACATTCAATCACCTCATCGGCACATTCAATCACCTCATCGGCACATTCAATCACCTCATCGGCACATTCAATCACCTCATCGGCACATTCAATCACCTCATCGGCACATTCAATCACCTCATGAGCACATTCAATCGCCTCATCAACACATTCAATCGCCTCATCGGCACATTCAATCGCCTCATCGGCACATTCAATCACCTCATCGGCACATTCAATCGCCTCATCAGCACTTATAATCAACTTTAGAAATCTGATTCTACTAAACAACATACAGTCATCATATCACAATAAATAATCAATCACTTTTCTTTATCTTATACATTTCTCTCACTAAATCTGTACCCTGTCTTTCATCAAACATTTTCATAGCAAAATAAAATATGTGTAGAGATAGTCGTAATTGTATCATTTTAATAAACCAGGAAATTAGATGATGTACCCATTTACACCAGATTCTAATCAAAAGCAAAGTCTTGGCTATACTTCTACTAAATATACTATTACACTTATCTTCGTTCATCAGGGGCACATGGGTGTCGTTGGCAATGAAAGAGCAGACAGGCTGGCTGGCTCTGTCACTATACCAGGGGGACCAGCCAATGGATAGAGCTGACATTTTTAACACCCTCATAGAGTGTGGTCGCAAAGAAGATTTTCATTTAAACCAATCCACGTCAACTACTAGATTGCAGGAGCTAGGATTGAAGTAGCAAGAGCAGAACAGCACAACAGGTATATGAGTAGGCTCATTAATCAAAATCAAACTAGTATGGTCAGTCACTGGATGCTATTGGAGATATTCCGAAGGAGATGGGAGCACCTATGGACAGGTCTGGAGTGCAATGAAGATATTCCAAACTGAAACTACTACAATAAATGTGCTTACGCCTTCAATTATTTGTTACTTTTTCCACTTGAATGAATTCAGTGAATGTCAAGTTAAAATTCAATGTTTTATTTCTATATTCATTCTTCTAGAAGAAGAGGTTGCAGGTAAAAATGATAAAACTGGGAAGGAAACATCAGAGAGTTCAACATTTTAAATATAACAAAACACTATTTTGTAATTAACAGAATATTTCTACCTCCATTTGACGAGTGAGCATTTATTTCAAACAAAACTGCTTTACTAATATTTGTATGTATACACACACCAACAACATATTTGTTTGGCTAAATCACTAAAAGAACACGAGTATATATATAATATAAACTGCAGCAAGTATGGACATCATTATAGTATCAATCATTTATGTATACTCTTCAGTCATTGGATTTACTTATTGCAGTCATTGGATTTGCTTTTTGCAGTCATTGGATTTGCTTTTTGCTGTCAAAGTTCAACTAAACTTTTTTTTTGGGTGTACAAAATTTGTGTGTGTTATGATACATCAATCATTTATGTATACTCTTCAGTCATTGAATTTACTTATTGCAGTCATTGGATTTACTTATTGCAGTCATTGGATTTACTTATTGCAGTCATTGGATTTACTTTGAAGTCAAAGTTCAACTAAACTTTTGGGGTGTAAGATGTCGTAGTACAAAACATTAGCTGATTCGCTAGCTTAGATACATCAGAAATCATTTATGTATACTCTTCAGTCATTGGATTTACTTATTGTAGTCATTGGATTTACTTTGAAGTCAAAGTTCAACTAAACTTTGTGTGTGTGTGTACAAAACGTGTGCGTGTTATGATACATCAATCATTTATGTATCAATTGAATTTATCAATAATCATTGATATGCCAACTAATCTGTAACAACAACCATTTATGTGCCAACTAACTATCAATAACCATTTATATTGTAACTAATTATATCAACAACCATTTATATGCCAACTAAGGGCACCAACAACCATGTATGTCCCAACTAAGGGCATCAACAACCATGTATGTCCCAACTAAGGGCACCAACAACCATGTATGTCCCAACTAAGGGCACCAACAACCATGTATGTCCCAACTAAGGGCACCAACAACCATGTATGTCCCAACTAAGGGCACCAACAACCATGTATGTCTCAACTAAGGGCACCAACAACCATGTATGTCCCAACTAAGGGCATCAACAACCATGTATGTCCCAACTAATGGCATCAACAACCATGTATGTCCCAACTAAGGGCATCAACAACCATGTATGTCCCAACTAAGGGCATCAACAACCATGTATGTCTCAACTAAGGGCACCAACAACCATGTATGTCCCAACTAAGGGCACCAACAACCATGTATGTCTCAACTAAGGGCACCAACAACCATGTATGTCTCAACTAAGGGCATCAACAACCATGTATGTCCCAACTAATGGCATCAACAACCATGTATGTCTCAACTAAGGGCACCAACAACCATGTATGTCTCAACTAAGGGCATCAACAACCATGTATGTCTCAACTAAGGGCACCAACAACCATGTATGTCCCAACTAAGGGCACCAACAACCATGTATGTCTCAACTAAGGGCATCAACAACCATGTATGTCTCAACTAAGGGCACCAACAACCATGTATGTCCCAACTAAGGGCACCAACAACCATTTATGTGTTAACTAATTGTATCAACAACCATTTATGTGCCAACTAAGGTATAACAACCATTTATGCCAACTAATTGTACAACAACTATTTATATGCCAACTAAGGTAAACAACCATTTATGCCAACTAATTGTAACACTATTTATATGCCAACAAGGGTACAACAACATTTACATGTTCCCCTAAACCTAATTCCAACAACATTATGTCCCAACTAAGGGCACCAACAACCATGTATGTCCCAACTAAGGGCACCAACAACCATGTATGTCCCAACTAAGGGCACCAACAACCATGTATGTCCCAACTAAGGGCACCAACAACCATGTATGTCCCAACTAAGGGCACCAACAACCATGTATGTCCCAACTAAGGGCACCAACAACCATGTATGTCCCAACTAAGGGCACCAACAACCATGTATGTCCCAACTAAGGGCACCAACAACCATGTATGTCCCAACTAAGGGCACCAACAACCATACATGTGCAAACTAAGGGCATCAACAACCATGTATGTGCCAGCTAAAGATATCAACAACAATTGATGGGATCAGACAGAATGAGATACAAACTTACTGCCCTGCATGAGGCTGAGAACAGCCAAAGGCTAACATCTGTTTTAATAGGATAATGTGTACCCACAAGGAAACGGTGCATCTACTTAAGTTGAAGATGATAGTGAAATCATGGAAGACAACTCAATATAGCTTTCCTAAGGAGAAAAATGGGATTGGAAAAAACAAATGAAGGAGCGGAGCTGCTGCCTCCAAACAGAAGGCAACAAATTAAAGTCAATTATGGAATTATTGAGTATTAATGAACCTCTGTAGCTGATAGATTGTGAATGAGAAAATGACATTTGAAGGCAACGGGTTGTGAGCAATTGAAAATGAACATCCATTTTTAATTTTAATTTGTTTTTCACCTTTCAGATTCTTGTAGAGAAAATATCTTCAAAACAGATAATTATGTGATATTTACACAACAAAACTGGATTTTTATGAACTGAAAATCTTATGCTGTTACCCAAAGGTCAGTTGCTTTAGCTGTCGCCCTGCAGTGTACAGGCTGAGTTTTTCTTGCTGTATCCTCGACATAATTTTTTTTAGCAACTTTATTGGGTATTTATCCTGCATCCTAGTTTTCTCCTTCTTTGCGTTCATTCTTTACGACCAATTTTAATCACTGTTTGTGATATTTGCCAAGAATGTGTATACGTTGCACATTGGTTTGGTAGGCCCCTAAACGCATAGACTTCTACATGTTTAGGACACTGCATCCAATTTCAGCCAAATCTCCTTAGTCGCCTCTTACGACATGCGTGGAAGGTAACAGTGGTTCTATTCTTTACACCCCAAATTTGGGCCCTGGTAACCACTGGCGTGCATCCTAGTGAATGGTTTCCTAACTTCTCTGCCACACATATTCCTATGTAATGGTTAAAACTCGTTGTACTTGCTTACCACTTAAACTCTTAATGCTTACTAGTTGTAATATTTGATTGGGGAAAAGGGTATGGTCAGAAAGACAAAAGGGTGGAAGTGCATTTGATGGAAATGCATGATGTGAAAAGGTAAGTGAAAAACATTGGAGAAGAGATATCAATTAGAAATCATGAGATAGAAGATCAATGTGTGGAAATGCATGGGAAGAAATGACACAGAATGGAAGAATATTGGGAGGAAGAGCGTTGAGTGAAAATGTATGTGGTGGAGGTGCATAAAGTGTAAGAGCATTTAGGGGGTGGACATAGTGTAAGGGTATATAGTGGAAGATCATGAAGTGGAAGATCATGAAGTGGAAGAGCATCAAGTGGAAGAGCATCAAGTGGAAGAGCATGAAGTGGAAGAGCATGAAGTGGAAGAGCATCAAGTTGAAAACATTTCGCCCATGTGTTGCCGGGCTCTCAAGGGGAGCAAAGAATAGTAACACTGTGACCTTACAAGGCACGTAATAAGAGGCGACCGAGGGAGGGCCTAGGAAGCTACCTAGTAAATAAAGTGTCGCAGAAATCAAATGTGCTGGCCTACTTGTAGGCGTATAACTGGCACAACGACAATCGCTCTAATGCTTGGATCACATACAACTAGTGGTCGATATGGAGTGTTCGAAGAAGAAGAAAACATTTGTGGAAGTGTACGGGGTGGAAGATCCTTTGGTACAAATACATGGGATTTTATATTCTGACAAACATTCAGAAGGAAAACTAATTTTCAAAGAAACACTTTCAAATCACTGTCAACTTATATTAAATTATCTTTACAAAAACAGATTACACAATACAGCAGGGTTTAGTATGTGTTAAACAGTTAAGACACTAGATATAACATCAGCTAAACTAGGTTCTCTAATTTGGTGGTGGCAGCATGACTGGAATGGTTACTAGATGGGGTACTGTTGCAGCACTGCATGAATATTAAAGGTTTCCTAGGGAATACTAATCTGTTTGGGTCTTGGCGTGAGGTGGCAGCCTCCTTTGGTAGTGGATTCTATTTGATGCTGTGGAAGGCTTCTCTCCTGCTTGATGATTACAACAACCTGCACAAAAAAATCCCCACATTAATTACCAATATAAATAACATATTCTTGCTTTATCTTAAACACTGAGGTTAAGTGACTTTCAATATATCTTCTTCCTCGAATGCTTCATAACAATCACTTGTTAAACCATTCTTTGTGGTTTGTATGCGATTCAAGCCTAACATCAACTGTACGTTGTGCTAGTAATGTGCATACAAGTAGGTCAGCACATCCAATTTCTGCAATGCTTTTTATTTACTATGGTAGCTTCCTAGACCCTAGTCGCCTCTTACGACATGCCTTGTAGGTCGCAGTGTTACTATTCTTTGCTCCCTTGCGAGTCCCAGCAACATACGGGCGAGACTGAGGTTAAATAAATTTTAATATATAAGAAATGTCTACATACTACAATATTTTCTTACAGTTCTCATTTTCTGAAAGTAGGCTTGGGGATTCTATAAGGCAGGGAAGGTAAGGCTGCTTGACTGAGGCTGTCACTATGCATGTGAAGGGCATAGATTTTATTTTTCTCTCCAAGATAAAACACTTTTGATCTTACCAAGTGGTCAATGTTCTATTAGGAAACTCCACTGGATTTAACCATCCACTCTTCAACATATATATCCAATGGTACAAATTATATCACACATACATATCCAATGGTACAAATTATATCACATACACATATTCAATGGTACAAATTATCACACACACATATTCAATGGTACAAATTATCACACACACACATCCAATGGTACAAATTATCATACACACATATTCAATGGTACAAATTATCATACACACATATTCAATGGTACAAATCATACACACAAACACATATCCAATGGTACAAATTATCAAAACACGTACAAACAAAGTACTATAGTTTTAAAAATACAGAAACAGTGATGATAAACAGCAACGTTTCGACCAAAAGGCTTTTATCAAGCAAATGATACAACAGAAGTGACGAATTTCAAAGAACACTTACAAATGGACGATTATAGAAACATTCAAACGTATCTAATGAAAATCTGGGAATAAAACGAATAACGAAATGAGTGCAACCCAAAACTAGAAGTGGAAAAGAAGAGAAACAATATACAGTCAAGTGAAAATATAAATTATATATGAAGGAAATACACATATAGATTACAAGGCATGAGATGAGAAAGTACTAAGAAGCATAGGAATGTAATGCGTTGAGTCCATGAGGTCGCAAGGTACCATATAACGAAATAAACGGTTCTCCAGAGCAAATCGACTACGATCATCAGAGGAACATGATCGGATGGCTGTGACCTGGACATCGCAAGCTCCTGAATGGCCAGTATCACTGAAATGAGTAGCTCCAGGTGTCACCGAGCATTGGCGTATATCGCGCAAGTGTTGGGCGAATTGGTCACTTTGCCTCTTGCCGGTTTCCCCAATATAGGCCTTGTTGCACCACTTGCAGGTAATGGCATAGATAATATTCTGGGACTCGCATGTGAAACTGTCTTCAATAGCAAACGTGGCTTTTGGAAAAGACACAGTGCGGGTCTGTATTACATTATCACAAGTGTTGCAGCGCCGACGGCCACACTGGATGGTGCCAAAATGACTCTGGATATTAGGCTTGAGGTGACTGTGAACCAACATATCCTTAAGACTTCTGTCCCATTTGTACGCCACCAAAGGATAGTGTTGGAAGACTGAAAGTGTCTCAGGATCAGACTGAAGAATGGATAGATGACGGAATAAGACTTTCTTCACAAGGGAACTATGAGGGTGGACAGTTAAAATAAGTTTCACCCTGTCAGAACTGGAAATTCTATGCTGGTTAGAAATTATCACACACACACAAATCCAATGGTACAAATTATCACACACACACAAATCCGATGATACAAATTGTCACACACACACACATCCAATGGTACAAATTATCACACACACATATCCAATGGTACAAATTGTTATTAATATAATTTTCTAGATTACTGACATAGCTTACCTGCATGTGATAAAGATGGATCGGCATGGGTATAATATTTGGGGTCATGACCCATGCTACCTGTTGATCGTGACCTTGCTATTGCATTAGCTGTTCCACTTCGGTTGAGATGCTGCTGCTGCTGTGTGTGATGAGGTGGGTGGTGGCTGTTGTAATGCTGGTACATGCAGACGGAACATGAGAGTCCAGCAATATCAACATCCTGCTTGTTCAAATGTAGCTGGCAGTGTCTGGAACAGCAGTGCTGGTCTCCAATGTCACAGCTACAAGTTGTTGTCGTCGCCTGAGACAATGTCCCTGGTGTGGGTGTGCTCCGGTTGGAAGATGACGAAACTCCAGCGACAGTCGAGATGAAGTCACACTGTGTGTTGTCCAACAGAGGAGCAGAGAATGATGTGGCACTATGAACAGCGTCCTCATGAGTACACACAGCCTTCTGAACTTTTTTCGCACAGCCTCTAGAATGAGTCTGAGGTTTGTGTTTACTGTCATTGTGAAAATGAAGAGGTGATGGTGACGATGATGATGATGACTGTGATGATGAGGTAGGATGAGGTGGGTTATTATCACTACAAAAATGTTTACTATTACAGCAAGTGCTGTCTGAAGAGTTGCCATGAGGAAGCCTTGTTTTGCCATTTCCATTCAACACCCCATGCAAACAACACATGTTATGAACACTATCTGTTTGTAACGTTTCAAAATGTGTGTTCGAACATAAGTTTGTTGCATTGGAGTCTGTCATCACAGAATATCTAGACATGCAGACATTGCAATGAGACTGTGACGACGGAATCATTGTTGAATTTGCAGATTCCAAATCACGATTATCACAAGAATCACTATGTCGCGTGTGTCTGTTTTCACAACCTCTGCTGTTCTCTTCACATCTCATACCAGCTCTGGTTTGAGAACCGCCGCCAGTAGACCTGTCATGATTTGTGGGTTTCGTTGGATGAAAAGTCTGAAACAGTGGTCTCCCATTAGGAGAAACCAACTGCTGGCTGGAGCAGTGTATCGGATATTCACAGGGTTTATCCAAGGCAGGTGAGTGTAATGACGGTGAAGTATTCATTCTGTACTCGTCCCCATCTGATGTGACAACATGCAGCTGCCGATGGGGAGCAAACTGTCCAGAGTGGCTACTTGGAGGGTCAGTGCTTCCGCTATGCTGACCACTACTAGTACTGTGTCTGCTGCCAATGGTGTCCCCATCACTGACTGGATATGGCAAACTGGATACAGAGGTTGCTGAGGAGAATTAAAAGAATTTCATTGGTAAATTCTCATTAAAAATCGTAACCAAATCGCGACAACTGATAAACTGCATATTTATTCCAACTCTCTGCTATCAGTGCCAAACATGGCCCCTGACTAAGACACAAGAAAGAAAGATTACAACATGTGAAATGAGATGTCTACTTAAAGCTGTCAACGTTACAAGGAGAGATAGAGTGAGAAATGAGAATATAAGAAGCATCGTTGGTACTATACCATGCATACAGTACATCGAGAAGCAAAGAATCAAGTGGTTCGGCCATCTAATGAGAATGGAACCACATTTACTACCATCATGTGCCTACAATAATCGACACTCAGGGTGCAGAGCACGGGGCAGGCCAAGAACATGATGGATAGATAACATCTCAGAGTCCCTGAGAAAGTATGGACTGACAACGCCAAGAGCAACACGCCTGGCACAAGATAGAAAATTAACTCTCCCCACGACGCTTCACAGCAAATGTGGTTAAGATAAGATAACCAAATCAGCTAGCGTGTGTATTAATGGTAAACTATTTGATAAATTGAGTATTCTCTTCAAGAACCTCATTATATATATATATAATTCCTTTCTATTCATATTCCAATTTTATCTACATTTATTTCATTGTTTGCTTATGTATTTTCATTATCTACCACAGTTAGGTTTCTAACCCCTACCTGTGTCATTGTGATTGTACTATGGTAAATGTAGGTTCATCAATTACTCTCCCTTTGTGCCTTGTTTACTTTGCTATGCTTTATAAATGCTTTATGGTTGAAACATCACTATATAGCATGTTTTTGTGCTGTGTAATACTACCCGGACATGGACTATTACACAAAAATTAAGAACGAAAATCCAGTCCTTCAAACTAAATGCTACAGAAAGATCCTACGAATACCATGGACAGAAAAAAGAAAGAATACTGATGTCCTGAAAGAACTAAATGTTAAAGAGAATTGGCTGATAAACAACATACTATACAGAAAAATTACATACTTTGGTCACATCAAGCGTCACGATGGCCTGGAAAGAACAATACTAGAGGGCAGGGTCCCAGGACGCAAAGGCAGACCAAGAAGAAGATGGCTACAAGATATTAAAGAAACCATGAACATGACCATCGACGAAGTGGGTGAACTGGCAAGAGACAGAGTGAATTTCAGATGTTCTGCAAAGAGAGCAACGTCCTATAGAGGATACGCACCTTGATGATGATGATGTAATACTACCTTGTTTCATGTTTTGATATATTCACTTGTCCCTTATAAGAAAAAAGTAGCTGTGCACATGAACTCACCAGCTTTTATCTGTCGAAGAAGACGATCTCCAGCCGTCAAAGTTGGAGGTTGATTATCATCTTCATCCACATCGCTTGGACAAATAGGACGGACATATCTGTTGACTCGAAACTGACCAGAAGAAGATTCATAGCCCGATTCCTTCATTTGGTAATCTGTGGATAATATATACATTGTATGTTACAATATTGTCTACGAGAGAGAGAAATTCCGGAGGACTGTTGGGGTGGCAAAGTACTGCTCCGGACAAGCTATTTGATGATGATGATGATGTTACAATATATCCATGACATTGCAATATGTGGATAATATATACTTCCAGATTATGTATGTCCGGAAAATACGTATCTTTTCAAAAATATATATATATATATATATATATATATATATATATATATATATATATATATATATAGGATCATGCGAGCAAAATGACAGATTGAATAGGATTTGTTCCCTTCAAAAGTGCATTATAGATGGCATAGCAGAATCTTGTCAAAAAGCACAAATAACTATCACCCAAAACCACTAGAGCAAAGCATGACAAAAACAGAAAACTATGACACTGGGTAATAACCCAGTAACAGTGTGACGACAAAAGAAAAACATTATTATATCATACTCTCTTATCCCGAAGTATAAAATAGCCAGTTGTATCAGTGGCTTTGCTTCAAAACAATTTTGTGGTCTAATTACATTTTTAGACAAAGAGAAAGTCTATATAAATTGTTATACATTTTCTAAAGGGTCTACTTGCTACCCACTTCTCTTGTTGAGATCCAAGATTATACACAAACGCAGAATAGTAAACAAAGCGGATGTCACTACATTTAAGGCATACCCACTCGCGCTCAGTCTCTTGTGGAAGATTGTGAAAAGTATGAATGCTGACTGTTCCTGTAACTTACTGATTATACAAACATCTATTTCTCCAATTGCAAGTAGAAGTAGTATAGACAAGGCAAACATTATAATGATCTCTGTTCCACATATGTGAAAACAGAATCAGAGACACTGAACCATCTGAATGAAATGGTGTTTACACATGGAAAAGCACACCGGTGTTGTCTGCAAGATGGAGAGAGAGAAGACTCTCACGAATTTCACAGTTGTTAGCATTTCGTGTGATTTTCATTGGCACAGTAACGGAGCAATTATGGGGTGACCCGTTGCAGTGAAGTTGGAACCATACTTATGAACTATGAGAGAGAAGACATGCTAACCAACATCACTTTGATACAATGAGTGTTGGAACATTGAGATGGCTGTTGCATTGGAGGATGGAGCATATATGGATGTCCAATGCATGAGGATGTTGATCAGAAGACCTGTACATACATCTAACTTGTACTTGATGGAATCCCTGCCAACTCACGTCTAATTGTAAATTCCCCAGAATCATATCAAGACAAGATTGACCAACACTAAAAAGACAGGAAAGACCTGCTGATGCCTATGCTTAATGTGAGTGACCAGCTTACAATGGCTATTACTTACCCTGACAGTGATATCCGTTAGCAGTTATTGGACCTTGAGAATAGCTGCCTTCCTTGTCTGATGACATGTACCCTGAACTAGGAACTTCCCCTGGAAGAGTGGTTTCGTCTGATACATACATAGAAAAGAATCATATAGGTTTAAACTATTAAACTAAACACAAAATTATAATTACAGAGCAACTTTACTATATAAACAAATAAAATTTCCTGTAGCCTTTTCAGGCCTTAGGGTTATGAAGTCACTTCATTTTACATTTCTAGTCCCTAGTGTGTAGAAGGTCCAATTACTTTCCTCACATGTGGAACGTCAAGTGTGGGATTCAACCCACAACCCTCTTGTGTTGATATGCGAATGCTTATGCATTACGCTAATCCATCCCCCAACCAAACTATATAACGCCTAGATTTCAAGTGATTCCCTATTTTCATACCATGAAGTATATTAGGAAATGCAGTGGGATCATTTGTAACAGAAAATATCTTGGTAAAAACTGTTGTTACTGCCTTTAGTACCGCTTTTTATGGCAGTGCAGAACAGGTGGGAGTATAGCATGAGGAATTTAATGGCTACATGGCTAGTGCAGTCACTGCGAAGCTGTTCAGGTTAGGATTTCTCATTTATGCCAGCAACATAAAAAATCATGAGCTTTATGTGGATTGAACCCGGGTCTCTCGCATGGGAGCCGCGCTCTAATTCATTCCACCAGATGCTCTTCCTCCATATCTTGGTAAACATTCATATACTTTACTAAGATTTTGAATTAGGAGAATAATAATGTTTTGTAATGAGAAGAAAATATTCAATATGTGTTCCCTAAATGTGAATATGTCAGTCACCAACACTGGTTCTGTGATGACATTATAAGGAAATGGAGTCATAATTTGTGTATATTTTGTCTTCAAGTAGTTAGCAAAGTTAGTTAAATTTGAATAATAGAGAAAGGTACAAGAAAATTAGAATTACTCTATTACCTGTTGGGGTAGCACTATAAACTTCATGCCTTTTTCGTGTTTGGTAGATAATGATGACCCATACCAAGGAGGTACCAACAACACAGCAGACAACAGCAATAATAATGATGCCTGTTGTGGTTGACTCATCATCCAAACCAAATGAGCTACCTGCTTCACCTGCCTCGCCAGATGAGTTCAACACCTGAAAATATTTGTAAATGTTGGTAATGCATATCCAAATATATAAACTGACAAACCAAGTTTAAAAATACATACTTTAAATAGAGTTTACGTTAAGTCCACTGCCATGGAGAATGTCCTAGATCAATGCTGTCCAACACGGTACCGAGGCGCCTATGAGATATCCCCTTTGAACATATAAGTGGTGCCTAGGAAATCAACGGTTCTTAATGGCTAGGTCTTGTAAAGAATATGTCATGATTTTTATTGCAATACTTGTTCACTGTTTAGTGTGATCATATTCTTGGCTCTGGTGCTTCCTGAGTTCTTAAACTAGCCTGAAGTCGGAGACGGTCTGCCTGTATGGCGAGGAAACCAATAAAAAGGTAAGCAGGCTTTCATGCAAACATCAGTGAGAAGCGCCACACCAGGCGCATGGTTACGCTGAATTCATACGCGAGCACAGAAGAAGTTCTAAACCTCATTCTCTTCTCCTTTCTAATATTTGAAAAGGAATTAAAAGAAACATAATTTCTACCACAATCAACTTGATAAATAACACATTCAACTTATTTTGTTACTTCTAGAACAAACACATTCAACTAATTTGTTACTATCTAGAACATAACACATTCAACTTAATTTTGTAACTATCTAGAACATAACACATTCAACTTAATTTTGCAACTATCTAGAACATAACACATTTAACTTAATTTTGTAACTATCTAGAACATAACACATCAACAATTTTCGCAATCATCTAGAACATAACACATTCAACTTAATTTTGTAACTATCTAGAACATAACACATTCAACTTAATTTTGTAACTATTTTAGAACATAACACATTCAACTTAATTTGTAACTATCTAGAACTATAACACATTCAATTTAATTTGTAACTATCTAGAACATAACACATTTCAACTTAATTTTGTAACTATCTAGAACATAACACATTCAACGTAATTTTGTAACTATCTAGAACATAAAACATTCAACTTAATTTTGTAACTATCTAGAACAGCAAAGCTTTAGTATTGTACCTGAAGTTCTGTTGTGCCTTTAGCTGTGCCCAGTGAGTTTGACATCCTGCAGGCATATGTACCAGCATCCGACCACTGAGTGTCCACCATCACAAGGATCTGGTTGTCGGCAGTGAAGAAGTGGCGAGGGGTCATCTAAAAATCAAAACAAAACTTAATGAGAAAACTGAATCAAATATGAACATCTGAAAAGAAAATTGGCCAGATTCAATAAGCTGAGAATCCTAACAGAGAATCATATCCTAACATTTGTAATTATTATTTTTGTATCTTCTTCGCTCGGTTTGACATGCGTGTGTTGTGTCGCAGTTTACAATTAGATTATGGTATCTGCAGCTTTCGTCCAACATTTATTTTAAGCACTGTATGTTTTAGACTATTTGTTGCTCATTTTTTATTCCTACATGTTTAGTCAGACTATAGTTATGCAGCCTGCTACTAGTGTTACAAATGGAGGTGGAGTAGAAGATTTGGTCAGCAACCTTGAATTCAGTAATCCAACCTTGAATTCAGTTATCTCATTTACTGTGTTTTAGTCACTGTCCTGTCTGGTATTAAAGTCATCAAAGTGAAAAAAGAAAGCAGGCCTTCATGCAAAAATCAATCAGAAGCGACATACAAGGCTGAATGTATAGCTGGTGAACGCAAAAGAAGAAGATATCATGAGGTATATTAGAAAATAAAAGTGTTAGAATCATATTGTTATTTGACCAACGGTAACCAATGGGTCATGGGGTCAACATCACACCAAGTTACCTTTACTTTCCAATGTTTTATTGATACCCAATTGAGGCTGTCAATATGAGAGCTATTAGTTAGGAAATATCCCAACCCCCACTGTGTAAATTCATCACAGGATCAAAAGCCTGTGAAGTCGAAGAAGGTATGCCTGAATAGTAGAGGACACTGATAAAATTGAGAGCAGGTCTTCATGCAAAAGTCAGTCAGAATGCCATACCAGCGCCCTGATTGCACCTGAATTCATAATGGATGAATGCAAGTAGAAGAAGAACTGCAAAAGAAGGTGTGCTTTTTGTTGGATATGTATCCTTTATTCTATATGTGATGCCATGCACACACACACGATGCACCCAACCTAGACTGGCATATTCTACTTACTACTAACTCCTTGTCATCCTTGAGCCAGGTTAGTTTAGGTTGTGGACTGCCTGATGCCATACACTGTAAAACTGTTGTCTCTCCTTTCTTGGAAGATTTCTTACTCTGCATGGGCTGCTCAATGAATGGAGGTACTGTGAACATAGAACAATAAATTATAAAACTACTGTGTAATTCAACTTTGTCTCGCTTGGCCTACACGTTCTGATAGAACCATAATAAGGCTTGTCCTTAGGTTGAACGGACAGTACCTCTGCTAAAAGAGGCTTTAATCTCCTATATAGCAAACAAACAAACCTTGTCTCTTGCTGTCATTTGTAATGGTTACTTACTTAACAAAGTTTTCTGGGGATTTAGGTGCTCTGTTCCCCTTAGCAGATGTCAAAGAATAAGCATGCTGATGGTTCCTGTTACTACTTGGTTAAACACATTTCTTATTCTAGGAGGTCTCTGTGGTGAAGTGGTCAGATTATTTACTTTGTAATTTAAGAGTCAAAGGTTTGAGTCCAGACCCAATCATTCGGTTCACAAGTGATTTCCAAATATTCCAAGGATTGTTGTTGGAGCCAAGGTGTTTGAGTTTTGTGCAATACTCTAGATTGTTGGCATGCCTTCTTCTTCTTTGCGTTCGTTCTTTACGACCAATTTTAATCACACTTTGTGATATGTTTGATCTTTGCCAAGAACGTGTATACGTGCACATTGGTTTGGTAGGCCCCTAAACGCATAGACTTCTACATGTTTAGGACATGTGCATCCGATTTCAGCTAAACCTCCTTAGTCGCCTCTTACGACATGCGTGGCAGGTGACAGTGGTTCTATTCTTTACACCCCAAATTTGGGCCCGGTAACCACTGCCGGTTGGCATGCCATTTCTGCAGAGAGGACCACATCATAAGGGAAACTTGAAGCAATGAAACTAATCCTTAGACTTTAAAGCTAATTTCTTATTCTATCTTGTAGGTCACAAATACATTCTTCCCAGATATCCCTAGGATTGTTGTTGGGGCCAAGGCATTTGTGCACGACTCTAGGCAGATGGCATATCCTTTCTGTGGAGAGGGACCACATCATATAGGGAAACCTGGTGCAATGACACCAATCTGTAGACGTTAAAGCTAATTTCTTATTTTGTCTTGTAGGTCACAAGTACATTCTTCCCAGATATCCCTAGGATTGTTGTTGGGGCCAAGGCATTTGTGCAAGACTCTAGGCAGATGGCATATCCTTTCTGTGGAGAGGGACCACATCATATAGGGAAACCTGGTGCAATGACACCAATCTGTAGACGTTAAAGCTAATTTCTTATTTTGTCTTGTAGGTCACAAGTACATTCTTCCCAGATATCCCTAGGATTGTTGTTGGGGCCAAGGCATTTGTGAAAGACTCTAGGCAGATAGCATGCCATTTTTTGCGTGAACTGAGTCACTGGGAAGTTTGGTACAATGAAGTCAATCTTTCGGTTCTAGAAATTCTGTTTTATGTCTAATGTAAAAATAATAATTAAACAACCAAACATTTTAAAAAAAACAACTGACTGACCTAAAACGGTGACTGTTGCATTAGTTACAACAATTCCTGCTTCATTTCTTGCCATGCAACTATAGACACCTTCATCAACTGTACGAGTGTTCATGATGTAGAATCTATCGTCATTTGGGTACACCTGCATCCGTCGCTCACGAGCTGCTGGGAAATTATCCCCACCATCCTTCTGCCATGATATCACTGGGGTTGGTTGACCAGTGGCTGCACACTTCAGTTCTGCTGGTTTTCCTGCCTTCACAGTGACATCTTTTTGGGACTTTCAGGAACACTGGATACACTGTTCAAATAGTAAATTAAAGCTAGATGACAAAATGGACAATACACTGTTCAAAATATGTCATACAAACAAACAAATTTATAACATAATTAACCCAACGGGACTGCAGAGCCGATATATCGTTCAGAGTAATGTTCATGATGTCGCAGAACCGATATATCGGCTTTTGGATGTCTGTTCACGGAAACGAATGTATCTTCAGAACCCCTTTACTGAAGTTAAAAAATCTTCAGAAACGGAAAGTACATATATGTAGGTACATTACTATCTCCATTTAACAAAGATTTGAAAGAGGGAAAGCAGTGTATTATTGTGTTCAAGTCGAGACTTTTTTTTAAACGTTAATGTTTCCGACGATGTTTACAGTGTAATCTTGAGTACTGTTAGATCAAATTATAACTTGTGATAGTAATGAAGAAGATTTAATTGATGGCAATAATGACATTTGATTGTTTATGAAATGAAGTATCGATAGTTGTAAGTCTAATGTAATAATTGCATCTAAAGAATGGGCGTTCCACATTCCATTTATTGACGTGTTCGCACTAAAAAGTGAATATTATAAAACTACTGCACCTAGTTAGATGAAACTTATAGAATATGTTCGCACATGGATTATCCTCATTTAAATACTACTTTTGGAAACATCTATGAATATTAAGATGTAATACAAACCGGAGATTAAAATATTTTTATAATTTTTCGTTTTTTCAAAATAGTCATGCTACAATAATCTAATTTTCTCAAACGTATATCACCTGATGTAAAATATTATTATATTAATGTATTCCACATCCAATTAGCAACAATTTAATATATAATATGTCATACATTAGAGAAACAGTACAAGAGTTATAAAGGATTAAACTAATTGACATTGAATCTTAAATTTGAATCGCAAAATAAATGCGCCCAGAGGTCAAAATAATACAGGGTGAAAGGGTTAAACATGAAGACAAACTGGACAACAGATTTTGTTCATGTCACACTTCAGTCATAAATGAGACCATATGATAAACTTTGAAGCAATGACCAATATGTGCCCCTTAACTGTTGCCACCACTTGGTATGTATATTGCAAGATTGGGTAGTTTATTAAGGACACTAGCTTTTATTCATATATATATATAGTTACATAAATATATTTAATGTGTATCCTTCCTTCCTTTAGTTCGTTCGCTTGAATTATTGTCTATACATTCAATGTTGTCTCTTGTATAAACTTCACTTTCTTTTGTAGCTCACACAGAGGTCCGTATAGTTTTCTATCGAGTGTTGATTTAATGTGTATAAGTCTTTTCTGTACACATATTAGTCTACACATTAAACTCTCACCATATACGTTAATATAAGCCCGTTGCGAAAAGGCAGAACCAAAGTCATTGGAGACAACACACTGATACCGGCCAGCCATAGAGTCCAAGATGTCTGTCAGTAGAAGGTTAGAGGTGTAGCGCTTGACATCACCATCACTGTTTGCAGTTACCATGGAGAGAGACTCGTTCAGCAACTTTAGGAATAAAAATTTGATCCATAAAAGTTTATGTTAAATGCAGTCAAATAAATTCAGATTAATTAATAACTGAGGATAACATTTTTCTCAAGTAGTAGCATGTCCGTGTCTGTAGCGTAAGCAATAGTGCAGCTCGATCACAACCCAGGCGTACCTGGTTCAAGTAGTATGTTCCTCGTGAAACAGTGCTTTTCATCACAGTCCGCCTGAAAAATTCTCTGGCCTCTTCCAGCGTCATGTTCAAGGTTTCTTTGTTGTCCTGCTGTCGCCTTTATCTTGGTTGTCCCCTGCCTCGCACTCCAGGAACCATGAATTCCATTACTGTTTTCTACAAACCACTGTGACGTTTAATGTAGCCAAAATATTTCATCTTCCGGGACATGGTGTTATTTATGAGCCTCCTATGCTTATATATGTTATAATGCTCCTCGATATGCAGGTTTTGTAGGATGTCTTTGTTTTTTCTCTAACGCCTTGTTTCAAAAGCTTCCATTTTGTTCTTTAACATACAATAGCAACAATCCATATACTATTGTATAAACCAGATCTATCACCATCTTGTGGCTATAACTTTTCTCAAACCAGCTATTCAGTTAAAACTGTTCAGTATTTTTTCTTTCTGTTATCCTGTTTTTCATTCATTTTGTCTGTTCTTAATCATCTCTTGTCAGCAAATGTCCACAACATCATAAGCTGCTCATATTGATCTGTGTGATATATGCATTACATCCACTGTGCATCGACATCACCAAACTTTCTATGCTGATGTTCCTGGTATTAACAGTCTTCCATAAAAATCACATCTCTATGGTTTCCAGTAGTACACATCTGAGTTATCAAAGCTCTGGAAGTATTGAAATCTATGCTTTTGTTGAATTCTAACCCTAAAAAATTATATATAAGTTGTATGCATAATAACCCATACCAAATTGTCCTTCTTCCAGTGTATTCTGGGTTGGCTGTCTCCAGTTATAGCAGTAATGCAGGTCAAGGTCAAATTCTCTCCCTTGTAACCATTGGTTGATTTGGGACTTTCAAGAATTACTGGCTTTGGAAACTCAGCATTGTCTGAAAAGAGGGAAAGTCAGAAAAATTAAATCATCTTGTATGTAATATTGTTTGTAACAGAAGTTGTTCATATAAGTAAAAGAATAAGAAGCTTCACAGTGAAGCATTATTTTATTATATCAGGAAAAGAATAAAATTATTCACAGTGAATCATTATTATTTTATTATATAGTAAACAAATAAGATGATTCACAGTGAATGATTACTAATTGATAGAATTCATGAATTTAATTGGTGAAGTGAATATTTTAAAACTAATTTATAGATTCTAGTTTAAAAAATGTTCTATAAATCGGTAATATTTAAACCACTATTAAAATACAGAAACAACCATGATAAATAAGAGTAATGATATTCCCATAATCTGTAATGATGTAATGAGGCAAAGTGTTATTAGAGACCTCACAGTGGCAGGCTATAGCATTTCTTCTTTTTCTTCTGCGTTCTCACTAGATTGGGGTTTTGGGTTCTCTAATAAAGGCAACCGTCTGTCTCAGATTATCAGCCACGCCGACTGTAGAATCCGTTATCCCATTCCTCATTGTGAGGGTTCATTGCACCATGTTATGCACCTTACGGCCTGGTGCATCCGTTTTCTGCAATCATTTGTTTCGGTTAACATTCCTAGCGGACACATTTATCCGATTTAAGCCAAACCTCCTCAGTCGCCTCTTACTACATGCGTGGCAGGTAACAGTGATTCTATTCTTTACACCCCAAATTTGGTAACCACTCGGGCGGATATAGCATTTCAAATGTAAGGTAAGCAGTTCTCATTCTCACTATTGTCTATCTAATCTAATCTAATCTAATCTAATCTAATCTATCTATCTATCTATTCTCTATCCCTGTTTTGTCTTTCAGCATCAGGCTGAAAAAAGAAGCATCTGGAGCAAGCGTCCTTATGCGCTTTGATCACGGTGGAATTTAATGCCCCGGATATACCATTGATCTATCGTTTATGGGGTTGTCCTCTGGGTTGACCCACTATTGTATCTTGCCATATTTAGTGAGTTAGATCAAATACTAGCTGGGTTGATTGAATCCTGTCTAAACTTGGAAGGGGTCACATCACGACACAATGTTATACTCTGCTATTGGCGACCCCACTGGTTCTGTTACCTGTCTGCTCTAATGCGGTAACACCAACTTTGTTAATTAACTTTCATAAAAGCTATGAAGATCCAGATTATACAATTTTTTAATAGGTGGAATATCTAAACTTACTGCACTTAAGATCAGCAACATCTAGTTGAAAAATGCCTGCTCCTCTGAGAAGAGGTGGATGGAAACAGGTACCTAGAGCCGAATGCTGGAAACCGCTTTGTTTAAGCCAGGGAGGCAACCATGCCAGGTGACAGTCACAGAATAATTTGGAGGAGTTGAAACGTCTGCAAAGGAAGGTTTTTGCAACATATTACTCAGCAACAAGAAACATACGTTCAAGATAAACAAATAATTGGGAATAATAATAAAAATAATAAAAGAAACGTAAATGTCACATGTAGTATGTTGTACGGGTTGACAATGTCTATGTCAGGTGTTAAATGTGTTAACACTTTAACATATGAGTCATTTCCTGTCTTTAACATACAAAATGTGCACAATCTGTATTATCATATATGAATGTGGATGGATAAATGGATATGGGTGTTATAATATACAAGTGGAACCTGCCAGATGGATACACTTATGCACATAATGTATAGATAAGTGGAACCTGCCAGATGGATAGACTTATGAATATAAAATATATATAAGTAGAATCAGAATAAAAACATATGCTATTCTGAAGGACAGACATACCAACACATGTAATGAGTAAGACTGACTACTTTGACAAGCATGGGAAACCAGGAGACTTAGTTTTTAAAATAGTAAAGGAACACTTTTATACCCGTGGCATATAGGATAATACAGTGTTATGTCAGTACTTTTCATTGACCTTTGGCACACTATCGGTGATGTGGTCAACATCACACGATTGCCTTACTTCCCAGTGCTTTTCCTGGTCCTCAATTAAGGTAGTTAATGTCTGATCAGTCACCAGTAACAACTGTTATAAGGAGAGGATATGTTGGACACATCTTGAGAAGAAATGATCAAAGAATATCAAAGCAGGCATTGAAGTGGGATGCAGATGGTTCAAGAAAGAGAGGATGACCTAAGAAGACCCTGAAACGAACTTTGCTGAGAGAGGCAAGAAATATCAGTCTCAGTTCCACGGAGGAGATTGAGCAAGTTGCTCATGATAGAGCGATATGGAGAAATTGCTTGCAGGCCCTATGTAATGTATAATGGTAGGAGAGAAATTCTTCTTTTGTCGTCACACTGCTACCAGGTTGTTGCTCAGTGTCGTCTGCTCCAGATTGTTGCTCATGTGTGGTTTCTGTTTTTGTCTTGCGCTGTTCTAGTGGCTTGGGTGATTGTTATTTTTGCTCTTTCACAGGATTATGCTACGCCATCTAACCACCTTTTTCGTGGTCTTCCTCTCACCTTCTTTCCTGATGTTCTGTTGTAGAAGACTTTGTATACTGTGGAGTTTGGATGCATTCTTATTAAGTGGCCAAACCACTTCATTCTTTGTTTCTCGATGTAATTCAAGCAAGGTTCTGTGCCAACTTTCTTCTTATGCTGATGTTGGTGACTGTCTTTTCTGGTGTTGTTGGTAACTTTTCGCAGGCAGCGCATTTCACTTGTAGTTATTTTTTGTGACTGCGCTTTGCTCATTGTCCATGTTTGGCTATGGTAACACAAAGTAGGTATGAAAATGCTGTTGAACATCTGTTGTTTAGCTGTCAGTGAAATTTTTGGGTGCCTTAACAATGGGGCTAGCTGGTAGGTTACAGCATTTGCTGGAGAGGAATTAGTACTATTAATTAAGGCTGGGTTGACCTGAGAGTCGTTATGGTCTAAAAATTCCACTGCTACTGTAGAATTGAATCTGGATCCCTAGCCTAAGAAGCAAATTCACTAACAACTATGCTACTGTGCTCTCAAGGAGAACTAGACTACTTACAAAAGGAGCACAAGTTTGCTGAGAGAACAATTTTAGATAACCTTTAAAATGGAAGAAGAACTAGATTGGAACCAAGTCTGAAGAAAATAGTTCATAGAATTCTAAAACATTAACTCTAGTAAACTTATATATTTTTGTTGTTCTTCTTCTTCAGCGATCTCTGGTCATGCGCTTAGTTTACTGTGGACCACAAACTAGGTAGTCAGTTTCAGGTCCGTCAGATTCCCAAAACTTAGTTTTTAGGTTGACTGGGTACGGTCACATGTTGCTTCTCAGCTCACCCAGTAGAGGACAGTCTTGCAGAACATTTCATTCCCCCACTACAAAATTAGTCCTAGTCCTGGCATCTCTGACTGATCTTTGGAAGCTGCTATCATAGCCTTGCCATTAGCAAGCTTTACTCCGACTTCAGATGTACCTCTAATTTAGATTTCCAAGTAATGGATCAGGATTTCCTGTAGTTCAACCGCATGCATTGAAAATTGTTAGCTCAAACCAATGAATTTCCAAGGCATGTTGTCACTTAGCATGTGTTATTGGCAACCTCAGCAAACATATATGATTCATATTATGAAAGTTATGTCTAAGCATGTTTTATGTGTTCATGATCACATTAGGCAAACATATGCCTGTTTTATCTTCAATACAGCAGCCATTTCATTGTTCCCATGGCATGGAAGATCATCAATAACTCTCAAGTTGATCACCAATGCTAGAGATAAGAGTTGTGAAGATCCATGAACATTAACACAAGCTGGCAAGACACCTGATGATGATTGACAGAAATCCAGTTCTCTGGATGTATATGTAGGAGATGGGAAGTGGTTGGGACATACATTAAGAATACAGAAGACCAGACACCAACATGTGGTTTTGAAATGGAATCCAGGAGGTAAGAGAGGCAGGGGGTGACCTAAGACATGGAGACAAACTGGAGACAGTGAAAGAGAAAGGTAGAGAAAGGTACCTTGAAAGAACTAACTTGCTCAAGACAGATCTGGTTGGAGTAAATTTGTTGATGTCTTATGCTTCAAGGGGAGTTAAGAGAAGAAGAGGGACGTATTGAGGATCTAAACTTCAAGTAATTCTGAAGTCAGCGAAGGCACGCCTACGTGGCTATGGAGACCAGTCAAAGGGTAAATCAAGCTTTCATGCAAAAATCAGTCAGAAGCGCCATACCAGGTGTCAAGGCTAATGTTCAAATTCGTAGAGGACGATTGCAGAAGAAGAAGGGTGTATACTGCAAGGATGTATACTGCTACGACTGAAAGCTTGTCCAAACTCACAAACAGATTAATGTATATATGCAAATCAAAGACACTATGGTCTGATGAAAGAATAATAAAAAGAACAAATATCGCAAACTTACAAATCTCGAAGATCTCGTAGAGTCTCAAAAGCATTCTCCTGTATCAAAGTAATATCATTATCTTCTAGATGCAGCTGGCGTAGATGTGGCAGACCAGCAAAAGCATGGACAGCAATCGGCGTACTGCATTGTTCTTCAGGCTAAGTTTGGTCAGACCTGTCAAGCCACGGAACGCTCCAGAAACATCTTCCATGGTCCAGGAGATCTGATTTGAGTTTAACTCCCTGCAATCAAAGAGATGTTAACAATTCAAATAGAATCTTTACATAGTAAAGAATCTTCACGCCAAAAAGGTATTCAGTACATTGTGCTGTTGTTCACAGTGAGGTTGAGATATCTGCACCTTTCAGATACATAAATTAGTGTACCAGCACAACCTTTTTTTGAGTGTGCTTGATTTCTCAATTCGACCTCATGGACTCAACACACTACATTCCTATACTTCTTGGTACTTTCTCTTCTCATGCTCCATATTCTATATGTTATATATATATATATATTAAATGTATATGTTTATTTATATTTATATATATATATATATATATATTTATATATATAAAATTTCTTATTGTTTATCTTCTTTTTCCACTTTTACTTTTTGCATTATATCGTTATTTGTTTTAGTCACAGATTTTCATTTTAGGGCTGATAGGAATTTATTGTTGCGATTCTATGTGTTCTGTGCAAGAAGTGAGTTTCTTCACTTCTGTTGTATACTTTGCTTGAATTACACTTCAGGAGTTTGAAAGTTCTGTCTCCTTCATTAGATGGTGAAATATATGCATGATAATGGTTCCCATGACTCACCAGTTATTAGACAATATTGTATTTTGTCTCTTAGATGTCCTATCCTAGTTATGTAATGTCTGATCCCCAATTCTAGCTTATATAACTTAGTTTATATAAGTAAATTGCTATTTATGGATGAGAAAACTGAAATGTAGCCCTAATTTGCTGTTTAGTGATAAGAAAACTGAAATGTTGCCTCTCAGTTTATAAGTAATTTGCTGTTTAGTGATAAGAAAACTGAAATGTTGCCTCTCAGTTTATAAGTAATTTGCTGTTTAGTGATGAAGCCTCATTTTATAATAAATAACTGTTTAGTGATGAGAAAACTGAAATGTAGCATCTCGGTTTATATAAGTAAACTGTTGCTTTGCACTGGGAAACTATAGTGTATAATAAAATATGGCTGAGCATGTAGTGAGAAAGCTTAAGGGGGGATTCGGGTCTTGAAAATCAAGAATCTATTTTCGTTGTTTTCATATTAATATAAAATTTGTATAAGCATTTTGAAAGAGTATGACTTAGAATAGTAGAAAAAATTAGTAAAAAAAAATGTCAAAGTGTTGCCATGGAAACAATACAAAATGGCCACCAAAACAAAATTTCAAATCCCTAAGGCTCTGAATCTAATGAATGTAAATGAATTCTGTTTTCACTCTAAGGTGCAATTGTAATATCTAAAATATTACACATGATTTTAGGATATATTAAATATTTAATTTTTAAAATAAATTTTTGGTAAAAATTCCTCAAAATGTGGTCAAAAAAGCTGTTTTTGGAGGGTGTGTTTACACAAAATTCATAAAAAATGTAATATTTAATATATCCTAAAAAGGATCAGTAATTTTGTAGATATTACAATTGCGCACCTTAGAGTGAAAACAGAATTCATTTATATTCATTAACTTCAGAGCCTTAGGAATTTGAAATTTTGTGCTTACGGCCATTTTGTATTGTTTCCATGCAACGCTGTGACTTTTTTTTTCTAATTTTTTCTACTATTCTAAGTCATAATCTTTCAAAATTGTTATACAAATTCTACATTAATACCAAAGCAAAGAAAATAGTTTCCAGACCAGAGTCCCCCCTTAAAAGCCTTAGTTTATAATAAATTGTTGCTTTACGATCACTGAGGATGAGTGCAAAGTGGGAGAGAAGTACCATAGAAAAACGTGGAAGATATTATTTGAATGAACACCAACAACAAAATATTAATGAGGAATGTAGGGAGAGGAAGCATATAAATATATTTCAAAATATCATCTACAGAAAAAAAAGTAGCCGCCTGCTAGCTCCATAGAAAACAACAACAACATGCTGACCTTTCAAAATGAGAAATATCTTCAATACTAGATCAAGTGGCTACCAGCACTGCTTTCAACATCTGTTGGACATGTTACCAAGCCCAGCTATAACCTTTCTAAATCCCAAATATCTTCTGGCTAACAAGTGATCAACATACTTATTTATCTGACGTTATATATCAACACCTGACTCAAATCTGCTGGCAAATATGAAACAGCCAGAGATAAATAATGTGTGAATAGATATCGTGTTTCTTCAATAAACATGCACTGATTGCAAGGCAGTCATAGTGTATTATCTCATACGCGTTGATGCACGCTAACAGTGTGAAAGTAAATTTGTTAATCAACCTGCCAATGCACATACACCAAAATTGTCTATCAGATGGTATTCATCTTCTGCAAGATGTTCAACAAGGCTTTAGTCAATGTTCTATGTTTATCTTATCACATTATTTACGGTGGGGGTCTCTAGGGCGTGATGGTACGAGGCTCGCCTCTCGCTCTAAAGTGAATCAGTTCATTTGGTTATTGTTTACTGAACTACTGACGTCACAGCATTCCGGGCAGATCCGTAGCTCAGTCTCCCCTAACAGATGTTGAATGGTATGATTACTGATGGTTCCTGTAGTTTGCTGGTTAAGCACACTTCTCTCTGTCTCTCAAGCATCCAGCTCTACTTGCACAACGAATGATTCCAAACTCCCTAAATCGCTCTTCCCTAACCTGCTTAAATGCAGCGTCTATTTTAGTGTCCTTATACAATAGTAGGTCGTCAAAAGACCACCCCCCTATCCATCCTCAACTCCCAACAATCGATGCAAGCATGTCCACTCTCGTTGCCGCAAACAAATCTATAGATGACATCCACTCATACCACAACCTGCCATTGTGGATTCTCCGAAGCATCGACTCCATTTACTGGAGCGATCGATATATTATTCTAGTCAACTCAAGTAATTTGTTATGGTCGACAGAGACAACATACAGTATTAGTGTATATTCTCTACTATGTGCTGCTATCTGGCAGTATTAGTGTACATTCTCTACTATGTGTGCTATCTGGCAGTATTAGTGTACATTCTCTATGTGTGCTATATGGCAGTATTAGTGTACATTCTCTACTATGTGTGCTATCTGGCAGTATTAGTGTACATTCTCTATGTGTGCTATCTGGCAGCATTAATGTCATCATTACTCTCACTATGTGTGCTGTCTGGCAGTATTAGTGTACATTCTCTACTATGTGTGCTGTCTGGCAGTATTAGTGTACATTCTCTACTGTGTGTGCTATCTGACAGTATTAGTGTACATTCTCTACTATGTGTGCTATCTGGCAGTATTAATGTACATTCTCTACTGTGTGTGCTATCTGGTAGTATTAGTGTACATTCTCTATGTGTGCTATCTGGCAGTATTACTGTACATTCTCTATGTGTGCTATCTGGCAGTATTAGTGTACATTCTCTACTATGTGTACTATCTGGATAAGTGAATTCTGATAAAAGTGGAACAATTTCCTTAGGTCCCTGGGATTGTTCTATTTATCCAGACTCCTCTGTAATTGTACATGAGATTCGGGTAAATCATACTGTGCTATCCTCATCTACAAGTGGAAGTGTCAGCCGTCAAGTCATATTCGATATTCCTCCATTTAAGTAATTATGTATACTACAGTCTCTCTCTCTCTCTCTCTCTCTCTCTCTCTCTTGTCTTTCCCCAGGTCGATGATGTAATTGGTTGTCTACTCTTGTCGTTAAGCGTAGGGATGAAAGCTTTAATTTGTGTTCCAGTGCCAGATGAGGCGCCCTTATGTTATATCCGTGTTTATTTAGTGTGGTCTTGACATCGTATATCCATCCTTTTCTTGGTCTTCCCTTAGCTCTATGAACCTGCTCTCTTTTTATTGTATGCTGTTATTGGTGGTTGGTTGCATTCCATTCTCATAAAATTTCAAAACCTACAGTAATTTCCGAAAAAAATTAGTTACAGCTTATCATTTTAATTAAACACAATCGATACCGTATCATTGTACTTAAAAAAATTCGACCGCACGCCTACAGAGTTTGGTTACCATAGTAAGTAACAAACAAACACAAACAAGAAAATCAAAACCGTGAGATCAGAGTTGAGATATGTACGAATCTATTTATTCATGACCACATCCGCCATGATATAATCAACAATACACAGTCCGTTCTTAACAGAACCGTGCCTCGTTAATAGAGTGCTTTGCTATCATTTCAACATTCAAGTTGGGGAGGGATGGTGGAACCTTTACAATCAACCTTCTACGAGAAGTCTATTCTTGTTCTAACAGACTAGACAAGCAGTTTACCCTTGTTCTAACAGACGAGCAGTTTACCCTTGTTCTAACAGACGAGCAGTCTATCCTTGTTCTAACAGACTAGACGAAGAGTCTATCATTGTTCTAAGAGACTAGACGAGCAGTATATCATTGTCCTAACAGACTAGACGAGCAATCTATCCTTGTTCTAAAAGACTAGACGAGCATATATCCTAACAGACTAGACGAAGAGTCTATCATTGTTCTAAGAGACGAGCAGTCTATCATTGTTCTAAGAGACGAGCAGTCTATCATTGTCCTAACAGACTAGACGAGTAGTCTATCCTTGTTCTAACAGACTAGACGAGCAATCTATCCTTGTTCTAAAAGACTAGACGAGCATATATCCTAACAGACTAGACGAAGAGTCTATCATTGTTCTAACAGACTAGATATATCACCCAACAGCGGTGCACTAATTTTTTGCAGACAGATTGTCCTTTACAAATAAATATTTGCCACATCAGCCTGAACTATTGCCCAGCACTAAAAAGGGCATGTCATTAAGAATGCATTGTTGCCGCGTTTTGCTGTACTCTGCAACCACAGGACACCTGTGAAAGTCATTACTTGTTTTATAGTATCACTTATTTTATAACGTCACTTGTTTTATAATGCATGCCTGGTGTCGTATCTCCCGTACTCGAGACATCCATTAACTTCACACTATAGAAAGAGAGCCAGTTCAAATAGAAAGAACATTCTTCTCCTATTTCAGTCTGTATTGTGTTGTTTCTGCTTTGTTGTTTACGAAAATCGTTTGGTTATATTGTTTACTGTCCCCTAGCATGTGGTAATGCCGTGCAAAAAATTTATCACAACGCAATCTCTTATTTGCAAGTGTTGCATTGTGCTTTTACAACCACAAAGAAAACTATTTCTTTTCAAACTCAGGTTCAATACGAGACGATAGAAATTGTTTTTACAACAATAAATTTGCAACTAATAAAACGAAATTGTTTTAATACAACAAATTTGCAACTAATAAAAAGAAATTGCTTTGAAGTAAGAAATTGCTTGTTGTAACGCAATTTTTTTACTTGTAAAGCAATTTCTTTACAACAAGAAAATTTACAACTAATAAAACGAAAATTGTTTTACAACAATAAATTTGCAACTAATAAAATAGCTTTTGGTTTATTCGAACTGAAACCGTGATAACTGGGAGGAGAGGGGAGGCGGGAAGAGAGAGAGAAGAGGAGAAGAGGAAGGAGAGAGAGAGACATCTTTAAGTCAGGTGTTATTAGATATCAAACCTGCTACGACTAAGGGCAAAAAATAAAATCAGAGAAGAACAAAAGAAGGAAAGAAAAAAGTTATTAGATCAGACAGATCCTGATATAACTATAATGACGGTTAGCTTGAATCGAGTCTTCAATGTATTTCTAAAATTAGGGTACCATTGTGTTGCACAGTTTATTTATTTTACAGTTTATGTATTTCTACATCTTACCATTTACACCTTAGGGAAGTTTTGAGCACATTGTAACAACCGTAAAATCGAGGGCAGACGAGACAGAGAGAGAAAATTTTGGACCGCCTGACTTCATGACACGGAAGAGCGTCTTTTTTCCTTACTTTTCATTCCCAGGACTTTCATTAACCAGCAGTAAAAAAAAGGAAATATCATTAAGACTTCCTTTATAACCTGGTTTGCCATACTCCACGACAATAGGACACATGTGAAAGCCATTACTCGTTTTATAACACCACTTGTTTCATGATGCCTGTCTGGTGTCGCACCCTCAGAGCCTAGGACGTTCATTGACTCATAAATGCAGAATATGCAGTATGGTTAAGGAGAGCCGCAGTAGCGTAGTTTGTTACTGAACTACCTTCTTATGCGCGTGGTCCGGGTTCAATTTCACAGTAAACTTCGAATATTGTTCTAACCGTAACCGCTCTAAATGTCGACCCAGCCTCAGTTGTGTACCAGGAAAAGCACTGGTAAGTAAAGCGGTCGGCGTGATGTTAACCACTATCCCATATTGTGTTCAGACGGTCAATGAACAATACGGGTAACACTCAATATACCCACAGGTATGAAATGGCGTTTTTAACAAAGGAAATCCCGGTCTTTAGAAAACCCAGGCTGATAGCGGAATTTTCGTGATAAAAGGTAAACCCCGACAAAATAACAATACACACCCTTGTCATGGCTAGCGCAAAAAGAGTCCTTGTCTAAATAAATATGTACACATGCTTACAGAATTCTATTCCATGTACTCTTCCATTTCACACATATTGCTATCGATAGAAATGCACGTAAATAAACATACTTCGAATGTTTTATCTCTCTAGCTGTTCATCTGATAATTCACATGCTTTAATGACGTACTTTTTGTTTTTTTAATGTCCAGTGGCCTTTTCAGACCTTAGGATGTGAAGGACTTCACATATCTAGTCCCTAGTGTGCAGAAGGTGGGTGTCTATGGTGTAGCGATAGTGAGCTCGATCACAACCCAAGAGTACCTAGTTCAAACTCCTCGGCGGAAGTGGACGCAAATATGTTCGCGTGGACTTTTATGAACGGTAAAAAAACAGAACTTACGGTTCAGAAAATAACGACAAACTACTGAACGTATAAGTGATGCCTAGAAAATCGACGACTCGTTTACTATGGTTGATGACGACGTCCTGTGAAGGATATACCACGATTTTCAGTGTGCATGAGATAGGGTGGAACGTCGAGTATGTGATTGAAATGTGTCAGTCAGAGTCGCGAAATTTTATACATTATGCTAATACGTCCCACTTGAATGTAATACATATTTATTTCTGCTTATACATTACGCTAATACGTCCCACTTGAATGTAATACATATTTATTTCTGCTTATACATTATGCTAATACGTTCCACTTGAATGTACTACATATTTATTTCTGCTTATACATTACGATAATACGTCCCACTTGAATGTAATACATATTTATTTCTGCTTATACATTACGATAATGCGTCCCACTTGAATGTAATACATATTTATTTCTGCTTATACATTACGATAATCGTCCACTTGAATGTAATACATATTTATTTCTGCTTATACATTACGATAATACGTCCCACTTGAATGTAATACATATTTATTTCTGCTTATACATTACGATAATGCTGTCCACTTGAATGTAATACATATTTATTTCTGTTTATACATTACGATAATACGTCCCACTTGAATGTAATACATATTTATTTCTGCTTATATATTACGATAATACGTCCCACTTGAATGTAATATATATTTATTTCTGCTTATACATTACGCTAATACGTCCCACTTGAATGTAATACATATTTATTTCTGCTTATACAATAGAAGCATATGAAGATAGTAAGAGCAGGTTTATGGTCACAACTTCTGTACCAACATTTTCACAGCTGAACTTCAGTGACCTACTTTTATCCTCAGCACAAAATTCAATAACGATTTGAGAAACGTGAAATTATAATTGTAAATTATTTCACGTCTTTCAGAAAATGCCAAAGGATTTCAGTTGATTTTGGATCACCCAGAGTACAGGAACTAACGAAAGTGGGGTGTTGGTGGCGCCACCAAAAAATGACTCCTAAAACTGCTTATATTCATTATGTTTCAAGCCTTCTATTGTCAAGCTTCATTTATATTGATCTTTCCATTATTGTTCTTTTTGTATATTTTGTGTTGTTTGTTCCCCTGCGTTCAACAAAATGCACATTGTTCTTCCTTAACTTCTGGTCTTATTTTATTTCTTACCCTTCCCAAGGTACTGGTGATAAGTAATTGTGTTACGGGACTCATGAGGCTAACTGTGCGGTGATCTTAGCATTCTATCGTTCCTACTCTTTTTTTTTGGTAGTCCTATAAGCTGTTCTTACTTTCCAGTCTACGTGTGCTCTATTTTCTAGGTGATTCATGCCTGAATCGTGAGAAACATAATTACGGCATAGACACAGCATTATATATGATTCAGTTTTGATCACACTAACCATCAATGGGTCATGAATGGTTCCCTAAAACTTCACCAGGTCATGTCTGTAATAATAGTCATGAATGATTCCCTAAAACTTCACCAGGTCATGTCTGTAATAATAGTCATGAATGGTTCCCTAAAACTTCACCAGGTCATGTCTGTAATAATAGTCATGAATGGGTCCCTAAAACTTCACCAGGTCATGTCTGTAATAATAGTCATGAATGGTTCCCTAAACTTCACCAGGTCATGTCTGTAATAATAGTCATGAATGGGTCCCTAAAACTTCACCAGGTCATGTCTGTAATAATAGTCATGAATGGTTCCCTAAACTTCACCAGGTCATGTCTGTAATAATAGTCATGAATGGGTCCCTAAAACTTCACAAGGTCATGTCTGTAATAATAGTCATGAATGGTTCCTAAACTTCACAAGGTCATGTCTGTAATAATAGTCATGAATGGTTCCCTAAAACTTCACCAGGTCATGTCTGTAATAATAGTAAATTCTGGAATACCTAGGTGCAGTGGCGGCTCGTGATCATTTTTGTTGGTAGGACCAGACACATATTTCGAAAAAATTCTGGTTTTGGGTTAAATTATATTTCAATATATAAAATAATAAATACAGGTTACACATTACTTTTGGGGTGGCCTGGCCCCACTGGCCCCTAATGACGAGCCGTCACTGCCCATGTGTGTATAAACTCGTTGCAGTTTGTGCATTTGTTTTACTATTTAAAACTACTATAAAACCTTGGAAGGTTTACGACAAAGAGAAAGAAAGTGTTTACATGAAAGACTACTATAGTGGCTATTGGAAAAGTACATTGTCCTTAACAAATACAAATGTAGCAGTCTCATGAACAGATGTCACTGTATTCAGAACGAACACATACATTTTTTTCTGAAATTACGTATGACTGTAGTTTCCTGTGGGTTCTGAATCCCTGCTCTAGCTATGTTAACAAATATTGACACAACCCGATAAATTAGAATATATTTATATGAAGTTATCATATGGTAAACAAATTCGATCTTAGTCCGGCTCCACATTGCAATCCCGCTTAGCTAGAGAACAAGTGTGTTAGATACTGTGACCAGCTACGTTTCTAACAAAAAGAAGCAGTAAACGGTCATGTCTTATGTTACAATATACGGTAAACGAATAATTACCATTATTTTTTTTATCCTACCCAGAAGTGCCACAACGAGTAAACCCAGTACGGTTGAACGTGTACACTCCGAGCATCATCATACTTTCGAATGAGAGCTGCGCGGGGTTTGTTTAATAGTGTCTATTGTGTTATTTTTGCGTTTTATGAAAGCTCCCACATTTTGGCCGGAATCAAGTGGGCACCACGCTTTGATCATAGCCAAAGGCAAGCTACCATCTCAGCGAGTCAGGCACCATTTACATCTGTCTCGACTGAAGCGCCACCCTCCCAGAATCATGATCAGCAAACAATATCGTTGTAACGGGATAAATAAAATGTAATAATAAATTGAGATATTTTGGACATATAAAAAGACATGAAGGGCTGTAGAAGACCATCATGGAAGGAGGCATACCGGCAAAGAGAAGCGAAGGAAGACCACGGAGAAGATGGATTCAGGATGTAACATGGTTTGAACATGACGGCTGCAGAGGCAGGATATCTGGCATATGAGAGAGAGAAATTCCGGAGGACTGTTGGGGTGGCAAAGTTCTGCTCATGACAAGCTTTTTGACGATGAATAATAATGCTAATCTCGTTACACGCCTTAATATGTCCTGCACACAAAGAAACCTTATCAAAATAATAAGAATTAGACAATCCAGGTTCTTCGGGCATATAATGCGAGAGGAGGTTCAGAACATTTGGTGACAACAGGTAAAATTCAGGAAGGAGAGAACGCGGAAAGACAGAGGGAAAAGATTACTACAAAAGATCGACGTCAGGACTGATTAACTGCACCAAGGAGAGAGAGAGTTGTGGGGAGACATTATCGACTACGCCAGCAGGCATGGGACTGGATTGATTGTACCTCTTAACAGGCCCCACCCCTACCCCACCATGTTGTCTTTTTAAAAAACATATAGCTATCTCTGATTGGCACCACTGAGTTGCGTGTTATGTAGTTACACCCAAGTATCTTTCAATTGCTTAGCTGGTTAAAGGATATAGAAAGAAAAATACTCCCTCGATCTATCTCTTCTCCTTACAGGAAGAGGTTAAGATATGGTCTCTAGACAATCAGACCCATGCACGTCCTTGATTACTTTCTAAAAGGGTCAATAGCTCTTGACAGACACCTCAGTTGTCGGTTGGCACTTGGTGAAGTTTCCTACCTCCCACACGATATGTGGGTCAAGTACTACCAATTAAATACTGTCTTTCGTATATCTATCTATCTGTCTGTCCACTTAAAGCATCCATATTGACCATACTAATTCTTTACTTTTTCATTCAATTAAAACAACAAAATTAATTATATGTATATATATATTATGTGAGAGCCGCTGTAGCGTAGTTGTTAGTGAACTCGCTTCTCAAGGCTGATGGTCTGGGTTCCAATTCCCGCAGAGCGCGTGTAATTTTTCCCGACCGCGACGGCTCTCAGGTCGACCCAGCCTCAACTAGGTACCAGAAATGCTCTGGGAAAGTAAAGGCGACCGGCGTGATGCTGACCACATCACCCATCGTGTGCGGACGGTCAATGAAAAATACAGGCCTAACACTGTATTGCCCTTTATACCACGAGGTATGAAGGGGTTCCTTTATTTTATATATATATATATGTATTATGTGGGAAGGATTAGCGTAATGCATAAGCGTTCGTCTTTCTTTTCCGATCCAGAAGCACTTGAGCTTTCAGCGCTTCGGCTCGGTGCAATGGACATCGTAGCCGTTCGGTTCGGTGCCACGAACACCGTAAATGTGAAACACCTGTGGCTTTTTCTGCCAGCCCGCGGAATTGAACCCGCACTCAGAGGGCTTGTCACCCGTCACCCAACGCGCTACGAACACGCTGGGCAGGCGGGCAAAAAGCGTTCGTCTATCGAGAGGACACACGAGGATGTGGGTTCAATCCCACACTCGAAGTTCCACAAGTGGGGAAACGAAGTTTCGCAAGTGCCGCCACCCCAACAGTCCTGAATTTCTCTCTATAGTAGGCCAGATGTCCCGCCTCTGCAGCCGTCATGTTCAAACCATGATACATATTAACAATAATAACGTTTCCTTGGCGATCTGTACGTAATAGTCATCATTGCTTATGATAGTCGAACAACTAACGTTTTTACAATCATATTTACTTGTCTAACTGTAGGTATATCTTCCTCAAGTATACAGTGTAGATGGACATGTGTGCGTGTGCGCGCAAAGTATAAGAATAAAATAATGATCAAATAAAGTTTCGCGTGTCAGAAAAAATGTCAAGCACAGCCAGTCTGTGTAACCAAGTTATGTAAACAGTTGAACATACAACCAGTTCCTGACTAGTTGTAAGTCAGTGTCGACAGGACACCACAACGTTTGAAGAGCAAAACTCACACAATGATGGTCGTCTACCTTGATGAGCTTTCGCGTGAATAAACAAACACTCACAATTTCAAAATACCTCCCACTTTGCCTTAGCTAAGAAAACCCCATAAATTAATTTTTCTTAAACTATCGTTACTGCCTGTAATACTGCTTTGTCGGTGTATGACAGGAGGGACATGAGTCTGTGGAAGTTAATGGTCGCATGGCTAGTGCAGTAGCCGCAAAACTGTTCAGGTTAGGGTGTTTTCTTTATGATCTCGACAGAAAAAAACTCCTTGGCCTTACCGTGGATTGAACCCGTGTCTCCCGCAGGGGAGCCACGCTCTAATCGGTTCGGTCAGATGCCCCATCCTATCTCCATGACCACTGTATAAGGGTTAATAATTTTTAACAAAAGGATCATTATGAAGTAAAAGAAAGTAGTCGATAAAGAAGAGACATATGCTAAAATGTAAATAACTTGTCAGTGAAAGCGGGCAATATAATTATTGGATACAATTTTAGATCTTTACTGTCGTACCTGGCCTGATGTACATGCGACTGTGAAATAGAGACTCGAGTGTGTTTGTACAAGCCACTGAGTGTATTGCAGAGCACTTGATACTTGTGAGGGTGGGTGTGTGTGTGTGTGTGTGTGTAGAGCACTTGATACTTGTGAGGGCGGGTGTGTGTATGTATTGAACCAAAGAAGCTCTAGCACACACACACACATGGTCATTTGAAAGAGAACAAACTTGTCCCTTTAAAAAAAAAAACAGGATTGTAGAAAAGAACCTCGATAGCCTGTAGCAGTTCAAATCTTTCTTTAAAAAATTGTCAAGATAACTCGCGAGACTGAAAGATGAACCAGAACACACTCTGAAAAAAAAAATCGGCGGAAAAAGTATCCCAAAAAAAAGAAGATGAAAGGGAAGACTAGAACAAGAAAAATAATCGTCAACGTAAAGAACTCTGCTAACTGGCAATAGTGGAGTCAATATTTGAACTCTTATGTCTATAAAGACCAGCCCAATCTTGAAAATACGAACACGTGTGAGAGTAACGGGACAGGCGCAGGATTATTCGTCGACGTTGCGTGGAGTAGTCAAGTTTAATTTTGAGAATTTCGCCGAAGGGTTCCAAGTTCAGGGGATTAGCACCCTCTCGTGAGGACACAGTCCAGATACTGGCAGATATGTCAACTTTCAAAAGTATCATTAATTTGCAAGCAAATGCCAAAATGGTGGGTCGTTTTATCCATGTCATGCAGGTAAATGCTACATGTTGGGTGTTTTTTCCGTGTCATGATTCCCTGGCATGAAAAAAACCTACAAACTCTTAATTTGACATGCACCAAACGCGGGCACGTTCAGACTTTTTTTTTTTTTTTTTCAAGTTCCTTGCCTGGAGAAGATTTGCCGTGTCATAGACATATCGATGTTAAGTCGTGACAAAACATAGACATATGTTGATTAAATTTAAACAGAAAACGTGGATGTGAATATAGATTCCATCTTTTGAACAAAGACATATTTCATTTAAAATAATCACACATGTGGATGAATAAGATAATTGAAATAATACAGAATGCTGAGAGAAATTATGAGTCTTTAATATAATTCCTCTCGTACCGTTATAATAATAATAGCCGTCCATCGCAAGCGATGATGACAACAATCTCAGACGTGTACTGTTGCACCTCTCTGGTGTGTGCGGAGGTGACTGTAGAGTCAATCCTAGAACAGAATCCCCGACCACAGGTGGGGCATACATGATCAAGGTTAGACATGTGCGTGTTGTGTGCTCTGTCTTTTCGCGCTGCTCGTTTTCTCTGTGACTCAACAATACGATGATTCTCAGCTATTCGGGTTCCTCTTTTGTTGTTACAGCGCCACATTTGGCGATCTTGCGCAAGGGATTCCCAGCACGTATTGTCTATATCGAAGCATTTCAGAGACACTTTAAGAGTGTCTTTAACGCGTTTTTTCTGTCCACCAGCTAAACGTCTGCCCCCTTCAAGCTCGCCATACATCAATTGTTTAATCGTTACATCAACCGTTATACGTTACATAGTACCATCAAGCAATTTATCCATACCGCTCTATCCTGTGCAACTCGCTCAATCTCCTACATGGAACTGAGACCGATATTTCTTGCCTCTCTCAGCAAAGTTCGTTTCAGAGTCTCCTTAGGTCATCCTCTCATTCCTGAACCCTCTGCATCCCACTTCAATTCCTGCTTTGATATTCTTTGATGATTCTTCTCAAGGTGTGTCCAACATATCTCCATCTTCTCCTTCTTATTACAGTTGCTACTAGTGGTTGGCCAGACATGTATCTGATTTAATCACTTTACGGGACTTGGGCATTTAAAAAAAATAATAGACAATGAAATGTAAAATTGAACAGGAGATAAGGAACAAAGGTAGAAGTGGATGCCAGATGACGCTCAACAGCCTGGGAGGGTAGGTCGTCTAATGGTCACTACCTTAAAAGAAAATAGCAACCTGCTGCCTTGCAGGTTGACTGGGGACAGCCAAAGGCTGACGGAGAGCGAACCCAGTAAACGCTGGCTGAAACCGGACACTTCACCGAAGGATAAGCACTAGAGCTCCAAATGATACTGAACAATGTGACGTAAACCCCGTTCTTGGCAACGGCTGTTTATATATCACAATAAGAATGATACAAATGGCTGAAAAAGAACGATCGAGAACGAGGGGAGAAGTGGATGTCAGAGGAACCAGCTGCTTGTAATGCAGATCCTGCTAACAGAAGTTCCTGTGATGGAGATGTTCCAAGCATCCACACTCTGTTGCAGAAGGCACAGAGGAAAAGGGAAGGTGACGTTGCGTGGATGCCTAATAAACGCGTCCCAAAACAGTTGATGTAGGGCAAGCTAGACGATGGGAACTGACCGATTGGTACACTATATTGGTGATATATATATATAAGACACGAGAGGAAACTTAAAATCTTTCATCTTCGATGTCTCCGCAAGATTATGAACATCAGGTGGTACGACAAGATAACCAACTCTGAAGTACTGCAACGTGCAAACCTGCCTTCCATCATGGGCATGCTCAGCAGTAGACGACTAAGATGGTTGGGGCATGTGAGAAGAATGGAAACTTGTCGCATACCAAAACAAATGATGTTCTGTGAACTTTCGGAGGGGAAGAGGCACCAGGGCAGACCACTGCTCAGATACAAAGACGTCTGCAAAGCCTCAATGAAAAACTTTTCTATAGGTCCCAGCACATGGGAGGGACTAGCTAATGACAGAGTTGTGTGGAAAGCCAAATTACGAAAGGGCGCAGAATCTTTTGAGAAGAGACTTATGTATGAGCTGAACGACAAGAGAGAAAAGCGAAAACTCAGAAGTTGTCACAGTAAAACACTTGCCAATTGACCGTCTGTAAAGACGAAAAAGGCCATATATATATATATATATATATATATATATGATTCATCTATTTGTAGACCACAGTTGAAATGGTAATTTAGTGACGTATACCTAAGTAATCAACAGAGACATGCTTCATACAAGGACGCTATAATCCTAAATCAGCTAGGTAACTATGGGAGGTCACTTAGGTTAACCACAGCCACTGGTTGTTCCTGCCCCTGACGCCCTGGACCTGTAGAAAGAATATTCGAGATAGCTCGCACTGCACGTTTCTAAACCTCTCCAAACAAGGGTAATCTGTCCATGAGGACGGGACCTGACCCACAAAACCTCTTGATTTCGTGTCGGACTGTGACTTCCTGTGCGACGTTGTCGCAGCTGCCACTTGTTTGTTGCTCAAACACAGGTCGGTCTATGCACGTGCACAGGGGATCAGAATGCGCATGTTCAAATCAAATGATGAGTCAATGCAGACACTTAGGTGACGGAGCTAACACAAGCTATGCTTAAGTTGATTCCAAATATCCCCAGCTCGGTCTTTATTTTTTTATTTTCTGTATTTTTAAACGATAACACATTTTAAAATATCGGAATTTGTGAAAGGAATCAAATAAAACGTGACAAAGCAATCACTACAAGGTACGTTACATCATGAGTGGGTTGTTACTTTTATGGGAATGTGTGGCGACACGACAAAGCACATCAGTTATTACCTTCAGAAAATTTGTGGAAGAAATGCGGCGGCGGAAGGGGGAGATGAGGAGAGAATAGTCGAAAACAGTGGCGGCTCGTGATCATTTTTGTTGGTGGGGCCAGACAGATATTTTAGGCGAAATCATGGTTTCGGTTAGGATATATTTTAATGTATAAAATAATAAATACACGTTACACCTTATTATTGGTGGGGCCCGGCCCTATCGGCCCTTAATGACGAGCCGCCACTGGTCGAAAACAAATGTAGACGATTACACAGAAAAGAAATGTGTAAAGGATGTTAGTTGGAGTTTTCTCTTCTAACGGGGAAATGAATTGTAAACTAAATAGAATCATATATGCATGCAACTAGTCCGGTATATGTTATTCAATGTATGCTTGTGTTAATGGTACAGAGTATGTGATAGAATGTATGTATGCGTGTTTAATATGGAATATGTGAAGTAACTCTCAAAGAAAACTTACAGAATGTTGAGGTCCTCCTGGTCCCGAAAGGCTCCTTCGTCAACGCGAGAGATCTGGTTGTGGTCGAGTAGCAGAGTGTCAAGGGTAGTCAGCTGGGCTAACGTAATCTCCGTGATGGCTGTTAGTTTATTGTGCGTCAGATTCCTGGGAATTGACCAAGTCGAATATGATAATTTTTATTATGAATTAACTAGTAACTTATTTCTTATTTAGCAAAATAATTACAATTGTACATAATCTCTAAAAGTTTTCAGTCCCTGAACAATGCTCTCTTTTAGTGTTCATGGTAACATGTTAGCATTTCAAAATGTGTGCCATTTGTTCTATGATTTCTCTCTCTCTCGCGATCGTTCTTCACGGCCAATTTATCATTCTTATTGTGATGTATAACTGGTCCACTGGCAAGAACGGGGTGATCTACGTCGGGTCGATTGTGCGCCTAAGGTGACTCGGTCCGCCCGTCCGGTTTCAGCCAGCTTTTGATTTACTAGGTGAACTTTCCCTAGGGTACGATCCTTTCTGCCGACTCTGTCGGCCAGGATCTACGCCTTTTCGATCAGCTTTGCCGTATATTTGGGCTTTGTGATCTACGCCAAGACGGTGAGTTACTCTGTAATGCCCTTTCTGACTGTGAGGTCGTTCCGGATTAGAAACATTTCTCGGGGCGTATAAGCTTGTCCTCGGACAGCGTCTTACTCGTATAAAACACCGTGTAAAGTATCGGCCTTCGCCAATGTTCGGACCCGGACAGCCTGTCAGATCTTTACATTGTCGACCTTTCTTTATCGTTCACTTTTGAGTTTGATCCGGAGTAGGAACATTCTCAGCCTTTTCTAGACGCGCGTTGGTACGTGGCAATTTGCAGTTAACCTCGGAAGACACCGGCCTGGGGCCAGACACAAACAATGTAGAGGGTTGTTTCAGTCGGCGCTAGCAACGCAACTGAGGATTTTGAGCTCACCACCATCACCCACCCCAGTTTTTCCGGGGATGTTAGTTGTGACTGCAATAGTACCTTGCCCGGTTGTCCCAAGGCAGGCAGTTCCGTTAGGCATCACCCATCTCAGTTCTTCCGGGGATGTTAATTGTTATCGCAACAGTACCTTGCACGGTTTTCCCATGGCGGGTAGCTTCGTTATGCACTAAAACGCAACTTTTTGTTTTGCGCTCGGCAAACCATGCCCAGCACATGTATCTGCACCAGGCCACCGATGCGGAGTCAGCTGCAATCTTCCTCGTATCGACTTTTATTCGTTACGCTCTGACATTTATTCTTGCCCACGAGCTGACAATGTTTGCTCCCTCCTCAGAAGCTTCGAGTTTCGCCCTACGTGTGCACACATTTCGTCACTGGATGCACCTCTCATCCTTTCATGTTTCCCCATCGGCAGAGAAACTGGTAATTTGTGGCGGGACCTTTGGCTTACACGTCGAGTTTGTGTATGGAGTCTCATGCTCCAGAGATGGCGATTTCTGTTCGGCCCTTACTCCGGGGAGTGGGGCTTATGTCAGAAACGTTTCGCTGCTGTTTCTTTTCGTTCAAGATCTTCAGCAATATTTGGTTGGACGTCGGTCAGGAAATTCGTGCATTTTCTTCGTACTTGCACTGCTACCACTACCAGTAGTTCTCCCAGATCCCTGCCCCCATTTGCCAGACCGGAACCAAAGTCTGTTTCCAGGGTCACCACGTGGAGGTAGGGGCAGGGTCTTGGTTAGCGCGCCCCTTCGCTAACCCTGACCCATGCTGCCGCCATGAGCCTTTGACTCCATTTGTTCTATGATGTGATTTGCTTTATTGCATTGCATTTCAAAATTTGTGCCATTTGTTCTATGATTTGATTTGCTTTATTGCATTGCATTTCAAAATTGATGCCATTTGTTCTATGATTTGCTTTGCTTTATTGCATCTATGTTGAATTTCGTTAGTTGATTGATTGATTCATAGGACGATCATCATTGTACTTCGGTGAGTAACCATGTGTGCTCTAATCTCTTTCTTACACAAAAAGATCACAGCGGCAGTGCACGAACTTCATAGCACCCTGGGCTCTTCTTTTTATAAATATTTCCATTTTTCATTTCAATAATTCCTCGACTATAAATAATTCCATTATTCATTTCAACTATAAAAATATTTCCATTATTCATTTCAATAATTTCTGACTATAAATAATTCCATTATTCATTTCAATAATTCCTCGACTATAAATAGTTCCATTATTCATTTCCCTAATTTCTGGACTTTAAATATTTCCATTATTCATTTCCCTAATTCCTCGACTATAAATATTTCCATTATTCATTTCCCTAATTCCTATATTAGCAATTATCATATCATTTTCATTAGTTATTCTTCCATTTACTGAGAAGGGAGGGGGATGCTCCTATGTACGAAAAATACTGGACTTGAATTGATATTTGTCGATAGAGATATTGGTAGCGTTTTCCTTTCTAGCGAATGTCATTATTAAACTATTGCTAACTTTGCATCTACTTAATAATAACAACATAATCTCTCCTAGAAAACTCCCTGAATCCAATTTGTATATCCCACAATATAAGACATCTCTTGTTCTCTCCCATCTTCTCCAGCTTCCCTCATTCATCCATTTCCCTCTAACCAACCCTCCTGCCTATAAACTTGGATAAGAACACGTGATTCCGCTATTTACCTTTAATGATCCGTAAGCGTTTTACCAGCTGCGAGAACTTCCTCCTCGTTCTCAACATCAAGCAAGACGGTTTTTCTCTGCTTATTCTTGTCTATCTATCCACCAAACCTCAACACCTATTTCTCTATTTAACCATATGTCTAACATTTGATAGTATACAGTTTGCTAACCCTCTGCATAGTGTTATATCATTATAACTTTCTATCACTCTCACTGGCATACGCTTCTAGCTCGGCATAACTACTGATGTATGAATATGAAATTAAACTTGCTTTACGCAACGCTACGTTGATTTTGTTTATTCGTTTTTAAAATCATCGATTTCTGCGGATATCTATCTCTCATTTTGTCGAACATTCATGAATACATATAGCAATGTTATATATATATATATCTATCACATACACAGACAGACATATTATAGCAATGTCATATATATATATATATATATATATATATATATCACCTACATAACATACACAGGCATACATATTATAGCAATATTATATATATATCTATCACATACACAGGCATACATATTATAGCAATATTATATATATATCTATCACATACACAGACAGACATATTATAGCAATATTATATATATATCTATCACATACATAAACATACACAGGCATACATATATCTATCACATACATAAACATACTAGAAGGCAGGCAGAGAGGACGGAAGGAAGGAAGGCTGGATAGATGGATGGACAGACGAACGCACAGACAGATAGATATATTAGAAGGAAGAAAGGATGGAAAGAAGGATGGACGGACATACATATTAAAAGGAAGAACACATGAGCAGAACAACTGGAAAGCTCAGCAAAGGCAAAACCAGTGCAAGCACGGTAAGCATGACAGGCAAGAGGGTGTGCGTCGCACCCAAATGTGCGGAACAACTGGAAAGTCCAGCAGAGGTAAAGCCAGTGTGCGTTTCCGCTCGCAGGAACTACTGCTGCCTTTTAGTTTGATTGGGGACAATCAAAGTATAGCGGAGCAAACCGTAAAAAAACCTGAACGGGCGGCAAACCAAGGTATTCATTAAAACGACCGATTTTGCTGGGCAGATGGCGCTCATAAGCCCGGGAAGGCAGGCCGTCTAAGGGTCGCTGCCCTAAAAGAAAATGGCAACCCGCTGCCTTGTGGGTTTTCGGCTGGGGACAGCCAAAGGCTAGTGGAAAGCGTACCGCACACAAACGCTGGCTGAAATCGAACACGCCACCCAAGGATAAGCAACTGTGCTCCAATAGGTGCTGAAGGCTGGTGCACGTACATTCGTTCTGATGTTTAGCAGTTTATATATCACAATAGAATGATAAAAATGGCTTTAGAACGATGGAAAGAAGAAGAAGAAAAGGAAGAAAGGATAGAAGGAAGGACGGACCAAGGCAGAGAGGGAGAAGGGGGATATGATTGATAGGTAGGGAGGGAGGGAGGAAGGAAGGTAGAAAGGTAGGACATACAGACAGATATATGATAGAGACCAGAAGTGGACCGGATCAGTTACAAGTGCAGAAAACAAGTCCATGTCTAAATAGCATTAAAAATATGAGTGATTGCGTATAACAAGTCTCTACGGTCAGGGACACTGCGTTAACCAAATATATTTCTTTCATACACACTCTAAATATCCGTGACAAGAAAAAGAAAGAAAGAAAATGTTGATGTCAGTGAGGAACTGATCCTGAATATTTTCTACCTTAGAGGACACACATCAGAAACTGAGAAGGTAGAGGAAAAGTTGGAAGATTTGTCAAGTCAAAAAAAAAAAAATAGAGCGAAGTTCTCACAGCTGTGTAGACAGAGGTTCACCGAGCAAGCCGCACACACGGGAGAACCCTCGCTAACGATCTGACTTGCCCGCATCATAACATCATTTCCTTCCCTGATTCATGTTTTCTTTGGGTTTTTTATTTTGTATTTTACCAGTTTCTTCCATCAGTCGATACGCTGTGAGAAATGGGGGTTAGGAGGATGAAACCAAAATACGTAATAAGTAAGATGGTGGGGAAATCTCCTCCCATCCCCCCACCCGAATCCTTGACATTCGTTTCCCATCTCCTCAACCCCCATTCCTGGTTTGCAGACATGCATTAAAGAAGGTCAGGCTGGAATGTGGAGGGTCAGTTCTAGCCTTGATGGAAATGACACGTGGTGTAAGATAAAATTCTCTAAACGCACGTGCAGGGTCACGTGAATAACTATCAGACACCTTTCCATTGAATGCACGTGTTCGTATATTCTTTTAGCCATCCCTCAGAGATGTATGCAAGCAACTGAACATCTGCAATCCCCTTCTTCAGACAAACTCCATACTTGGTCACCTCAAGAAATCAGACTTGTGAAGGTTTTTATAGGACTTTCTTCTTCTTCTGCTTCCTTTTATCGTCATACAGTTTACCTTATTTAGTATTCCCAGTGTGTGTTTTGTGTCATTGAAAAAGACGTACAGTCGAAACGTCGGAGTTTTGTGAGTTTTATCTTTCATTTTGCTTGCTTATGTGATACCATACATAAGTGTCTTTGTCCTAAATCGCCAATTATTAAGTTTCACCGCAACCTCCCCACGGTTTTCTCTAGATCTGATCCGGTCTGACCACCACAGATCTGTATGTTTCCGTACATCGCTTACCGGATTGTTGTCCAGTGTCGTGATTTTCTGTTTTTGTCTTGCCCTGCTCTAGTGGCCTGGGTGATAGTTATTTTTGCTTTTTGACAGGATTCTGCTATGTCATTTTTCTATCTTTTTTCCTTGGTCTTCATCTCGCCTTCTTTCCTGATGTTACGTTTTGGGGACTAAAGCCTCTTTACGCTGAAGCACGATCGTTTCAAACTAATGACGAATCATTTTTAGTTATATCAAAGCAAGTAGATGAACAAATTATGTTTTAAAGACAATGAGGAATTAACTCCTTACTACCAATTGTGATGTGTAATGTATTGTGGATGAGCGTAATGTATTGTAGATGAGCGTAATGTATTGTGGATGAGCGTAATGTATTGTAGATGAGCGTATGTATTGTGATGAGCGTAATGTATTGTGGATGAGCGTATGTATTGTGGATGAGCGTAATGTATTGTGGATGAGCGTGATGTATTGTGGATGAGCGTGATGTATTGTGGATGAGCGTAATGTATTTGGATGAGCGTGATGTATTGTGGATGAGCGTAATGTATTGTGGATGAGCGTAATGTATTGTGGATGAGCGTAATGTATTGTGGATGAGCGTAATGTATTGTGGATGAGCGTGATGTATTGTGGATGAGCGTGATGTATTGTGGACGAGCGTGATGTATTGTGGATGAGCGTGATGTATTGTGGATGAGCGTGATGTATTGTGGATGAGCGTGATGTGTTGTGGATGAGCGTGATGTTTGTGAGAGCGTGATGTATTGTGGAGAGCGGATGTATTGTGGAGAGCGTGATGTATTGTGGATGAGCGTGATGTATTGTGGATGAGCGTGATGTATTGTGGATGAGCGTGATGTATTGTGGATGAGCGTAATGTATTGTGGATGAGCGTAATGTATTGTGGATGAGCGTAATGTATTGTGGATGAGCGTAATGTATTGTGGATGAGCGTATGTTTGTGGATGAGCGTGATGTTTGTGGATGAGCGTGATGTATTGTGGATGAGCGTGATGTATTGTGGATGAGCGTGATGTATTGTGGATGAGCGTGATGTATTGTGGATGAGCGTGATGTATTGTGGATGAGCGTGATGTATTGTGGATGAGCGTGATGTATTGTGGATGAGCGTGATGTATTGTGGATGAGCGTGATGTATTGTGGATGAGCGTGATGTGTGTGATGAGCGTGATGTATCGACTCGGACACAAGATGTTTGTGGATTCAATCCCATACCCGACGTTTCACATGTGAGGAATGGAATTGGCCATTCTGCACACTAGGGTTAGAATGTAGTTTATCTCCTGAACGGGACACTTGAAACTAAGTCATAAAGCACAAGCTATTTTTATCTCCCTGAACTGGTCAAGTCATAAACACAAACTATTTTTATCTCCCTGAACTGGTCAGTATAAAGACACAAACTATTTCTTATCTCCCTAAACTGGTCCTAGAGACTTCAAGTCATAAACACAAACTATTTCTTATCTCCCTAAACTGGTCACTGAAGACTTCAAGTCATAAACACAAACTATTTCTTATCTCCCTAAACTGGTCACTAGAAGACTTAGTCATAAACACAAACTATTTCTTATCTCCCTAAACTGGTCAGTTGAAGACTCAAGTCATAAACACAAACTATTTCTTATCTCCCCATAACTGGTCACTAGAGACTTCTAGTCTAAAACACAAACTATTTCTTATCTCCCTAAACTGGTCATTGAAGACTTCTAGTCATAAACACAAACTATTTCTTATCTCCCTAAACTGGTCACTAGAAGACTTCAGTCATAAACACAAACTATTTCTTATCTCCCTGAACTGGTCACTTGAAGACTTCAAGTCACAAACTATTTCTTATCTCCCCTGGGGCACACATATGAAAGTAGTGCACAAGATGTCGCTATAATCGAAATATGGAAAAGACAAGACAGAAACTAGTGTGTGGCAAATGTATTCACTCTTCTATTGGAACTGAGGATCTACCTGTGTGCGTGTGCGATGATGACAGAACAAGCACAGATAGAAAGCACTGTTTCCCTTCTTTGACTGTTCGTATGATGGTTCTTCCACTGCAGGACACAAATGCATCGCGTGTTTTATTTCTATTAACGGCTGTTTTCAAAGATGTTAAAGAACTTTCTAGGATGGTCTACTCAGAAATGCGATTTTAAATCTCGCTTAACAGTCTTAAGTACATGACGATGCACGTGCAGTTAAGGTCGAATAGAGGGTATTTCAGATACGTCTCTGCAGAAAATATTTCCAAAGACTGCAGACTCTCATCTGTGAGTGGAACTTGGTTTCTGTAATAACCATCAATGTTCCAACTTTTTTCTTAGTTTGCGCGTTTATAGAGTCACGTTTGTCTCTCACTGAAATGTATATCTCATAGTCGTGTCTATCTCTCATTGAAATTTATTATCTCTCATTAAAATGTATATCTTACGGTCACGTTTATATGTCACAGAAATTCTTATAGTCACGTCTATCACTCACTGAAATGTATCTTATTGACACATTTATCACTTGTTGAAATGCATATCCTATGATAACGTTTATCTCTCGTTGAAATGTATATCTTAGTGTCACGTTTATCTCTCACCAAAAATGTATAGTTTAGTGTCACGTTTATCACTAGTTGAAATGCATATATTATGGTCGCGTTTGTCTCTCACTGAAATATATGTCGTATGGTCACGTTTATCATTAGTTGAAATGCATATTATGGTCATGTTTATCTCTCGTTGAAATGCATATTTTATGGTCATGTCTCGCCTGAATTTCGAGGGAAACCGGTGATAAGGAAAGCAAATCTTCACGCAATAATCAGTCAAATGCGCAATATTAAGCATCCTGACTATGTTTGAATTCATATCAGTAGGAAAAAAACACAAATAATATATTAGATGAAAAATGGATTCAGACTAAAAGAAACTAAATGGTTCAGATGAAAGATTTTTTTAAAAAAAGAAAAGAAACTGGAGTCATATCAGAAACACAAAGTTAAAAGACCTCCCTCTATTTTAGACTGTATGATATATCGACGCGTGAGGTCTGCTTCCTGGATTTAACGAATTATCTTAAGACGGTCGGTAGTGAGTAACAATATTTTGAGAAACGTAACGAAAAATAAACTAGACCCCTGAACGTCACGGTTTAAGATACACGCACACCATCCCCGTTTTTTCGGGTGCAATACCAATGAATTTGATTAGAAACATTTGGTGATGCGATGGTAACGGGGGTGAAAATGAGAATCTATCTTAAAGAAAACAAAATCGAATGCCAAAGAAGTTGAAAGGCAAGCAATGAAAGTGGGTTACGGAAATAGGAAACGCCAACATCTTGGAAGTTACACTCAGGGTACTGCGCTGTTATGTTTTTGGGTTAAGTTGTGGGCAACGAAAGATGTTAATTGGTTACTGAACTGACGACACAGTACTTCGGACAGACCCATAGGTGCTCAGTCTCCTCCAATAAATGTCGAAGGGCATGCATACAGATGGTTCTTGTGGCTCGTTGGTTAAGCAAACTTCTCTCTCCCTCAAGCATCCAGCTCTTCCATGTACAACGTGTACATTCTACACTCCCTAAATCGCTGGTTTGATTCAACGTCAATTCTAGTGTCATGGTCCAACAGTAGATCGCCAAGATATCGAATAACATCCCCCTTATCCATTCTAAACTCCCCAGCAATCGATGCTTTCGATGCAAGCATGTCCGCTCTCTCGTTACCGCGAACACCTGCATGACCAGAACATTAGATCCATGTGAGTCTCTGGAGGTTGGAAAACCTCTATAGACGACATTCACTCATACCGCCATCTGGATCTCCCGGAGCATCTGCTGAGAGTCAGAAACAACAACAGTCACAGTAAACGGAGTCCCAGATATCCAATGGAGGGCAGCAGTAACAACCCCAACTTCCATCCTCATACTGGAAGTAATTGTAAAGATGGTAATCACTTAGCATACACCACCAGACTGGTTTTTCCCTTGATGTAGCTCTGGCTAAATATAGATCTTCTTATGTCATTTTAATAACACAATGAGCAATTTTCCACACAGTAAACGTTCTAGAGCCTAGTGGAAACTAGTGATATTTTTTACTACTGTTTTTTTGTGGTTAACAAGAACCGGGTAACCCGCTGTCTCCAACTTCTCAGACAAGAACAAAATATGTTAACGGAGCAATAAAACTTTGGGCTAGACAATCAAGAAGTTTACTGTTCGACCGACGCTCAAAGCCAACTGTGACAACCACAGACGGTGATCACACCGCCTCATGAATAGCTTTGAAATCCACCCCAGCGGGAGTCTAAAGAAGTCTTGCTTGGGACTGGCGCCTCGGACACAATAGCGGATTTGCTTCAAGAAGCACGGTCTCTGTTGAAAGACACACGGGAGTATCGAAGTCAGTGGTACAGGAAAACGTCGGCATAAATTCAACAAGAGAAACTACCTGACGCCTTTGAGAATTGCTACAGGCTTGAAGAATTCACTAGTAATAGTTGGATTCCCTATATTAGCCACGCTTCACTTAACGATTCCCAGAGAAGTTCCTCAACACATTTCTTTTCATATGTGTTAGGTATTAATCAGTTCCTCAACACTTTCTTTCATATGTGTTAGGTATTAATCAAGTTCTCAACACATTTCTTTCATATGTGTTAGGCATTAATCATCATCAAGTTCTCAACACATTTCTTTTCATATGTGTTAGGTATTAATCATGTTCCTCAACACATTTCTTTTCATATGTGTTAGGTATTAATCATGTTCCTCAACACATTTCTTTTCATATGTGTTAGGTATTAATCATCATCAAGTTCCTCAACACATTTCTTTTCATATGTGTTAGGTATTAATCATGTTCCTCAACACATTTCTTTCATATGTTTAGGCATTAATCATCATCATGTTCTCAACACATTTATTTTCATGTGTTAGGTATTATCATCATCATGTTTACTGATTGGTTAATATTTCCATCCAAGTCCTTGCATTCATTCTTTCTTTCCCTTGAAATAGTGCTTATATATTTATTCAGTGTTGTCTCTTGTATCCTTCCTTTCATTCTTTCTTTTCCTTGAAATATTATATATATATTTATTCAGTGTTTTATTCAGTGCTTTCTCTTGTATGTGTAGGCTCCTTTCTTTCTTTAATTCGCTTGAAATATTGTATATATATTCATAGTTCATAAGTACGGTTCCAACTTCACTGCAACGGGTCACCCCATAATTGCTCGTTCCTGTGCCAATGAAAATCACACGAAATGCTAACAACTGTGAAATATTTCCTGTGTGAACTAATTCCAGAATGAAACAGTCGCGTGCCGCCACAAAAAGAAACCGGCACCGCATAAAATGCAAATGGCCGTCGCTAATGTAGCAACACAAAACTGTTCATCACTTGAATTGCAATTCTTGTCGAAGGAACATCAATCATGACAAAATCCAGTTTTCTGCACTCGCAATATAACTGCATACGGCAGACTGAGCTTGTTCGTCATAACCGCTGTCCGCCATTTTCTGAATACACACAACAAACGCACGGTTGACACAGCAAAAGCATTCCATGTAAGTCATAGCTCACAGCGTTGCTCAAGCACTAACTCAGTAGCTCGGCAAACGAAACCGGAAAATACCCGACCAAACATGGCGAAAATGCTCTAGCAAAGTCGTGTTCAGAATCAAACAGTTCTGACTCTGAATGGCCATCCCGCATTCCGCCATTGCTGGCCAGCTTTCATTCTTTCTCTCCTTTGAAATATTGTATATATATATTCAATTTGTCTCTTGTGTCCTTCCTTTCATTCTTTCTTTCCTTTTAAATATTGTATATATATATATATTTTATCAGTATTGTCTCTTGTATCCTTCCTTTCATTCTTTCAAATATTGTCTATATATACAATTTGTCTCTTGTGTTATTCCTTCCATTCTTTCGTTGGCTTGAAATATTGTCTATATATTCAACGTTGTCTCTTGTATAAACGTCATATTTCAATAATCCTTGGATTCTCCGCAATTCTTATTTTGTGTGTGTTAGCCTACACGCTCTGTAATCAAAAAAGGCTCGCCCTTAGGTTGAAATGGCGTGTTTCAGCTTAAATAGGCTTTAATCCCCTACATAACAAACAAAGAAACCAACTTCACTCTGTTATAGCTCACACAGAGGTCGGTGTAGTATTATTACAAACCAACTTCACTCTGTTATAGCTCACACAGAGGTCGGTGTAGTATTATTACAAACCAACTTCACTCTGTTATAGCTCACACAGAGGTCGGTGTAGTATTATAACAAACCAACTTCACTCTGTTATAGCTCACACAGAGGTCGGTGTAGTATTATTACAAACCAACTTCACTCTGTTATAGCTCACACAGAGGTCGGTGTAGTATTATTACAAACCAACTTCACTCTGTTATAGCTCACACAGAGGTCGGTGTAGTATTATTACAAACCAACTTCACTCTGTTATAGCTCACACAGAGGTCGGTGTAGTATTATAACAAACCAACTTCACTCTGTTATAGCTCACACAGAGGTCGGTGTAGTATTATTACAAACCAACTTCACTCTGTTATAGCTCACACAGAGGTCGGTGTAGTATTATAACAAACCAACTTCACTCTGTTATAGCTCACACAGAGGTCGGTGTAGTATTATTACAAACCAACTTCACTCTGTTATAGCTCACACAGAGGTCGGTGTAGTATTTTAACAAACCAACTTCACTCTGTTATAGCTCACACAGAGGTCGGTGTAGTATTATTACAAACCAACTTCACTCTGTTATAGCTCACACAGAGGTCGGTGTAGTATTTTAACAAACCAACTTCACTCTGTTATAGCTCACACAGATGTCGGTGTAGTATTTTAACAAACCAACTTCACTCTGTTATAGCTCCCACAGAGGTCGGTGTAGTATTATTTCAACTGTTGTTTCATTAGGCCAGTAAGCTATGCTACAGTATATCTTAATCAGGGCAGTCTTGAAGTATGTTCTTTGCAGTTTGTAGTGCATGTCCACATATACATATGGATGATGCCTTTCTTGACATTTTGCAGTTTGTAGTGCATGTCCACATATACATATGGCTGATGCCTTTCTTGACATTTTGTATTCATATGAATGTTTAATTCATTGTGTTCTATTCTGAGGCGCAGAATGAAACTTGTTCTGCCGTTTAAAAAAAAAAATCGTCCTGTGTTAGTGTTGATGGCTTTCTGGTTAAATTAAACATCCCTCTCGTACGCTGATACTATAACAACAAAGTCTTTAGAAATGTGCATATTAACATCACATACATATTGATAAAGAAAGAAAAAGGTGGGAGACACAACGGAAGACTAAAGTTGTGGTTGGAACAAGTCGCTATAAACAGTATTTGATAGACGTGAAGTTATGCAGCGGAGTAATCGTTAACGCCAGTTGGTGGTATATAAAGACCGGTTAACAAAACATGAGGTGTCACCACAGGGTACTTTCCGTCACTATATATTAAACAGCGTTACCGAAACACACAATATATCACAGAACAACCGTCCAAATAGCATGTCCGCCGTGCACACAAGTGTAATCTTCACAAATCAAAGAACAAACCCACCATAATTAGACAATTTCTACGCCCAATATAAAACAAACATAAATTTGTATTTTAAACTATGATTCTAGAGGGCACGTTCCAGGCTGCACAGTCAAGCGTTAAATTTCAAATTACTTATATTCAGACGGCAGTACTTTACCCGATAAACAAAATATAATTGCCAAAAATATCTCCATTCCCCCTTTATTTTTGTATTATTAAATAGCAACAGATCAGAGCAAGAATGTGATCATTTTATCATGTCTCCTCACACGGCTTCATGAAAGTGGTGCTCAATACCGTTTTGTTATTTAAAAAAACTGAGAAACCAGTCATGTCATTCTGTGCTGCATGACTGACAAACGGACGTTAATATCTTCGGGTTTTTGTTTCGTTTCCCTTTCATTTGTGTAGCCGAGAGTTGTCGGAAGATCATCATCATCAAGTGCCGCGTTGTCTGGCGTAGGCGATCATGGATCTCCACAAATCTCTATCTCTGGTGTTTGTTATCATCTCAGATGTTGACGCTCTTCCGTGCCATGAAGTCAGACTATCCAAAATTTTCTCTCTGTCTTCCTCTGTCTCTAATCCCCTCGATTTTACCAGTTGTTACAATGTGTTCTAAACCTCCCTTCCACATCATATAGTTTCTTGTTTTGTCGGAAGATACAGTCTCCGTGACAATGTGTGTTGTCAATTGGGTAAAAATCCACCATTGCTTATTCCATTTCAATGAGATCATGGAAGACGACATTAAGAAAAAAACAAAGAGCATGCCTACTTGCTTGTTGTAAAAATTATGGACGATTAACTGTATTAACTTCTATGCATCTCTGAGAACATCTTACTACGAGGGGAAGTCAATAAGTAAGCCACAAATGGCTGTAGAAAAATAACTAAACATGATAACAACTTGAAACCAGTTTATTTTTATACATACATTGTTCCTTTATTTCTCAACATAATTTCCACCAGCATTGATGCACTTATCCCATCGTTTTATCAATCCTCCCAAACCGGCTGCATAGAACTGAGGGCTCTGTTTTCTAAACCACGTTTTCACTTCACATTCAACTTCGGCGTCATTCGCGAAATGTCTCCAGCCAAAGTGGGTTTTCAGTGGACCAAAAGGTGGAAATCGTTAGGGGCTAAGTCGGGACTGTAAGGTTGATGTCCCAGAACTTTCCACCGTAGTTGGTTAATTTTCTCCTGAGTTAATCGAGCCGTATGTGGTCTGGCATTGTCATGAAGAAGCAACACTCCTGTAATCAGCAGTCCTGGGCATTTTTTCGAATTGCATCATGAAGCATCGATAGAACTTCACAGTATGATTCAGAATTCACATTGTCACCTTCTTCTTGAAATTGGTTAAAAGCACTCCCTGACAATCCCAGAACACCGTCAGCATGACTTTCCCTTCTGATGGCGTAACCTTGAATTTTTTGACACAATGTGAAGAAAGTGCGCTCAATGTGGGAACCCAGACAATTGAAGGAGGAACACAAAATGAACCGATTTGGCCTGTCCTTGCATCATCTCTGTCGATACGATGATGAAGGAGAAGACATGCTGAACAGGATTGTTACTGAGGATGAATCATGGGTGCATCACTACCAGCCCGAATCAAAGCGTGCTTCAATACAGTGGAAACATCTTTCTTCACATTGTGTCAACAAATTCAAGGTTACGCCATCAGAAGGGAAAGTCATGCTGACGGTGTTATGGGATTGTCAAGGAGTGCTTTTAACCAATTTCAAGAAGAAAGGTGACAATGTGAATTCTGAATCATACTGTGAAGTTCTATCGATGCTTCATGATGCAATTCGAAAAAATGTCCAGGACTGCTGGACTGCTTTTTCAAAAGACTGCGCCCTTGCACAGTGTCGATTTTCTCACAATTCTGTCATCAGTTAGTTTTTCCCATTTGCTGGGACCTATTGACAAGTTCTTCATTAAGGTCTTGTGGACATCCTTATAATACTGTATAAGTTATATATGAGCAGTAGTCTGCTTTGATGTCCTCCCCTCCGAAAGTTCACAGAACAACATTTGTTTTGGTATGCGGCAATTGTCTATTCTTTAGAAATATATAAATGTATATATATATATATATATATATATAAAGAAACACATTTAAAACGTTAATATCTCGCCCATTTTGTTTTTAATCAAAGTGTTTTCTTTCTAATTAAGCTACCCTTGTCAATCAGCTCTCAAATTACAACACGTGAGATCAAACGCGCTAATCACAAAGTATCATGTGACGACAATCGGTGCGCTGAATTTCAGATGTGTTGCAAAGAGAGCAACGTCCTATAAAGGATACGCACCTTGATGATGATGACAGATATGCAAAGAAAACATGCATAAAACTTTTATTTCTTTTTCATATTTCATCATTGGTATGTAGTTATTGCAATGTATGTAGTCTTATTGCAAGGTATGTTGCCTTATTGCAAGGTATTATCGATATAAGGATATGTTAAATGTATATGTTATTTATATATATATATATATAATTTTATTCTTTATCTTTTTCCCCACTTATACTTTTTGCATTTATTTCGTTATTCGTTTTAGTCACAGATTTTCATTGCAGGGTCGTTAGGAATTTATTGTCTGATTCTATATGTTCTGTGTCCTGTAAGAAGTGAAGAAATTCACTTCTGTTGTATCCTTTGCTTGATAAAGGCCTTTTGGTGGAAACCTTGCTGTGTATGTTATTTTTGTATTTTGTAAAATTGCAGTACTTTGTTTTTACTTGTTTCCCTACTGAAGATGACCACACTAAGATTTGAACACCTGTACTTGTGTTATTCTAACTACATCGGCCACACACTTAGAATGGATGAGAGAAGACTCCTTACCAATCCCTCATATGGACACCAGAGGGAAAAAGTAAACGAGGAAGACCAAGAGAGACTCTGGGTAGAACCATCATCAGAGAAGGCTCAACGATGGGCCTAGCAAACATTAAAGACCTAAAACAGATAGCAACGAACCGCGAGACATGGAGAGCTATGACCTCTGCCCTATGCCCCGCCCACAGGCCCAAGAGGAAAGACTAACTTGTGTTATTTGAATCTGGAACACTATCAAGCACCTTGTTAGGTCAACTTCCAGTCATATACAACTAACATAAGATGGCTGCTTGTATAAACTTAAGGGAAGGGAAAGTCACTTGGTATGATTGAAGTAATCAGGATATGTCCTGACAGCTTATATTTCTAAGCTAATGAGAACACCTGGTCAGGAGATAATTCACTGAAAGATTGCTTACTCTGGCAATAGTGAGTCATCATCAGAGGCTGTCAAGTACCATATGTTTGAGATATGGAAAAGATAGAGAGTGTTTAAGATATGTTTGAGATAGAGAGTGATAAAAAGGGAGAGTAGGAGATTATATGATACAGCATCAGAGTGAGCCAGTGACAGAAATATTATGAGAGAGTGGGAGTGTGGAGGTAATGAGAGAACAGACAGTTCAACAACAGGCATTTCAATCTAATTCTATTTTCACTCATTTGAAACTACTATTCCAGAATCTCTATTAAAGTTTACTGCATTTTTCCAGATTTGTGTTTCACTCACACAGTTTCTCTTTGAATTTAGTGGGTGTTAGCTGTCCAAGTGCTGCCGGAGCCTGCAAGTGGAGCCAAGAATAGTACCGCTGCGACCTACAAAGCATGTTGGAAGAGGCAACTGAGGTAAGGGTCTAGGGAAGCTACCATAGTACATAACTGGCACAGAGTACAATTGCTCTTAGGCTAAGATAACATACAAATACAGGCTGCATATTTATTCCAACTCTCTGCTATCAGTGCCAAACATGGCCCCTGACTAAGTCACAAGAAAGAAAGATTACAACATGTGAAATGAGATTTCTACGAAAATCTGTCAATGTTACAAGGAGAGATAGAGTGAGAAATGAGAATATCAGAAGCATCGTTGGTACTATACCATGCATACAGTACATCGAGAAGCAAAGAATCAAGTGGTTCTGCCATCTAATGAGAATGGAACCACATTTACTACCATCATGTGCCTACAATAATCAACACTCAGGACGCAGAGCACGAGGCAGACCAAGAACACGATGGATAGATAACATCTCAGAGTCCCTGCTGAAAGCATGGCTTGACAACGTCAAGCGCAACACACCTGGCACAAGATAGAAAACTAACTCTCCCACGATGCTTCACGGCAAATGTGGTTAAGATAAGATAAGATACAAATCACAAAGAGTGGTTTAATAGATGGTCGATATAAAGCATTCAAAAAAGAAATCAGTGTATATAGATAACATGATATCAGATAGACTGACATAATAAAGAAATACTCACAACTTTGCCAAATGCTTGCAAGGTTCCCATGCTCCCTGCTCAACCCTGCTAATTTTGTTATAAGATAATGACCTGGAAGATAGTATATAAATATGCCTATAGAAAAAACATAACACTAGTTGGGAGTTGTAGAATAACATATGTAATATACTCTCTCTATCTCTCATGATCGTATATGTAATATACAAAATATAATAAACTCATACAAATAAATGTAAACATATGTTAAATGAACATTATATACTAACTTGTCCAGTTTTTTGGGGGGGTTTTTTCCGATCCAGAAGCACTTGAGCTTTTCAGCTCTTCGGCTCGGTGCCATGGACATCGAACCCTTCGGTTCGGTGCCACGAACACCGTAAATCTGGGAAATATGTGGCTTTTTCTGCCATCCCGCGGAATTGAACCCGCACACACAGAGGGATGGTCACCCGTAGTCCAACGCGCTACGAACACACTGGGTAGACAGGCAACTTGTCCTGTGCAGAATGTTGCAATCATAACAAACCATATCAATTTGTCTCTGTCATTGGCTAGTGACCTCTGCTGCTGTCATGTTCTGGTCATTTAACCTATCCTGCATACATCTATATCAGCACTATAACCATACATTTAACTATAACCACACATTTATATCAGCACTATAACCACACATTACTACACATCTATATCAACACTATAATCACACATCTAACTATTACTACACATCTATATCAGCACTATAACCACATATCTAACTATTACTACACATCTATATCAGCACTACAACCATACATTTAACTATAACCACACATTTATATCAGCACTATAACCACATATTACTACACATCTATATCAACACTATAATCACACATCTAACTATTACTACACATCTATATCAGCACTATAACCACATATCTAACTATTACTACACATCTATATCAGCACTATAATCATGCATCTATATCAGCACTATACCCACACATACATACATCCCATCTAATACTATTAAACTATAAAATAGTAGCAATGCTATTAATACTCACAATGTCTTTAACATTTTTAGTCCAAAAAGCCATGCTTGTGTAATGTTCACAATTTTATTATGATCCATGAGTCTGTGAAATCAGAATCAACAAGTAAATTCAAATCTTACATAGATACATGTAATACATAGACTTCTACACAAGCTATCAACACAGATACATGTAATACATAGATTTTACACAAACTATCAACACAGATACATGTAATACATATACTTCTACACAAACTATCAACACAGATACATGTAATACATAGACCTACACAAACTATCAACACAGATACATGTAATATATAGACCTTCTACACAAACTATCAACACAGATACATGTAATATATAGACCTTCTACACAAGCTATCAACACAGATACATGTAATATATAGACCTTCTACACAAACTATCAACACAGATACATGTAATATATAGACCTTCTACACAAACTATCAACACAGATACATGCAATATATAGACCTTCTACACAAACTATCAACACAGATACATGTAATACATAGACCTTCTACACAAGCTATCAACACAGATACATGTAATATATAGACCTTCTACACAAGCTATCTACACAGATATATGTAATACATAGACTTCTACACAAGCTATCAACACAGATACATGTAACAACACTTACAAGTTAGTTAGACTAGGCAGACCCCAGAAAGCTCCATCTTTGAGAATGGCTATGTTGTTTCGCTGAAGTTTCAAGACTTGAAGTTTATTTAATCCCTGGAATGTCAGACCCTTAATGTTCCTGATCTTGTTGCGCATTAAGTCTCTGTAGAGGATGTCAATACATATGCTCTTTAGCTCATATCAAATATCAATGATACAATGTAAGTTTACTTCTCTGTGCTTTACATTAGATTTTAGTACTCTCTCTTTCAAATAGAGAACAGAAAAACTCAACATCAAAGAAAACTGCCTGATGCTACAAATAATAATGAGAAAGTTGAAGTATTTTGATCATATAAAGAGGCACAAACTTAAACTCTATAAAAGCATTGTTTTGCCAGTTTTGCTCTACGGATCGGAGTGTTGGAGGATGACCAAAGGAGATACTAGCAGGCTGTCAGTTTTCCACCACTCTTGTCTTCGCAGAATCTTGGGAATCTTTTGGCCAGTAAAAATATCCAATAACCAACTACTCCAAGATACAAGACAAGAGGCAATGAATGACATACTCAAAAAGAGAAGATGGAAATGGCTCGGACATGTTATGAGAATGAGACAAGAAATGCCTGCAAGGGTAGCCCTCACTTGGACACCAGAAGGAAAGAGAAAGAAAGGCAGACCACGGACAACATGGAGGCGCATGATGGAAGAGGAAACTGGACACCGCATCTCTGACATGGGGCTCTGCGCTGAAGGTTGCACGGACAGGAGAGCATGGAAAGTCCTTTCTGAAGCCCCATGTGTCACTAGGCATGACGGGATTAAGTAAAGAGGCACAAAGGATTGTAGAAAGCCATTATGGAAGGAGACATCCCGGCAAAGAGGAGAGAGATGAAGACTAGGGAGAAGATGGATTCAGGATGTTTTTAGTGATTTGGGCATGATATCTCACCCGAGTGCTTACTGGGCCCAAATTTGGGGTGTAAAGAATAGAACCACTGTCACCTGCCATGCATGTCGTAAGAGGCGACAAAGGAGGTTTGGCTGAAATCGGATGCACATGTCCTAAACGTGTAGAAGTCTATGCGTTTGGGGCCTACCAAACCATGTGCAATGTATACACATTCTTGGCAAAGACCAAACATATCACAAAGTGATTAAAATTGGTCGTAAAGAACAAACGCAAAGAAGAAGAAGGAAGATGTGATAGCTGCAGGAGGCGAGACATTTGGTCTATAAGAGAGAGAAATTCCGAAGGACTGTTGGAATGATAAAGTTCTGCTCAGGACAAGCTATTTAATAATGACTCCCTTTCAGTTTGCATAAGAAATGTTTTACAGTCAATCTAGATAAACATTATTAAATGTAAGAATTGTGAATAGATTTACAGTGTTACAGGTTGTTTGGATTGTTTGTTAAGTAGGAGATTCACGCCTCTTTAAACTGAGGCATGTTCATTTTGATAAGTAGGGGATTAAAGCCTCTTTAAACTGAGGCATGCTCATTTTGATAAGTAGGGGATTAAAGCCTCTTTAAGCTGAGGAATGCTCATTTTGTTAAGTAGTGGATTAAAGCCTCTAAGCTGAGGCATGCTCATTTTGTTAAGTAGTGGATTAAAGCCTCTAAGCTGAGACATGCTCATTTCAAGCTACAATTGAGCCTTTTATTGGTTATATCAGGCCAACAGACATCATGTTTTTATACCATATATGCTATATTGGATAATATAATGTTAGGCTGTAGTTTTCTTTCACCAGTGGCACATGATGATGATAATGTGGTCAATAGAGACTTGCAAGCAGATTATTTTTTTAAATATCACAGACATGACAGACATCCAGAGATGTGCAAACCATATGTTCAGATTTGATCTACCACGGGCATGTGTGGTGCCGGGGCCCGCAAGGAAGCAAAGAATAGTACCACTGCGACCTACAAGGCGATAGATAGGGGACTAGGCAAGCTATCCTAGTAAATAAAAAGCGTCGCAAGAAATTGGATGTGCTGGCCTACTTGTAGATGCATAACGCACAACATAGAATCGCTCTTAGGCTCAGATCACATACAGATCACAAAGTGGTTAACAAGTGGTCGATATGGAGCGTTCGAAAAAGAAGATCTACGACAGACATTCAGAGATGTGCAAACCATTTGTTCAGATTTGATCTACCACACACACACACACACCAGTGAAATCCAGAGACTAACAAGCCATACATTGAATTTTTTTAAATCTGACCCATATAACAGACATCCAGAAAAGTGATGCAAGCCATACATCCACCATCTTATTTGTGCACATATAAAAATGTCCAGATACTTACAAAGTCTTCAAGTTCTTGAGCTGGCTGAAGACTAACTGAGGCATCTCTGTCAGTTTGTTCTTATTCATTTTCAGAGTTTCCAGAAAAGTTAAATTGTTCAAACTGCCCTGCTCAATCACTGAGATTTGATTGCTGTTCAAAGTCCTGAGAGGGAGAAAAAAAACCAATGAAGATTGTCAAACTATCACTAAATGTCTTAACTAAATTCATCAAGTAGCATGTCCCTTGCAGAACGTTGCTTTCTTCACAGGCCATCTGAAAAATTCTCTGCCTCAAGCAAGTTCTCCGCCTCGTCCATCGCGATGTTCTAAGGTTTCTTTGATGTCCTGCTGCCAGCTTCATTTTGGCCATCCCCTGCATCGTACTCAAGGAATAATGCATTCTTTTACCATTCTCTCCAAACCACTGTGACGTTTAACGTGGCCAAAATACTTAATCTTCCAGTACATGATGATATTTATGAGCCAATGCTCCTCACTATGCAGGAATAGAACTAAAATTACATAATTTAATTAATTCTACTGTTATTTGCTGGACTAGAACTCATAAGAGAAATAAAGATTAGGAAAGCTAAAGAAAACTTTTGTGAAGATTCCAAGAAAAAAAAAGACAAGAAATATCAGAGTTTTGTGTACAGACCTGTTGTTTAGCTGATCAGCGATCTGATAACTAATTTTTAAAAAGTATGATAAAGAAAAAGTGAATTATATTGTTAACTGAAGCTACTTGTGAGTTGATCTGATCACAGTCTTCAGATTTTATGAGACAGTGTAGTCTCATAGCACTTCTCCATAGAATGGGTCTCAGGAACTAAGTTAACTGCACATATGGAGCACCAAAGCAGTCCCTAAAGCACATCTTGCACGACTACCTCAGCTTGAGCAGCTTGAGAATGGAAATCTGGCCAACAGAAACACCCCCAACAACTCTTCAGAACAAAGTATTGGGGACTGGTGAAGACCTCAAGCACACCACCCTGTTTATGACACATACTGGAGTAGTCGCAAAGCAGAAGTTGAGCGCAGAAGAATAAGAACTGACAAAAGATACTATATTATGAGCAGATTAGAACAAGTTGTCATTCTGCGATCAGAACAGGACACAATCAATTCGCAGACACATGAATACAAAATTCAAGATTTGCAATTCAGCCATGTGGATCAAACTGCAAATCAGATACTTCAAAACTGCCCTGAATATGATATGCTGAAGCAAATTCACTGGCCTAATGAAACAACACTGGACAGAAAACTACAGACCTCTGCGTGAGCTACAAAAGACAGTGAAGTTTATCCAAAAAACAGTGTAGAATATATATACAATCGTTCAAGCAAACGAAAGGAAGGAAGGACTGACCAAACATAGATAAAGCAGATAAATATAAACTTACAGGTGAGTCAGCTTGGATCCTGCAGGAAAGCTGCCATTTGTGATACTTAATATGTAGTTATTACTGAGATCCATTGTCAACAGTTCTGGCATCTGACGAATGACCTGCACTGGAATGGTCACAATATGGTTTCGAGACCTGGGTGAAGAAAATGAAATGTATTATAATGATTTTAATAAACAGTATAGCTCTTTTAATAAAGTTTACAAGGCAGATTTACTGGGTTTTAAAAACATATTTTTCACCCTCTCTGTCTATGAGAACTGAAGTTTTGACTGATGCCACACTGGTCGGGTGTGTGGGGTGTTGTTTGACTGAAGTGCTGAACAGATGGGTGACACGGAAAGAGAAGTTTACAGACATATGGCCAGCCTTAATCTTAATGACAACACCACCCACCTTACAAGAAGAGATCAGAGCACCATTTTTAGACTCCAACACATAACACTTAATAATCATTTGAACATAATTCAACCACTAAACATTTTCTCTGTCTATTTGTCATCTTACAAACTTCTCATCACTTCCGATTCCATGTTGTTTTTTTTAACGTGTCCCATTCACTCTTAAGATCACCTGTCGACCCAACAGACCACTTTGTAATTTACAGTCAATTAAGAACAGGCACAAAAAATGTCCAGCAATCCTGTTCTTCTGTGTACCTAACCTACTTAACCCACCAGAGTATGCTTGCTATGTGACCTCTCCAACGACACTTTGGTGTGGGGGTAATTGGAAGAACAACAAATGACATCAGAGCAGAGGATAATATATAGCATGTTATCGTTTCATTTGTGTAAGTCAGTTTAGATCAGTGTAGTCCAACATGTGTGTATATCCTGGCTCATCTGACTGATGGTTGTGGGGGTACAGGCGCCATGTGATAACTGCAGTAATAATACTACTACTGATAATAACAATGTTTACATTAATATGGTTAAGATGTCAATGCTTTCTCAAGTGAAAAAGCTAAAAGGTGGGGGTGGGAAAGGGACAGTAGAATGCTTACCAAAAAAATTGCAAAAGCTGAAAGATCGTGTTCGTGGGGTACTACGGAAAAAACTAACCTTTTTTTTCTTGAAATATATTAGATTTCACGTTAACATTACAGACAGCAGAATAAACTAGGGCGCCATGAATAATTGCTATGACGACATGAATAAATGGTAGGGCGCCATGAATAAATGAGTAGGAGCGCCATGAATAAATGGTAGGGTGCCTGTCGCGTTGAACATCCCACTTAAACAACAGGTCAGCAAAATGCAAAGATTGCAATGATTGATTGATTGATAGTACCATTGTGATTGCACTTCGATGAATAACCTTGTGTGCTTCAATATATTTCTTGCACAAGACGATCTCAGTGACAGTGCACGAATTTCGTTGCACTAGCGAGGCTCGTCGATGTAATTTTGAAAATGTAATGGTGACAATTTTTGTAACATTTCATATTATTTTTTAATGAAATTCGTCCGGCGTCCATTTTAAGCTGCCAAATGTGTATTTTTCATGGTCTATATATGTGATCTGAGCCAAACCAATTGAGCAAGCTGTGCTATGGTTATATAGCGAGCATGATGTTGTTCCGCTTGGAAATAGACACGGTTCATTCATTTGCTGCTTTAGGTGAGCCCCAGTCTACACAACTTAGGGTATGACAGAATGCTACGGTTTAGTTACTAATCTTCATGTAAAGTTACACGATGTGATTACCGTCTTACTTCTAATAACCGCTTGCACTCTCTCAAACAGATAAAACAGAATACTCACAGTGTAAGTTCAGTAATGTTCAATGGACCTGGAAACAGGGGAATCTCAGTTAGTTTATTGGAATCCAGTTTTCTGTGGAGACAAAATGGTGGATCAGTACAAGGCAGATGGTCACTACTGACAACAGAACAAATAAAATACACAACACAAACGAAGGGCATATTGCTATGTTTATACACATCCAGGACCCTGCGGTATAATTTCTCAGTATGATGCAAGTCTTCGAAATGCCGCTCCTTAAATGTATTTTATTTAAAATAAGCTTCAATTGTGATTTTGATTTCGCTGCTTATGCCGCCCCTCTAACGGTCTCGCCTGATGCGGACGCCTCTCTGTGTCATAGCACAGCACGGTCCTGTACACAACACAACACAGACTATGGCATATTGCTATGTTTGTTTTTGTTTGTACGATTTTAGTTTTTGTTGATGTTCTTCTTCATCACGAGAAGTGTTGTTTCTTGCCTAGCGTTACAGCTTACACCCAATCTGTAAGATATATATATATCTATTACAAGCGTACCGTCTTATTTATGACACGCACCGGAGTAGTCGCACAGCAGAAGTTGATCGCAGAAGAAGATTCTTCCTAACTTGTATGTGATATCATTAACACTAGTCGACAAGGTGACCAGTTCTCGTATTTCATGTTACTATTCTTAACTAGTTAGTTAAACCAAGGCATATATGAGGGTTACTTCGGATAAGAGACATCCACTACACAAGAACACTAATGATGTTAAGGGCACGAGAATCAAGCGTGGCATGTCGTGGATGGCCCAGGCTGAGAGAACAATTGGCCAGGTGACTACGGTTGCGACCCTACCAAAAGCGAGTTACCCATTGCTCAAGTCGAACTGGATGCCTGAGAGGCAGAGTGAGAGGTGTGTTTAATCAGCGAGCCACAGGAACCATCAGTATGCATACTCTTCTATATCTATTGGGGGAGATTGAGCACATATGGGTCTGCCCTGAGTGCAATGACGCCAGTTTAATAACCAATAACTGAGTTAGTACATATCTGAAACACTGACTCCATAGCGCATCCTGTCCATCATACCTATGCCAACGAAACCAAACATGGTCTCACAAACGAAGCTTACAGAGCAAGCTATGGGGAACCAACAAAGAACTCCCAACTTATGTGCAGCCTCATAAATACAACCAATCTCATAGTGTAGAATAAGCATATGAAACCGATCGCAAAGAGGAAGATGGTACATAGAGCAACTACATGTGACCTGCTAGTGAGAAAAACATCTACAGTGATAAGAAAAAAAGTAAAACTTTTATCGCAATGTACGGAAATCTACAAATCTGAGGTGGTCAGATCAGACCTGGAAAAAAACCGTGGGTGGGCTGCGGTGATGCTAAGTAAATTGGCGTTTAAGGTCTTATTTTGTCGTCACTCTGTTACAGAGTTGTTACCCAGCGTCGTGGATTTATGTTTTTGCCTTGCGTTGCTCTAGTGACTTGGGTGATAGGCATATTTGTTTTTTTAACAGGATTCTGCTATGCCATCTATCCATCTTTTGCTCCTTGGTCTTCCTCTCACCTTCTTTCCTGATATCCTGTTGTAGAAGACTCTGTAGAATGTGGAGTATGGATGCATTCTTATTAAGTGGCCGAGCCACTTCCTTCTTTGTTTCACAATGTAATTCAAGCAAAGTTATGTCTGAACTTTCTTTCTTATGTTGATCTTGGTGACCGTCGTTGTTGGTGACAGTCGTTGTTGGTGACAGTCGTTGTTGGTGACAGTCGTTGTTGGCGACAGTCGTTGTACGTCGTGCTGGTACAGTCGTTGTTGGTGACAGTCGTTGTTGGTGACAGTCGTTGTTGAAGCGTGTGTGACTGTCTTCGCAGGCTTTAATCTGACTTTAGTCATTCAAATAACTACGCAGCATATGGAGTCTTCTTCTTTTGTCGTCACACTGCTACCGGGTTGTTTCCCAGTGTCGTGTACGCATATGGAGTAATTTCTCCAAACTTGTGATGTCGTTTTCTCCTTTAATTCGCTAGAAGCTTCAAATAAACGCTAGCAATGTGTTGTTATCATTCATTCTGAATGTAGGTTCACTTATCTGCTCTTGTATGGTCACACTACTGGATAAATCCCAGAAAACAATTCGTCATTGGTCCACCTGATATCATATCTGATTAAAAGTACAGTTAAGTGACAGTTTGGTCCACTTGTCAACAACAGCACACATCAAAAACAAACTCATACAAGGTAAGCTGCTATCTATTGAGATTTCCTTTAGTGGGTGGTACTTCTCTTAAGGACAGACCGCCCTGTGGTATTATCGATTTTCCTTTAAAAAACGTAATTTGGGGTTATTTATATTTTAGATAATACATTCAATTCTGAACCAGAAACCATCTTTAGTTTATAATAAAGATTAAGCTATGTATTTTAATTAAATTGTTTAATTATGTATGTTTTTACCTTTAGCAAGCTAATTATATATTCAAAATCTTAAAATTGTCATAACTTTGCTTCTATTTGGACAATATTAATAATTTTTTCCACAAAAATTAAAGCCTCCCTGAGATTTGCAATCGTTTTTATAAACAAATAAAGAACATAACAAGAAATTTCATTGGTTGATAAATAGTCAGCCATGATACTTTGAAACCCTCAACCAATCAGAGCGGTTCTTACAAAATGCTTACATTTACGATTAGTAAACAGTAGCATTGAGACATGCGCGTTACGACTGAAGTGTGTATCTTTTGAGCTAAATAATTTGCTATTACTCTACTAAACCATTATGGATAGTAATAAAGTAATTAAAACAAATAGATATCGTTCAAAGAAAAGGAAATTTTGAGGTAACTAGTATTCTAGAACGGAAGATTTGAATGCTAGTATCAATACTAGTATTAGTAGTATTGACAGTGTTGAGACGTCGAGTGGGCAGTTTCAGTTTGAAAATGATGATCCCACAAATTCTAATATTGACATTGATGATACTGTACCTGCCCTTAGTGAATCCAGTTTAAATTTAAACCTGTCTGTTCCAACTTCATCTTTTCAGAAGCTAAACAAGTCTTTAAATTTAGTAGAAGTTCCTGAAGTTCCAGAAATTAGTGGCTATCGATTTCTTGACATAGAAAATGTGATTTCTTTCGTTCAATTGTTACTATGTTCAAATTGTTTTGATATGAGTAGCAAAGATACATTCATAGTGAAAGAAGTGCTAATTGGAGTAGAAAGCCATTTACATTTTACCTGTACTTTATGTGCACATGTAATTTCATTGAAGTCGTGCACAGAAAATGTCAACCTGCGATTGCAGTTGGCAATGTATAGCATTGGCTGTCATTATGAGAAAACTAAACAGTTTCTTGGTAATATTTTAACCACCGTAAAGGTAATCATAAGGACTGTGGTAGCTGGTGTCCTAAAGATAAAGTTTTAGCTGATAAAAATAAACTACCTAACTTTGTTTTGGACAAGATAATGCCTGTATTTGTCGAGCTATCTTCTGAGGTTTTGTTGAAAAAATGCCTTCATGTTGGTACTCAAAATGCAAATGAATCTTTCCATCATCTTATATGGACTCGCTGTCCTAAGACCACATTTGTGGGGAGGATAAGGTTGGAAATAGCTGTTGATGATGCCACTATAGTCTTTAATAATGGGGAATTAGGAAGACATAATATTTTTAACAAACTGAGCTTATCCTTTGGAAAACATTGTTTTCAGTGCTTTGCGGCCGTAGATAGAAAACACATATCTTCCTCATTAAAACAAAATTTAAATACAAAAAGGTAGAAAGGTATAAAAATCATTGTTAACAGTTCAAGAGTTGGCTGGGGAAGATTGTTATGTTCCTGGTGGGTTTTAAACTGCATTACTGCCTTCAATAATTCAGAATTTGTCGGTTTTTTGACATTTTCTCAAAACTGTTATTTTACTTAAATGTATGTCCAAAATACAATTTTATTCCAAAACTACTCAAAGAAAAGCTGTAAAAATTTGCACACTTCTTCCTTATGCACATGTGCTCAGCCCCTACCACTTTTATTAGAATTCCTTGAATAGTTTTTATGTATTGTGTAAAAGATATCTCTTACCCCACTTCTTTTTCTTCAAAAATATGGATTTGGATTAAAAAATTCAGGTAAGTCTCATTTCTTTATATTTTAAAAATCTTTTGCTACCAGCTAAAGATATGGTGATTTAGTATAACATCTGAAATTTCTATTGTGCTTACTTTAATAGAGCTTAAATCATCCTGTATTTGGCAATGTCACTTTTTGAGCTTTTTTCGACCAAAAAAACATCAATATTTAACATTTTTGCCTAGAATATATGTGTTTGGATTTTTTAAATAATTTTATTGAGTTTTTACATTATGTTGATAACTTAGAACCATATAAAAACCTTGGATTCTTAAGATTTAGGTTTAGGGGTGCCGTCTGTCCTTAAGCACGTGTCTTCTATGGAATTTGACATAAGTTCAAGAAACATGTGTTCTGATAAGTGTTGCATTGAAGAAAAAAAACTATCGTTCAGTTTAATCTTGGTTGAACTGTGGCTATCACAGGATGAGTTTTCCCAACCAGTAACCATGACCAGTGTTACATGCCGATTTTGGTCAATTGCAACCTCTTATACCCCCGCTTCTAACAAAGATTCTTGTTTGTTACGTAGGGGATTAAAGCATCTTTAAGTCGAGGCACGCCCTTTCAACCTAAAACGAACATTGTATTGGTTATATCAGTGCGTGTAGGCCAACAAAGATTAAAAATAAGAATGAACTCCTTTCGGAGAATCCAATGCTGTTTTAATTAAAACCTAACAAAAAGTATTAGTAAAAAGTATTAGTAAAAGTATTAATAAAAGTATTAGTAAAAAGTATTAATAAAAGTATTAATAAAAGTATTAGTAAAAGTATTAGTAAAAGTATTAGTAAAAGTATTAGTAAAAGTATTAGTAAAAGTATTAATAAAAGTATTAGTAAAAGTATTAGTAAAAAGTATTAATAAAAGTATTAGTAAAAAGTATTATAAAAGATTAATAAAAGTATTAATAAAAGTATTAGTAAAAGTATTAATAAAAGTATTAGTAAAAGTATTAATAAAAAGTATTAATAAAAGTATTAGTAAAAAGTATTAATAAAAGTATT